>OZ002744.1:26703383-27903383 GCA_963924295.1 Dioctria rufipes | reverse complement strand
AAAAGCATGGACTATAGCCTTTGCACTTTTTTCATTCAAAAAATATATTGTCACCGATCTTGACGATTGAGGGCTTATTTTAACGGGGGAAGGAATACAAAATGATGTCAAAAGGAATTTTGCTAAATAATTGTCCAGTTTTTAAAATAGAGCAAAAAAACTGCATAGGAAGGGCCATCTGAAATCAAGCCACACACGAATGGTTTTTGTGGCATATTTTCGAAACTAGCAAGTCCCGGTCAGAAATATTTTACAGTTATATTCCTCTTATTATTCCGCGTTCAACAAGTGCTCATTTGTCAAAATCGGTGACAAAAAATTTTAATTGAAATTTCGCAAAAAAAGCATGGACTATAGCCTTTGCACTTTTTTCATTCAAAAAATATATTGTCACCGATCTTGATGATTGAGGGCTTATTTTAACGGGGGAAGGAATACAAAATGATGTCAAAAGGAATTTTGCTAAATAATTGTCCAGTTTTTAAAATAGAGCAAAAAAACTGCATAGGAAGGGCCACCTGAAATCAAGCCACACACGAAGGGTTTTTGTGGCATATTTTCGAAACTAGCAAGTCCCGGTCAGAAATATTTTACAGTTATATTCCTCTTATTATTCCGCGTTCAACAAGTGCTCATTTGTCAAAATCGGTGACAAAAAATTTTAATTGAAATTTCGCAAAAAAAGCATGGACTATAGCCTTTGCACTTTTTTCATTCAAAAAATATATTGTCACCGATCTTGACGATTGAGGGCTTATTTTAACGGGGGAAGGAATACAAAATGATGTCAAAAGGAATTTTGCTAAATAATTGTCCAGTTTTTAAAATAGAGCAAAAAAACTGCATAGGAAGGGCCACCTGAAATCAAGCCACACACGAAGGGTTTTTGTGGCATATTTTCGAAATTAGCAAGTCCCGGTCAGAAATATTTTACAGTTATATTCCTCTTATTATTCCGCGTTCAACAAGTGCTCATTTGTCAAAATCGGTGACAAAAAATTTTCATTGAAATTTCGCAAAAAAAGCATGGACTATAGCCTTTGCACTTTTTTCATTCAAAAAATATATTGTCACCGATCTTGACGATTGAGGGCTTATTTTAACGGGGGAAGGAATACAAAATGATGTCAAAAGGAATTTTGCTAAATAATTGTCCAGTTTTTAAAATAGAGCAAAAAAACTGCATAGGAAGGGCCACCTGAAATCAAGCCACACACGAAGGGTTTTTGTGGCATATTTTCGAAACTAGCAAGTCCCGGTCAGAAATATTTTACAGTTATATTCCTCTTATTATTCCGCGTTCAACAAGTGCTCATTTGTCAAAATCGGTGACAAAAAATTTTAATTGAAATTTCGCAAAAAAAGCATGGACTATAGCCTTTGCACTTTTTTCATTCAAAAAATATATTGTCACCGATCTTGACGATTGAGGGCTTATTTTAACGGGGGAAGGAATACAAAATGATGTCAAAAGGAATTTTGCTAAATAATTGTCCAGTTTTTAAAATAGAGCAAAAAAACTGCATAGGAAGGGCCACCTGAAATCAAGCCACACACGAAGGGGTGGCATATTTTCGAAACTAGCAAGTCCCGGTCAGAAATATTTTACAGTTATATTCCTCTTATTATTCCGCGTTCAACAAGTGCTCATTTGTCAAAATCGGTGACAAAAAATTTTAATTGAAATTTCGCAAAAAAAGCATGGACTATAGCCTTTGCACTTTTTTCATTCAAAAAATATATTGTCACCGATCTTGACGATTGAGGGCTTATTTTAACGGGGGAAGGAATACAAAATGATGTCAAAAGGAATTTTGCTAAATAATTGTCCAGTTTTTAAAATAGAGCAAAAAAACTGCATAGGAAGGGCCACCTGAAATCAAGCCACACACGAAGGGTTTTTGTGGCATATTTTCGAAACTAGCAAGTCCCGGTCAGAAATATTTTACAGTTATATTCCTCTTATTATTCCGCGTTCAACAAGTGCTCATTTGTCAAAATCGGTGACAAAAAATTTTAATTGAAATTTCGCAAAAAAAGCATGGACTATAGCCTTTGCACTTTTTTCATTCAAAAAATATATTGTCACCGATCTTGACGATTGAGGGCTTATTTTAACGGGGGAAGGAATACAAAATGATGTCAAAAGGAATTTTGCTAAATAATTGTCCAGTTTTTAAAATAGAGCAAAAAAACTGCATAGGAAGGGCCACCTGAAATCAAGCCACACACGAAGGGTTTTTGCGGCATATTTTCGAAACTAGCAAGTCCAGGTCAGAAATATTTTACAGTTATATTCCTCTTATTATTCCGCGTTCAAAAAGTGCTCATTTGTCAAAATCGGTGACAAAAAATTTTAATCGAAATTTCGCAAAAAAAGCCTTTGCACTTTTTTCATTCAAAAAATATATTGTCACCGATCTTGACGATTGAGGGCTTATTTTAACGGGGGAAGGAATACAAAACGATGTCAAAAGGAATTTTCCTAAATAATTGTCCAGTTTTTAAAATAGAGCAAAAAAACTGCATAGGAAGGGCCACCTGAAATCAAGCCACACACGAAGGGTTTTTGTGGCATATTTTCGACATTAGCAAGTCCCGGTCAGAAATATTTTACAGTTATATTCCTCTTATTATTCCGCGTTCAACAAGTGCTCATTTGTCAAAATCGGTGACAAAAAATTTTAATTGAAATTTCGCAAAAAAAGCATGGACTATAGCCTTTGCACTTTTTTCATTCAAAAAATATATTGTCACCGATCTTGACAATTGAGGGCTTATTTTAACGGGGGAAGGAATACAAAACGATGTCAGAAGGAATTTTCCTAAATAATTGTCCAGTTTTTAAAATAGAGCAAAAAAACTGCATAGGAAGGGCCACCTGAAATCAAGCCACACACGAAGGGTTTTTGTGGCATATTTTCGAAACTAGCAAGTCCCGGTCAGAAATATTTTACAGTTATATTCCTCTTATTATTCCGCGTTCAACAAGTGCTCATTTGTCAAAATCGGTGACAAAAAATTTTAATTGAAATTTCGCAAAAAAAGCATGGACTATAGCCTTTGCACTTTTTTCATTCAAAAAATATATTGTCACCGATCTTGATGATTGAGGGCTTATTTTAACGGGGGAAGGAATACAAAATGATGTCAAAAGGAATTTTGCTAAATAATTGTCCAGTTTTTAAAATAGAGCAAAAAAACTGCATAGGAAGGGCCACCTGAAATCAAGCCACACACGAAGGGTTTTTGTGGCATATTTTCGAAACTAGCAAGTCCCGGTCAGAAATATTTTACAGTTATATTCCTCTTATTATTCCGCGTTCAACAAGTGCTCATTTGTCAAAATCGGTGACAAAAAATTTTAATTGAAATTTCGCAAAAAAAGCATGGACTATAGCCTTTGCACTTTTTTCATTCAAAAAATATATTGTCACCGATCTTGACGATTGAGGGCTTATTTTAACGGGGGAAGGAATACAAAATGATGTCAAAAGGAATTTTGCTAAATAATTGTCCAGTTTTTAAAATAGAGCAAAAAAACTGCATAGGAAGGGCCACCTGAAATCAAGCCACACACGAAGGGTTTTTGTGGCATATTTTCGAAATTAGCAAGTCCCGGTCAGAAATATTTTACAGTTATATTCCTCTTATTATTCCGCGTTCAACAAGTGCTCATTTGTCAAAATCGGTGACAAAAAATTTTCATTGAAATTTCGCAAAAAAAGCATGGACTATAGCCTTTGCACTTTTTTCATTCAAAAAATATATTGTCACCGATCTTGACGATTGAGGGCTTATTTTAACGGGGGAAGGAATACAAAATGATGTCAAAAGGAATTTTGCTAAATAATTGTCCAGTTTTTAAAATAGAGCAAAAAAACTGCATAGGAAGGGCCACCTGAAATCAAGCCACACACGAAGGGTTTTTGTGGCATATTTTCGAAACTAGCAAGTCCCGGTCAGAAATATTTTACAGTTATATTCCTCTTATTATTCCGCGTTCAACAAGTGCTCATTTGTCAAAATCGGTGACAAAAAATTTTAATTGAAATTTCGCAAAAAAAGCATGGACTTTGCACTTTTTTCATTCAAAAAATATATTGTCACCGATCTTGACGATTGAGGGCTTATTTTAACGGGGGAAGGAATACAAAATGATGTCAAAAGGAATTTTGCTAAATAATTGTCCAGTTTTTAAAATAGAGCAAAAAAACTGCATAGGAAGGGCCACCTGAAATCAAGCCACACACGAAGGGTTTTTGTGGCATATTTTCGAAACTAGCAAGTCCCGGTCAGAAATATTTTACAGTTATATTCCTCTTATTATTCCGCGTTCAACAAGTGCTCATTTGTCAAAATCGGTGACAAAAAATTTTAATTGAAATTTCGCAAAAAAAGCATGGACTATAGCCTTTGCACTTTTTTCATTCAAAAAATATATTGTCACCGATCTTGACGATTGAGGGCTTATTTTAACGGGGGAAGGAATACAAAATGATGTCAAAAGGAATTTTGCTAAATAATTGTCCAGTTTTTAAAATAGAGCAAAAAAACTGCATAGGAAGGGCCACCTGAAATCAAGCCACACACGAAGGGTTTTTGTGGCATATTTTCGAAACTAGCAAGTCCCGGTCAGAAATATTTTACAGTTATATTCCTCTTATTATTCCGCGTTCAACAAGTGCTCATTTGTCAAAATCGGTGACAAAAAATTTTCATTGAAATTTCGCAAAAAAAGCATGGACTATAGCCTTTGCACTTTTTTCATTCAAAAAATATATTGTCACCGATCTTGACGATTGAGGGCTTATTTTAACGGGGGAAGGAATACAAAATGATGTCAAAAGGAATTTTGCTAAATAATTGTCCAGTTTTTAAAATAGAGCAAAAAAACTGCATAGGAAGGGCCACCTGAAATCAAGCCACACACGAAGGGTTTTTGTGGCATATTTTCGAAACTAGCAAGTCCCGGTCAGAAATATTTTACAGTTATATTCCTCTTATTATTCCGCGTTCAACAAGTGCTCATTTGTCAAAATCGGTGACAAAAAATTTTAATTGAAATTTCGCAAAAAAAGCATGGACTTTGCACTTTTTTCATTCAAAAAATATATTGTCACCGATCTTGACGATTGAGGGCTTATTTTAACGGGGGAAGGAATACAAAATGATGTCAAAAGGAATTTTGCTAAATAATTGTCCAGTTTTTAAAATAGAGCAAAAAAACTGCATAGGAAGGGCCACCTGAAATCAAGCCACACACGAAGGGTTTTTGCGGCATATTTTCGAAACTAGCAAGTCCAGGTCAGAAATATTTTACAGTTATATTCCTCTTATTATTCCGCGTTCAAAAAGTGCTCATTTGTCAAAATCGGTGACAAAAAATTTTAATCGAAATTTCGCAAAAAAAGCCTTTGCACTTTTTTCATTCAAAAAATATATTGTCACCGATCTTGACGATTGAGGGCTTATTTTAACGGGGGAAGGAATACAAAACGATGTCAAAAGGAATTTTCCTAAATAATTGTCCAGTTTTTAAAATAGAGCAAAAAAACTGCATAGGAAGGGCCACCTGAAATCAAGCCACACACGAAGGGTTTTTGTGGCATATTTTCGACATTAGCAAGTCCCGGTCAGAAATATTTTACAGTTATATTCCTCTTATTATTCCGCGTTCAACAAGTGCTCATTTGTCAAAATCGGTGACAAAAAATTTTAATTGAAATTTCGCAAAAAAAGCATGGACTATAGCCTTTGCACTTTTTTCATTCAAAAAATATATTGTCACCGATCTTGACAATTGAGGGCTTATTTTAACGGGGGAAGGAATACAAAACGATGTCAGAAGGAATTTTCCTAAATAATTGTCCAGTTTTTAAAATAGAGCAAAAAAACTGCATAGGAAGGGCCACCTGAAATCAAGCCACACACGAAGGGTTTTTGTGGCATATTTTCGAAACTAGCAAGTCCCGGTCAGAAATATTTTACAGTTATATTCCTCTTATTATTCCGCGTTCAACAAGTGCTCATTTGTCAAAATCGGTGACAAAAAATTTTAATCGAAATTTCGCAAAAAAAAGCATGGACTATAGCCTTTGCACTTTTTTCATTCAAAAAATATATTGTCACCGATCTTGACGATTGAGGGCTTATTTTAACGGGGGAAGGAATACAAAACGAGGTCAAAAGGAATTTTCCTAAATAATTGCCCAGTTTTTAAAATAGAGCAAAAAAACTGCATAGGAAGGGCCACCTGAAATCAAGCCACACACGAAGGGTTTTTGTGGCATATTTTCGAAACTAGCAAGTCCCGGTCAGAAATATTTTACAGTTATATTCCTCTTATTATTCCGCGTTCAACAAGTGCTCATTTGTCAAAATCGGTGACAAAAAATTTTAATCGAAATTTCGCAAAAAAAGCATGGCACTTTTTTCATTCAAAAAATATATTCAGTTTCAGTTTCAGTTTTTGTGGCATATTTTCGAAACTAGCAAGTCCCGGTCAGAAATATTTTACAGTTATATTCCTCTTATTATTCCGCGTTCAACAAGTGCTCATTTGTCAAAATCGGTGACAAAAAATTTTAATCGAAATTTCGCAAAAAAAGCATGGCACTTTTTTCATTCAAAAAATATATTCAGTTTCAGTTTCAGTTTTTGTGGCATATTTTCGAAACTAGCAAGTCCCGGTCAGAAATATTTTACAGTTATATTCCTCTTATTATTCCGCGTTCAACAAGTGCTCATTTGTCAAAATCGGTGACAAAAAATTTTAATCGAAATTTCGCAAAAAAAGCATGGCACTTTTTTCATTCAAAAAATATATTCAGTTTCAGTTTCAGTTTTTGTGGCATATTTTCGAAACTAGCAAGTCCCGGTCAGAAATATTTTACAGTTATATTCCTCTTATTATTCCGCGTTCAACAAGTGCTCATTTGTCAAAATCGGTGACAAAAAATTTTAATCGAAATTTCGCAAAAAAAGCATGGACTACAGCCTTTGCACTTTTTCCATTCAAAAAATATATTGTCACCGATCTTGACGATTGAGGGCTTATTTTAACGGGGGAAGGAATACAAAACGATGTCAAAAGGAATTTTGCTAAATAATTGTCCAGTTTTTAAAATAGAGCAAAAAAACTGCATAGGAAGGGCCACCTGAAAACAAGCCACACAAAAACGGTTTTTGTGGCATATTTTCGCAACCAGCAAGTCCCGGTCAGAAATATCTTACAGTTATATTTCTTTTATTATTCCGCGTTCAACAAGTGCTCATTTGTCAAAATCGGTGACAAAAAATTTTAATCGAAATTTCGCAAAAAAAGCAAAGGCTAATCCATGCGTTTTTTGCGAAATGCTGATTAAAATTTTTTGTCACCGATTTTCACAAATGAGCACTTGTTGAACGCGGAATAATATGAGGAATATAACTGTAAAATATTTCTGACCGAGACTTGCTAGTTTCGCAAATATGCCACAAAAACCCTTCGTGTGTGCCTTGATTTCAGGTGGCCTTTTACATGCAGTTTGTTTGCTCTATTTTAAAAACTAGACATTTATTCAGGAAAATTCCTTTTTGCAGCGTTTTGTATTCCTTTCCCCGGGGACAAAAAATCAATCAGAAATCGTCTACGGGCAACGGTTTTCGAGATATTAGCAATTTTACAAATTTTTTTCATCTTAATATATTCCAGTGTCATTTCAAGTGGTGTATGTTGATGGCGGGGGCGAAAGTTTCATCAGAAATCGACTACGGGTAATGGTTTTCGAGATATTAGCGATTTTACGAAAATTTTTCATCTCAGTAGATTCTAAAGATGTCATTTCAGGGGGTGGGACCAAAATTTCACCAGAAAGCGTCTACGGGCAATGGTTTTCGAGATATTAGCGATTTTATATCCCTTGAGGACAAGTGGTACAATGTACCTACTGGTGGTCTAATTAAAGCAGGCTAGGCACTTCTACCGGCACCACTCCTACCTAATCTATCACTCGTAGGAAACAAATATATAATCTTATCCCACGACAATACTAATTTCAGGTTATGTTCATCCGTTTGTATACTTTAATTTCAAATTTTATCAAAATTACTGCATGTGAGGCATTGTTATCGTAATGTCGTAAATACCAAAGGAATAATACATATTACGCGTAGGCCGTAGTTTTTTTAAATAGATATGGCGATAGTATGTAGCGCTTTTATGAACATGATGGTAATTATGATAAATCAGTATTTATAAAAAATTTAATACAAATTACCTTTGCTTCTATTTTAATGTTTTAATTTATTCTCCTTCTTCTGCATAATCAATGTGATTTAGATAAAAACACTTAATAAAATCAACTGGTAAATGAAATGAAACAAAAGTTTATGTGAAGGACATGAAAATGTTTACAAAAAAACGATACGGAAAAACAATCGGTAAACAAACAAAAACGAAATCATAAATATTTACTGTGAATCGCTAAAGAGTTTCAATCTAGAAAATGGAGCCGAGAATAAATCTAAAATCGATTAATAGTTTACACTTAACAAAATTACGTAGATTTTCATCTTAAATTGTTATTGTTACACCTAGAAGTTTGTTTTTTGTTTTTTTTTTTTTTAATAAAACTGGATTTATCTTAGCTAATTTAATTTAAACTGAAAAATTAAATGGTGACGCAAACAACCAAGTTACATCAATTTGTATAAATCCTTTTTTTTTTTTTTTGGTTGGCAGTTTTAAAGTTTTCCTGTATACTCACAAAAAGTTGTTTTATCTCTTTCAATAACTATAACGAAAACGTACAAAAAATGACAACAAGATGTTAAATTTAAACAAGTAAAAGTATATCGTTTTCCGCTTTCTTAATTCAAAGCCTTTATTAAAACAATTGCTGGATGAAGAAGCTTAATTATGTTTAAAAGTATAAAATTCGATGAGACCGCGCAATGCAGGTCTCGTTCTGTTTTTTTCTTCTTATTTGTTTTTTTTTTTTAAGTAAATGTTTCAGTTTTGTGGTGCCTTGCGGTAATATCTTTGAGCTATCAGGATTTGCGATTATAAAATTTTTTTTTTCTTAATATTGAAAACCAACACCTTCAGCAAATATTATGTAGACTCGTAGCGTATGTGATTTTACTTAGATTTATTAAAAAGCTGACAACGAAATTTAGTCGTCAACTTCGTACTCAGGAAGTTTGTCATATTTTTCCTTTGTGAGCTCGTGTTCGGTATTGACCAAAAGTAATGAATGTGAGTAGCCTAAGGTAATTTGAGGAATTTTCATTCCTTCTAATTTTGTGACCTCCTTTGGAACTGTTGAGCTCTTTTGAATATCACCAAGACCCTAAAAGCAATGGAAAATTGTACATGAATTATATTTTGTTTTGCATTTTTTTTTTATATATATATATTTACCAATTCACCATAAGTTGGTGATGCACCCCATGCAATTAATGTGTCGTCAGCCGATATAAGAACGGACGTGTTAGAGCATCCCATACATGATATATGCCAACCTGAAGAAGATTAAAAATAATAAAAAAATAAGAAAAATCTTTAAAAAAAAAATTACACAAAAAACTAGTCTGCCTGAAAATATGATGCTAGCATTGCTTGGGGGTGGGGTCAAAGCGGAAATAACAGATATAAGAATTGATTGGATACATTTCCATACAATAATGCCAACAATGTTACTGACTTTATGTATTTAACAACCAACTATTTCTCGTTTATATAAGATTGTCTTATTTTATGCATGAATGTTTTTTTTTGTCGAGTTCAATGAATTATTGGTTTTGTATCGAAATTCTCACTTCGTGTGTAAGATGATAATATCATGGGTATTTTTTGTAAGTCACATCAAAGCTCATGTAAACAGATGGTTCTTTAAATCACTGCGAACATGAGTATAAGCATAGACAACCTACATCTAGATATGGAAAACCTCAAAAAGAAGCACT
Source organism: Dioctria rufipes (assembly GCA_963924295.1). NCBI lineage: Eukaryota > Metazoa > Arthropoda > Insecta > Diptera > Asilidae > Dioctria > Dioctria rufipes. Next base: position 27,893,432 of record OZ002744.1, on the reverse strand, counting down.
CCGAAAGCTATGTTTTAAAGCGAGCTAATGGCCCCTAATGGAAAGCTCTATACATTCTCCCTCTCTCGGCTTGATTATGCCACATAAATTGATCGCAACATTTATTACCGATACGTTTTTCGGGTTTATATGGAGATTTTTTTTATGTAGTTGTATGTTGTCTGTGGAAGAAAGCTCGAAAGCACAATCAAAAAACTGAAGTTAAGTGAAGTGCATATAATGGAAGCAGATATAGTTATTTTATTCCTTTGAGATAAATTGGAAGGAACACGTGGTTTTATGCAAAACTAATCTAACCTGCCGGTGTATATGGTCAAATAGAGATTAACACGGAATCTACGAATATACGTACATTTGGATATGTTGTACTGGGTCAAGCTGATGACATAGTCATCACAAGGAGAATGAAACTTAATCTAAAGCACCCTACTTGCACGGAACGAACATGAAACTCTCTAAAGAGATAAAGTTTCTACGGATTATCCTCCATCCGAAACTCAGATGGAACCAACATTTGTCGAAGGTTATACAAAAAGACATAGCAGTTTTCTCTATATGCCAAACTAACTGTAGAACATAAAATGAGGGAAAATTTATCCCTTATAAACTTAATAATTTCTGCCTAATACTTCTATACATTAACATATTCTGTGTTTTGGCTTTCCTAAATCTTGGTAGCCAAAAATTTGCATTATATCTTAACATATATCCTTTTGTTCATCATCTATATCTAGAAATCGTAGGTATGTTTTATGCTGTAAAAAAAAATTGAAGGATAATATTTAAAAAAGGTTTTACTATCACATTGAAAACATTAAAGTGGGTGTCACACCGGGAACGGCGCGGGATTTTTAAGTTGCCACTGCGCGCTTGCTCTTGCAAAATTAAATGTATTGTCACACTGGGAGCGGCGCGGTAAGATATTTGCCGCGCGGCAATTTTGGAAATTACTCAAAAACACAACTTTGCCGCTACCAGCAAAATTTATTTTTCATTCGAAATAAGTCTGTACAATTCGTTAAATGAGGCTTTTGGTATTCTAAAGTATTCGTAATCGAACCTCATCACTATTCTCTGTTTTCTTCAACCAGAGGTACTAATAACAGAATTTTTTCATCGGAACGCCGCGCCGCGCCGCGCCGCTCCCGGTGTGACCAGAGCTTAATTGAGGTAGCTATAGACATTTCCTTACTTATCCTTCTATACTAAAAGAGATCTTCTTACATATTTTCTTAGTAACATGTACTCCATGTACTCTCTTTTCCTATTACCTTCTCATATATTGGAAGTACAGGGTTTTCCAATAAGAGGTGTTATTTTAATTAGCCCGCTATTTCGGTAGATGTCACCTTTGAAGCTGTCATTTTTTGACATTTGACAAGTAGAAACTACGCCATTAATAAAAATGGAACGATACACGATTCAACAACGCATTGAAATTATTAAAATTCACTATAAAAATGATGAAAATGTGGCAGAGACGGTTCGTAAAACTCGAACATTTTTGGGTCGTCGTGAAGCACCTTGTCGGACCGCAATACAGAAATTGGTAGAAAAATTCGAGTTGTCGGGACAAGTTAGTGATGTGAAGAATAAAACCCATGCACGTCGCTCAAGAACAGCCGAGAATATTTCTGCTGTAGCCGAAAGTGTTGAAGAAAACCCAGGTTTGTCCATTCCTCGTCGTTCTTTGGAATTAGGCATTCCACAAACGTCATTACACCGTATGTTGCATAAAGATTTGGGTCTTAATGCTTATAAAGTTCAGTTAACACAAGAACTCAAGCCGGCCGATCATCAACAACGTCGAGTCTTTGCTGATTGGGTCCTTGAAATGCATGAAAATGATCCGGAATTCCATCGAAAACTCATCTCGAGTGATGAGGCCCATTTCCACCTCGATGGCTTCGTCAACAAGCAAAATTGTTGCATCTGGGGCTCGGAAAACCCAAGAGTTATTGTTGAAAAGCCTCTCTATCCTCAACGTGTGACTGTTTGGTGCGGTTTATGGTCCCGCGGGGTCATTGGACCTTACTTTTCGAAAATGAGGCTGGAGCAACAGTTACGGTGAATGGATTGCGCTATCGACAGATGATTAATGATTTTTTATGGCCGGAATTGGATGGTATTGATCTGGACAACGTTTACTTTCAACAAGACGGCGCTTCGTGCCATACAAGCAACGAAACCATTGATCTTTTACGGGAAAAGTTTCCGGACCGTGTTATCTCCCGAAGAGGTGATTACAATTGGCCACCGAAATCTTGTGACTTAACACCTTGCGACTTCTTCCTTTGGGGCCACGTGAAAGAGAAGGTCTATGCCAACAGCCCAGCGTCGATTCAAGACCTCAAAGATGGAATTCGTGAGACTATCGAGAACATAGGGCAGCCACTTTGCGATTTGGTTATAAAGAATGACATACGCTATTCGGGCAAGATTGACTTGTTCGAAAAGCAATGCAGTTGAAGCTGGGACGATATTGTCAACTTATGGCTCAAATGGTATAGAATTCACAATACCATGGAGACTGCTTACAAAATATTCTTTGAATTTATTATCTATTAGGGATTTGCCCATTGACTGCGAGATTGAATGAATGAACTTCACAAACATCTGCAATCTACATTTAAATAATAATAAAAATAATCGGAAATTGAAACACACAAACAAAAAACACAAAAACAGGAACAAACGACTTCTATGTCCCCTGACACACGATGAGACACAGCAAAGAAAATTCATTATTTCCGTATAATCTATACGCACCCAAATGCATACATATGTATGTAATAAAATACTCGTGTGTTATATACAAAAATGATTATAGACTCGTTATAAATTCAATAAAAATTTATATTCAATTTTATTTGTTTTAATTATAATTATGCGCTATAACACGACTTTCTACTAGGAATGACAAAAAACTTGACCGACTCGGTCACTGGTTAGCTCCAAACTCAAATTTGGTCGAGTCGTGTGTTTGTTAATTTCCTTGCTTGCCTTGTCAGCAAGATCTTTCCCATGGTCAAGACAATTCTTGTCCCACGGTTGAGTCCGCTGATAAGGCAAGTCTCAAGTGCTTTTGTATACGCGGCAAAAATTTTGTGGTGATAATTTTTTAATGTTTAAGAAATATGAAACGTAAGAAATGTATTTCCTAGGAGGAATGTTTGTATAAGTGGATGAGTTATGAGATCCAACCAAGGGATATCATAACACGTGTATCATCCGAGACTAATCCTCTGTTCTAAATTGGGATATACACGAAAATGTTCTAAAATAGTGCTAAAAAAAAACAGTTTTAGGTGTGGTGTATAGGGTTGCATCATCGTGTATCACTGAACTATAAAATTATAGGAAAGCTCCAAAATAAAGCCAATATAATAATAAAAAGTAACTAAACTTTTCTAATATCAGCTATATGCTGCCTGAGAAGAGCTGAGAAGAGGCTCAAGCATAATATAAGTATATTTGATGAGTTATGCTTGAATTAGAGTGATGGAAGAGTGGTTGTTGAAGGAAAAAATAAATAAAAAAAAAGCACTTCTTACGCTCCCATCAATAAACTCAACCTCAGTTACAACGTCCCGTTCTTGCTTAAGTACGAGTGCTTTTATTAATGGCCACATCGATTTCTGATCCTAGCTCTATCCACCTTGGACTTTAGGTAATTGCTTTTGGTAATTTTTATTTTCGTTATGGCGCCCCGGTATGGTGCACCAAAACAGAGGAAAAACAGTGCAAACAAACTTATAAAAACTACAAAAACTTGCATGCCTCGGAATAACGGGGGCTATGAGGAGCAGTCCCACATCAGCCTTAGAACTGATGTTGAGCTTATTACCTCCACATCTCTTCATTAAAAAGAACGCTGCTCTTAGTAAGATGCTAAAGACCAGCTCCAAAAAACAGACAGAAAATTCTTGTAGTTTCAAAATGATTAAATAGCCTTCCATGTTCAGATACCATACACAAGACTCTTAATTATGGGCGCCGGAAGTGGTGATAGAACACCGCCAATGCTGGAAGAACTGTTGACGGAACTACCCACGCAGATCACTTGTCTGGTACGCAGACAGATTAAAAAAGAGGCATGATGCATGTATGAACCCAAATGTAAGTTACACAAGGCCCTGGGATCCAACACAAATGTTTTTCAATGAGAAATCCATGCCATAGAAATGTGCATTAGAATCAATATATAAAGAGGCTATTGGTACACAAACATATATGTAAACTCCAACAGCCAAGCCGTGATAAAGGCATTAAACTCCAATGTTTTTACTACAATGCTGGTTTGGAACTGTAGGGATATCCTAGATTTACTATCAGAGAACAATAAAGTAACCGTTAGATGGTTTACAAGACACGAGGGACATGACGATAATGACATCGCTGACTACTTAGAGCGGAGTCTCCAATTATCGGACCATATCTCTTCTATGGCCGTACAAGAAGGCATCTTGCAGGAGAACTGTTGCGAGCACCAGATCACTATTCACTGGAATGACTGGCTGGGTAGTTGCTTAAGAAAATGGCCATAACCGCAAACTACAACTGCCAATTCTGCAAAGAAGAGGTAAAATATGCAGAGCACATCCCCCGCCAATGCGCAGGACTTGCTCACCAAACTTTGTAACCCATCAGATGTTCGCAAAACTGAGTTTAAAAACTTTGACCTTCTTAAAATAGCAAACGTGGACTGCTCCTAATACGGCAGGGACATAGCACAAGAGATTTAATGGGTCTCAATCGTTTGAGGCCGACTCTCCTACCCCACGCCCACTTATAAGAATAATGTACATTTTAAAGTAAGCTTTATTGTATTTTAGGCATAAATGTATTCCAACATAGAAAGTGGGTATTTAATTCAAGTACGATTTTGACGAATAGTTCATTCATTTCGGTCGCTAAAGCATGGTTTTCACAAACAAATGAAACAATCTCACCCCTCTCATCTACTCTTTACATTTCATATTAGGGGCTGGTACGGAATTCCACACACTTCTACTTTTTAGCAAAGATTTCTATGCAATAGAAATATTACGCGTATATTTTCTGTAGTTGGTACATTTTTTGATTGTTTGGTAGTTATTTAATATCAACTGAAGTGAAACTTGTGTTTTGTTCGATAGTTCGAGAAAAATAAAGTAACATGAAACAAACTATTTCAAACTTAAAAATTACATTACATACCTGCCAAATCATGTACTGGTTTCGGATACATATTAGCTTCACCAGTTTTTTTATTCTGTCCAAATAAGAATAGTTGCCCGATATCCGAAATGGATAAACTGAATGTAGATCCGCAATGAATGCTACGGACACCACGCCCTTGGGTATCAAAATATTTAATTAATCTGAAAATAAAAAAAGACAACATAAAATACCCTTGAAAACTCTCAACAAACTTTTTTTTAAATTCCTCACTTACCTCGGAACGAATTCATCCTTTTGTTCTGCATGACCAAGTCTACCGAAACCACCAAATCCCCAGCTATATGCTCTCTTCTTTGAATCAATAGCGACCTTAAGAATGGAAATTTTTGTCTTGTATTTACTTCGGAACGAAAGAAAAGGTATTATTTTGAAAATTCTTTTAAATCTACAAAATAATTGTTTATTTATCTTACGGTATGATTGTATCCACAAGCAAAATCGACAATTTGAACATTGTCGACGGGCGTGACATGTCCTTCCTTAGATTTTTCAATATAAAGAACAATTTTTTTCGGTGAAGTTTCATAATGGAATGTTAATCTGTTTGCGTTCACGAAATATTTTCCGTCTGTATTATGACCCAATTGGCCATACTCAGGTAATCCAAATGTGAATAGATTTCCTTTTATATCAAGAATTGCAGAGAACTCTGCCCCACAGGCAATACGAATGATCGGAGCTCCTCTATAATTAATCTTTGTTGCCGCAAATATCATTGGTGAATTATTGCCCACACCGCATTGACCGCTCTTATTATCACCGCAGGCGTATACAGTTCCAGCATCTGAAAATTAAATTTGATTATTACGTAAATAATTAATAAATTCGTTCAAAAGAAAAATTTTAATCAAAACTCTATATATATATATATATACACAGAGTTGCGAGCCTAATAATATCTGTCTTAAGCCGTTGCTAAAATTTAATTCAATTTCTATCTACACACATGTAACATAATTAACTATCTGAGCGCAAACAAGCTTTAGGCAACGAACAACAATTATAACAAGAAGATAAGGTAAGATTTACCCCACGAGATAAACTGACAAAAAGAAGTAGTCATCGTGTATTCCATGTTCGAAGCATAATTGATTATTAAAAAATATAAAATTGAGTATTCAAAATCGTTCGCTAGAACTAATCCGAATGACAAAGAAAACATATAAATAAATAAGAAGCTATTTCCGGCTTCTCAAAATGCCCAAGCTGTAATATGCTTAATTGTGATTTGTGGTATCGGTCGGAAGCGGAAGAAACAGATGAGGAGAAGTAATAATTTGAGACTGAAATAATTTTTTTCGTCGTGTATTTTTGAATTTACTGATAAATAATATCACAGATAATACGGAAATGGTAGACAAATTTAATAATCTCTTAATCGAAAGTATTAATGAAATGCATGAAACAATACCTAAAGAACAGTACGTGAATCAAATAAGTAAATCCACCAATATTTTTCAATTCAGAGAAGTGAGGAAAAATTGAAATCCATTTGCACAAAAATCAACCAAAAAAAAAAAGGATTTTAATAAGTTTAGTGCGAAGATGATCATAGATAATTGGTCGGCGTTAGAAAACACTCTGACTTATCTCGTGAATAAATCGATGTATGAGGGCAGGTGCCCGGCGTCTTGGAAAGAATCAATGATAGTCCCAGTGCATAAAGTCATTAAATCAAAAAAATGTGAGGATTACCGTCCAATAAACATGTTGCCGATATTTGAGTGTGTGGTTCAGCAGCAGCTGGAGATATACCTGGAAAGCAACCAAATAATAATCACTGAACAGTCCTGGTTCAGGAAAAATCATTCATGTGAAACTTCTTTGAATTTTAACATCACACTTTGGAAAGAAAAAATGGATGCAGGGAAGAAATCGCGACAATATTCTTGGACTTAAAAAGAGCGTTTGAAACGGTGGACAAAAACATCATGTTACAAAAATTGTGGAAGTATGGAATAAGAGGTAGAGTGGGAATGGTGCCAAAGCTATATGCAGTATAGAACGCAAAGAACAAAGATGAATGGGATTTACTCGCAGGCGGCAGGGACGAAACTAAGTGTTCCCCAAGGATCCGTACTGGGCACGCTGTTGTTTTTTATATACGAATGATTAAAAGTTGAGTTTAGTGCACTCGAAGGTAAATTTATATGCGGACGATGCTTTAATATATTGCTCCGGGGGCAGTGCCATAGAGGTTAAATCAAAACTCGAATTAGATCTAGACAATTCTAATAAGTGGTTAAATAGAAACAAATAGAAAATTAACATTATGAAAACGAACGGTACGTGGTTAAACACAAATAATAATCTACCTATAGAAATAGGAAATGACATGGACAACAATGGTAAACTAATAGGAAATATCAGGGAGAAATTAAGCGACAAGTACGAGATAATCATACCTAAACAAAGAAACCCAAGGCTAATTATCACTGGACTGGATAAAAGGTTTACTGGTGAGGAGCTGAAGGCGGAGCTGTACGAGGTCAATCACTTCATACACGAGGATATCCAGCTTCGTATTTTACACCAAAAGCCGGACGCTGTTACTAGAAATTGGAAAATTTCAGTTGAAGTAAGTACTATAAAAAAATATATTAATATAGACTGGTCAACGCACTACGTTTTAGAAGATGTATGGGTCTCAAGGTGTTTCAATTGCCAAAAATATCATCATATGGCAAAAGATTGTAACAGCTACCCTGTATGTGCTAACTGCTCCGAAAATCAACAAAACTCAGGAATGCACAGCTGGTCCTGAAATAAATAGATATATCAACTGTATGAGATGGTCCGGTAGAAAAAAACATCAAGAAGAGGCTGAAGTGGACCTGATGCACAGGGCGGATAGTAAGAATTGTCCTGAACATACAAACACTAAAGTAATCCTAAATTATCGTTATATTCATGATGACCTGTCTATTCCTAAATATAAGAAGCTTCAGAGCAAAACTCGAAGAGTTGCATTTAATAATAGCAGAAAATTTACAATTACACGTTATTGTACTTACTGAAACATGGCTGTACCCCAACGAAACCAAATATTACGAACTAGATGGATATGATGCATACTTCAACTGCAGGGAGGAAGCAAGAGAAGGAGGTACTGCAATCTACATCAAAAAAGGTATAAAGCATTCGGTAATAGAATTTAAGAGCGAGTATAATGCTATGTTAGTCGAAATTACAAGTGCACAGAATAAGAATATTAAAATATTAACACTATATAGAAGCCCAGCGGATACCACTGATTTTCTCGAATATCTCGATGCCGAATTGGAAAGGCAGACACAAATATCGACAGACATACTTAGTAATCAACAATGTGTGCTAAACTACATGGACATACTACATTTAAATGGGTATAAAATAATTAACATAATCAATTCAAATAATGCTACAAGAGTAACGCCTTATTCGGCAACGATTATAGATCATGCTTTAACCAACCTGAAGATATCCCGTACTCGGATCACAGAGCGTTGCTCATAAGCATAAAAACGTGTAAAATCTTGCAGGAACCATATATACAGAATAAAACCATATATACAGAATAAAAAACTGTAGTGGAAAAATTTAGAAGAATGGTGCAGGAAAAAATTCGAACACCGCAGAACATAAGCATGGAAACTTTAATGGACATCATAAAAACAGCTAAGACTGCAAGTTAGTGATAAAAAAATAGAATTCGCAGCAAAAATTGGATCTCACCCGAAATAATTAAGCTAATGAAAGTCAGGAACAAGTTTTACAAAAAGCTAAAAGCAAACCCATTGGATATGGAAATAACCAGAAAGTACAAGACATATAGTAGGATGGTCAATAAATCAATAAAAATTTCCAAACAACGACACATTAACTTCAAACTAGAGAAGGCTGGAGGCGACTCCAGGAAATTATGGAAGGTTATAAATAATGATATATTGAATGAGAAGAAAAGGAATGATGAATTGAAAAATTATGTTATAAAGGGATAGGAGTAACAGCAAGAGATAACGCAGAGATCTTAAACACTTTCTACAATGAAATTAGCCAGATTCTATCCTCGAGGATTCCATACACAGCCCACCAGAAATACTATAAGCAAACTCTCTATGTATTTAAATCCAGTCTTTTCACTTGAAGACGAAAGTATGATCAAGGGTTTAAAAAGAAACTCAGCACCTCCGATTTAGTGAGGTACACGCTGAAGGATCTAATAAACCAAATTTATAAATATATAAAAGTGGAGATAGATACAATCCTGAAAATTACAGGCCTATTGCATTGACTAGTGTCTTCAGCAAATTAATAGAAAAAATGATAGACAAGCGCTGTAAACATTTTTTACTTATGACTGGTGGTCTGGACTGGACTGATAGGAATCAATTTGGTTTCCAAGAAAAATGTAGTACTGAAAATGCTATAATAAAAACTATGAATGCAATAAACACTTATCTTGACCAGGGTCTATACGTTGTAGTGGTATTTGACACTGTAAATCATCGTCTGCTATTACAATTTCTGGAGGAGAAAGGAGTACGTGGGCTAGTCAATGACCTATTCAGAGCTTACCTGACAAATAGAATTGTCAAAGTGAAAAGGAGGAAGTTAACCTGCCTATAATAGCGAGGGAAGGAGTGCCACAGGGATCTATACTACAACCACTACTATATCTAATATATATAAGTAATATAAATAACGTGAAACTGAAAGCAGAGTACAGAATATTTGCGGATGACACCAATCTGTTAAAGCCACTAATGTAGCCGAACTACAGGAAATAATGAACTCGGACTTGAATAAATTTATACGTTGGGTAGCTGGTAATAAACTTACGGTTAATACAAGTAAAACTAACTATAGAACATTCCAGCAAAAAAATAAATCTGATATACAAATAATTGTTGAAGTGGGAGGCTTATCTCTGCAAAGGAACAGATAGCATCAAATATCTAGGACTCACTATTGACAGCAAACTCAATTGGGACAAACATTAGCTGTATATAAAAATAAAATACACCTTTAGTAGAATCGTTGAGAAAATGTTTGCAAGACATACAGTGAATCTTATTTATGATGCACATATGTATATTATCGAAAATCAGATATGGAATCTGAGCGTGGTCACATACGTCGAATAGTAACTTAGTAAAAATTAAAAGAACAAATCGCTTCAACATCGAGCAAATAATTTATATGGATAGGCTAAAATTCATTTACAAAATACTACATGGACACACGAAGAAAACATAACATACTCACTAACTCGGATATACATACGTATAATACCAGAATAAGTAATTACTTGAGGATAACTACAACCAGAACTGAAAGAGGAAGGCAAAGCCTAGTCAACAGCGCTGCTGCCCTATTTAATGAACAAGTGATGACATCAAAAACATCAATACTTTAGCTAAATTGACAAGAAGGATAGCCGCGATCGTCTCTACAACCGGAAACGGTGACGCAAGTTAAATAAGTAAATTTAGTACAAATGAAAACAATAATAAGCAACTATACTAAAAGTAGACTGAGGGTAGCTTAAGTATATAAGGCAATAAATTAGGAAATGTAATTGGCTTGAGTAAGATTACAAGCATGCATTGGGTAAAAGAGTAATGAATAAGAATAATTACAATTAGTGATATCATACTTTTAAATTGTCATTATTGAGTATAAAAAATGTACTATAACATTAATTAAATAAATAAATAAATAAAAATATTGAGCTGCTACTTGAAGTACTTAGGAGTTAAATTGGATTGCAAATTAAATTTTAAATGTCACGTAGACTAGGTATGTAAGAAGTTAGGGAAAAAAGTTGGGTATTTTAAAAGAAAGAGAAAATCACTAAAGATATACAATGTGATGATAAAACCGCATCTTGAATAATGCTCCACAATATTGTTTCTGTGCACAAAAGAGGGAATTGAACGCCTCCAGAAAATGCAGAGTAAAGCTATGCGAAGTATATGTACTGTTGTGTAGTAGATATTCATCTGTTAAGTGCATGTTGGATACGCTTAAGTGGATGAAGGTACAACAACGAATTGAACTAAATGTACTCTTATTCATTTTTAAAATAAAGAGTGTGATATTACCAATGTTCAACCCTACAATTTAAGGAATATGGATGTCCAATGTGAGATTGGAGTCTTATGTCTTGTCTGGGGGAATCTGCTGATTTCGTGATGTGTGGGGATTTTTCACTGCACGACATAAGTACCATGTTTACATGCAGGGTTCAACCCCATATATACGCGTTTCGAGTTGAAAATGGGTTGACTGAACTCGAACATGCTTTGCTGGCGTAATAAAGTCGAAATGGAGTCCTATAAACGGGAAGTAAGTAGTCAAGTATGAGTTTATTTTGTTTATATTTAAACAAAATTTATAACTTTTATAACTCTATCACAAAAAGTACCATAAATAAGATGTTATGTTTAACTCTCACTTTAACTGTTTTATGCTTTTAAAAGGCTAGGGAAAAAGGTTGAAGGAAAACTATAGCTCATATTGTGCTGCAGATGACTTATTTCAGAGACTATATTGGTTCAACAATCCGAAAAGCGAGTCTCCAACCTTATTAGAGAAGTTCAGTGTTATTTGGGTTTATGTGATAATCGTATTGATTCTTTTAATCGGATTGATGATAATTGTACACTGTGATGATAACTCACAGCTTTGGCTACGGTTCCAAAAAATAACTCTTCAATTCATAACAAAAAAAAAAAAAACTCACCTGTTAGAAATAAAGTATGATTTCTTCCGCAAGCTGCTTGAATGATATTGAAATTTTCCAATCCCGGAACTATGGTTGGTTTTTCGTATACTTTTGATTCAGGCTGCCCTAACTGGCCAAACTGATTACGACCTGTATACACAAATTAAATTTCATTGGAACACAACGATTTACTTTATGAAACCTACCAAAGGTTAAAGCTTTTCTGTCCATATTAACGAGTACACTGTGAGCTGATGCAGAGCCACTGAAAATAAGACGATACTAAAATGTAAAAGAAAAACAAATTAATCAAAATATCTGAAAGGCCAGTTTTGTTCTTTATATATACCGATTCATCTGTAAATCGATGAAAAGTGTACAAGTTCGGACGAACTTTAATTACTTTTCCTTTTTTATTATCCCGCCGACCGGTTAAATCCCATGTAACCATTCCAGCAATTAGAAGCTTCCCAATACCTTTATCATAAGTCTGAAGTAAATCTTCTGGCAATTTTGCTTGTGGTTCCACATCATCATTGGGTATTAAAACTTCAACTTTAGATTTTCCATCAACACCATCAGCGCCATCACTTAGATCATCATCGTAATCACTTTCTCTCTTCTTACGGCCACGTTTTTGAGCTTTAGAATTGCCCGATTCCGATTTACGTTTGGACGACATGGATTATTTTGTATATTTCCTGGAAAATTTAATTGAAATTATTTCAGAAAAGAAAAATATTATTGCAGTTTTAGCACCCAAGCGGGAAACCGACTTTTAAATTATTTAAGGATGTGCAGCGAAGGCTTTTGTAATAACCATGAAAACATGAACCAGCATGAAGGTGAAAGATTATACAAAAGCATTGGAAATTTCAGTTACTACGGGAAGAAATATCCTGAAGACTCAATTACCAAATTGTGAGTTCATAAGAAAAACAAAAATAGCATTGAGCGCTAGCGCGTGTAGCACATATATCCAAAATAACTAAGAGTTCTGCCTCAAGTCACAGCAACCAAATTGTTGGAACTGTAAATGCACGTAACAGAATATGAAAAGGTATGCTTAATAACCTCGATACGGTTTCCCGCCCATTCAAGAAGTGATCTAGTCATGAACTGATCTATAAAAGTAGAATACAATAAATCCAACATTCATCCGTGACTGGATAAGATGTTCGATCTCATTCCTAGGATAGATATATAAAACATGAGCCCAATCCCATATGGCAAAAGAGATTTCACTAACATCGTACATAATCGAAAGTTTACGCAAAAGCACGTGTGCGATGATAGTGTAAAATGGCTTTCACGTTAAAACGTCAATTTTACTAATAATTAAGTTTAAGCATAGACAAACTAATAATTAAAGACTAGCCAGCAAGAGCTAACAACGCTGCCCTCGAATTAAAAATAACGATATCTGAACTTGATGACGTAACATTTATTTCAATATTTGTCTATAGAATTTGTATGCATTTTGACATTGGAAGCCGACAACAATGGTTCAATTTGTAAAAAAAAAATGAATAAATAAATTTATAATAATCTTGAAAGGACTACTGCAAGAACTTACAAGAATCTTGTTTTCTTATAAAGTTATAATTTTAAAGTCATCTTTATTTCTTAAATGTTAACTGTTTCACTAATGAATTGCATACATAGAACTTTAGTACTTGTGAAATGTGAAGGAATGTATACGTTCGTGGCACCGATATGCATAAAATAGACTGCGCATGTGATTCACAAATTTATATCCCGTTCCTACTCTGTGTATGTGGAAATCGAAGAATATATAAAACTATATTCAATTTATTCCTTCCAGTTGGAAATGATTGACAGCCAACCCTAAAGTATAATGATGCACAAGATTATTTGTATAATCCACGATAATTTTTGTATAGTTTGTGCTTCTGAACTTGCCTTAATCTCTAAAGGAAACTGCCTCAGACTCAATGCAATATAGGTGTGTGTATAGTAATGGCCCGAATGGAGAATAATTCTGCCAGAACGATCAAGAAATACTTCTCAAGTTATGAAACAGACTCCCTCACTACTACATGAGGGCCCTAGCATAGTCGAAACATTCTAAAAGACTTGCAGCATTCTTATGTAAAACTGACAAAAGGTTGATTTATTTATTTATTCACTTATAATAATAATAATAGTAATATTTATTTATTTATTCCTTTTATTTCGAATATTAAACTTCGGGCATCCCCACAGACAACTTAACGCTGGTCTTAGTGAAGAGCACTTCTCCTTATTTCCAATTATCCTCTTTTTTAATTTTCTTGTTTTTCGTGAATTAATTTAGTTACAATGTGCTCCCCCGTTTACACATCATACAATTGCAACATTTTCTTGTGCAAACTTCTTTATCAGATTCATAAACTTGTTCATTTGCTTTGAATTTTTTATCTCTTCTGGTAGTCCATTGTATATAGGTACAGCTATATGCTTTAAACTCTTTTGCTTTCTGTCAGTTCTAGCATAAGACAGACGTATATGTTGTCGAAATCTTGTGTCGCGGTTATGTATATAATTTTCAGGAATTTTGTCATTTCATACAGCACAGCGTTGGAGTAAGACTATGTAAATTGAAGATGGACTTTATTGCTTTATTTAATACTCTATGCATGCATTTTCTTTGATTATTGGTACATTGCGACCAATTCATTATATTTTAGGCAATTATTGGTAGTATAAAAGCATTGTAGATCACGTTTCGCGTCCAATAATTAAAAAAGTTTCCTATAAGTGAATAGCTCCTGCGCCCTAAGCTACTATCATACAGAAAAATTGTCTTCTGGTAATCTTAATCTTACTTTCTTATCTTACCAACCAACCGTAATCAAATTTTTATATCTTTCCTCACAAAATTTATCTTAACCAAATAACGATTCCCAAAACAAAAACACTGAACTGAATTATGATTGCCAAACTCAAAGTTGCTGGGAGACTATTTTCCTATATGGATAGTAGCTTAAACTCTATGGCATTTATAAAATCAATGTCGTAGTCTCTTTTCTATAAGAATCAATATAAAATATTTTAGAGAATCGGGCAAACACGCACACATATAAATTTCTGTTTCATGGATTGGAGAGTATTTCTAGAGGGTATTGCTTCTACGGATCCAATGATTCAATTGTATTGTGAAATGGTTAACATCACCGCAAATATCAATGAGATTCGCCTCGGAACCAATAAAATATTTTATTTACGATCACAGCAAAAATACAAAAATACTTAATAATTACTGTAATGGAAACATGTTGAGGTCTCAGTAACTCAGTTGCTAAGCGCACTGACTACCAGCACAAGGAGTAAGTGAATTCGAATCGCATTTCGACACACACTGTCCTCCGGCTTTTCCTCCTCCTAACTAATATCCTACCGACCTTTATAACTTTATAGCTTCTCCTACTTAACAGGTTAGCACCTTAACCTTGCTTGGGAACTTTCGTGCCTTGCCATGAAGGAGAAAATGATAACAGAATTGTTTCTACATACGTCTACAAATTGTTAATAGTTAAATTACATAAACTTTTAACAAAACAAACATATTACAGCCTATTACGTAAGTTTGTAAGTATTGCGATATTAGAATCCCTTACAGACTGAGAATCTTGCAGTTCAAGATTTTCGGTTCTATTTTTCCTTTTTCAGCGTGGAACAGATCAGAAATTTGTCCTGTTTATGTTTCAGTGAATTGTAAAAAGTGAACAATTAGAATTACATTTAATTAACATTAAGAGTAAAATGAGAGGCTACCGTTATAGGAAACTGGAATAGACAGGTAGGTACCTACAAGCATTGGTTAATAAATTATATTCATACGTAGATGGGACACGCTGATATTGCTAATGATTAAGAAATAATTTCATTTGCAGATCGCTAGTTATTGTTACCACAGTAGATTAATATCCACTTTGGATAAATTTAAATTTATCAGATTTTGTCGACAAAGAAAGGCATAGACAATCCGATGTGATACAGCCAAGGTGACACAATGTTCTGTCAACATTTGCTCCCGCTCGAGATTTCGCTTTCATATCTCATTTGAATTCACTAGCAAAATTTATGTTCAACTTTGTGATATTTTTGCGATTTGCATTGGCTTCGCAATGTTTCCTGGGTAAAACGAACATCTGTGACGCCACGCTTGAATATAAAATTGACGATGCCTCAACTTGACGTTACCAAAAGATAAGCCAGCAATGCCTCGCGCCAATATAAAACCAACAATGTCTCAAACTGATGTAGAGAAGCCATAAGTTTTTTTCTTAGAAGTTTACTGGAAATTTTTTAGAATTTTTATGCATTATTGGAGGCCGACAACGGCACACGTGAAAGTATTATATCTGAGAAAAAAAAAATTACCGTTATTTCTGTAGCCGCTTTTATATGAAGAAAAAATGACACGCTCGCGCCGCGCCTTTGAAAATCCGACTATCACAGGTGAGTTTGTGTCACCTCGGCTCGGACTAGACCCTTCTCACGGCGCGTTGGCCCATGCGCGCCGCGCCGAAGGCCAGGTTATCAATTTCCAATTAATTTCTAAAAAAAAAATTTAGGGCTTCCCTACATCAAGTCGAGACATCGCTGATTTTATATTCGAGCGAGACGTTACTGGTTTTAGTTCTTGTCCAGTCTTTGTATGTTATTAGTTTATCTATACCCAAGCCAGTAAGATAGATATACGTCAAAACCTAATGTACCTATATGGAATTGATTTCGCTTCATTTACGACTGATTCGTTAAAATTACAAAACAATCAAAAAGGAAAACTTTGGTCATGCAGCGATAGCCAACAGCACTTGGGAAGAGTACCATTTAACAAAACAGGTATCATCTTTAAAATTATTGAGGAAGTTAAAATCTATCCATGGAACTGGAATTTAAGGTGAGCTACTGACCCGAATCTGTTCTACGCCTCTTGTGATATTAAAAGAACTAGAGAATAAGATTTATATCCTAAATAAAAAACAAGAAACCTAAGGTCTTGCGCGTACTAAAAGCGTAGCCCAGCATAACAGATATTATCCAATGAAAACTTGAGTGTAAGATTTGCAGATTGAGGGGCGTATCGCAGCGGAGCGTAATGATAATATGCAGCCGGTCGAACACACATTTCACATATTTAAACTTCTCAACCAATGAATCACGACTGTCGCTTTCTACGAGCGTCAAATTCAAATCAATCGTGGTTAAAATTACGCTCATGCACGCTACATTACTGTACGATCCGCTGTTTGCAGTATACGCACTATCAAAGAAACTATAGATTTGAAAAAATCATCCATTTACACTACGCTGCACTAGGCTTTTAGTCTGCGCGAGGCGAAGGCACCTGTTGCGTACCAGTAAAGGCGGTCCCACACAATGTGTGCATTCGTCAAATATTTGTCAATGCGTGTCATTTGACGATGTGTGTAAACGAGACGCATTGCCAAATATTTGACAAATGCACACATTGTGTGCGACCGGCTTGAGTATAACAACAAATTTCAAGTTTTTCCATAAAATTTGCATTTTACTAAGTTATTCGCCGGCTTTTGAAGCCAACAGAATCGTACATAATTTAAATTATTTAGAAATTTATCAAATTCCTATTAAGTGTAATTTTAGTGTTTTACAAATTTCTCAAATAGACATCACCGGAAAAGCCCTAGCCGGCTAGGCGTCAACTTGAAAACAAAGGGTGAATAACCTATGAAGAATTATCGACAAGTTTCCTTAAATTTATCTTAATTTGCCGCAAATCTTTCAATAGTTTAATCTACACCAAATCCACCCTAAAATTACAATCTAGGCATCAGACATAGGCCCACAAAGCGTGTAAATTTAACCAAAATTTGTAAGATTACCGCAAATGTGTTGGTAATAGTTTCTCTTGCTCTAGATAGCATCAATTAAAGAAGCAACCTAAAATCATAAAATTTTTTGATTTTTCCATTAAAACTCAAACATTTTTCAGAGTTTTCCATGCACGTATGATTTATAAAATTGAAAAAATATGAAAAAAAATTTTGTATTAAGAAAAAATGAGACGCTCCACTTTCCGTGGGAATCGCGTCAACCAATACAAAGAACCAATTGCTTTGTTTGCAAATCTTTTACCAGCAAATTTGATGTTAAATCACAAATTTCATATATTGGTAATATTACCAAACACTGTTGAAAAAAATTGTTTACACAATTGTGGTATTTACTGATTATTACCTGGTGAAATAAGCAAACACAAATTAAAATAAATACTCGGCGGCGTTTCGACTGCTGTGCGGATAGCTAGCAGCACCAACAAAACATAAAGCAGTGTAAACGTAGTACCATACCATCAAATATAAAATGAACTGCCTGCTGCAAATAAAAAATGTCATGTGAAACTATAGATGGCAGGATTGTAAGTATGGAGATGTATTTTGGGCAAAGTATATTTTAGAAAAGGAAGGATTTACATTTCCCTTTTCCCTGTGCTTACCTGCAAGTACAGCTTGCATGCAAGCCTCCCTTCCAACACGATTTTTAACTTGACAGCGGAAGGCAGTTCGGTTGATGTCTTATCAGCTTGCATGCAAGTTCGTTTAAAAAATTGCATTCAGACGTAAACTCTTGCGTATATTGGAAAATTATGGCAATAAAGGAAGTATCACAATGATAAAAACCCAAGAAAAGAGGAAGATGAAGGTGTTGGTAAATGATGTATTGCAAATGATCCCAGAAAATTTCATTTTCCCAGTATAAATTTATGCATTTCTCTCAAGCATTTCGTTTCCGCCATTTTGAAAACTGTATAAATGTCAAATTTCTATCTCCCAGCTCCCATGATTTTTCATCATGCAAGTTCGCTGAAAGTTGCATGGCAGTTTGATTACACGTGCAAGAAGTATGGCAGTGCAAGTTGCATGAAAGCTGTACTTGCAGGTGTAACCCCCTGGTAAAGTAGCCATAGCCCACACAGGGGAGGATATTGGCACTTTTTACGGGCAAGAAGTATTCGGTGGGAGGAAAAATGCCGAAATGCCAAGTTTCGATCGGTAGTACGGGCAGCATACCAATACTACAGCAAGCCGGCCTTTTTGAAATTGCGAAATTTCGATCGAGTACGTTTTGTCGGAATATTTAAAATTTTCATATCAGTTAATCTTAGTATTTTTTTTTCTCTCTCATTTTGTTTGCTGTAGTAACATGTTTTTATGCAATGAGCCTAAAGGCCTAGTTGCTTATCATAATAATAATTTTTTTCATCGGACGGCTGTACAGATGTTTATTTGCGATTTGAGGTGTTATTATAATAATTTAATAATCATTACGTGTTGTGAATTTGTGATACAGTAATTGTTTATATAAAAAACTGTGACTTAATTGAACACACAATTAATTTCGGTAAGGTACTTATATCTATGTGGCATTACAGCTGCGTGTGAAACATAAAAAGTCCAGGAAGAAGAAATCTGAGGATGTAAACAAAACTGAGAAATGTCAGATTTTTAAACTCTCAACCGCTTGTTGATTTAACTTTATTTTAATTTAGTCTTTATACCTCAAGTATAAGTAAATAGACTAGATGTGAAAATAAAATTGAAATTATATTATTATTTATTATTCACAATATACGCATTCTATACATTGAAGGCGAAAGATATTAAAGTCGAATACGTCAATTTTTTTATCCCATTTTGATATTGATGGGAGTATTTTTACATTTTGTATTTTATAGTGACGTGCTATAATTTGTTTTTATAATTGTTAACATTTACGTTTGTTGCTATTGCTAACATCAATTTCATACAAAATATAAAGATAAGCAAGTCTGATAACCTTAGGTCATATTGCTTCGCTGTAGCCCCACATGGTGCATTGCTGGATCTGTAATGCTTTATAAAACTGGAAAAGGAAGTTCAATTGAATAGACAGAATAGCTTAGCAGGTCAGTTCTTTAGTGAATCTTAACGTGATAGGACACTGTTCGAAATCTAGTTATACAATGGTGATTACAAGATTTTACTCTATCGATGCCTTTGATGAGGCAAAAACAGCCAGGATTTTGAGGAATCTACAACAAGTGAGTAGGAAGTTGTTTTTTTTTCTTTTACTCGTGAAACGATTTGTGTTAATTAAGCCCCTTTAGAAAATACGTGGGCGTTTATGGGAGAGAGAATAGCCCACGTAGTTTATTAGTGGTATCTTACTTAGAAATTCATGAAAAAATTATTGCAAGCCTTAAAATTAAATTGAAAAATCCTCGCTTTTTTGAACTGTAATAGAATCCAACATTACATAAGAAATTTACTTCTTCCTAGTTAAATCTGGAAAAGGAAAGTTTTTATAAACTGATAACTTCAGTAGTTGATAATAAATCAATGTGTTGTGGGGTTGTTTTCACAGATTAATCTCAGTATTTGCGCAGGGCAGTGTTCCGATAATTAAAGATTTTACAGGTCTAACTTAATACTAATAGAATTTGAATTTACATGTTGTTACAAGTTGGATGAGACGGTGCAGTTACAGTTGCCAGAGATTTGATTGCATTAGAGATTATTAGCTACAGATAATTAAATTTTGACTGTACGGGCGAAAGTAATTTGAATGGTAAAAATATTATGTGCAGGAATCAGACTAGATATTTAATCGGAATAGATAGATTTAATATTACCTCTACCTAGATAGTTTTCTACTCCAATGAGTTTGTCGTTGCATTTTTGTTATTTTTCTAAGCCTTGTATTCATTCGACATATTATCAATAGCAGTAGCATAAGCTGAGGTTCTTTAATAAATGCTTTTCTATTCTATTCTAATTGCAATTGACCGATAATTAGAGGGATTGCTACCCTCTCTTTTCATGGGAATAGGTTGAATGAGAGTTAGTTTACAAGCAGTTGGAAAATTTCCTGTCGAATAAGACAAGTAGAATAGTTTGCGCAGAGGTTCAGCCAAGGATGAGCCGCAGCTTTTAATTAACAGGAGGCGAGAAACCATCATGAGCTGCAGCTTTGGAGACATTGATCTCCTTAAGGAGCTTGAATACATCTCTCGTACGGATGTTTATTGGCTCCTGCACACATCTACACGGAAGATACAAAACAGGCGTCTGTGAGGTGGGTGGAAAAAGAGAACTTGAAGCGAATCAAGCAGCCAGAATATTAGCTTTATCCAGGGAGTCAAGAACCACTTCACCATTTTTTAGTAGTGAAGGTATAGAGGAACTGGTGAAGTTAATCCTAATGGTTTTGACTAGGGACCAGAAGCATTTGCGGCTTGCTAAGATTCTTTGTGAGCTCAGGTCATGGATGCAATTGATAGGCGCGAAAGCAGACTTTCGCTTTTATTGCTTGGTTGCACTTATCGCTAAACCAGGAGCGATAATGCTGTTGTTGGGATCTGCTGTAAGAATACGGAATGTATTCCCGCATGCCAAGATTTAGAATGTTGCTAAATTCCGATGTGCATTCATCAACATCCCTTGCAGCAAAACAGACCGATCAATCAATTTCTCTAATATACTGATTGAGACTTTTCCAATCAGCATTTTTTATAGTGCCAGGACAAGTACGGCGGCATAGGCTTGAGGTGGTAAATTGAGCCGTAATTATACAGTAGTCTGCATTATTAAGAGAGGAACCGATTGATATGGAATATTTGTCGGGGGTGAGATGTTAGAAACAAACGTAGTAAATTAGCTCTATTTGCAGCTACATCAGGAATTCGCGAGAGTATGTCTGCTAGCTGTTGCAAATTAAAAGATTCACAGAAGAGCTCAACAAATCGGCCCGCAGGGCTTGTGGTTGAAGAATGTCTGAGCCGCGGTATGTTATGGACATTAAAATCACCTGCCGGGACAATTTCAGAAGAGGGGAAGATGGAAAGCAAATGATAAATAGTATTGAAGAAAAGGTAGATGATGTGCCTGTGGAGTTTGAACCTAATCTAGATGTAGTTAAACTCTGAATTGGCGGAAGGAATAGCCCTAAGGACGGTAAAGGCCACATCATTTCGTATATACAATGCGATTGTATTGTTTAGATTAAACTAATGAATTGTAGATTAGGGTGGTGTCTAACTGTACTAGATAGCTTTGTACTGAAGAATTGTCAACCTTTCAACCTCTTCTCATACCAGCAAAGCTGACTGAAAGAGGGGATTGAATGACATAAACTAAGAAAAAGCAACTGAATTACAAACGTGTAATTTGGATGTTTTATAGACATGTTAAATAAATAATAATAAATAATAATAATCCTCCAATGTAAAAAATTAAGAGGCACTAAGCTGTAACCAGCGACGTGATACTGACTAATATCAGCATTAGAAACGACTTTGGTTTGGATTTTTTGATTTAAGGTGGCAATACACAAAAAGCGATTAGCTCTTAATCCACGAATGTTGCAGATGTCTTAAACAAAATTCTGCATGCTTAAAGTAAAAAAAAAGCAACGCGCAGAAACACAAATATATGGGCGCCATCAGCAGCAGGACCCGACACAGCGAGGTATATAAAACAACAATAGTGTTATGCCTATTTGTTACTTTCAATAACTCTTACTGTGCAGTTCAATAGTCACAGCTGGGAGCACCCGTAGTACAGATCAGTAACAAGTGAAAATACACTTCCACTGATCACTGAACAACGTTACCGTACTGTATAGCTGGCTTCAGTGATGACTATAAACAATTAATTATGTAAAGCGCGCCGGATTGTATTTATCAAATTAGGTGGTTTGGGTTATAGTTTTTTAGCACAACAATAACAAAAGAATCATTACATTTAAAACTGCAATGAGTCTGAACCACAACTACCGAGCAATTTGGCTCCACGCACTCTACAGTTCAATTATTTATGGTTACCACGCTTCTTGCAAATAGGCAACGACCAGCAATTCAATAAGCTGCACACCGCACAGTTTTCTTTTCAGCGATCTTCTTAAAATTAGTGGTACTAAAAATATTCTACTTGAGCACTATGTTTTGAATTCAAAGAAATTTCACTATTAAACAGCATTAAATTATCTGCAAATGCTCAATTATTCTCATTTTTTTATAGGTACAAAAGGAAGTTAAATCCCTAAAAACAGAAAAATGTTTCCACGTGGAACTTGAAAAAGGAACAACTATATCAAAGAAGACTGAAAGAATTATCCGTTGGCTTCTGAAGCATACCCAGAAAGATGATAATCTGGATAAAGTTTCAACTCTTCCTCGAGAAGCTTCAAATTCGGTACTAATCGAGGTTGGTCCACGTTTTAATTTCTCAACACCTTACTCAACAAATTGCGTAAACATTTGTCACAACATTGGTCTAAATGAAGTGAAACGCATAGAGGTATCCATCAGATACCTAATTACATTCCAATCAAGTGCAAAAGATATTGAAAGTATCTTAGATCACCTCAGCGACAAAATGACTGAATGTCGATACACAAAAGAGAATCTCCCGGTGGAAAGTTTTGATGAACGTCTTCCAACAGTTCAGGAATCGTGGTATACTGTTCCAGTTATGCAAAAGGGCAGAAAGGCTTTAGAAGAAGTCAATGAAAAGCTTGGTAAGGTGTTTTTTAAATTTTCTTTTTCTAAAGTGATAAGAATTATCGAAACTAAATTTCAGGGCTGGCTTTTGGTGATTGGGATCTCGACTTTTATACGAATCTTTTTAGAAATGTAATGAAGAGAGATCCAACCTCTGTTGAACTATTCGATTGTGCCCAAAGTAATAGTGAACATTCCCGCCATTGGTTTTTTAGAGGAAAAATGATTGTTGATGGTCAACCTATGCCAAAATCTTTGATTCAAATGATTATTAATACCCAGGAGACCACTAACCAAAATAATACAATTAAATTCAGCGACAACAGCAGTGCTCTTCGCGGATTTAAACATACATCCTTAAGACCAGACAGCTTCACAGGGCCTGGAAAAATGAATTTGGTTACAGTTGAGTCCGATTTAATATTCACTGCAGAAACTCATAATATGCCAACTGCTGTTGCGCCTTTTAGTGGAGCTACAACAGGGACCGGTGGGAGGATTAGGTATGTATATGCATATAGATTATATTTGAATACTAATACTGATATTTTTGAATATAACAGAGATGTTCAGGGCGTTGGCCGGGGAGGTTTACCAATAGCTGGGACAGCTGGTTACTGTGTGGGTTGCTTAAACATTCCAGGCTATCATCTTCCATATGAGAATGCAAAATTCGAATATCCCCCATCTTTTGCATCTCCATTAAAAATTATTATAGAAGCAAGTAACGGAGCCTCTGATTATGGCAATAAATTTGGTGAACCAGTTATTTCGGGTTTTGCTATCTCTTATGGAATTCAAAATGCTGCTAAGGAACGAGATGAATATGTGAAACCGATTATGTTTAGCGGAGGTTTAGGAACTATGGATGCAAATATGAGGAAAAAAGTGGATCCATCGAAAGGTATGGATTGAAGTGATTTTAAAAACTTTTACCTTAGACAAAAATTCTTTTTAGGTATGCTCTTAGCAAAAATTGGAGGCCCTGTTTACCGTATTGGGGTTGGAGGAGGAGCAGCAAGCTCTGTTGAAGTGCAAGGAGATTCCAGCGCTGAATTAGATTTTAATGCAGTTCAGCGTGGAGATGCAGAAATGGAGAATAAATTGAACAGAGTTGTACGTGCATGCATTGAGATGGGCGATAATAATCCTATATTGGCTATACACGATCAGGTAACATACTATGACAGTCTCTCAATATCATTGTTATTAACTTTACAACTTACAGGGAGCTGGTGGCAATGGAAATGTTTTAAAAGAACTTGTCGAACCTGGATTTGCCGGAGCCATAATATTCACAAAGGAGTTTCAATTGGGAGATCCAACAATAACAGCCCTAGAACTCTGGGGTGCCGAATATCAAGAAAATAATGCTATTCTTTGCAAACCTGAAGATAAAGAGCTGATTCAGGAGATTTGCAATCGAGAAAGATGTCCCATTAGTTTTGTTGGAGTTGTAACTGGGAATGGATATGTTTCATTAATCGAATCGGAGGTTGATTATAATAAATATCTCGATAGAGCCGATAGAGGAAAATGGGGTAAATTACCCTTCGACATGGATTTAAAACACGTGCTGGGTGATATGCCTAAAAGAGAATATCATTTAAATCATTTGGAAAACAGTTTGATGCCGCTCTGCCTGTCGTCACCGTTCGATTACAACGAAGCCCTGAATCGAGTGCTAAGCATAATGCATGTAGGCAGTAAACGCTTCCTTACTAATAAAGTTGACAGATGTGTTACAGGCCTGATAGCACAACAGCAATGTGTTGGTCCACTGCACACACCCCTAGCTGATTATGCGATCGTGACTGTATCTCATTTTGGGTACGAGGGAATTGCATCATCCATAGGAACACAACCGATAAAAGGTCTACTTAATGCAAAATCTGGAGCATCTCTTTCTGTTGCAGAGGCAACCTCAAATCTTGTATTTGCCGGCATTACAGAACTTGCTGATGTAAAATGTTCGGGAAATTGGATGTGGGCTGCAAAATTATCTGGAGAAGGAGCTAAGCTCTATGATGCTTGTGAGGAAATGTGCAAAATTATGTCAGAATTGAATATCGCAGTCGACGGTGGTAAAGATTCGCTTTCAATGGCAGCTAGAGTGCGCAGTGAAACAATCAAATCTCCGGGGACTTTAGTTATTTCAACTTACGCTCCTTGTCCTGATGTTAGAGTTAAAGTGACTCCAGATTTAAAAGGTCCCGCTAATGGATATGAAGGAGAGCTTGTTTGGATCAATATTGAAGGTTTGTTCCGATTAGGAGGATCAGCATTGGCTCAAGCTTTTGGTCAGCAGGGTGAAAATTGTGCAGATTTGAAAAAAACACAAATTTTGAAGAACGCATTCAATACCACACAAAAATTACTTAAAAGTGGAAAATTATTGTCAGGTCATGACATCAGTGATGGAGGACTTATTGTGTGTCTAGTGGAAATGGCTTTTGCCGGACTTTGTGGATTAAATATTGACCTTTCCAATGCTATAAATAACCTAAGTAGTAAGAGTCTTTATCTTGAAGGATTATCTTCTGAATTTGTCGAAGTAGCGATTCTGTTTGCTGAAGAATGTGGTTGGATTCTTGAAGTCAGCAAAAATCATCTCTCTGAAGTTTTATTGGAATTCAAAAACAACAATGTCCCAGCCTATCATATAGGGCAGTCATCAGGAAAGGGATTAAATTCGGAAATTAAGATCACAAACAATGCTAAAATTTTGCTCAAAAGTGACACAAAGAAACTTTTCAAACAATGGGAGCGTACTAGTTTTGAATTGGAAAAGTTGCAAGCGAATGCAGATTGTGCTATTCAAGAATTTACCAGTCTCGATTATCGCACAGGACCAGTATATCAGTGTACTTTCAATCCAGACGCAGAAATTTTCTTGAAACGCGCATCGATACCAATTCGTGTTGCTGTTTTAAGAGAAGAAGGTGTCAACAGTGATCGAGAAATGATTGCATCTCTAATGAACGCACAATTCGAAGTACACGATGTCTCAATGTCTGATTTACTTAAAGGAAAAACTACTTTGGACCGATATCGTGGTGTGATATTCCCAGGAGGATTTAGTTATGCTGATACTTTGGGATCGGCTAAAGGATGGGCTGCTAATATTATGTACAGTGATGTGATTGCTCCACAATTTTTACATTTCAAAAATCGTAAAGATACGTTTTCACTGGGAATATGCAATGGTTGTCAACTAATGGGACTGATTG
The DNA here is from genome assembly GCA_963924295.1 of Dioctria rufipes. Lineage (NCBI taxonomy): Eukaryota > Metazoa > Arthropoda > Insecta > Diptera > Asilidae > Dioctria > Dioctria rufipes. The sequence goes on along the minus strand of OZ002744.1, from coordinate 27,866,740 downwards.
GTTGGGTTGGAGCTACTCAAGATGAAAGATTTATTGATGTACCAAATGTAGCGCTATTACACAATAAATCCGAACGTTTCGAATGTCGTTGGAGTACCGTAAGAATTTCACAAAGTAAATCAATTATGTTGAGACGGATGACAGGATCTGTTGTAGGATGTTGGGTTGCACATGGTGAAGGAAGCTTTTCGTTTAAAGATGAATCTATTTTAAGCTCTCTCAAAGCTAGTAACTGCATTGCTCTGTATTATGTGGATGATAATGGTATTCCAACCGAAACTTACCCAATGAATCCAAATGGCAGTGTTGATGGTATTGCTGGTCTATGTTCTCCAGATGGCAGACATTTAGCTCTCATGCCTCATCCAGAAAGGTGCAGTCGTATGTTACAGTGGCCATATAAGTCGCCTGGTTTTAACCCCAAGAAATCTCCATGGCAGTGTATGTTTGATGAGGCCTATGTTTGGTGTATGGAGAATTAAAAAAAAAATATTTTTTTTAAGGATTTAAAGTTTTGAAAGTTCTTAATATGTAAGAAATGTAATACACTTGTTTTTGTATAAAATTATATGCGAACTTTATTTTTACCGCACCAGTTTCATTGTATTTGCAACAAACTTTTCAGGTAATTCACTTTAGCGCCAGGTACATTCATGTACATTGCATTCCACTCGCTCAAACTTATATGTATGACTTTGTAGCCTAATATTTCTAAATGTCTCATCCTTAAATGTTCATTTCCTCGCATATTTTTATGAATGTTCTCACAAAACGAGTCGAATTTTAGAGGAAGTATTGCAACTCTGAAAATATAAAAATAGAAAATGTGAAAATCTGGGGACAAAATATTAAAAAAAAAAAAAAAACAAATGAAAATTCTAGAATCTAATCTGCAATCGTGAATTATATTCCAAAAGGCCGGCACATTCGCACGATAATCTAGAGGAGATATTTTTCTTAATTTTAACTATTCTCTATGATCAAAACATAAACAAATGAAAAATATCTTCTCTTTAATTAGGATTTTAGTGATAAATAGAATAACAATTGCCAGCATTTCTACGTTATATACTCAATATCGGAATTTCAAAATTTTTACTCGTTTTTTGTTATTTAACTACTATTTTTATAAAAAAAGTCATCAATACCATTTTTTCATATGGATTTAAGAAGCCCAAAACCTTACCTTCAAAACGACCTATCACACTCTGCACCGAAAATGTAATCCTTTCTGTGTTTTTTGCACTTTTTCTTAAGCATGTCCAGCGAGCCATTTTCACTGAACATGCTTAAGAAAAAGTGTAGAAAACGCAGAGGGTGGGTAACTTTTCCGGTACAGATCAGAATAGATTATTTATTTATTTAGCAGCGTTAACTGCTATTGATATACATTTTCTACAAAATCATATAATTCAGGTTAAAACTTTGTTTAATATGTTCTATGATAGCTGTTTTAAATAATTTTATATTCCTTATATTTCTAACTTCACTTGACAATATATTTAAGTATTTAAAGCCATTATAAACTATTGAATTTTGAGAGCTGCTGTTCTTTGCATCTGTATAAGTTGTTCCTGATTACATAAAAATAGGACTGTTGCACAATATTCAAAATGTGGCTTGATGATCGTGTTGTATAGATTACAGGAAAGTGGTAATCTATTTCTTATCTTTCGCATAAAACCAATTTTTTTTAGAAATTTTCTTGCATATATAAACAAAATGTGCATCAAATTTCAATTTATCGTCAATTATTACTCCTAAATATTTCATTTGACTTACATGCTCTGTCTCCATACCGTCAATCTTCAATTTAACATCTATATCTACATTGAAGCACATGCTTTTAGTTTTTTCTATGTTCAGTTTTAAACGGTTTCAGCCATGAACCTACACTATTTAAGTCTTCTTGAATTAGTTGTAGTGCCATTTCCATATCTCCAGATGTAATAAATAACAAGGCATCGTCGGCTAATTTGGAATATTTTATAACTGTTTGTATATCATTTATGTATATATTATAAATAACAGAGTTCCCAATATAGATCCTATAGCTTGACTTCTATAGGTTCTGAAACTTGTGAATTGCCTTTTGTTCTCTGCAGTCTGTTCATCAAGTAATCCTCGCACCACTGCAATTCTTTACCTTTTACACCATACTTGAACAATTTCTTTGTCAATATATCCCTGTTCACCGTCTCGAATGCTCTTTTCATATCCAAGAAAACTGCTACAACGCTGTGCTTATTCGCGATCTGCTCCTTCCATATATTCAACACCATGTTCATTACTGATTCACATGAATGATTCTTTTGGAAGCCTGATTTGGTTACTGATCTGATGATATTTACAAAATTTCTGCATTCATCGCACATAAATAATACACAAGGTTTTTCACTTATTATATCAGCATCATATGCTGACAATACTACACATTAGCTGTGTTCTTTTGTTTATCTTGTTATAGAACTCCCATATACTGGAGAGAATAAATTGTTCTGTCACTTGAAGCGAACTTTTTGTACTGTTCGCTTCATTTGTAAATTTTCTATGAAAATGTATGAGGCGTCCTATTGTGTATCTTTTATTCTACCTTGTTCTGCGGACACAAAAAAACACAGCTCTTGTAAATGAAATATGCCACCACATACTCCATTGCACGAAATAAGTTTTTCTTTATCCTTATTTGTTCGCAATGACTGTTCACATTCCTTGCATACCAAACTCATTTTTTGTTTTGCTATTATAGTCACTATCTATAATGGTTCACTTAACATACGATCAATAGTTAACACCATTCACCGATTTTTAAAAGTTTTTTATTTTATTTTTATTATTTAACCATTCTTAGACTCAATTATTAAAATTTAATCGCGTATCAATCGAAACATGCCACTGATCACAATCTTTGATCACGAAACGAAAGTGTGATAGGTCATTTTAAGGCTAAGGTTTTGGGCTTTTCATGTCCAATATGAAAAATTGATATTAATGACGTATTTTTTGATAAAAATAAAAATAATAAATAAAAAAAAAAAACGAGTAAAAGTTCCGAAATTTTAATTTTGTTCAGCAATAAGTTCAAAATGGAGGGGATGAGGGAAAAATTTTATAAACCATTGGAAAGGTCCAACGATTATCTATCGACCAAAGTTTAAATCATCATCATAGGGTGTAACGTTCAGAAGTTACTGGGTGATTTATAAAAACATAACCAAATATTAAGTCCCGTTATCTCGTATAAGTATGACCTATCCATAGCCTTCGAGTATCACACTTACGGGACACCCTGTATATTAATAAATTCTGGGTATCTGATCTATTGTAGTAAGTAATCTTATATTTAGATCTGAATTCCTTAGATTATATGGCTGCGCATCCGTCACCAGTATTATTTTCTCTTTTAAATATAGTGCAAGATCCCTGTTTTTGATCCTAAATATGAATTTCGGTACATTACGATCAATTCTTTGTGTCACATTCATCCACTGCAGTGTTGAGAGCAAAACTAATCCCTGTGGGACCCACATTGCAGTTTCCATAGTTTTTGAGTAAGTTTCGTTGACCTTTGTTCTTTTTGTTCCTTTTCTGAGATAATCCACAAACCAATTAAATTCACACCTTTTAAGTCCTACTTGTCCAATTCCTCAATCAGAATGTTTCTGTCCACTCGCTTCAAGTCTAGAAAAACAGCTACAATTTACTTCTTTTAGTCTATCTCTTCCTTCCGGTAGTTGATATTAAAATTAATTGTAGTCTCACATAAATGCTTTTTTCGAAATCCTGACTGTTCCGGGATTTTTATATTATTCCTTTCCAAATATTTTTCTATCTGAATTTTTAGTTTTCTCTAATATCTTCTCGAAGACCTTTAACAATCTCCTCACAATTCCTTGTATTTATTACTTTAGGTACTGGTACTATAAGTGATTCTTTCCATTATTGAGGAAACCTGCCCTCTTCAAACGACTTATTAACAATATATTTAAGGCTGGGTCTATGTCATAATTGGGACAACTCGGTGCACAGTTAGCAAGATGGGCGGGGTGTTAAGATTTTTGAATAAATCGCAAATTAATTAATAGAATATTTATTTAAACACCTAAGGCAACATATTAACGCTTTCTAATTTTTAAATTTGTCCCCCAAGTTGTATTGAAAATGATTTAAAAATGAAAATTCAGTGATTTTTTTTTAATTTCTCTGGTTTGCGAAGCGGGGCTGCCACAAATTTGAACTAAATTAAATAAATTTTTAACATAAGCTTTTTGAAGTTAATAAGCAGAAAATAACGGTTTCCGATTTTTAAAGTTCTACTTATATCTACGACAATTCGACGCAATAAGTAAGAAAGCAATCTATTGCAACAAATTTTCACGAAAATAAGTAGAATTTTAAAAATCTGCTTATTAACTTCAATGAGCTTATGTTAAAAATTTATTTAATTTAGTTCAAATTTGTGGCAGCCCCGCTCCGCAAACCAGAGAAATTAAAAAAAAATCACTGAATTTTCATTTTTAAATCATTTTCAATAAAACTTGGGGGACAAATTTAAAAATTAGAAAGCGTTAATATGTTGCCTTAGGTGTTTAAATAAATATTCTATTAATTAATTTGCGATTTATTCAAAAATCTTAACACCCCGCCCATCTTGCTAACTGTGCACCGAGTTGTCCCAATTATGACATAGACCCAGCCTTAAGGGCTGTTCCCATGACATTCCAATTATCTCGAATTATTCTTGCATTCATTTTTCTGGTTAATTACTTCACACGCCGATTTTAAATCGTTTTCCATAAGCTTTCTGAACTTCAAAACGCATTGTCTATCTTCTATTCCATTTTCATATTGATTAGATTAGTGAATAACAATTTTCCCAATATCCTCCCTTGGGACAAAGCGAATTGTGTCGAGTTCAGTGAATCTTAAGTCCCAAAGTAAAACAAGATCATAATTTATCCACTGCTGTTTCTTTTTAATGGAGCACTGATTTACGATACACCGCCTTTATGCATTCTTGGCATTAATATTTCCAATAAATTAAGCTGGACATATCACATCTTCTCTGCTGCCAAAGAAGCATCGAAATGTCTTGGATTTCTAAAAAGGTGTAAGTAATATTTCAGCCTATAGAATCTAGCGCTCCTCTACAAGTCATACATCAGACCTAGAAGGAATATAATTCCTATATCTGGGCTGGGGCTGGTCGCACAGCCACATACTTCATTGGATATTGTCCAAAAGAAAGCCTTCGAGCTTATTGGCGATTTGGCAATAATTTATCATATTGCTCTACTCGAGCACCGCCGCAATGTTGGGTATTTTTCGCTGCTCTATCGCTACATGCATGGTCAATGTTTTGATAAATTATCTAGTCTGATCCCTTGTAGAATGATTCCTAAATGTAGCTGCAAGCCGCGCACATCCTTTTACCCTTCGAACTACTTCCGATCGTGCAGTAAAACTTCGTGACACTTTTTCTACCATCTTCTGTCTTTCCTCCGGCATACAATCTACGAAAGTTTAAGAGTGACATACCTACATCAGTACCTCCGCCACTCTCCTCGCTTTCCATAATTCCTTAGCACACCTTCTTCCTGTCAACCTGTGCTTTGCATCATAGGGTATCCCCTGAGTTTGGCTTAATAATATAAAAAAAAGGTACAACTGAGACCCGATTAGTAACAAATAGGCATAACGCTATTGCCGCCTCGCTGAATATAAAGCGATTAAGTTACGACTTTCTATTGATCGTATTGGTACTGTTTTGCATGACAACTATTCACTTTTGGGCATCTACCAATGATTCTGCCAGCAAATTATGAACAAAAACTCTATGCAATACTCACTTGGTAATTTTATCTAAAATAGTTGCTTCTCTCGGTGGTGGAATTGGTTGTCTATTTTTATCTAAATGTATTACAAAATCTACCTAAAATTATAAATAAATAAAATATTATAAAAGCAAAGATATATAAGAAAGGGTAAGACTTACGGTATAACCGTATGGAGTTACATGATTACATCTGAGAAATTTTTCATCCTTGACGACAGAGATTAAAAGATTTTTCACTTCAGAGTGGAAGCGATTTTGCACTATGGGTTCTGAAAAGAAAACAGATTAGCAAGCATTCAATAGAAAAATTTTGTATGTCAAACTTACTCTTAGACATTTGAGCTTCAATATAATTTTGTTGAAACCATGGTACTTGGTATTCAGGATAATCTAAGCACACAGCGCGATTTAGTTGCATGACTTTATTCAAAACTTTTTCAGGATATGTAGCCTAAAACAAAAGAAATTAATTGAATTTTCGAAAGTTATTTTGAAGTAACCAACTTTTGAGTAGCATGTTTGAATCTCATCTTCGAGTCGTTGAATAAAATCAATACAGAAAACTCTATTCATAAGACTTTCAGATATTGTCTTGTAATAGCAAAGTGCCAGGCAGGCTTGCACTATGGATAAACCAGTCATATACTCAAAGTCTCTAGAATGTAAAAGTAGAAATATTATAGAATTGCTAGGTAATGCTTTAAACAAATAGAATAGACAGTTATCCTCAAATATATTTCACTCGCGGTCTATCATGCAACCTTATCTTACCTCTTAATTATTTGTGCCGACCAATAGAGAGCATCTTCAGTTGTCGGGATATATCCTAAGTTATAGGAACAATTAAGAATTTTTTCAACAGTATCTCCCATAATGTAGTCTCGATGCTTGACAACATACTCCCAAGTCTTCTCCAAAATTTCCGGGATTAAGTAATTTGCCGAATTCAAATTAAACGTGATATCCCTAATAAGCCTAGAATTAATTCTATTCTCTAGTGTTTTGTATTTATCTACAGCTTTTTCGTATAAAGCCGTTTTTCGCGAAGCTAAAAGATAGAAATAAATTAAAAAAAAAATCTCTAGTAATTGCGCGATTTGTGTTTCTTACATTTCCGACTGTTAAATGATCGCACTATGAAATTTATCTCCGATGAATTCAAATTATTTTGCATATGTCTTTCAGCGCAGCTGTTTAGCACATTATCGATTCTGACTAGTTGCAAAGCTATAACTGGTGGAATATGTTGTCGAAATCTTCAATAAACGTAAATATATTTTCCAATTCAACTTATATATTATGAACAGAAATATGATGTACCTCAATTCAAGAGCAATCTGCATTCCTCTGGATATAAACAGACAGTCCAAAATGTTGAACTGATTTGACATATTCTCAATTTTTTGTACAATTCTATCGGAAAATTTTATATTATCCTTCTCAGTCCATCCATAAGCGAGTACAAAAGCTGAAAGGCGGGCAAACTTTGATGGCAGAACAGATGACACACCTTTTGTTAGTTCAGTGAATAAAATTTTACAAACAGCCTTTTCGAACTTCTTGTGCCGATAAGTTCCTCCAAGATTATTATTGAAATGCATATATCTATAACAGTGCCTTCCTATTCTGTTATGTTCTATCTCCTCTGGATTATCGAGTATTTTCTGTAATACTCCATTCCAAAACTTGTCACAGACTTCCAAATCTGATATTTTCAATGATCGAATAATTCTAAAAAATGCTGGAAGACAGATTTCTGACGCAAAAAAGTTTTCTTTGTGGAGCATCTCTTTTGCCTTCGCTGTCAATTCTTTTCTTTTGTGTGTTTGGGAAAATTGTGCAATATAAGAAAACATTTCTAACGTTGGTGATCGTTGGTAATGAATCTCTGCAGCTTGTAGAAGTTTTGGAAGAAATAGTGCTGGTTCCATTTGACTCTGGAATATCTAAAATAATATCATAATTTATATATTCCTGTACATATTTCGGTTGAGAGATGATCTTACCCTGAACACTGTCTCCAATTCCCTAACAGATAAATTTTCAATTTGATCCTCTAAAAGTAAGAGAAGATTTCTTATGAGAAGAAAATTTTCTTGTGACCAATGTGGAAAATTTAAGATATTTAAGGATTTTAGAATACATTTTTTGGTTTCTTTGTTTATGACTCCAGTCTTGATAAGCTCAATGATTTTTTCTTTGTAAATTCTAAGAATATCATTCGAAATCATTAGAACTAAATTATGCATACAAATTGTAATCAAGCGCAATTCTTCTGGGGTTTGGCATACTTTTAAATATCTTATAACTCGTGGTATCACTTCTTTACAGTTTAAAATTGTATGCAAATCGTTTTTCATGTTTACAGCCACCGAAAATCTAGATAAAGCTGAGAGAGGAACATCGTCTTCATCTTAAATAAAGGAAAACCATATAAAACCAATAAAATCATAATCAAAGAAGATACTTATTACCATTTGATATTATATCTTTAATCCTTAGAATAAGATTTCTTATTGTTGGATGACTAGTATCAATTCCAATTTTGCTCAAATATAGAAAACTGCATGTAATTTCATCGGGACTCATTTCATATATAAAATTATTCAAATCTTGAAGGAACTCCTTAAAAATTACTGAAGAATTGGTAGTGGTTGTCGATTTACAGCAATTCCATAGTAGAATCACGGTTTGGACCATTTGTTTGACTCCAAATTCGTTTCTTCGTTGGTTAAATATTTCAAGCACCTAAGATCAACATAGATATTTGATTAGAACCGAAGCTGGTACCATAATATTTAGTATCAATTTAAATCCTTTAGTTTATAATCCAGAAACTAAACATATGTTAGTTCCAATCTTAAAGCAGATTCCAAAGCAGGCAGTTGGAGTTGCAAAGACTAGTGGCTTTCGTTACTTGATTGGAAGTGAGCACCAAACTGTTTCAGATGTGAGGCACCGAGAAACCAATCGAAGGAGTATCTGTATACTTCTCGATATATAAATCTCAGGTAAATGTACTGAGGAAAAATGTAGGTATGCAGTGGGGAATTTGAAGATTTCCATGCGACTGGAAATCTTTTCTTCGCTGAGCTTGCAGAAGCCTATTGGAAAATGCGAGCAAAACTGTAAGAGGACTTATGAATGTACTCATTAAGAAATATTAAGAAATATGACAATTAATGGGCTGTGAAAAAAAAATGGAGTAGTAAACTTTAATATTAATTTTAATTTAAGTTTAATTTCAATTCGAGTTTAGTTTAGTTACAGAAACGAAATTAAATACTTCTATAAATATTTCTACAATAAGTAATTAAACTATTAAATTAGGTGCTATGAACTTTTTGAGCTGTTTTCTCTGTTTCATGGCAATTTGCCTCCTCCTGTTTAATATATTGAAATCTTTATTCTTTATTGTTTATTTTGCTGAGTATGTTAATCGTATCTATTTTAAGCTGTATATTGTCGTAGTGCCCAACGTTGTACGTTGTTTTAAGCAGGGACTTTTTGAATAAATGCTGATTTGATTTGATTTGTATACTATAAAAGAGTTTTAAGGGAAACCCTTAGGAATTCAAATTCAAAATTTATTTATTACAAGCCCCGACATGAGCGCCAAGCAAATAAGCGTTGCGTATAGCGAACAGAGTATTAAGACAAGGTATATTAAGATAGTTACAGAGTTGAATATAGCTAGAACTTAAACAGTAAAACAATAGTTTGTTGAGTATTAAGACAAGGAATATTGAGATAAATATACAGTTGAGTATGACTAGAACTTAAAAAGTATAACAATAGTTAGTTGTGAGTAGCGAATTGAAGGGTAAATAGCATTATATATGTTAACATTTAATGAAGATAAATTAAGTGCTAATACTTAATAATTAAATCTATCAATTTATTTAGTTCATCTATGAAAGCCTATTTACTTATGTGTTTATTGGGATCACATTGGTTACAAACTGGTGCATTGCTCAACTTATTGGATTCACCGCCGGCTTTTAAATACAATCAGGGTTGTTTTAATATTAACACTAAACTAAGTGTGAGTTTAGAACGGGTGATAGTGTTTGTGGTTAGTAAGATTAAAAATAATAATGGAAAATAAAGAGTAATGGAAGACCAATAGGCCAAGCAATGCAGAATTGAACAGAGTTTAGATCTGGTGCATTTATAATAACTATAACTACATATAAGGTACATATATTGAAATGACTAACTCCACCTTCATGGGTATCTTAAAAACTAACACTGCTAAAAAGTAGACAGTGAGTATACATTAAGTTACTCAGGTAATAAGCTAGATCTAGAACTGACTAGCAGTTGATATTGCACCAATCGGAATATAAGACCAAGCAGGATGAACAATTATGTAAAAAGAAGATATGGTCGGGAAGGATGGTATGTGACGATAAGGCTAGAGATGGATTAATCGGTTAAGGCAATCATACAATCAGATGCCATGGTTTTAAAGCTACTAAGTGTTGTTGCTCCCCTAACGAGTGCAGATTGCCTGTTCCATAATGTGATCCCTGACCATAGATGCTATGAGATGCAAAGTGAGTGTTAGTGCGGGAGTGCACAATACGCGCAACGCTTCGATTACTCCAATTAAATTTTACATTTACATATTCAGGAAGCAGTTTAAGCTTGGATCGCATTATGAAAGTAACCACTCGGATTGAGTAGAGTTTGTGCAGAGAGCACGGGAAAAATTGCTTCATGAATGGCGTAACATGTTCAGAGCGTCTGAGTCCATAAAAAAATCTGACACAGGCCTTAAGGGCGCGCAGAATTTTAACAATCATGCCATTACTGAGTGGAAACATGACTATGTTGGCATAAAAGAAGTGAGGGACAATCAGGGAATTTACCAGCATCAGCCTGATGCTGGAAGGGAGCTTGTGTGCAACTGCATATAGGGAACGAGGTCCTCCATATACGCGCGCACAAATAAGCTTAACTTGAGAACCCCATTTGAGATGTGGATCCATAAGAAGTCCTAGATTTTTTACTTGAGTTTTGGAGAAAGGGACAACCAGGCCTTGAAGGAGCAGTGGAGGGGTAAGACTGGAAGAGGTAAGAGTCCTGGAGCACGGCGAGTAAATCATTGCCTGTGTTTTTGCCGGATTAATGCTAAGCTGGTTATGCCAACACCAGCGTGAAATGTCTTCCAGGATGTCGTTGAATTTGGCAATGAGAACGGGGAGATTGTTCACCTGTGACGCACTATTATATTTGTAGATCGTCAGCATATAAGTGAAAGCGAAGGTCTGGGATTGCTACCGATCCTGTGAGAACTGGCCTGACGTCATTGATGTACATTGAGAATAGTAGAGGGGACATAACAGCCCCTTGAGGGACACCTGAGACCATAGCAGCAGGAGAAGAGCTTTTGCTATTTGATATGACGATTTGTTGGCGGTTAGAGAGATAGCTCCCAATAAGAGAAGATGGATCAGCGAACAATTTAATAGATGTCATTAACCATGCAACTTATCTTTTCAAGTCTACATAGCCCAACATATATTTAGATGAATAATTGAATACGATATTAGACTTTTTGCTGACGCATGTTAGAGATCGCTGTCTCTTGTACTTTCTTAACAAAAAGCCATGCGGGTTCACCTCAGCTTAAAAAGCTAACATTACACAAATAATTAATCTTAAATTTCTTACTTAATACTCCTATTAATTACCATTTCACTGCTTGAACAGACATTAAGTTCTTCCAAAAGGACATCTTCAGAGTTTTGGTATAAAAGTCGCTTCGAGCATAATTTGCCTTCATCCTCATCAACATCATGTTCTCTACAAAATTCTGAAGCATCAAATTCACTCTCTAAATTGGAATTATGGACATCTCCCTTAGAATAATTTCTAATCTGACCGAGATCAATAGACACCCAACAACTATTGGACTCCACTCTTAGGATTCGATCATTTCTAAACTGTATACTTGAATTAAATTCTCTTAATGTTCTCGTAAAATAACGACATATAGAGTAATTGAAGGTTTTTCTACACAGTTGACGGAACGACATTATTTTTTCATTTTCAATAAACTTAAATTTACACTCTGTTAAACACAACCGGCAACAAAAAACTTTTTTTACTAAAATATTCTATGGATATTGAACTGTCAAATTTGACACTTTCATCAGCTGTTATTGCCAATGCCTGCCATGCCAGGCTGAACAGAAAATCAAGAAGGAATCAAAACCATTGAATAAATAACTTAACTAATAAGAAAGGGTATCGTGCGAATGCAGTGTACATGTTTAACACTCCAGAGGGCTTAGTGCCTATTTTTCGTCAATTCAACATTCTGACATTTCATAATTTTGAAAAGAAGTTCTCGGATTTGAATTCGCGATATTGTGAAAAATAAATAATTAAGCGTGATTTTTACGTAATATTAGTGTGAAATAAGTGCGAAATATTCTTTTGTGAATGATATTTTGTGTAATAGAGACTCCGGAGTCTTAAATTATCATAATGAAGTGTTTTGTGCTGCAGGAACGAACGGAGGTATTGTCGTGGGAAAGCATTCTTCAAGTAAGCTTAATAGCTTTACTTATTAATTATATTGTTTTAAACAAAATAAAAGTGAAATATCTATAAAAATAAAGAGCCATGGCAAAAGATTTAATATTTTACCAATGCCGCTTTATTTGTTTACAATTGAATTGTCAATTCGTGCCTAAATTATTCCAGTCACACAAAGGCAACGCCAAGAAATATTATCTGAAAATAAGGGGGAGCTAAAAATTTGTTTATTTTACATAGGAATTTGGATTATAAAAAATGTTGCCCTTCAAAATGTCAGAATTTCATTACTGCCATGACTGATGTTTAATATAATTTTGAAAAACTTCGTTAGAAAGAATTCAAAATTTGGAACAGTATAGTATACGGTATATAAATTTTGATTTTATGTTAGTGATTGTTATGGTTCTTAGGTTAACACACTGACATGTATAATATGGACTGACTCGTAGCCCCCGGAATATAATACAAGCCATGAAGTCGCCGAAGGCACCGACACATTAAAAGGCCTTAACGTGCCGGGTACAGCATGCAGTAAGAGCTCACTCTCACTGCTTTTTGTATACTCGTCATGGAGGAAAAACTAAAATTTCATCTTAAACAGGTCTTAAAGCCCAAAACTGTTGCTCCCACAGCAAAATGAAGTTAAAACGAATTGCAGCCAAATATGTTTTCTTTCTAATAGTTAAAAAAAATAGCATCTAGAACAAATTTATGGAAATTATAGCGTCTGAACAAAATACAAGCAACTTTTATATAAAAAACTCCTGCAGTAAGACAAGGCAAGAAGACTGTGGATGTCGCCTGCTGACCGGCCCGCTGCTCTCTTTTTTCGACTTTGTTCATGGCTTGTATATTCCGGGGGTTACGACTGACTACGTTAATAGAAATGCACTGCAAAAAGTGGGCTAACTTCTATATTGTTGACTCTTTCGGTCTAAGCACCAAGTACCAACTGAGGAGAACTGTAAACAATAAATAAATAAGTGGGTCCGCCGAAAAAATGTTTTTAAATTTATTATTTCGGGTTATTACTGATAAAATTGTTTTACCAAAGGTAATATATTCATAAGATGTGCAGCAGAAATTCGAAACGTTCTATTATAGCTGTGTTCTTTTGGTTTCGTGCAGTGTACTGCAGAGCACAGGAGATTGCGAATTGAATTGACTTGTAGGGTCCTGAGTTCTACAGTGCACTGCACGGAACCAAAAGAACACAGCTAATAATCGCTTTTCGAGCTGCGCGCTTATTTTTTCAACTTCCCGCCTATGATTTTTTCAATGTTGGCCCCGGCGTAAGAGCTTGTTTTGACATAAGCATTTGAAACAGAAAGTTAAGCAGTCCATATTATATATGTCAGTGGGTTAACGTACTTAATACCGTAATATCGCCAAGGATTATAAAGCAGGTGTATAATTTGGCTTGCAACTGTAACGTCCGATTTTGCTGTAGTCATGTTTTAATTGTGTTTATGCCGTTATGCAACCTTTTTTGGCACTTCAACCTTATTGCAGTGGTAGGAATATTGCTTGTTAGAAAAGCAGTATTTTCTTGAACATCATTTGCTGCGCTCTTTTTTTCGCTCTGTCGACGGAACGATATCAAAAGTTATTTCTGTGCACAGAGAAAAGGAACGAAACAGAACCATTTTAAGTGGACATTTCTTCCATTTGACAAAATTAAGCATAAATTCGTATAAATTTTGTTTATCAAAAACCAAGCCATTTTGCAACAAAGAGAACTTAGGCTCGACTATTACCCAGAGCGGCCCAAGTTATAGAGAATTCTCTAAAAGCACGGTACAGAGAATACAATACTCTCTTTCCTCTCTCTGCCTTAAATTGACGAATTGACGTGAACTGCAAGGTGTAAAAATTTAATGAGAAATAGTGATTGCGTTCACTGCCACTTTTCGTAGCGTAGTCGTTGTCGAATACGCTCATCCTACTGACCGTAGTCAAATGTAGTCGAGTATGATATATTCAAAGTGCGGAGTGAATGATAGTCGTAGTCAAGCGTAGTCGTTGACTGTCACGAACACAAAGAAAACCCTTCTGCTTGAATCCGAAAAAAAAACTGAGGTGCATTCAGAACCATTCGGAGTCTGAAAGAAGTGACGACAGATTGAAACTAAGTTCCGACATGGATTTCAACAGATTCATCAGAAAAGGGACGCAGTATTTTATTACTATTGTCGGAAGTGGAGTGATACTTTTTTTCGGTTAAATAGAAGTAACATTTAATTATCATAAAAGTTGTATGATGAAAGCTCATACGAAAAAGCGTATTTTAATTTTACTTCGAAGTCCCTATCCATATTATAATAAAGCTTTTAATGCTGTTGACACAAAATGGTATTTGGGTTGGGATTGAAACCAAACTGAAGACTTTCATATATATATATAAACTTACTGCTTGTCGGACCAGAAATGATGAAACAACTTTTATGTACCTGTACAGCATTATTCAGTGTAAATCAATTCAATAATTCAAATTTTATGGAAATACCAATTCAAGTCCTTAAAATAATCTACCTGCAATGAATTTGGTAAAAGTAAAAATTTCATTTTTATCCAGATATCATCGACATTCTCTTATTAATATAAAATTAATCTAAAGTGTTTTGAGTTCAAAAAGGTTTCGCTTCACATATCACAGTAAATTTGGTACTACATGAAATAGGTTATCGGTTAGTACATGTAAAATATCAGAGTTAGATGGCGTTAGCATATTTTATTATAAATAGGCAGCCGGTTGCTTAAAAAAACTGCAGAATTTATACACTTTCTGCCTCTTTTGGTAAACATTTTTTAGGAGAAAAACACAAAATTTTCGTGGACGCGAAAATTTTTTAAAATTTATCTCGAGGAGCGGTTCAAAAAAAGTTTTTTTCTTGTATTTGGAATGATCTATTTGATCTAAATAATATTTAATTATTATTAATCTTGACTTAAAATGAAAATTATGAAACTTTACTAGTCTGAACAACCCATGTAGAATTTACATACAAACATTTTTCTGGAATGAAATCCTACAATTACATTCATAATAATTAATATTATTCTTTTATTAATCGAAACATTTTACAAAAAAAAAAAGTAATATAAATATTAATAACATATTTTTAGCATCATCACAGTCTAAATGAAAACCACATGGAATCGGTATTGTTACCGTTTTGTTTCTGTATAAGAATCCCTAAGGACACAAATAGTCCAAAAATAACACCTAAGAGACAAGCAACAATTATTAATAGAAATTTTTCTCGTCTCGTCCATCTCTTACAGCATGAACAGTACTGTTCGCGAACAATTCTGTAAATTAAGTAAAACTATGAAAATTTTAAACCAAATGTAAAAAAAAAAAAAAAAATTATCAGGACTTACGGGCTGCTGTGCAAAGTACTCGTAGATCGATTGATAATCGAATTACTTTCGATAAATCCATGAACCTGGGCATGGTGTTGCAAATCTTTATCACTTTTACTGTAATAAACCCTTTCATAGACAGTGACCTTCTCTTTGTTTGAACTACCACTAGACGATGGTCGGGATGATATTTTAGGCTTTTCCAATCTTGTTTCAACCACTTCACTTTCAATTTCAGGAATTGAATAAATTTGTGGCTCTTTTGTAACTCTTCCTCTATGGTCCGAACGTAATGATCGATAGGGTTGTATAAGGTCTGTTGGTGTAGTAGATAAAACCGGAAAACTTATTCGACGGGCACTAGTCTGATCCATTTTGTGTGTGTGTGAATTTTCATCTGAAAGAGGATCATAAAAAATGAAAAGAAAATTAATTCATTTATACATTCCTATCAATAGAAATTGCATATGGATGAAAAAGAATTCTCTTGTTCGGAAAAACATTTCGTAGGGGCGCTTTTAATTTTAAATGGTAGATACGCAAACAATAAAATAAATACTAAAACTATTATAAACACCTTAATGCAAAAATGGTGATAGCAAGTAGAGAGCTGGTAGTTATGATTACAAAACTAGTCAAAAACTCACCTCTAAGGTGAATACAGACGAGCTGGGAAGAATCCTTATTACTAAGGAAAAGGTGTTTGAAAAGGTGAAAAATTCTAAGATGTGTGGATAGATGGATAAAATACTAAAGAAGTGGACCAATCACAACTTGATAAATATATGGAGGAGAACCAATAACCAAAACACATTCAGAATTCTGTAAAACATATAATAGCCCCCAAAACTCATAATATGAAAATATTATTCCTACTCCTTAGGATTTTTATGTATTAGTGGATAAGAAATGAAAATGACTTTGAGTTTAGTGATAGTTAAGAAGTTAATTTAATTGTCGTAAATTTACTAAAAAAATTCCTGAATTCGACACATATGCCGTTTTTGCCCAAAACAGTTTCCTAGTACTTTAGTTACCGTAGTTAATTTAAAAAACAAAATAGCAGAAAATGAACACCGAAGACCTATACTTACACTAGTTTTCAACGTTGAAAGAACAAATTAAGATTTTAAAATCCAGAACTAACTAACTAGAAACTATTATTGATGTAGTTAGCGTTATTTGAAAAGGCTAATAAATGCAATCCAAGTAGGTAGATGAATGTTAAGCTGAAATCTTTCAGTCTAACAAAGCACACAAAATTTTTCTAAACTTCTACATGAATATAGATAATATACAGAAAACTTCTCGACCAAAGTATAATGGACTAAGAAGATCCATCAAAGTATAGATCATTGTAAATATAATTTATATTAGAAAAAGTTAATCTCTTACCACTTCCACACTTGATACTAAATCACATGTAAAACTACTTAAAAAATTTCCACAACAAAGCGAACGTCACAAGGAAATATGATCATGATCATAAAAGAATAACACAAAAACGATAACCGACACAAACTTTGATAAGTAATCAATTTTTCATTACTTTTAAGGATTTGGACTATACATAGTATTTAAGCAGTACATTAACAAATTATGAACTACTCCTACATTCTTTGATTTTGTCGTAAAATTTCCCACAATGAGTAAGATTTCTTTCCCATAAAGCAGAGAGACTTATTCGCGTTATCTATAATATCAATCCAGCGTTTTTATCTTATCGCGGTCGATATTATATATTTCTACTTTCACGTTATGTATAATAACTAGGTAAATAATGAAATCACAAATGAACACCTGCGATGAGTTTGGTTAAACAAAAGAGACCACGGCAATGGGTCTATAGCTTTAAGTAAGTATATGTAACTATAATGAACAGGAAAGATTTCCGAATTGAATACATGTCGAGTGTAAACGGAATTAAGGCAGGTTGTTTGTTGATTTAGTGAATCATACTAAATATAATTATTGCTTATCAGCTCCCAAAGACAAGACATTTTAAGAAGATAATACTAAAAAAAATTATAGAGAAGTAAATCTCTGCGCGTCTCTAAATTCGCGATAAGAAGGCTTTAAGCAATCCACTGCGCATGCTTTACAGTGACTTCCGTATTACACGCTTATACAATAATGATCTTGAAATTTTAGTACTTTGGGCAGTTAGCACAAAATTGTGTTTCTTTTTTTTTTACAATTTTGAAAATGATAATAAGGGAGATTTGGGTAAATCATAAAATTTTAGTGAACGGGAGTTTTCGGAATAAGTGACATTTTCCCCGAATTTTTTTCTTAAATAAAATTCGTTGTTGAATATCGTGAAAAGGGCGTCCAACCCATATTTTTTATATAAATTTTCACGTCAGTAAATGATCGACGCCGTGTTTAAAAATACGTTCAATTGCAAGATGATAGTAGGAGTATCGAAGCAAAAGTGAATTTGGCTAGATATCATGTGCTCCATGTTTTCTATGATCACTCTGCAGTTTTACATAATATATGCTGTTCATGGATCGAGCTGCTTAGCTGGAGACCAATCAATCTTTTTGAAGATTTTTTCATTATTGCGGCATTGGGAGAATACTGAATTTGGTCATGAATTGTTAACATATCTTCTGGAACTGGATAATGTTTTTCCCCGTATGTCGTACTGTACGATGTAACATATCGATTAGCCCTTTCACTAGAGAACATATAGGTTAAATTATGTTAAATTGGCGGAAATCGGAAAAATATTCGATCACCCACATTTAGACCATCGATGGTCCATTGTAAGGCCACCAGGTAATAGCAAATACGGAACTAGATATAAGCTTGCTGTTACAACAATGCAGTCTATGTCTTTGATAGTTTGAGACAGACTCGTAGGAGGGAGTTTTGAGATAGAGAAGTACAAACTTAAATACTTAAACTAATATTATGGTACCGCTTAATGACAAATTTTTACGAAGAATATGTTTAATACAAATTCTTTTCTTCTTTGTTTCAATAAATTGATACGCCAACGTACAGAAAAATTCATAAAGAATTGCATCGACTGTTAATTAGGTTTTGAGACTACGCAAAGTAGAAAATGAACGCCTATTCGGAGGTGTGGTCACAGGTGACATAGTTTTCAAAGTGACGTTTAGGAATGCATCCTTGCTGCAGATATCAAGAGCTTTCAGCGAATTGTTAATTGTTTTATTTTCAATTCGATGCCGCCAGATCTTGACTTCATTGATCCATACTTCAGATAAATTGCCGTGTAAAGGGCTGTATGCTCGAGCCAAGGAATTAGGCCAAGCAATTTTTCAACTTATTTCTTGAAGAAAAATTTACATTTGGTATCTCAAAATAAATATAGAAATAATAAAGAAAATAAAGAAATGGATAATTCCCAATTGTATATAATTTGCTTATTGCGGAATAAAAAATATCGGAAAACTGCAATTGATAATAAGTGCATCAAGTCTAGTATAAAATCACCGTTCCTTCCTTCAATTTTTCAATTATTCCACCAATGTCAAAATTCCTTACATAAATAAGTGTATCGGTACTTATTTCTTCAAGAAATATCGAGAAGTAGAGTTTTTCTGTTCGAATTTCTTGTCTCTAGCATATTACTTCAAGGAATCGACAAAGAAAAAATTTCCTTGCGCATTCCATGAGTTTTTTTTTTACATACTTTTTGTATAGGAACAAAAATTCCTTGCCTCTAGCATACCGGGCTTAAAGGTGTAAGTTTCAAAGAAATGTCCATACACTGCCTCATCTAAAATTTTCAAACATGAGAAGTTTGAAAAAACGCTGCGAATTTTCAAAATATACAAGACACAATAATGATACAAAGATTAACAAGTATGACCGAATTATCTGTCAATTGGTTGCTTGCTTCATTTGGCGATAATTGTCACAAATTTGTTCGTCTCAATTTCAATCGTCGTGAAAAAAATTGTCTATTTGGAAATTTCTTTGCTTTATCACTAGCACATAATTACTTTTCCTGAAGTGATTTAAACGAAGAAACTAATTATTTGTGAAATATTTTAGTTTATTCAAAATGTATTTCAGTCAATAAAATACGAAAAACTCAAAACAAATTCGCTGGAAATGACATATTCAGTACGTTTACATGAATACTTGAGTACTTGACAAGAAATCCATTCGAAGCTTGAGTTAATTCCATTTACTTGACTTGGATTTTTCTTGAATCTAATTTTCCAATTACTTAAGTTGAAATTTACGCATTGAATGAGCGTTTTCATGATATTTTGATTACTTCAAGCATACTTCAAGTATACTTCAAGTATTCATGTAAACGTACTGATCCCCCCCGTGCGCACGTGCCTGGTTTGAGATATACATATACCTGCATATGTACTGCCGAAAGATCTTCTGTGTCAGATGTAAGATAACAATTTATTGATCGGATCTTCAACTTTTAAATAAATTCAAAAACAATATTACAGGGCTTCGTTAAGGCGACAGGAACATTGCAATAAATACATAAGAGGACTGATTATAACCCTTGAGGTAAAAAAAAAAATAATGGTAATTCGGGCCTTAGACTTTGAGTAGAATAGAATTGAGAACGAAGACGACTGCCATAGTTGCGGCAATTTATAAATTCAAAATCAACTATAACCCACCTATACTTGGATATATGTTCTACCAAAAGTGGTTACACTCCACTTCCAATAATTTTAAATATTGTATCTTAGCTTTTTTGTTTTTTTTTTTTTTTATACTTAAGCAAAATTGTATATGTTACCAAAGACTTATTACTTTTGGCTAAAAATTACGGAAAATCAGACTTCGGCATTCTTTCTTACGCCACACCCTGTCGAAGGCGTTACACAATCTCAGTTATTGTGATTTGATTGAAACCTTAAGCGGGATGTTATAAGAAATAGAAGCAAAGTTAGTTGAAACTAGAAATCATCACGATAACTCGAGAACGCGCGTACTTAGAGAGCTGAAATTTTGTACACTGGCTTTTAAAAATAAAAATAAAATTAAGTTCGATAATGAGATTCCTTCGTAGGGTTGCCATACAAAAATTTCTTTTTTCACTATATATTTGGACACTGATTGAGAACGCATCGACGCACGTAGAGAGCTGTACACAGAGTTTTCATAAAAATAGTAAATACAATTTCGAGAATGAACTAAATCGGGCAATCCCTTCTTGGTGTTGCCATATCAAAATGGGTTTTTACGTATACTGTGGAAATGGTACGTCCTAGAGGTTTTTGCTGGGCATTCATCTAGGTTATCATAAGAATTGGTCTTATTGTTAGACCAATTCTAGCTTTTTTGATTGTTTTTCTATAAATTGAACGCAAGTTGCCCACTAAAATACAGGTTATCGTTATCGGTATTATTTTATTTATTTATTTTTTTTTTTGTATTACCGCCAAGCCCTGCATATCTTCTCCTTGCTAATCCTCGTCTCTCCAGGACCTTGGGATGTATAAAAAGTGGTTAGGAAGGGGGTGTTGGAGATGTAAAAGTATTAGAATGTGGAAATCAGTCTTACGTGTAATGGTTGCCACTCGCTTGGCTACGACGACAGGATAAAATTAAATCTTGTCAGGGTTGCCGGCTGGGCTGGATTTCTCGTTGAGTTTTATATGTATGTGTGGTTTATTTCATTGCATTCATACCTCCATTTTTTCTAGTCTTCACTTACATATATACATATTTCCAATATTTTATAAAATATTTTAAAACGTCAATTTAACTGAACAGCTGACGAAGTTTTCATGATTTCTCTACAACACTCACTATAACTAATTTTAATGGCGTTTGGATTGTGTTGAGTTAAAAATACTGAGAAATATAGACCCAATTTGAACAAGGCATATGTTTGATAAGTTTAAGTAAGAGGGGTGACGCTAGAAGACCGTCCTGTATCACTTAGACTTCCAGTGGGTCCATTGCGCCCATTGACCTCATGGGATAACCGTTTAAACCGCCCTAGATCCATCCTACTTCCCTTAGGAATCTCAGGATACATCTGAATTCTTTATTTTGGAGCTCCGCAAACTTGAAAAGAGTATCTACCTAATAGCCTACTTTTCTTATTCATCATATGGACAAGGCATAAGAATCTAGTGGTCCTATTCAAGAGGTATAATACACGAATTAGGACTATCTTAACCCCATTCTGTGTTGATATTCTTGAATCAATTCAGCTGTGGGGTGAATCTAAGGACTCTACACTGAATCACTTAAATCCGATGATTATCTAATAATAAATACAAAGTTTTCAAATTTACCTTTAACTTATGATTCATATTTTCCTAGTACTCATCACATCCTTATCGAACCTAGCGAACTCTCCACATACAAATTACTCTATTTTCTCTTTTATTAGGTCTGTTGCTGACATGTCTGTTAGACATTTCCCATATGTGTTTGTATAATTTCCACGTATATCTAGAGCTTTTTCTAATGTGTTACCCTCACAACTCTGAATTTTCTACTTTTGCGGAGCTAAAAAACCAAACTTCAAATTACTGGAAAAACAAATTGTGATGAGCATTTAACCCATTTAGTTATAACGAACATTTCATTTTCATGCCTTGGTATTGAGGCCATAAATGTAAACGCAATATACAGATATAAAAGTAGCAAATGTAAGTTAAGGTCAGCTGCCGATGTTTTATATAAAAAAAAAAAAAACTAATAAATAAAAGACACAAAATGACAAATAAAAAAATAAGTATCATTCACATGACTATAGAAAAACAGGATGCAAAATCATCCACATACGATTAAGCATATGTAAATCATTGTTCTTAGATTCCAGATCTTGTGGGACTGATGTTCGATAATATTCTAGAGCTTTCTATCAGATTTGGCACTTACTAGGTACAGGAAAATTGTTGAATATTAAAATCAACCGAATCAACTTATCTCTAGGCACATACAGCAATTGTATTTTAGCAAGTGTAATAAAAGTCGTTACTTTTCTGAATTCATAGATTTTAGCCCCCATTTTCTTAAAGCTGGTATGGCAGTACTGAAGTAATTTGGACAACCCTTCTTAACCTAAACAGCTGTCGTCACTCGGCATACAGTCAGAAAACTGTCAAAACAAAGTAGTGATTTCTTCTTCCTGTTTTCATCTATTTAAAGTTTTTTAAAGTATTACTTAAAATTAAAATGGATAAAAGAGTGGTAATGGATCGTGGTAATTCAGATTTCATTGTATCTAAGCACGCTAGCTCAAATTCTTTGGATTCTGACTCCAAGTCCAGTTCTTTAAACTCAAAACATGGGGCGGAGACTATTGTAGGTAAAATTTCGCAAGGTTCCCATTCGTGTAAAACAATTTACTTTTTATAGGGCTCTCGGGAAACAGCTTTTATTTATATGAACGGAGAAAAGGAGCAGGATCAAAAAAACGATGTCACATATGTTTGCCCATATCGAGGACCAGCTTATGGGACACTTACGATTACCAACTATAGAATCTATTTCCGGTCTCATCCGATAAATGATCGTGATCCACCAATTGTTGTTGATGTGCCTTTAGGTGTTATATCTCGTGTTGAGAAAATCGGTGGGTCAACGTCAAGGGGTGAAAATTCGTATGGCATTGAAATTTTTTGTAAGGATATGAGAAATCTAAGATTCGCCCACAAGCAGCAGAATCACTCGAGGCGGACGGTTTTTGAGAAACTCCAAACGTATGCATTTCCACTGTCTTATAGTGGAAAGTTGTTTGCATTTTCCTACGCTGAGCAATTCCTTGAGGACGGCTGGAATGTTTATGAACCACTTGCTGAGTTGAGACGGATAGGGGTAAATAATGATACTTGGAGGATTACGAAAATTAATGAATCCTATACGATTTGTGAAAGTTATCCAGCTGTATGGGCTGTACCTAAAGCGGCCTCTGATGATTTTCTAAAGAAAGTTGCAATGTTTAGATCACGCAATCGTCTGGCAGTTATGTCTTGGATACATCCAAAGTCACAGGCAACTATAACGAGATGCTCTCAGCCTTTAGTTGGGGTATATAAAACTGAATTTATAATTTTATTTCCATGTATTGTTAATGTTTGTTTAAGGTGAGCGGTAAGCGTAGCCAGGATGATGAAATGTACCTGAACTATATTATGGAAGCAAATGCCCAATCCGATAAGTTATCTATCATGGATGCCCGGCCAAGTGCCAATGCAATTGCAAATAAAGCTAAGGGTGGGGGCTATGAATCAGAGGAGACTTATAAAAATGTCGAGATTAACTTCCTGGACATCCACAATATTCATGTAATGCGAGAGAGCTTAAGAAAATTGAAGGAAGTATGCTATCCTACTATTGATGATCAAAAGTGGCTAACTGCTGTTGAAGGTAGCTTTTGGTTGAAACATATTAAGTGCATTATGGCTGGTGCTGTGCGAATTGTTGATAAAATTGAGATAATGAGCACATCAGTGGTGGTACACTGTTCTGATGGATGGGACAGAACTGCACAGTTGACAGCTCTTTCTATGCTTTTACTTGATCCTTACTATCGTACAATTAAGGGATTTGAAGTTTTGGTTGAAAAAGAATGGTTAAGTTTTGGTCACAAATTTCAGCAGAGGATTGGACACGGAGATAATCGCCACTCTGATGCTGATCGATCTCCGGTATTTCTTCAATTTATAGATTGCGTATGGCAAGTCAGTCAACAATTTCCAAATGCTCTTGAATTTAATGAACATTTCCTGATCACAATTTTGGATCATTTATATTCATGTCGTTTTGGTACTTTTCTATTTAACACAGAAGGAGAGAGAGTGAAAGAAGGTTAGTGCAATCTATAAAAATACTTTTCTAATGGGTTTTGGGTGATTAATTAATTTTATCCGATTTTACAGACTTAAAGCACAAATCTGTATCTTTGTGGTCATATATAAATTCTTCTCCAGAACAATACCGTAACTCATTATACGGAGCAAATCCGGAAGGCGTTCAAACTGTTCTTAAACCTATTGCCAGTATGAGAAATATTAAGCTATGGAAGGGATTTTACTGCCGTTGGAATCCTAGTATGCGTCCGCAAGATTCAATTTACCAAAGAACTCGAGAGATGTTGGCTCTTCAAGAACAACTTCAGCGCCAAGTGAACGAGTGTCGCCTAAAAGCTAATCCCCGCGGAACGCAAACTACTGGACGTTTAGCGTCACCATTACACTAGATTTCTAATCGGTTTTTTTTTGATTTTCCACTTCAAAAGTATTAAAAACGCATTGGGAGAATTGAAACAACAAAAGTTATGTAAAAATATTTCGTTTTTTATTATTTATTATTTTGAACTATATTAAATCATAAAATGTAATTATAAATCAACGTGTTGCTGTTTTGTATGCTTTTTAACGATTCTGTCGTTATGATTTTTTCCGTTTTTTAAGTTCCTCCTAAGTTTTGTACAAGGACTAGGGTGTATATCACAATTTGTTTTTGATACGTTTTTTAACGCCTCGTCGGCTCTTCTAAACCATTTCTCGTACACTTGTATTGGATCAATTTGCCAAAATTTATGAAATGAAACTGGTTGATCGATTGATAGTAGTTTTGTGGAGTAATCTGGAGGACGTGCCTGAAAATAAATTGTTTTAATTTGAATTGGATGGATTTTCATTTATGAATATTAAAATATTAACAGATAAAGGTATTTCTTAAAAGAAAGATTAATTTTAAAATAGTTGGGAAATAACAGCAGAAAAACAGCACAATTCTCTCAACAACAAGTAAGAATTACGTGGAAAGCAGAGGAGTATCTTACAATATGCCTAGCTTGTGGTAAGATCCACTCTTTATGCAGAATTAGTTCTTTTCAACTTAGTTCTTGTTCTGATGCGCAACTTTCTTAAGGATTAAAATTCAGGGATCCAATTCCATTTTATTCTCTTGATTTCAAAACTGATTCTATTCTGGCCTGAGCATCTCTAGTTTTTTCCTTTCCATATCGAGTTCAGTGTATTTTTAAGGATTTGGCACCTATTTTAAGTCTGCAAATGACGAGTTAAGGACTTAATGATCTTTCAGGCTCCATACCATTATAGTAATTTGTCTTGATTCAGATATCTAGAGTTCCATATTCGGACTATGCGAAAAGGCGCTTCTCGATTTGAAATAATGCTAACCTAGTAACAGATTCTACCTTAATTTCTTAATAGCTGTATCTGACGACGGTAAGAGAGGTTCTGCTCGTGTTCAGATTTAATTAATTTTTGTGGGACTCAGTCTTACAACAGTTGGACTACTTTCCATTGAAGATCAATTAGAATTTTTTAAGGTACCGCTTGTATGACTTCAGTGTTGTTCAGAACACTGATGTAGACTTTGCTTATTACAGCTAGAAATAGAAGCGACAAAAGTTAAAATCCTTACCCAGCATTCACATTAATGTGTTGTAAAAGCCTTACAAAAATAGCTCCTGTTAACAGAGTAGTTAGTTTAGTTTATCGGTTATTTCAATTTTGAAACTAATGACAAAAAGTATTGGTATTGTTTATCTTGCGAACAGTTCAATTTCTGAGCTCAGATCCGAGTCGTAATTTTCTGCTGCTCAAATTGATGTACGATCTTATTTCAGACAGGTTATCCGCAAGTGAAATTGTTTATCTTTCAGCTTTTAATAGACAGGCTCAATTATGACATTCGGCTTACACTTAATTAAAGCCATATTCTAATGCATACGTGCTGATTAATGCATTTCTTTGCGATAACATCTCCACAGTTGTCGATTGGAATTATCTTTCCAAATTCTTTTTTTAATTTACTCTCATTAATTCGTTTTCTCTTTTCTCCTTCTTTTGTAGCACATAGGCCTTGGGGTGCTGGATTAAGGAAACTTATCGAGGGTAGAACGAATTGAAAAAAATTAAGGTCATGTAGAGCATGCTATTGGGAAAAAAGTAGGTCACCAAATATCTTTGGTAGTGCATTAAATTACCACTCATACAAATCCAAAGGCGGTGCTTTAAACTGAAAACCTGCCACCAATTGATTAGTGCATTAAATTAAACAATTGGAATCCAACCACCATTCTTTTCAAAGCAATCATTGGTAACGCTCTAAATTACCAGTCCTCGAACGCAGTGATTTAAACTGCATACCTACCACCGATTGTATAGTGCTTTAAGCCACACACTTGGATACCCACTAGCTACTTGGAGTTATGCGCCGCATTCATGCATATAATATCTGTTCCTACTGTAAGCCGTATTAACGTTTATAGTATTCCTTATATCCAAATTCAGTGCACCGCTATAACATGTACACAATTCCTCAGACCGTGAACCGTCTTTCACTATATATAATAATCGTTCCTTTTTTTCTCGTTTCAGATTAACAAAATATATTATTAAAGAGATAAATTTTAGTCAGAACTGAATTATTGTTGTTTCCGTTTTTTTTTAGTTTTTCTTTTCTATGAAAAAGTTTTTTTTGTTTTAAACGTTATTATTTTTATGTGTGAATAAACATTTATTTTGAGACTGAAATGACTTGGTATCATTAAACCAGCATCTTTCCTTCTCTTTTTGTGACAACCTTACCACAGGTTCGTTCAGATTTCTTGAATCAAGGATTTTGATATCTATAATAAGACAGAGCTACATAGAATGGTTGGAATAGTTTGTGAAAGATAATACAAAGCTAAAAAAAATGCAGAGATACTATACGAAAAATCAGAATCTGTAAATTTATTGCTACGATGACCTGTCTGATTGTTCCCGTAAACCAGTATAATCCTATGAATCTGATAAAATAAGGTGTAAAATATTTCAGTTCAGTACTTCTTGTCTAACATTTGGCCGTCTATGTAAACTTGAACTAGAGCTTGATATTCTTTCATTGATTTTGTGATTGTGACTTCTCATTAAATAGTTCGAGTTTTCCCTCTTCTTAACCCAATATTAATCTTATAATAACGAAAGAAAAAAACCCTGCCCAAAAACATAATTAATAAAACAAGACGAACATAACGGTATTCTCTCCTTAAAACCCTAAAGGCCATTTTCATTATTTTATTTACATACCTGATGAAATTTCGATGAATGTATCGCTTTTATGCCCAACCTCTGGAGGCAAACACCAACAATCATATCGTCTGGTGAAGAAATGGTCGGGCAGGTGCAGTGCTTAATAATTTTCTTGATGGTTGGCAAACTAAAGGCAATACCACCACCACCGGTAATATAATTGAATCCATCCTTCGAATGCAGTCTATATCCATAACGTTCGCCCAAATAGACATCCTCTTCTGCATTAAAGCATCCTAAAATATCACAGACAGCAGATACACTAAAACGAGACCATAGAACTATGAGGATACAGAGATACATATTGAACCATGGCTTCAGATTTGCTCTACGAATTAATTTACCTGAGCAGTGTGTCATCGTCGGATAGGAAGATCCATTTTATGGGCCTCTCAAGTTTTCGATTCAATTGCTTGACTTCTTCTAGGGCTAATTTGAAAATCGATAAAGTCTTTCCACAATGGCCTGTCTCAGTGTTGGGGACACCAGTTGATACTGTTGGGATGCCTTCATCTGCATAATAAGTTGTTAGCAGATATTTCGCATGCAGATATGGTTATAGGGTTTGTTAAAAAAAAAAAATAAAACGAAGAGGAAATCTTATCTAGGGTTAGACTGCTCCTGTTGGGCATGTTTAAATACTCACCCTCTGTGTCACTGAAAAATCTCTTGTGTATGGCATATAGACCCCAGGTTCTTTCGATTGTTGGAATTCGTTCCTTGTGAAATTTGTGACAGGTTTTTATTGCAAAAAAGATTGTTTCGGCACTGATGGGATCCTGCAATGGCCAGATAAGATTGGATTACAACAAAACACTGTGAAGGAGTAAACCGCATAGTAAAGGGGTTCTATAGGGATTGATCTAAATCTATTTTATTTATAGTAGCCTGAAAGGATTACGAACCCATTACAGCCTGAGTATTTTCTGCCTACCTATATTACAGCTTTGTTCATAATAGGATTTTCGGATCTTTTATGTGCCAGGGATTTTTCAAGATGAAAAGCATAAGCTTAAGCAGCCACAGTAATGTAGATAATGTACTTATTATATGTATGTATGTATGTACGTACGATGTAGAGGTGAAATGTTAAATAGAAATTAATTTTGAAATATTAAGTTAAGCTTGAGGTCTGATATTGTGTGGATTACTTGTGTGTTATTATGTCGTAAATTATGAACGACTCGGATAGTTAGAGATCATGTTTCCTTCTGATTATTCAATTCTTTTGGGGATTCTGATTTCCGGAGTGTTGTATGAATGAATGGTCTATGATTCCCTTCCATTAATAGGAAATGAACGTAATATTGATTTGCATGATATGTATAACTCATGCCTATGGATTCATGTGGAAGTTTGTGAATAGTGGCAGCTCGATGGAGCTGTGCTGGTATCATGAGGCACTATGACGAAAATTTGACTCTAGGAAGTAGTATGAGGGAATTAGGAAGGTAGCATTCTGAAGTTTCGGAAATCATAGATGATAAATTTTTATTTACGGCAATAGTGTTACGCTTGTTAGCTACTTGTCAAATCTCATTTAAGAATTCTTATTGAAACTGTTTTTGCGCATTTTGCCTGGTCGAGAATGATAAACATTTTTGGAAGTTCATTTTAACCAGCTCATCTACATATATCGATCTCGAAATAAGTATAAAAAAGCACCTAACTATATGCAGCAGACTATCTCTGATAAATTTTTCCTGTATGCATAATTAAAGGACACGATTAAGAATTTTACCATTTTATCCGTGCCTATAAAAGTACTCAGCATACTCATCATCCTCATTGATAGGTTTAGCTTATGTAAAGATGTAGAGTTCCCTATGAATATTCGCTGATGAAGCGAAGAACTATACTACTATAGTAGGTTATACAAAACCGCAGGAAAAGGTGGGTTCCAATAAAGGGGGCAAATAACCCTAGCGTATTTTTTTTCTGAAAACGTTGAATAAAATTGCTGATAGGGTTATTATTTCGGATGAGCCACCTTCTGTGTTTCCTTTTTATACCTATTAGCATGCTTACCGTACTCCACACTTTCGTTTAGAGGTTTGAGGGTGCTGTTTTCGATAATAAATTGAAGGTAGTGACATTTTTATATTAAGAGCTTTTGTAACACATCCGTCGTTTGGATTACATGTGCTCTAAAAAAAAAACGAAATCTGTGTAAGACCGCTAGCTGGGTAGATTCAATGCTGATGCTGTCTCGAGTGTTTCGGAAGCACTCTCATTAAGAGACTCTCTCTCGTCCACAGCGGGGTAATATACTCCCTCCCTTGATGCCTTATCGTGGATGAACTTCTAGTGCGTCTTACTATGTATGAGACTTCTTTATGCAAGTTTACGCTGACAAAATAGTTGTCGTAATCACGACTATCTTTGTCATCGAGGTTTTTGAACCTATGCAGCATTCTTGGATATCCTGGTAGAATCGCCTGTGTCAAGTTTTACCAGGAAAATATTGATAGATTGGAACAGTGGCATCTAATCTCTGACAATCATAAGCAGACGAAATATGTAGGGTCAATACTATGGATACTCTTGAATTTTACTGGAGTCTGTACTCAAACATTATAGTAAGGATGGACTGAAGACTAGTTAGTGTTTGCTGCTAAGTTTGCGAAGTGACACAGATCCAAGACATAGGATTTACACAATTGTCATAGGATCCATGATAATATATGGGGAAATTACAAGGTGACATGGGGCGATCTTAATGTGGTTAAACTAAATTGAGCAGAAATATCGTATTTCCAAATATCACTATAGTTTCATGCGCAGAGGACCGACAGCAATATTGTAAGTTCTTCTGAATATCACACCTCTGAGATGAATGCGGCTGATTTCCTAGATAATATTCTTGATTGATTGATTGAAAACCAAGGTTGAGGCCCCCTGTGGGGTCTCTTGAACGTAGGCCATAGCAAGACTCCTTTTGTTCATCCTCCAGACTTATTTGAAATTGCTCATAGGTCCCAACTGGATGCTCTTACGAATTTTAGCATTGGCCCCCCAGCCCCCTACCGACTTCATGGTGGAGTTCGTCCAGGAGGTGTGAGACAAGGAATCTGTAACGCTTTCCTGAGAGAGCCGGACAATGACAAAAAAGCGAGTCACCGTCTCGGATTCCTCCCCGCATCCCCTGCATATAGGAGCAGCAACAAGTCCCAACCTGTGTAGGACTGTGGATTGTTTAAAAAAATGTTGGAGGGTCAGCCATATACATTTGTAGTCGACACTTACTCTCAGACCATCTCGTCGTAGTACAGAGCTATGAGGTGAAGTTCAGTACATATATGCTGAAGCTCAGCAGTTTCAATAAGTACTCCTCTATTCTCAATGTATTATTCCGAAATTTCACCTTTTCTTGGTAAAAGTTCTGGTGTAGCACTATTTGCAGTGAGCTTAAAATCAGCTTTGTCACACAAGGAAGAGATTTTAAAACAACGAATTCGTAAACGCCAGCTGTTCTCATCATTATATCTCCAAAACAGTTTGTTAAAAAGCAATAAAACTTCAAAGGGGAGGTGATAAAACCTCACTTTGAGGCAACTTCTGATGCCTCAGCCTATCTAAAAAGAGAAGAATGTAATTATCGACACTTCCAATGGTAGACACAATAACAAAACAAAAACTTTTTTTTTCATTACGGCGCGGGTAAATTTATTAAAGGACATGTCATCAAGGTCGAGGCATTCTTCTCAGTTAAAAGCCATTGGGATGCTACCAGGGGCCGGATTCTGTAATATGGAGAGTTGGGGAGTTTGGGGAGTTTGGGAGATGACAATTTGCGTTTTCTCAGATTAAAACTCCCTAACTCTCCATTCGCGATTCTCGTCTACCATATTTGGGGTATTAGGGAAAATGTGAGAAGTGTGGAAAAGTGCGAATTGCCAGGAACGATAAAGGGTATTAATTTTTGTTCTAGAGTGCTGAACTTCTTTTTATATATATATTCGATGTACATGTGTCTACCACGTAACGTCGAGATAAAATGATTTTTTTTTAATAAGGGTAGTTTTTGAAGGATGTAGAAGGGCAGGTTTTTTCGAATTTTTCCGGTATAACTGAGAGAAGGAGGAATGTATGTGATATTAAAAAAATGGAAGCTCAGGGCGAATATGATAGGGGGAGAAAATAGAGCAGGGGTGGTGTGGGTATAAATATGGGATCGGATTAACAGAAATTTAAAATAAAATAAAAAAAAAAATCATGAGTTGCAATAAGTCGCAGGGATAAGCTCAAGATCTGTAAGATCAATAAAAAAACTGAGAAATTGGTTTATGTAATTAGGTATGCATGGGTGTTATGGGCTACATTTTATTTCGATTAATGGTAATTTGCAGATTTGAGGGGCCTCGGCATTAATACTGTTATCGCAATATTATTGGGTACCTAACTCTGTGTGGGAGGATCATAGAGCATTGGGGTTTTTTCCGACTGACTTAGGGTCCAGAATACAAAAGTATAGGTGAACAATTTCTGGAGGAGGGGTTTTTGGGATAGGGGTCGTACCACCTCTCAAATACCACCTTCAAAATACATTATGTTTGATATCAAATTAAATGTGGAGGAGAGGGTAGTCGAAAACAGCATATTTTACACGTGGGTCATATACACCCCAGTTCTTATATTTTGCATATATTTGCATCCATTAGTATACTGTGTTGTGAACAATTTTCTCATGGGAAGTGAATTTCGACGAGTTACCAGTTCTTTTTGAGTTGAAAACATGTCAATTTTTGTACCAAAACACGGCCATTTTTCCACCTTAAAAATGAATGATGTACTTCCTTTGCAGTTATATCCAAAACCATTTATCGGACAAAAAAAAAAAAAATAATTACATATCTAATTAGGGTGACAAAATGTAGCTGCAATTTCATCCTATATACAAACAAGCTTTAACGTGCCTATTTAAAATTTTTATAGTATCTATTCTGTTCTGGAAGACGATCAAATTTACCATTTTACGAGTGATTTAAAATTTTTAGCGGGTACCTTGAGACACCAAAATCCATATTTCTCTGTAAGTATTGCAAGGATTTCCATAATTTGTTTTTGTAATTATTACCAGGATATACGATGAATCCATAATTGAATTTGAAAATTCCTAGGACTTAGCTACCTTCACAAAACACAAGAAAAACAGACAAAACTGTTAGTTGAGAAATATTCTTCTTACTTCTCCACAAGTAAAACAGCCGAGAGCTCTGTCGAATGGAATAGAGAGCTTCGAACAAAAGTAAAACAAAAAAAAAAAAAAACGAACTTTACCGCCCAATGTCAGACTTTTTTTTTTCTTCTGACTACATTCTTCTTTAAGACCGATATATCTTAACTCAATTTTCTCTGATATTGCTAGAGCTCAGAAATCAAAAAGAATCAATCAATTCTGAAACACAGTACACGTACTCTCTATTAACTTCTAAAGCTAAATACTCTCAAAAAACTATTTAAAAACTTTCTAAAGACAAAAAAAAAAAAAATAAAATAAAAACAAAAACAAAAAATTTAAATTCGTTTAAAATGTCACAAAAAAAAAAGCGGATTTATGCTGAGAAACCTATTAGTCCATTAGGTGGGAGTGGAATCTAAGGCTACAAAAATATATGGTAATTCTAGTTGGTACTTATCGCTGCTTCCATTTGAATAAAATTAAACTGCTCTCCGAAAAGAATAAGAAAATCTTCAACACGAAAGATATCCTGATTTTCTCTTAGGCTATAAGAACAAAAAAAATATATAATCCCAAAATGGCTATAACTTTTCTCTCCTTGAGCTATATGAAAAAAAAAAAAATAGACAACAATTTCCAAGGAGAAAAGTAACGCCAATGCCAAAGACTATAAAACAACACTAACAACACAAAGCCAGTTTCTAGTTAAAATTCTAACGGACGGACAGCAGCAAGTATATCTTCTTGGCCCCGTGTGTTACCGTCACCGGTCGTCGTTTTTTTTTTTTTTACATTTTTACAATCCCTTCGGGCAGTTGGAGCATTTTCACTATGCTACAAATATCCAGAATCCGACTTCACAGAAGAGGAATAAAGTGAGCAAAACTTTATCCAAGAAGAAGAACATGCTGATGGATGAGGGAGTGGGAGAAGGGTCGGGCAGCGAGAAGGTGAAATAAAAAATAAAAGAGGATGACACTATAAAAAATATTATCCACAAAGGATTTGTATGTACATAGTACATTCTGCTCCTGTTTTGTTGGCCGAAATAGGATACTACAGACATGTGGCTTAGGTTTAATATTCTCGGCATCCCACCATATCACAAGATACTTTCGCCAAAGCCTAACTGGCACTTACACATGTTGAGGTAGCCTCATTTGGATAAATGGCACATCCATATCCCTTCACTGGACACAGATAAGGTGCCGTTGCCATCAGTAATTTACGCCCATTCTCTTTGTATAATTTAGCATCATTCCGTCTATCCCCCGGAGGAGATCCTTTTCCAGATTCTTCACTACCAGTTTTCGTCTTGCTAGCTGCTGCTCCTGTATATATTGATGTGGTAGAGCTATCGAGGTCATCTCTTCGTAATATTGTAGTAGACACCTTTTGTTCAGAGGAGTCCTCCTCCTCCTCCTTCTCTTTTAGCCTTAACTTCGGTTTATTATTTTCAATCCTCATATTCTGCCAAATAAATAGTGAAAGCTCATGGGATGCATCAATAAAGAAGTCTGTGGTTGGCTTCTCCTCTAGAACACGTCTTGTTAGCCTGCAGAAGATATGTGATTAGAAAACAAGGAAGACTAAACCATGCAACATGCTATACAACACATCATATCATATACCAATACCACATCCCTATCTTTTCTTGAGAACAGTGGTGGAAATATGGAGCTGATGATTTGGCCACCTGACTTACCTTTCAATTAAGGGTGTTGTGAACGCAACGCCTAACCTTATCATCGGATAGGGAAACCACTTGGGATTTTCGAAAAAGGCAAAGTGATGAATTATAGTTGCTTCCTGGTCATGCAGAGGATGTCCAAGATATATTTCCTGTGATAAGGGGGAAAGAGCGATGTAATATTTATATGCATTGTTGATGTAATTTAGTGTAGATATTATGTGGTGTGTGGTGAGCATGATTTTATATAAACGACTTCTGTTAGCTCTCTTTCTTACCCTTGTTTGATCCTCTACTGCCAACTTGTTGACTAATGTTCGCAAGTCGACGTAACTCTCATCCTCACACAGTACGACCCATTTAATTTGGGATTTTATGATATTGCTTGTAGCTATTTCCGGGAGTATCGCAAGGAATGTCCAGTATCCGGGATGGTTGTATGTTTCATGAAGTAGATGGATGTTGACTAAATGATCCTTGTTAATTGCCAGTGATTGATTGTAGACATCTGCTCGTAGACTGTGTGCCAATCCGGTGTGGTAGATATCCGGCTGACTGAGGATGAAAATAATTATTTCGCTCGGTGCTGAAATTAGAAAACAAAAAGGGGAAAAATAAATTCTATATAAGAATTGACATTGATTGTGAATTGTTTTTTTTTTTTTTTGTTGAATTAATTGGATTGGATTTTATTTATTGGGTAAATCGGAAGCGTATAAAGGAGTTGAAGGAATAATTAGATAGATAGGTAGGTAGGTAGGTAGGTAGGTACAGTTTAATTTACACAACACCAATGAAATAAGTCTTGGTGTAATGAAAAGGGTAGCCAAGCCATAAGAGTTAAATAAGTTGCTTTTTGGACCTACCAATGGAAACCTAAACTGGAATCGAAATAAATCTATGTATAAGATCAGATGTAAGTCTATTAAACAGGAGAAAAAATTTTTATTTGGATAGTATAACTTAGCCTGCAGGGGCAGCAAATGATTTTCATCAACCCCGTAAAGTTAATCAAAAACCACTTTTAACAGTTTTTTTCATATCGTTGCTGATTCTTTGTATAAAGAAAAAATAATATTTTATTTATTTATTTATTGAATCAGTCTACTGAATATAATAATCTTACAGACTTGCATAGCATTATTACGTAAACAAAACTTGTTCATTATTGCTTTTCCACTCTTAACAAATAAATTCAATTGTCTCATAATAGTCCAGTCAATAGGTGGTTTTGCTCTACAAAAGGTGGGGTTGTTGTGATTTTTATATATACTATAGTATGTTACTTAGTTCCGGACCCCGATTGAAAATCCAAATTTTCACCCTTGGATGGGGGGGGGGGGGGTGTCTGCGCGGTCCGCCATCTTGGATTAAAGGTACAAAAAAATTGGTTTTTTCAAAATATTTCCTCAACGGTTGATACTAGTACGACAAAAATGGCTGATACAAATATGAAGAAGACTAAATTCCCTACATTTTTGTATAAACACTGTTTTTTGTAAGTCTAATGTGTAACGAGTTACCGAGGCGAAAATGTGAACATTCTTCAAAAAAAAAAAAAACTTATATGTAAAGTACCCCTATACAGGCTGTTTCGTCCATGGTAGCCCATAGGACAGGAGCTGATAGTAGTCACCTAGTCAAACAAAAAAATTTAAGTCAAGGGAGTCGGCAACTCAACCGTTTCAGAGTATCAGTGCGATTAAGAAAATATGCTAGTCTTTCAAAAAATATCATGTATCTAAAAAAGTACAAGGTCACTTACGATTTTATGAGTAAATTCATGTCCTTTCCAACGATTGCTCGACTAGCTCCGTACTTCTCTCCCTAAGGAGTTAAGGTGGTCTAAACTAAGAATTTCGGATTGCAAGTGACCATTTTTGCCATAGTATCAACCATTGAGGAATTATTTTGAAGAAAACCTATTTTTAGTACCTTTAATTTAAGATGCATTAAAACCCTGCTATATTATTTTTTTGCGCACGGAACTCGGCGAAAACTTTTATTTATCTACAGTTTGCAACAATGCTTTAACCCTGCATGGAATTGAGAAAGCTAAGAATTTGGATGTTGTTCATTATAATAAAA
The DNA here is from genome assembly GCA_963924295.1 of Dioctria rufipes. Lineage (NCBI taxonomy): Eukaryota > Metazoa > Arthropoda > Insecta > Diptera > Asilidae > Dioctria > Dioctria rufipes. The sequence continues at coordinate 27,829,997 of OZ002744.1, read as the reverse complement.
TAAATTAACTTTGGATGAGATTTATGCAACCTTAACAAGGTTCTGGACAACTGTGTGTCTTCTACCAATAACAACACGTGTAAGGTTAATTAAACTGCTATTTTTTCTATTTTTCCTGTATGGTCTCGTAATTTTTCTCTGTCTTGACAATTTGTGTGCCAGTAAAATAAATGTTAGTTTTAATGAATGTGTTCGATTTGTGCATGGCTTATGTCGATATTCATGACGTATCGCCGTATATATCCCCCACAGTTGGTTGTTCCCTTCAAACGTATGTTAAATTATTGTGTTTTTCCTGAACATAATTTATTGTAATGGTCCTGGGTATCTGTCGTCATCTCCTACGTTCTTCTGCTCACAACGGTGAAATAATATACCTGCATACACCCAAAATTTAATCGTACTCTTCTGGTGGGTCAGCACTCCTTTTATTATCAAGTTGTTCGACTTTCGAACTCAGTTTCTACTCATATTTAAAGGTTGAATGTGCTTGGAGCTTTCATGAATGGCTTTATGGAACACTGTTTTCTCATATACTCTTTTCTCTTTTCTTATTTTTATTATATTCTGTTGTTTTAGGTACAAATCTAAAAGATGTAGTCCTTGTTGTACCATATCAAATAAATAAATAATAATAATAATAAAATTCATTTTGTTAAAGTTTTGAAAAAAGCTGCTAGTATATTTTCAAATTCCGATAATTTGTGGTGATTTTTATGCCCGAATTCTTGAACAACAAAATCACAGAAATGAAAATTCCGAATCTGGAATTGTTCTGAAATACGAAATCCTGAAAAATACTGGAATTTAGGAAAAAGTAGGAGCCTCTGATTAAAAATTCCGGAAAAATACAAACAGAAGAAAATTGCGGGTTACAAAATTACGGAGATTACCTAAGCTTTGCCGCAGGATTCAGAATGATGGCAAAATTTTAACTTTCAAAAAATAAAGTGCCAAATTTCGTTTTTTGGTTCTTTATCCAAAGTTTGGAATACGTAATAAAAATATTTTATGAAATCAAATGCACGGTGCACAAGATCTATAAAAATACTGGAATACTAGAAAATGCATTGCGCTTTTTCTAAAAAGTGCAAATAATTATAAAAATTTAATATTTCAGGATTTTATTACGGAAGTTTCTTTTCCAAAATTCTTACAGGATTTTTTTTTTTCGGAATTTTGAATTCCAGAATTTTACATTTCATAATTTCGTAATTTTGTAGGATTTTCAATTTCGGGATTATATAATGGATTACTGGAAAATATTCTGGGACCTTTTCCCGCGATTTCAATTTCCGCGATTTTATTTTCTCCGATTATTTTTTTAAGACGTTTTTATTTTATACAGTTTTGTTATATTTTAGAAAATTTTAACGTTGACGATTTAGTGCGTTCGAGAATTTTTTATTTCCCTAATCCAAGCGTTTATCTTCTCAGTTTTGATCTTTTGGGAGACTGTTTTTTATTAGGATTACGCGTCAGTATCACGCTTGGATTTATATAGGATTTGATGGAACTACGCATGATGAATGCGGTGTGGAGATATACATACATATGTATACTTTTCATATAAATATATAAAGTTCTTGACAACAGCTATGGAATTCTTTTTGTTATACAGTTGCTTGGTTATGGGATTGCAATTCCAAAGATTTCCAATGGCCTTCGTAGTAGGAACATGACAAAATCCAGAAGTGTGAAATCCAGAAAGAACAAAATAAAAAAAAATTGAAAAAATCCGAAATGAGAAAATTTATAAGTGATAAAATCCAGAAGTGACAAAATTCAGAAACGACAATGTACATAAATGTCAAAATCAGAAAATTGTAAAAATTGTTGTACATAATTATATTTTAATTAGTGACACAAATTTGTTAAATATAAGTATACTGGTTGGTTGGTACATTGAGGTTTGGTGATGGTAGATTTTCATCTGATCGAAATCTGTGTCATTCAGGATGAAGTTCTGCTACAATTCAACTGTTCCGAGTATATATATACATATAAAGAAAGATGTGTTGCAAAAATAATTTTGTTCCGTCGCGGAACAATAATATAAAACAAATATAAATAAAAACACTCACTATATGTACATATAAAGTGCCACAGCAACTCCTGGCACTTTATAGGCATTGCCTGTAGTTCTTCGGGCCTCCTTTTTCTCCTTTTAGAAAATTTTTATTTTTTCTAGGCCTTTGGCCTTATATAAATATCCCTAAAAAGAAAACAAAACAAGATTAATCATAATATAAATAAAAAGTAAAAATCTCAGATCATTCCGATCTGAGACTTTTTACATGAAAAGTTACTCACCTAAAACCGTGGAATCCAACTCCCACGAAACACAGCATTCCTCCTCAAGAGCCGCAAAGCTGGAAATATAAATATAAAAATACATTAACACAAATAAATAAATAAACAAAAATGAAAAAACTTACCATTGTTTACGGCTACTGCCGTCTCCAGTGACATTTGTGTCACAGGCAGCTGGTACATTATCTTCTTCTTCTATTTACCAAAGAAGATCTCCACTACGCCAACGACAACAAAAATCTCCATAGCGACACGCTGCTACTGCATAGCGTCAAGGCAACAGCGACCGACAGACGCACTGCTCCCATTGTATTCCCGGCTATAAATAGCGAGCTGTTGGGAATAGCAAATCACTTGCAAATTGAGCAGTCGACAAGACAGATCGGAAGCGCTAAACCGAAATTAAGTCTTGATTAGGAAGGGAAGAATTGAACCCAGTTTTTTATTACTTAAATATATTTAAATTAAATTATATTTTTTCAGCACCCCCAAGGCTAAGGTAGTTTTGAACCTGGCAAATTTAATGAGCAGTGAATGAAGCTCATTCTGTTTGTATTTCATTTAGAGATTCCTTCTAATCTCGGTTTTTTATATTTTACAGGTTAAACGTGGAATAGTCGCGATTTATTTTGGATTTTTTGGATTTTTGAGTTCGTTTTATTTTGGATTTTTTATTTTTATCAGTTGAATTCTTGTTTGGTTTTATTATTTTATTATTTCATTAGTTTATTATTTTTTATAATTATCGAAATTGGTTTGATTGAATTATTAGGCTAAGGTAAATTTTGTGAAGAATAAAATATATTGACATTAAAATTTTGTGTTCACCAGTCCTGTCCATCACACCGGCACCTCCCCCTTTTTATGTAAAGCCCATATTGGGACTTCACATTGGTCCTTCAAGAGCCGGATAGGACTGGGAAAACAAAATGGCGGATGTTGATATTCTAATTCTCACTCAAAAGGGTCTAAACGACCAAATAGATAAAGCCAACATTAACCATGGAAAGGCAAATTCAGAAACCAAACAAGGAAAGAAATATTATGCTACTCGCATTCAATCTCTTGAAAAGCTATGGCAAGCATTTACAGAGACGCATATAGCAATCTGGTCAACCGAAAACGGCGTGGACAGCGAATATGCCAAAGGCAACTTATACGAAGAGACCGAAGAACTATATATCAATCTCATGTCAAAGTTGTCACAAGAGCTAGAGGAGTCGTTCCCAACGTTACCTCATACTAGAGAACAACCTGCCACACAGACAGTACGTCTACCAAAAATTGAGACTCGGCTTCCACCCATACAAATACCAATATTTGATGGCAATTACAAGACATGGCATACGTTCCATGATCTATTCAATTCGCTGATCCACAAAGATCCAAACTTATCAAAGGTTCAGAAACTTCACTACCTAAAACTTAGCGTTACGGGGGAAGCAGAACGCCTATTACGCCAATTCGAGGTAATCGATGCGAATTATCTCAAGGCATGGGAACTCTTACAAAAGAGATTCGAAAACAAGAGAGTACTAGTAAACACTCATTTAAAAACATTACTTAGTCAAGCACCTATAAAAGCCGAATCAGCTCACGCCATACGCTCCCTTCTCGATCAAACAGAAGAGAGTCTTCATGAGCTTCGATATCTAGGGCTTCCAGTTGAACATTGGGACGCCATACTGATATACCATCTTGTTCAACGCCTCCCTCCAGAAACACATCAATTGTGGGAGCATGAGCAAGGAACAAGAAACGAAATTTCCAAATATTCCGATCTGTCAACGTTTCTAGAGACAAGGTTCCGCACTCTAGAAGCAATCCAAGAGTGTCAAAATACTAAGACACAAGAAAATGTACGTCAGTACAAAAACCAAAACGAGGCACGTGTTCGTACTCGAGATCCCCGCAGCGGGTATCAAACCTCAAAGGCGCACACTAGTGCATCCCAAAGAAACTATACCAACAAAAATGCCTACACATTTTTGAACAAATCGCACACATGCTCAATGTGCAAGCAGAATCACACTCTTTTTCACTGCTCTTCGTTTAAAAAATTATCTCCAAAGGAGAGATTAAATTTTATAAATAATCACAGGTTATGCAAAAACTGCCTTTCGTCAGGACATAACCTCAATGGCTGCCCAAGCAAAAAATCATGCCTCCAATGCCACAAGAGGCACAATACTCTCATCCATTTAGAAAAAGAGAATTTATCCACACATAACCAAGAGCAATCTGAAATAAAACTTAAAGAGCCTAACGACAGTAATGAGCCAGTAACAAAGTCATTCTTTTCGACAAACGTCAGTAGGGCATTATTATCAACTGCGTTAGTCGATATAGAGAGTCCAGACGGACAAACCCATACAATGAGAGCTCTAATAGACTCGGGCTCACAAGTATCGTTCATTACTGAAGCTGCCAGTAAACGTTTAAGGCTACCACGAAAAACAACACACGTCAAAGTCAGCGGGTTAGGAAAATCTCAAACCGCCCACGTGAAGGCACAAACATCATTCAAGATGAAATCAATCAACACGAAATTTGAAACCAAGATCAACGCTCTGATATTGCAGAAGATCACAGATTTCGTACCAGCTGACACCATAGATGTCAAAAAATTACTCTATCTGCAACATCTGCTACTCGCCGATCCCAAGTTCTACAACCCTGGTCAAATAGACTTACTACTGGGAGCAGATGTATACGCCGAAATCATTGAGAGCGGAGTCATAAAGGGCGCCCCTGGAGATCCAACTGCTCAGCATACCCAATTAGGATGGATCCTAATGGGAAGTACAAGCAGCAAAAAACCCAGCACAGTTAAGACGTTCACTGTTCAAATAGAACCAGAATATCAGCTAGAGCAACAGTTGAGAAAATTTTGGGAGATAGAGGAAATTCCAAGGAAAATAACAAATCCCGATGACGAGCTATGTGAGGAAATATATACAGCATCACATAAGCGCTTGAAACAAGGTCAGTATCAGGTTAAACTGCCCTTCAGAAACCCAAACGGACCGGAGCTTGGCCACAGCCGACATGTGGCATTGAAACAATTTCTCCAATTAGAGAAACGCTTTGAAAAACAACCCGAGCTGCACACACAGTACAAAACATGCATCAAGGAATATTTACAGCTAGGACATATGACAGAACTCAAATCAACCCAAAATTCAGCGGAACAGAACAACATCTGTCATTATTATCTGCCACATCACGCAGTCATTAAAGAAAGCTCGACGACCAAGCTGAGAGTAGTCTTCAACGCCTCCGCAAAATCAACAAACGGAAGGTCACTGAACGAGCAAATGTTGGCCGGACCAACAATCCAACCCACCTTATGGGCTACTATCTTAAATTGGCGCCTATATAAAATCGCTTTCACCGCTGACATAGAGAAAATGTACAGGATGATCCAAATGCATCCTGAACATACCAATTATCAAAGAATCCTATGGAGAGATTCACCAAAGGAACCGATAAAAGATTATCAGCTGACAACAGTCACGTTTGGCACTACGTCAGCTCCATATCTTGCCATCCGCACCCTGCATCAATTAGCAGAAGACGAGCAAGACAAATATCCGCTTGCATCCCGAAGCCTAAAAAACGACTTTTACGTCGACGACCTACTGACAGGAGCACATGATACTAAAGGTGGGTTAACATTACAAACAGAACTAATTAACGTCCTTTCCAAAGGAGGCTTTAATCTCCGTAAATGGACAGCCAATCATCCGGAATTAATTAAAAACATTCCTCATCAACACAGAGAAATCAATTCTGTTCTAGATTTATCAGAAAAGGATACAATTAAAACTCTTGGTCTCCAGTGGCATCCAGCACGTGACGAGTTTAGCTTCAAGGTAAGCCCCGTACTTCAAAAACCACTGTTTACTAAACGGATAATCTTATCCGAGACAGCATCACTGTTCGATCCATTAGGATGGTTGGCACCAATTATTATTATCGCCAAGATTTTTATACAAAATCTATGGTTGAATAAATATTCGTGGGACGAAGCCTTACCTGAAGCCATCACAATTAAATGGAAGAGATTCAGGGAAAGCTTAAAACACATCCAATCAGTCAAAATACCACGATGGGTAGGTTTTTCACCTACAGCAAAAGGCATGGAATTGCATGGATTCTGCGACGCGTCAGAAAAGGCCTTTGCAGGTGTTGTATATTTAAGAATCATAAACAACGACAACACTATTAGCACTCATATATTTACGTCAAAAACTAGAGTCGCTCCAACGAAATCAATATCACTTCCAAGACTAGAGCTATGTGGAGCTGTTTTACTCTCCCGTCTAATGAGACAAATCAAAGCTGACATAAATATCGCAGACAGTTCTACTGTCGCATGGTCCGACTCAGAAGTCACCTTGTCCTGGATTCAAAAACAGCCATCAACTTGGAAAACATTCATAGCAAATCGAGTGGCAGAAATCCAGGAAAATATCCATCCTCGACTATGGCGATATGTACCATCCAAAAGTAACCCAGCAGACTGCGCCTCTCGAGGACTTAACCCGGACGAACTTGTCGAATCCAAGCTTTGGTGGAACGGACCATCATGGTTACAGCAATCCAGAGAGGATTGGCCAAAACAGCCCACGTTTCACAAGTGCTCTGAACTTGAAATCCGAACAGTCAAGGCATTGACTTGCACTGGCCTAGAAATTGAATGGTTAACAAGGTATTCCTCATTTCCTAAATTAGTAAGAATTGTCGCTTATTGCAAAAGGTTTTTTAACAACTGCAAATCTAAAAGCACAATTAAGCAGTCTAGCTATCTCACATACTCCGAATTACAAGAAGCTGAGAATATTATCATATCCATTGTACAGCAGATAGCATTTCCAAATGAGTTCCATTGTCTTAAATCAAATAAACCAATTTCAAGGACAAGCCGCATTCTCACTTTTAATCCATATTTAGACCATAAGCAATTAATCCGAGTCGGCGGCAGACTCGAAAATTCGATACTGACCTACAATCAAAAGCACCCAATCATCCTACCAAATGACCATCATGTGTCACGGATTATCATTAATAACATTCATCATTGTGCATTACATGGAGGTATACAACTCACCCTCAATTTATTACGTAACAAATACTGGCTGCTTAACGCCAGAAACACCGTTCGTCAGCAGTTACGAAAATGCATCCCCTGCTTCAAAACAAAACCAACGCCATCTACACAGATTATGGGAAACCTTCCATCATCACGAATCACCCCTGCATTAACCTTCGAACACACTGGCGTCGATTATGCCGGTCCCATTGACATTAAAACGTCAAAATTAAGAAACGCTAAAATCATCAAGGGATATCTAAGCATTTTTGTATGCATGGCGACCAAAGCCATTCACATTGAAGTCGTGTCGGAATTGACGACAGCGGCATTCATCGCTGCATTGAAGCGATTCATAAGCCGCCGAGGCTTATGCGCCCATATTTATTCCGATTGCGGCACGAACTTCGTCGGCGCAAGCAGGGAATTGTCTAATCAAATTAAAACCATTTTGAAGACATTTCCACATGACAGTTCTACTGTCACAGAACTAGCAAGCATTACGTGGCATTTCAACCCACCGTCAGCGCCACACTTTGGTGGATTATGGGAAGCAGGAGTTAAGGCAGTAAAAACCCACTTGAAGCGAACCTTGCAAAACGCCATTTTAACTTTTGAAGAACTGTCAACCGTAATCTGTCAAATCGAAGCTTGCGTAAATTCCAGACCTCTGTCACCGCTTTCCAATGATCCAAGCGATTTTAACATTTTAACTCCTGGGCATTTTTTAATTGGTCGAAATTTAAAGACAATTCCAGAACTGTCTATCACTGATAAAACAACTTCCCTCAAACGTTGGCAATATGTCCAATGGTTGACAGATCAATTCTGGAAAAAGTGGTCAAAAGAATATCTTCAAGGTTTACAAGCTCGTAAAAAATGGAAAAAACCAGAAGATAACCTCAAAATAAATGATTTAGTTTTAATACAAGATCATCATTGTCCAGCCACAAAATGGCCGACAGGTCGAATAATAAAAATCAACCCAGGCCAGGACAAAAGGGTCAGAGTAGCAACTGTCAAAACACAGAATACTCAAATAATTCGGCCAATTATTAAATTATACAAGTTACCCATTTAAACAAAAATATAATTCAACAAAATTTTTCACATTAAAAATCAAAAATAAATAACATCCCACACGAAGCACAAACGATCCCACACGGGCATAACGAAGCACGACATTTGTTTTTCTCAACACAATAACTTTTCGTAATATCAGTGCCAAATTAAATAGTACAATATTACTAACATAAATAATAAATTAATACTACACCACAAATATATACATTTATCCCCGAATCACATTATTCAATTCAAAAATGAAGCGTGTGGGCCTTAATTAAACAAAATAAAGCAATACAAATTCATCCAACTTCAGCTCAAATCGAAAGAAGTCATCACTTGACAAGCACACATGGAGTAGATAAGACCGCCATCATTAGTTTTCTTTTAATTTGGTTAATTTTTTTAGTTTTTATCATTTCTTTTTTGAGTTGTTTTTTTGGTTTATTATTTTTTGAAACTATGGACTCATTACCTTGCCTGGATGACTGTCTCTGGATCGATGACATTCCCGATCTAGAGAATATTCAAACAAGGGGTCCTTCGTTACCTAAGACTACTCCAATAAAGGATCATTTACGAGCAACAGAGATGCCCAAACCACCAAGGTTATTCAAGCCTCCATTCGAGGCAGTCCCAGCTACCAAACAGGTACAGGCACTCGCACGAGGCCCAGGTATTCGAGTCCATACGACTCCATCTCGACCCCCAACTGGGACAAAACGCGAAAATCGTGTAGAATATCCCAGTTCTGCACCGAAAAGGGCACGGGTACTCCCACAAGTTCCCTATTTCAAACCGCTACATGAACCACGTCCCAGCTCAAGTTCAAAACAAGCCAAAAACCCACAGGCAACAACAAGTCGAAATGAGACCGAAAAAAGTGCAGAATGTGTCAGCTCAGCGCCACGGGATTTCAAAAAACCACGTCCAAGAACGCCACAACTAGCTGAGGAACCAGGTACCAGCTCACCTCCAAAACCAGTACAGGCAAATGATGAAGAAAGGACACGTCCAGTTCCACGAACAGGAGTACTTTTCCAGGACGCAATTCTGCCTCCAACAAATTTTATTATTGATCCACTTCTGTGGAGTGAGATCCGCAGGCAGCCCATACCATGGGAAAAGGCCTTGACAGCAAGAAAATGCTTCAGGGTACAAACCGACGAAGGCGACACTCTCCGTTTCATCAAAACATCAAACGGAAAAATACGCATACGCTTACAGGTCAAGAAACGTAAGTTTGTTAAAAAAAAAAAAAAAGGAACTCTTTCTAAATCATAGTAATAATAACAAAGAACACAACAGGACAAGGGTTATAGACAAATACTAACTTTATTTTTCAAACAAAATTTATTCAATCAAAATTCTCCAGCTACCTTCCTTTTTTTGAGGCGGGAGGATGTTCCGTCGCGGAACAATAATATAAAACAAATATAAATAAAAACACTCACTATATGTACATATAAAGTGCCACAGCAACTCCTGGCACTTTATAGGCATTGCCTGTAGTTCTTCGGGCCTCCTTTTTCTCCTTTTAGAAAATTTTTATTTTTTCTAGGCCTTTGGCCTTATATAAATATCCCTAAAAAGAAAACAAAACAAGATTAATCATAATATAAATAAAAAGTAAAAATCTCAGATCATTCCGATCTGAGACTTTTTACATGAAAAGTTACTCACCTAAAACCGTGGAATCCAACTCCCACGAAACACAGCATTCCTCCTCAAGAGCCGCAAAGCTGGAAATATAAATATAAAAATACATTAACACAAATAAATAAATAAACAAAAATGAAAAAACTTACCATTGTTTACGGCTACTGCCGTCTCCAGTGACATTTGTGTCACAGGCAGCTGGTACATTATCTTCTTCTTCTATTTACCAAAGAAGATCTCCACTACGCCAACGACAACAAAAATCTCCATAGCGACACGCTGCTACTGCATAGCGTCAAGGCAACAGCGACCGACAGACGCACTGCTCCCATTGTATTCCCGGCTATAAATAGCGAGCTGTTGGGAATAGCAAATCACTTGCAAATTGAGCAGTCGACAAGACAGATCGGAAGCGCTAAACCGAAATTAAGTCTTGATTAGGAAGGGAAGAATTGAACCCAGTTTTTTATTACTTAAATATATTTAAATTAAATTATATTTTTTCAGCACCCCCAAGGCTAAGGTAGTTTTGAACCTGGCAAATTTAATGAGCAGTGAATGAAGCTCATTCTGTTTGTATTTCATTTAGAGATTCCTTCTAATCTCGGTTTTTTATATTTTACAGGTTAAACGTGGAATAGTCGCGATTTATTTTGGATTTTTTGGATTTTTGAGTTCGTTTTATTTTGGATTTTTTATTTTTATCAGTTGAATTCTTGTTTGGTTTTATTATTTTATTATTTCATTAGTTTATTATTTTTTATAATTATCGAAATTGGTTTGATTGAATTATTAGGCTAAGGTAAATTTTGTGAAGAATAAAATATATTGACATTAAAATTTTGTGTTCACCAGTCCTGTCCATCACACCGGCACCTCCCCCTTTTTATGTAAAGCCCATATTGGGACTTCACAAATTTTTTATAACTTAACAATCGTTAGTCACGAACACATTTAAGGGAGTTCTTGAACCTCATCTTTCTTCACATGCATATAAAGTGGGCACAGTTGGGATACACCAGAACTTCATCCTGGATGACACAGGTTTCCATCAGATGTAAATCTACCATCACCAAATTCAAATGTACCGACTATCATGAAGAATTCAAACTAAGACGAAATCCAGAAAAAAATCCAGAAAAGATATTTGCGATACGAAATCCAGAAAGACAAAATTCAGAGTGAGGAAATCCAAAAAACAAAATCCAGAAGATACAAAATCCAGAAATGACAAAATCCAGAAGAGCAAGATCCAAAAGTGGCAAAATCCAAAAGTGACAAAATCCAGAAGAGACAAGATTCAGAAGAAATACAGAAAAAATCCAGAAAAGATATTCTGGATCTTGACACTTCTAAATTTTCTCGGGAACACGACAAAATCCAGAAGGATAAAATCCATAAATGTCAAAATCCAGTAGTATAGAACACAGAAGTTACAAAATCTAGAAAAAAATACAATAATCCGGAGGGAACATGACAAAATTCTGAAGAATAAAATCCAGAAGTGACAAAATCCATAAAAAATAAAAAATACGGAAATGATAAAATCTAGAAGTGACAAAATTCAGAAACGAAAGAATATATAAATGTCAAAATCCCGAAATTGTAAAAATTGTTATAATTAAAAATTTGTTTAAAAAATTTTAAAAATGGCATGAACTTCGCTTCACAAATCTCATATTTACACTCGTCGTTGCTGTTATATTAATCTATGTTAGTAATATATTTGGCAGTCTTGTGATGACATATTCATCTGATGGAAACCTAGCATCTTTGTGAACGATACAGGCTGACCCAACAATGCCTGCACATATGGGTCACGATTTGTGAACGGTGGTCAAGAAACATTACATGAAATTTTGAAGTGTTGATCGCGATTTTGAGATTGGTCAAGGTCAAAATAAAAAAGTCTAAATTTTGGAAATCACTATACATGGAAAAATTTTTGCGTTGAGGTATTATCCTTTTCTGAAATGTATGAATTAATTCTTATATGGTACATATCTGGATCTGTGCCTAGGTCCCATAATGATTGCGTAAATAAATGAATGTGTGTGTTGAAGTGGTAGTGTGGGAGAATAAATGCATAAAATATATATAATTTATTTGTTTTTAACGTAAACGAAAAAATTCAAACTAAGAGGAATTCAGAAAAAAATCAAAAAAAATATTCGCGCGGGCGAATATCTCTTCTGGATTTTTTTCTGGATTTCTTCTGAATTTTGGCTCTTCTAGATTTTGTCACTTCTGGATTTTATCACTTCTGTATTTTGTCTCTTCTGGATTTTTTCACTTCTGGATTTTGTCTTTTTGAATTTCGTCACTCCGGATTTTGTCTTTCTGGATTGGGTACGAAATCCAATTTTTAATTATAACAATTTTAACAATTTCGGGAATTTGACAACATTTATGTGTTTTGTCGTTTCTGAATTTTGTCATTTCTGGATTTTGTCACTTCTGGATTTTGTCATTTCCGGATTTTTTATTTTTCATGGATTTTGTCACTTACGGATTTTGTCACTTCTGGATTTTGTTTCTTCTGGATTTTCTCACTTCTGGATTTCGTCTCTTCTGGATTTTGTCTTTCTGGGTCTCGTCACTCTGGATTTTGTCTTTCTGGATTTCGTACCCAACCCAACCCGCGCGCGCGAATATCTTCTGCATTTTTTCTGGATTTCTTCTGAATTTTATCACTTCTGGATCTTGTCACTTCTGGATTTTGTGTCGTCTGGTTTTTATCACTTCTGGATTTTGTCTTTGTGGATTTCGTACCCATCCCAAATGTTTTAATTATAACAATTTTTACAATTTCGGGATTTTGAAATTTATGTATTTTGTCGTTTCTGAATTTTTTCACTTCTGTATTTTGTCACTTCTGGATTTTCTCATTTCCTGATTTTTTTTTATTTTTTCTGAGTTTTGTCACTTCTGGATTTTATACTTCTGAATTTTGTCATATTCCCTTTTGTCGCTTTTGGATTTTGTTACTTCTGGATTTTGTCTCTTCCGGATTTGGTCACTTCTTTCTTTTCTGGATATTGTCTCTTCTGGATTTCGCTTTTCTGGATATCATCACCCTGGATTTTTTCTTTCTGGATTTCGTACCCAACCCCTGCATAGTAGTCTATTGATGTGATGCCTAAAATTTCGATAGATAGATATGTATACATTTTTCAAGTTTATTGTTGATAGAGACCTTGGAGTGGATCTGGTAACTGAATCTTATATCAGTTCTGTTAAATTAGTTCAGCTCTAAGAACATATTTATAAATCGATGCTTTACGGTTCCAAAAACAGCCTTTAATAAAAATCACTATTCCTCAATTCATATGAGTGACGACGAGTTACATTCCATTTCAACCTCTCCACTTGTCCGGTTTTTATTTCAAATCTGAATTTAAATTGTGCTAAAATATAGTTCCAAAATTCATTCCTTACTAATCAAAAATTCTTTGCTTCTTTTACAAAATCCAAGAATTTAGTAATGGCTACCAGATAACACAAACGCTATTCATCTGTTCCATACCCCAAAATTAACCTTTAATGTGTTGAAACTTAAGATTAGCCGAATATGGGATAATCCTAGGAAAAAGATAATATTAAAATGAGCGATAGAACCTTAAAATATACATAACTATACTGATCGGGATATGGTTACTTTACTTTAGTTCTAATTAGCTAGAAGGCAATACATTATTGTATCCGGTAGGTATCCCAAAAATGTTCTAATATGAGAACAGAAAATTTATAGACAATAAATTTACATTCTTGAACGGTTCATAAATCAAGAGTTTGTAAATTTTACCCTAATGAGCTCACAAAGCTTAGCGAATTTCTTAACTGGAACAGGATGAAGATTACTGACAACAAAGCACGAACATATTTCAGGTTGACTTTAGTCCCCTTCTCTCTTGTTTTGTGGCAGAAATGTAGAGAATTAATCACAAACATGATAGACATATTCAGCTCCCTAAAAATTCCTTGGGAAATATGTCCTTATCTGTTCGTAAATTTATGTGTGTATGTTTGTCTATACATGGGATGCTGTAAATGACGAAAAGTTAATTAAGAAAATTGGTTTTGTTAGCTGCCTTAAAGGACTTTCTTCAATGATAAGATGATTACTAGGTAAAACAACACTGTTACAAACTTTAGCTTTGTTATTGAATTAGATTTCCATAAAAGAGGTTACAAGAAAAGTTACAGCATACAAAAAAATTATTTTTCAATTACGGTTGATATTTCCAGTAATAAGGTTTTAAGCACCACACTCAACCATAATTAAAAGTACTTCGTCTTTTACGGTTTCAAGCATATTTAAGTCAATCAGTAAATTGGAACATATTCAGATTCCTATAGAGAACCATAAACTAGTTACGATAATTACTGTTTTTGCATTTTCTGATACCCTAGAATTTTCCCTCGTGAATAACTGTGGGAGTCTTGAGATTCATTATGAACATGAATTTAAGTCACTTAAGTTTGCAAGATTTGATATTCTAATTCAAGATGTTAGGAAAGCCCAAATATTTAATACAAAATCGTCATTGAATATATATATATTATGTACACCCAGGGTGGAGTCGAATTCGTCAGAAAAACCATGAAAAAATTTCATATCATAGTATGTCCACGTTTGCGTGATTTTAGACAATCATGTGGTTGCAACCACAACCGTTTAGTGTTGTCCAAGGAGAAGCTGGACAAAAAAAGAAAAAAAACAAGAACAACAAACATTATTAGCGCAATTATGGATGGTTGCAAAATGAATAGCATAAATTCGAGTGAATTCAGGACTTAAGTAGATAATAAAAAAATCAACCAAGAGAGGGATCAAATGGCTGACAACAATGTATGCCTAAGTATCTCAAAATTCTACTGATAAATCTAATAAAACCTCTATAACAGAGCCAATCCCGGAGATACGAGTTCAACGAAAAATCTGACAATTAAAAGAAATGATAACAACTTTCACCTGAAATATGCTGGAGCGTTCGTAAAGTTTAAGGATGAATTACAACGTTATTTTTTCTGGGGTAATAAAAGTACACTAAAAATCCGTTAGTGCTAATAATGAATATGAGCTCATTGTTATCCGGTCCTGCCATGGGCTGGTATAGGTCTAGCAGTAATAAACAGTTCATACAGGGAGATGCAGAAAGAAATATATAGTTATGACTGGAAGAAAAAAAGTCTGATATCATCTGCAAATAACACAATTTAACAAATTTTTAATAAAAAAAAAGGGACCTAGTATTGAGCCCTGTGAATGGGGCATTTCGTTGTCGATGGCTCGACGATAATCGAAAACTCGATTTAAGCTTGCTACAAAGAATGACGTGAATGCATTTCTGAATATTAGCCTTCTTCTTGTCTATATTGAAAACTATTGAAAATTTAAGATCAGAGGTGGCTGGAGTTTTTAATTAGGACATTTCATGATTTGGATGGATGGATGGATTGAGAGAGAAGTTGGGGCCCCGAGGGGTCCCTGGATCGTAGCCCAGGGCAAGGACCATTGTTCACCCTCCAGGCATATGAGCAATTGCTCATAGTTCCCAGCCGGACGCCCTTACAAAACTGAGTACTGGCCTTCAACCCTCTTTGCCGGCTTTATACAGCTCGTTCAGGAGATGTAAGCCAAGAAATGTGTAGCGCTTTTCTGAGAGAGCCGGAAAGTGAGAGGAATCCCTTGCATGTACAGGGGCGGATTTGATAACTTGTCCGCCCTAGACCTATAGAAGATTGTTGCCCCTCTACTCCATGTAAAAAACGAAAAGTGGCAGCGAAAATACCAAATAACCCAGTACTAATATATATAGTCTGTAGTGGAGCAAAATTAAAATGATGCGTTTGAACTTTGAATAAACTAGTAAGCAAAGATTCAGTTCGATGATCCAAAATTTTCATAATTGTACTCTCCATATGTATAAATTTCTTTTTAGGGGTGCTATGGACTTATTTTCGCAGAGGGAGCGACTACTAAAAAAAAAAATTTCACCAAGTTTTGCCGCCCCTATAAATTTGCCTCCTTAGCTCCGGGCCTATTAGGCCTATAGGGAAATCCGCCCCTGTGCATGTGGGATCATCAATAAGTCTCATCCTGTAAAGGTGATCCGTGAGAAAAGAGTTCCCGGTGAGAATTGACACTGGAGCTCTCAGGGTTAGCTTGTTTAGTCCCAAGATTTTATTCGTTATGTTTGGGTTAGGTTTATCTCACAGTTTCTTTGTAGTTCTACGCGAAGGTTCATCTAGCCAAAGGCGACTGTGTTGGAGATCAACTCACATCGAAATAATAGAGACAAGGTGTTTTGGTGCAATCCCGATTATAGAGGAAGATTCCTTCGAGGCTACAGCAAAACGAACAAGCTCGACCGTACTAATAAAAACAATAGTTTCTTCCGCTTCCGAAATAAAAATCATAAAAACAAGAAACAAGCAGCTTTTTGAACTCGGAAGATTTTTAAATGCCTTTTGGTGAAATCACTAATCATGGATAGGCAGTATTTCGATCCCGAAGCCATATACAATATTTTAGTAATAGCTCAACGCTTTATCAAGCATTTCTAAGACTGTTCAAGAATTTTGTATTGTACTGCGAAGGAATTGCCTTACTAATCTCGGACTGATAGACACGTAAAAATCGAAATGTTTTATAATTCTCTTCATGGATATCGAATTCATTCTTTTTTTTTTTTTTTTAGATACCATCATTATTTCTATGAACAAACTAAGTTTTATCCAATAATTTCATCTAAGTAATAAAAACTTTATATTCGAACTTTACAAATTTTCAGAGGATACCTCTATAGGTAACATAAAATCACCTTTATTATTCCCTAAAACTCTTTCTATGAATTATTTATATGCAAAAGTTTTCAGACTCTCACAATTTTATCTTCCACTTGAAATGATGTTTTACCGAATTGCTTGAAGCAATTTTAGCGAAAATTTAATGTCTCACTGTGTGGTGGAAATCCAGTAAAATGCGCCATTGAGCTCGATAGAACTAATTCGCGCTCCCGAATTGCTCAACCGATTCTAATCACAAAAGCTAAACTTTCTCCATCTAAAGTTGCTCAAAGTGTTTTCGACTCCACTTATCTGAATTATTCAATTAGAGCATTTTCGTGTCAAACGAGTTCGTCGAAAGTTTTTCACTACTACTTCCTTCCACTTGAAAAAGTTCTCAAGTTTTGGTGCATCCATCTTTCACCAAGAGAATGTCGAAGGGTGTTCTATTACTTCTGTTGGTGCTCATTGTATAACATACATACATATGTATATATTTTGCAAACAGGAACGCTATGTTATACTCTTGGAGAACAGTGTATATACTGAAGGAGGTCTCATTGTAAACAAATTTTCTAGCCTCTGCCCAGATTCTTGAAGCATCACTCATTGCGCTATGTTGGTTGGTGGTAATGGCGAAAATTGAATACATGAGGTTTAACCTAGACTATAATGTGCATCCTGTATATATAAACCACAGGCGTTGTCACATATTCTATGCCTGACAATCTTCCATCTTGTTTAACTGAGTTTTCATCACACTATCCCCCCCCCCACCTCCTCCATCATCCTTCCCATCCCCCACCCCCACCCCGCCAACATCATTCCTGCCCCATATAAAACACAAAACTTTAAAATTAAAAGCACTCTTGTCAAAAGAAGGGGGGGGGGGTGAGTAGTAGCTTGTGTTGTGACAGATTCAAGCTGAGTTTGGCACAAGGTGCTGCACACATACATATATATACATACGAAAGCTTATCACTTGAACGCCTTTTTCTTTGTCAGACTCGATGAACTTAAACCCCTTTCAGGGGGGGGGGGGGTAAGGTGTTGGGGCTAGAGAAAACTACAAACAAAATCATAGAAGTAACCAGCGAAGCTAGATTTCCTATAGTTTTTGTTGTTGTCTGTTTGCAAAACTTGTTCGTCCAACCTCATTAGGGAGAATCTTGTGTAGAGCTTCGAGTTCGGGTCAAAAGCTTCTGTGCTCCACTGTGAGTGATGCTTGTCGGTGGTTTTTGTTTTTGTTGGACCTAAGCAACAGGACGACAAACAGGAATAGGGTATACATAGAATAGAACGTAGTGTACCCATAGTATTGTAATTAGGAAGGGATAACCGCACGATGTTGTTGGGGCCTAATTGATTTCGTTAGTTGCACATCAAACTCTTCGCTTAACTTTACTGGATGCTGAGATACTGATTTTGACTGTGTATGCGTGTAAAATTTTGTAATTTAATTGATTTTCTTAAGTGCATGGGCTATCAGGAATGCCTTCAATTCAATTAATTGAAGATTGCGGTTTAAATTTGTCCATTTGATGAAATTTAATGCTTGTTACGATTCTTCAGCACATGAACTATGAATGTGTTACGTTACGAGTAGATAGTTTTAATGTGATTTGGGAAATATTATATATTTCTTGAATGAGAACAAAAAAAATTTTAATAGGTCTCATAAATATAAATAGTACTTACATATACCAAGAGTAGAGCTTATGTGTATAATTTTGTTCAAGAAAGAATTTTTTGGGATTCTCCGGTATATAGCAAAAGCTAAAAAATATTCTAATTTGTTATTTCATCACACAACCCATTAATTTTTGGTGACAAGTTTCAAGTCTTGGTTTGACTCATCAACAGGTCACAAATAGCGAAATTGGGTGATTTGAAAAACAAATGAAAAAAAGAAGAAAGAAATAAAAAGTTTCAGAAAAATAGAAAAAACAATTTTTTTATTTATTAAAAAAAAATTTAAATTTTTTTTAAAGAAACAGATTCATTCGAAGCGAATCGAACCTGTATACGCCACGCAGTGGGCTGAAAAATAAAGAAGAAAAGGAAGAAGAAGAAGCGTTTCGTGTCAGCAGAAAACCTTACACTCATCGGTGCAGCTTGTTTTCTGCCTGCTGCAGACGCTTGAAAATAGATCAAACTAATCTCTTCTCATATAAACTCAGAATCAAAAATTAATGGGTTGTGTGATGACATAACAAATTAGAACATTTTTTAGCTTTTGCTATATACCGGAGAATCCCAAAAAATTCTTTCTTGAACAAAATTAAGTTTAACCCGGTAAAAAGTGCAAAAGAGTAATCTTTTTACTTATTTTTCCTCTTGGGATTGTATAGGAGTTTTTTCCTCATATAATTCACACCCAGAATTTATTCTGAGTTTATATGAGAAGAGATCAGTTTGATCTATTTTCAAGCGTCTGCAGCAGGCAGAAAACCAAGCTGCACCGATGAGTGTAAGGTTTTCTGAAGACACGAAACGCTTCTTCTTCTTCCTTTTCTTCTTTAATTTTCAACCCAATACGTGGCGTATACAGGTTCGATTCGCTTCGAATGAATCTGTTTCTTTAAAAAAATTTTTAATTTTTTTTTTTTAATAAATAAAAAAATTCTTTTTTCAATTTTTCTCAAATTTTTTCTTTCTTCTTTTTTTCATTTGTTTTTCAAATCACCCAATTTCGCTATTTGGGACCTGTTGATGAGTCAAACCAAGACTTGAAACTTGTCACCAAAAATTAATGGGGTCTTAAGTCGGGCGATTTGAGTTCTTCGAAAAAAAAACTTCGTCACTTTTCTGCAGTTCTGGATCTAGGAAATTTTTAAGCACGGCGGGGGGGGGGGGGGGAAGACTTTAGTTAACCTGTTTAACAACAATCTTAATTTGCAGCAAATTTTATTACAGTTCCAGGGTATACTAGGCAACATATGAATATGATGACCTATTATATACTGCATATCCTGGAACTAGAACCCCAGTATTGTTAAAAACAATTTGAATTTGAAACAATAATGATTGTTAAATAAAAAGAATTTGAAATTCAAATAAAAATAAAAATCTATTAATAGATCTTAATTGTCGTTTGAATCTGAAACTGTTTTAAAATAAAAGGAAAGTATAAAATCGTATCATTACAAATGCAGTTTATTTTATGAAAACAAAGAATAGATATTAAAAATTGTATTATCTTCGAGATTAGTTTTTTATTTTTGCCGCTTTTAAATATGAATTTTCCTGGCTAAAACTACTAAAATTTGAGATAGTTTCAAAAAACTCTGGGTAGGAATTCTGGCGTACTGCCGTTCAGTTTGAAAGGAATTAGCTGATTTTTTTTTAGCAGGATTCAAAGGTATTATACTTTAGACAGACTGTGTCTATAATGACTTAATTTGAAATTCAGTCATTTCAAGGAAATGTAGAGGTGACAGACTATGGATGAAAATAATTTCATTTGGAATGTCATCGACAGTTAGTCAATGTGAGTAAAGATCATGGCAGAGTTCAAATGCTATCAATAAAATTTAGGATTATTTACTGTAGTTGCAAAGCATTTAGTAAAAGACAGTTTTTTGTTGTTGAAAGAGAAAAAAGCGGCATAGAAATTTCTTCCATGATCAGCTGGATGGCTGTCACTTAACTTTATTGGAAAAACTTTCCACTTTCCAATAAATTCAGCTGATTTTAATGCAGGTAGGTGGCACTTCTACTGCAATTTCAATTTCAAATTTGGTCCATTTAAAACTGTAACAAAATGTTGCAAATTGGTCCTTGATGAACTTCATTTGTGTGATACATTGCACATTTGACTCCATTTAAATAAAAATTAAATCATTATGGAGATAGTCTGTCTAGTCTAGGGTATTAACTTCGGCTAAAATGGCTAAATTTAGCTGGTATAAAAATATTTTTGTGGCAACTCTGTGCTTGTGCCTACGGTTCTATATTCTGTCTGCATTCGAAAATAGGATTGGTGGTTTATAGGGAAAATAGGGTTGCCATGCGAGCCACTTTAGTACATTTGTACAATTTTTTAATTCATTGATACAATGGTACAATTTGAGAATTTAGCGGAGTTTTTAATTTAATTAGCTTACAGAGGCTTATAGACTTAAATTTAAAAGACAATAAATTGATTGGCTGTGTAAGTATAAGCTCAATTCAAAGTATGATGTCAAACAAAGGAGCTTTTAGAGTCCACAAAGAAGACTGAAGTGTTAAGTATGGTATGAATTTTTTTTCCAATTTTTGTAATTAGATTTTTTCTTGTTTAGTTATGAGTTCAGAAGCCTGTCGTATTGCCGCCCCCTCGTGCCCCCCATAGATCCGGTCCAGATTCTCTGTTATTATGATTATATGTAGCGGCTCCCTACAGGCGCGTTAGAAAAAACTCGTTAGAGAAAACTCGATCTGGTAAGTTTCTTTTGATTCTAATGACGATAAATTTCCAGAAAAGATAAATACCATTGTTTTATCTGTTGGGATTCTCAACGAGCACTTCGCATACCTTTCATTCATGACCTTAATCCTACTTAATATGTACTAATTCCAGAGATACCAAGTTCAACGCATTAATACTTTATGAAATCCAGTAGTTTTAAGAGAGTCTATTAGGTTCCTTGTCGGAATATAAAATGATAGAGTCTTTAGGATGTTTAAATTCTCCTCCAAATAACAGTCTAGTACATCTCCTATAGTTTTAACACATATTAAATTTTGGAATTCAGAATTTTCATTTCATTTCATTTATTCTTTTATATGTGGCTGGCATTGTACAAAAAGAAATAAAATTTTATTTTAATACAAGATTAATAGGTACATTATCCAATAACAAATATTATAAACAACTAGACTAATAAGAAATTAATTAATTAATTAGAACTAATATACAAAGGAAAAAAAATGAAACTTATACTTATTTGCAATGCAAAACTAAAACTAGACTGATTTCAACTGCTCGAGAACTTTGCATTTAAAATTATCAAACATATCTGACTCAAACAACAATCTCAAATTTATTGGCAGAGAATTCCAAATAATAATGGACTGGATGAAGCACTGACGCTTAGATGTTAGACTATGTATTATGTCTAGGCACTATTAAGGTAGTAATTCGACTTGATCTTGCAATCTGAAGTATATTATACAAGTAGCTGGGGTTCTGAGACTTAAGACTCCCAGCCTGCCCAGGCTGCAACCTAGGATGGAGTTGAAGTAAGGAGAGACATGGTCAAAACGACGAAGACCTTATAGTATAGACTCATAGTCAAGCCAAGCAAATATTTCGCACCCATACGTAAAAAGAGGGACGAGAAGCGTCCTAACTAGCTTTAGAAGTTTTTTTTTTGCTGGAGTGAAATTACTAGTCGCCCAGAGTGAACGAAGCCCACTGCATATACTTGTCTAATTAGAGCATTAATATGATGGCCCCAGGAAAGAGTTCTATTGAAAATAATTACCAAGTTAGAAATGGAATAAACAATTGAAATTTGCGTTCCATTGATTACGACAGGTGAGAAATAAGAAGTATCTAAAATTGTCTTGTATATAATTAAGTATTCAGTTTTGGTAGGGTTCAAGTGTAGCATGTTGTTAATGGTCCACAAATAAATAGAATGAAGATTATTATTTATACAAGAAACACAATCTTCAGCTAATCCAATTGGTCTTGAGATGTACAATTGAGCATTCTCAGCATAAAGGTGCAGTTTGCTGTACTTAACACAATGAAATAACATGAAAAGAGAGAACAACAGAGGACCCAAGATAGATCCTTGGGGCACTGCTGAAGATATCAATTGAAAAGGGGAAAATAAATTTTTAGAATACACAGATTGATACCGATCCCTCAAGTAACTGCAGCCTGAGTAGAGAAATTAAACTGCATTATCAGTTTTCTACATAGCTTGCTGTGATTCACCGAATCAAATGCCTTAGAGAAATCCAAGAGCACTGACATGAAGAACTCGTCCCTGTCAATGGCATTTCGTATATCATTGGTTATTTTATGAAGAGCAGTAATACAGCTATGTTTAGGTCTAAAGCATGATTGTTCTTCATTTAGTAAATTATGATGTGCAATGTATCTATTTATCTGGGCAGACAGAATTTTTTTAATTACTTTAGATAAAAAGGGTAAGATACTAATAGGTCTGAAATCGGTATTAGATGAATTTTTCGGAACAGGTATGACCTTTGAGAACTTCAACTATTTCGGAAACTGAGAGGACGTAAAACATGTATTACAAATGTGTGCAAGACGAAAAAGAATATAAGGCAGGAGCATTTTAACAAATTTCGGGTTTAAGCCATCACATCTCGTGCTGTCAGATTTGATTTCACAAAAAGCCATGAGAACGTCATTAGCTGTTACTCGGGTAAAACTAAAGTAAAAGTAGAAGTAAAAATACTGGAATTGGTTTAAGACGAAATCATATTATACCCTATAGATGAATACCCGTATGTAATTTCTTATGATCATTAATCAGTGCAAGTTTGATCGTTGAAATGGTTTTTTTGCATATATTTTTAGAACAGTTCGTCCGACAGTAAAAATAATTATAATCAATTTTATAGCATTTCAAATTTTAAAAACTTTTTAGGGTTAGGGTTAGGGTTTTCCAATAAGAGGTGTTATTTCGATATTCAAAGAAAAATGCCATTTTTTGAGATAAATGATCGGATCTTTATTTCATTATAAAGAGGAAGGTATGCCGTTAATAATGGAAAATAACATCAGCCAAATGACCACCACGACCACGCCTACAGGACCATATCCTTTTCATGAAATTTTCCATAACCAAATCGCAAAGTGGCTGCCCTATGTCTTCGATAGCCTCACGAATTCCATCTTTGAGGTCTTGAATCGACGCTGGGCTTTTGGCGTGGAGCTTCTCTTTCATGTGGCCCCAAAGGAAGAAGTCGCAAGGTGTTAAGTCACAAGATCTCGGTGGCCAATTGTGATCACCTCTTCGAGAGATAACACGGTCCGGAGACTTTTCCCGTAAAAGATCAATGGTTTCGTTGCTTGTATGGCACGTAGCGCCGTCTTGTTGAAAGTAAACGTTGTCCAGATCAATACCATCCAATTCCGGCCATAAAAAATCATTAATCATCTGTCGATAGCGCAATCCATTCACCGTAACTGTTGCTCCAGCCTCATTTTCGAAAAAGTAAGGTCCAATGACCCCGCGGGACCATAAACCGCACCAAACAGTCACACGTT
Organism: Dioctria rufipes; assembly: GCA_963924295.1. Taxonomy (NCBI): domain Eukaryota; kingdom Metazoa; phylum Arthropoda; class Insecta; order Diptera; family Asilidae; genus Dioctria; species Dioctria rufipes. The sequence continues at coordinate 27,805,839 of OZ002744.1, read as the reverse complement.
GAGGATAGAGAGGCTTTTCAACAATAACTCTTGGGTTTTCCGAGCCCCAGATGCGACAATTTTGCTTGTTGACGAAGTCATCGAAGTGGAAATGGGCCTCATCACTCAAGATGAGTTTTCGATGGAATTCCGGATCATTTTCATGCATTTCAAGGACCCAATCAGCAAAGGACTCGACGTTGTTGATGATCGGCCGGCTTGAGTTCTTGTGTTAACTGAACTTTATAAGCCTTAAGATCCAAATCTTTATGCAAAATACGGTGTAATGACGTTTGTGGAATGCCAAATTCCAACGAACGACGAGGAATGGACAAACCTGGGTTTTCTTCAACACTTTCGGCTACAGCAGCAATATTCTCGGCTGTTCTTCAGCGACGTGCACGGGTTTTATTCTTCACATCACTAACTTGTCCCGACAGCTCGAATTTCTGTATTGCGGTCCGACAAGGTGCTTCACGACGACCCAAAAATGTTCGAGTTTTACGAACTGTCTCTGCCACATTTTCACCATTTTTATAGTGAATTTTAATAATTTCAATGCATTGTTGAATCGTGTATTATGTTATTAATGGCGTAGTTTCTACTTGTCAAATGTCAAAAAATGACAGCTCCAAAAGTGACATCTACCAAAATAGCGGACTAATTAAAATAACACCTCTTATTGGAAAACCCTTTACAATAAAAACATCTAGGACTGAGCGTTTTAACAATATAAGTAGAAATCCAAATTTTTTATATGGCAACACCAAGAAAAGGTTTCCCGATTTGGCCCATTTTTAAAAATCATATTTAATATCTTTATAAAAATACAAAATTTCAACTCTCTACGCTGACGCGTTCTAAGGCAGTGTCCAAATATATAGTGAAAAATGAAAGTTTTATGTGGCAACCCTACGAAGGAGTTGTCCGATTTATTTTCGAACTTAATTTTACTTTTTTTCTTTTAAAAAAGTCCATCTGCAAAATTTCAGCTTTTTAAGTACACGCGTTTTGGAGTTATCGTGAGGACAGACGGATTGATGGACGGATGGAGTATAAGATCACGGAAAATTAAATCAAATTAATATCTTTTAAGGTTCCGTACCCAAAGGCTAGCAACGCGAGCCCCCCCCCCCCCCCCCCTACAAGAAACGTGATTTTTTCGTCGTTTTTTCTTCATTTTATTCTCATTAATTATTATTATTATAAGTAGGCATTTTTTTTTTCACATGACGCCTACTCTTATTTGAAAAAAATAAATAAAAAGTACATATAGTGCTAAATTTTGTACGATGGTACGGAACCCTTCGTGTTGCGAGTCCGACTCGCACTTGGCCGGTTATTCAATTGTATTTCAAATACAATTTGTCATTATTTATATACCCCAAGATTTAATAATTAGCATTTTAAAAGTTCAAATTGATATGAACCGCAGTCGAATTAAATTTTGTAATATATTCTTGGATTTTGTGGTGGATAATCTTTTACCAAATAAATAAAGTCAAGTGAAACTTGATACGAGTAGGTATTCACTTCATACTTGATTACTTTCAAGAAAATATATTTTTGATATTCAATAGAAAATAATACTCAAAAACAACAACAAATGCATTATAGTTATAAGCTAAATGAAAAATAAAAAAACCTCTGAACATTTTTATTCATATCGGGAAAGCTCAATTTTTCTCATCATGATATTTCACTTAAATAATAATTTTCCAACTGACCTAAATTTTGCGAGAAAAATATTTTCTGTTCATAGTGGATATAGAAGTGGAACTTGTACCTGTATGTAGGTACCAACTTGAAATTTTTTTTTCTTTTTCTTTTTAGAAATCATTGTATAGGTACCCACTCTCTCCTCTACTGAACCTCGAATCATATTCAATGGGAAAATTGAATTCATGAAATCCCTTACAAGACGACGACTATTCCCGGTATCCTGGGTATTCTCCGTTATATAGTAGTGCAAGCAATTTCCTCTGAATTTTCTATCGTAGATCCTTACAGAAGCTATAAAATGCAAAAGCTCAATTTCACCACGTAACAGAGGCTTCCGTTTCGACTACGGGGTAACTGATTGCTATCGTAAAGACGCACGTGACTGAAAATTGTTAGCGACAAATAAAAAATCGCAAGACATTAGCAAAGCGCAACCAGCAGCCGTGTAGTATATAGTGAGCAAGTTAAATAAATCAATCAGACTTCCACTTGTACTTGTACTTGCATTTGTACTGTTTTTTATTAAACACCACCATGTACGTACTACTTCTGTTAGGTTTTAGGTACTATGAATATATACTTGCATTTTGAACATTGAATAATGGTAGGTGGGATGTTGTTGAATTCTATGGAGGCAACCAAGTTTTGTATACTAAGCGCTTTTGTTGTTGTAGTTTTTTATACTATTTACTATCTCTGATCACGTTCGTTCAGTGTTACATCCATTAATAAATAGTGAACTCTTTGAAGAACCATCAAGGTGATTATGCGATACAGACACTTGGAGATATGACTACGAACTATCTAGGATTGGAGATAGAAAGGGAATGCGGTGGAAGCATATAGAGAATGCAATGGCGGCAAAACTGTTAAATCCGTAAACTAACGAGTAAATCTATATATCATACCTCTGGACGTATGCCTTCGTTTTATATATTTGAGGTTCTCTACTAAAAAAGTCGTGATGATGGTGGTGAAAAAGTATTGTCCTTCCCCATTCCTAATATTGGTCCCTCTGCTGCTAAATTGTTTCGAAAATTGCAGCTAATTCCATAGACAAATAAAGTTTTCAAAAAGCTCTTCAATGTCTATTTCAGTTCCGCCTTTTATACAACGTAGTTAGTACCTACATATAGTGAATGGGTATACGTACCTACCTAACTTGAATTCACAAAACCAGTGCACGTTCTAGCTAGAGGAATAACCAGTTCTTCATGAATTAATCTAGGAGGGTAGGATAGGTCGGACAGAATAGTGTCATGGTTTAGTTTATATTGAGTGGTTGCCTGATTGTATTGTCTCTGTAGAAAATGCATGCATGCTATTCTACCGGAAATTGGAGGTTCAGCAGCATTACCGATGATGATGACGACGACAATAACAACGACGACAAAATAACAAGGACGACACGACGAAAGGACATACAAACTTTGTTTAGACCAAAACTGAATCTGTCCTTTGATATCCTTCTACTCTTATATAGATGTCATTTACAGAGTTCACAATTGAATGTCTTTCGGGATACTACAAATATAATTTGACATCCGAGCGCTTGTTATCTGTATCCTCTCACAAATTTTGAAAACTATACAACAACAAAAACAACAACAACTGCAAGAACAGAAAACTAGTACAACGAATGCAATATATATGTATGTAAGTGTATGTTTATACAGATTGTAATTACCTTTATGATTCTCAGATATAATTAAAATTTACAATTTTTACAAAATTAAAGCTTCAATGAATGAACGAAAAAAAAAAAAAAAACATCTGCCACTTGAAAACGAATTTGGTCAACATGTTTGAATACGTTCGTCCTTCGTCCAGGTCCAGGCAATGAACAAGTGGAGAAGTACACAAACAAACAAACAAACAAACAAACAAACATACTTACATATATACGATGACAAACTCGACGATAAAAAGGACATCGTTTAAGCCCTCTACGGCATTGATTCATCTGATAAACAAATATATCACTTTAATTATGGGCAATGTGCATGTATGAGAAAAAAGAAAAAAAAAACTCGTGATGCCTGTGATGTCCTAGATACATATACTAACACCACCCGCGTCGCCATTAAAGTACACCAGCGAATTCTAGGTCTTTTTTAATTATAGATGCCTCGGTGGGTAAAATTGATGTGCCCGCATGCATGCCATGCAGATATCTGCTACATGCAAGCATGCTTCAATAAATTCATTTTATTATTTTATTTTGTTAATTTTATGCTTAAAACATTTGCCTAGTGTACGTTCCAATTGCAAGCAGATTGCATAAAAACTGTATAACCTCCTAGATAAGTGTGAGGATCAAGAGGGAATAGATAATTGAGGGAGGTTCAGCTGAGCTGCATAGAAAAGAATTTATTTAAATATGGTATAGGCAGGGGTTAGTAGTTTGTTAGCTATCCTAATATAAGAAATATAAGTAGTAAGTAAGTAAGCATTTATTTACCATAAGTACAATAAGACAAAAGCCTTTTATTAGTACTATTAAATTACACTAAGATTAAAGTCAATCAAAGAGATGATAGTTTCTATCGAAAAGAAAAAAAGAAAAATTCATTATTCTAAAACTACAACTAAAAAATAGATATGAGAGAAAATAACAAACAAGAGTAGGAAAACAAAAGAAAAAGTGAAACAAAAAATAAAAAAAATAAGGATAACTAAATTACGTAAATTCGGTAGTGAACAAAAGAAAATAGCACAAGAAAAAAACAAAAAAAGAAAGATTCCACTGCAGGTGCCATCAATTGATTGCAATTGATTAGGAAATCGTTATCCATACACGGAAAAAAGAGATTTGTAAACATAATACAATGACGACGGTAATCGCTAACACTTCTCTGGTTAAATATCAACTAACCATGATTTGATGTGTTATCTACATATCTCCTGGTTTTTTCTAAAATGTTTTATTTACACCTGAATTATTACAAAAACATATTCTTTGTTTGAGTAACATTTCAGTTAAATGTTTTTTATACCAATGCTGTGTTAATAGTACATCCATAGTGTAAATTGAACACTGATATGTTAAAAAAAACATTCCATTGTTAGTGACACAACTCACGAATAATAAGAATTTGTATAAAATACAATTTCATGGTCATAATTACAAAAGTGATGTGTATATGTATAACATTTTTTATGTAAATGATACAATAAATAAGAAATATAAATGTGTATGAGATACACCGTAAAAAATATCTATTGAAAATTCCGCTACTATAATAGGCAACAAATTGCCAACAATGGTAGCGGAAATTTACACAACTTTATGCGCACTGCATAACTTTATGTAAAGCAATTTCGCACTGTATGTAATTTTACATTGTATATGCATTTTTCAATTTACGATGTAAAATGAGATATGTAAATGTACATAATGCTGTGGAACTAAGTTACATAAGTTTAATGTAATTTTACATTATTTATGAATTCTTCAATTTATTTCAATTGCCAATATAACGTTTCGTACAGAAATTAATAAATTACATACATAAACAAGTAAAAAAGCTAGAATTGGTCTAAGACCAATTCTTATGACCATGGCATTAATATGTAATAATAGATTAACAATCAACACGTAAAAGAAGTAATGCTAGTTTCAATGCTAACAGCTACCTAAGAAATCATGATTTTAAAAAGCAATCAATATTTGTAGGTATGCAGTATTTCCATGATTGAGTTTTTTTTATCGAACGTCAATTATAGGATCGAAACTAGTAACATTTTTTTACATATTTTATGATTATTAATCTATCACCAACTCACTCCACAAAATCAAACTATACACTGACCGGCGACCGCATTCTGATATAATTTCGCGTATAATGATTCATAGCGACGAATCCTGATAAACGTATGAGCAGAGTAGGTACTGAAGGAAAGAATAGACATAAATGCAAACGTCATTACCTATGTTTTATTGAAATTTCCTTTTTAAATATGGGGAATTCAATGCAAATTACAGTATTGTATGGAATTTCACACAAATTTACAGTACGATACAAAAGTTTTGTATGATTAAATGTAAAATCACAGTACTGTATGGAATTTTACGCAAATTTACAGTATGACACAAAAGTTTCGTGTAAAATCACAGTACTGTATGGAATTTTACACAAATTTACAGTACGATACAAAATGTTTATGTAATTAAATGTAAAATCACATAAAATATCTAAAAAATTATTTCCTTTACTTATTTTTGCAATTAAAAGTAGGAAGTTTGCAGATTACGTAAAAAGTATTTCATTTCTTAACGTTTATGTGTATAATTTTAAGCGGTAGTGACTATTTTAACCATAGCAATTTTCCACAAAGTTAGTTCATGATTTTTTACGGTGTACACTTAAATTGTCATATAAAACTGATTTATAATTATTTTGTTCATATAACATTTTCTAAGTAAGTGAAACACTGACGTAGAAATAAAAATCTGTATATGATACACCATCATTGTCACATTTAGTATAGTGATGTATATTATATTATTTATTTTATAACATTCAATGCCAAAAATTTGTCTTTAATCGCTTTTCTTTGATATTTTCGGGTCTTATGAGCTTTGATGTGAATAGAATTTTACACTCAGTATCATTACTCGATTCAGTTGCAGGGAATGCTGAAATAAAATTTACCAAAATACTGCAGTACAATAGACAACACATATTTTCATCTTCAAAAAAAAAAAAAAAATTATTCTTTAATTGAACAAATGTATAAAAAAACATTAATATTGTCGCGGGCGTGGCCTTTAGGTTCGTTATTTAAAACACAATATTAAATACTTAATATACAAGTTCTTTATTTCACTCTAATCATACAATTCACAAAATTTCAATTAATCAACTACACTTTAATTATCGCTAATACTGTACTTTCAATTATCGCAATCTAATTACAACACTTTCGCACGTTTATTACTTTCGCTTGTTAACACTGCAACGTCTAAGACAAGACTCTTCTTCTGGCTGTTATATTTATACCCTAGAAACTCTCCAGATTATTCTCGAGTGCTCTATTTTCCAGAAGCTTCTTGACTGTTCTATTCATTCTATTCATTCTATTCCTGAACCTTCCTGTAGATACCATAATCAATTCTCCGAACCTAAAGTCGTTTACTTCTCCATTGCCAGTAGATATCACCAGTTGTCTCTTTCTGCACGTAACAATATTAATTTTGCACATATGTAATACGGGACATGAGTTTCATAGAAAGATTTGTTAAAATTAAGTTGCATATATATAATTTTTAATCATAAATTCTTAATCCTTCTTACTAAGTTATACACAGCTTTAAAGTTAATGAGTTAATTCTTCCAGTTCGCATATTTTGAGAAGTTCAACGCCGAAATTATCTCCTATATTTGTCTTCATTTTGGTACTACTTATTTTTGAACGACAATTACTTTTACTTTATATCCATAATTTTGCACGGTTATTATAGGTATATTATAGAACTTTTTTATATTTATTATATTTTTTTTATAGGACTTACTTGCACGACAAAATTACTTTTAACGATTACGAGGATTTATTTCACGACTGAACTTCTAATTGCCTGATACTAAACAGAAACCAACAACCACAGAACCTTTTAACCAAATTAGCAAAATAACAACAACAAACTGTGTTAACATATAAAATCATCACGATTATCAGTACTACTGTTCTATTAGTGCGAAGTATAATCAAATTATAGATACTACAATTTGTTAGCATTTTCAACAAATGTTCACGTATAACAAGTACACACACAAGCAAATACAGTAAAAATGAAACAATTTGGAAGTTGCATTTACACTATGTTTTAAACTGAACATTTTCAATGTTTTTTATGTTAAATTACATTTCCGATAAAATTTCTAAAAAAAAAAAAGAAACTGGGGGCTTCCTGATATCACGTAGAGGCACGGTACAGAGAAAACAAGGTGTTCTCATTAAATTTTGACACATGTGCTGTGACGTAATTTCATTCGGACAGGCTAGCTTCCTCATCTCATTCTTATAAAAGCTGAGCTTAATGTGTGACGTCTTTGGTTGACGAAATCGAAGACGAAGACTAAGATACTCACAAGGTCCACAGCGTACTTTAAAATGTGAATTCATATGAATTCAGTTATATATATTTTTCTGTGTAAAAATGAATCTAATTTGCAAAACACTTTTGAGTGGGCTTTTTTATTGCTAAATTTGCGATCAAAAGTAATTATACAGGGTTTTCCAATAAGAGCTGTTATTTTGATATTCAAAGAAAAATGCCATTTTTTGAGACAAATGATCGGATCTTTATTTCATTATAAAGAGGAAGGTATGCCGTTAATAATGGAAAATAACATCAGCCAAATGACCACCACGACCACGCCTACAGGACCATATCCTTTTCATGAAATTTTCCATAACCAAATCGCAGGGTCTGCCCTATGTCCTCGATAGCCTCACGAATTCCATCTTTGAGGTCTTGAATCGACGCTGGGCTGTTGGCGTAGACCTTCTCTTTCACGTGGCCCCAAAGGAAGAAGTCGCAAGGTGTTAAGTCACAAGATCTCGGTGGCCAATTGTGATCACCTCTTCGAGAGATAACATGGTCCGGAAACTTTTCCCGTAAAACATCAATGGTTTCGTTGCTTGTATGGCACGTAGCGCCGTCATGTTGAAATTAAACGTTGTCCAGATCAATACCATCCAATTCCGGCCATAAAAATCATTAATCATCTGTCGATAGCGCAATCCATTCACCGTAACTGTTGCTCCAGCCTCATTTTCGAAAAAGTAAGGTCCAATGACCCCGCGGGACCATAAACCGCACCAAACAGTCACACGTTGAGGATAGAAAGGCTTTTCAACAATAACTCTTGGGTTTTCCGAGCCCCAGATGCGACAATTTTGCTTGTTGACGAAGCCATCGAGGTGGAAATGGGCCTAATCACTCAAGATAAGTTTTCGATGGAATTCCGGATCATTTGCATGCATTTCAAGGACCCAATCAGCAAAGACTTGACGTTGTTGATGATCGGCCGGCTTGAGTTCTTGTGTTAACTGAAGTTTATAAGCCTTAAGACTCAAATCTTTATGCAAAATACGGTGTAATAACGTTTGTGGAATGCCTAATTCCAAAGAACGACGAGGAATGGACAAACCTGGGTTTTCTTCAACACTTTCGGCTACAGCAGCAATATTCTCGGCTGTTCTTGAGCGACGTGCACAGGTTTTATTCTTCACATCACTAACTTGTCCCGACAGCTCGAATTTTTCTACCAATTTCTCAATTGTGGTCCCACAAGGTACTTCACGACGACCCAAAAATGTTCGAGTTTTACGAACCGTCTCTGCCACATTTTCACCATTTTTATAGTGAATTTTAATAATTTCAATGCGTTGTTGAATCGTGTATCGTTCCATTTTTATTAATGGCGTAGTTTCTACTTGTCAAATGTCAAAAAATGACAGCTCCAAAAGTGACATCTACCGAAATAGCGGGCTAATTAAAATAACACCTCTTATTGGATAACCCTTTAGTATATCACTTTGAACATAATCTCTACTGGAATCTTTATTATTATTCTATTAAATGAGACAATGACGTAATATTGTGTAGGTAGTAATAAAATAAAATTTGCAAATTCAAGTTAAATATTCTTATCATTTCTGTCATATTGAGTACAATTTACCAAAACTGTGTGCAATATACAAATTTGTTGTAAAATCACACTTAAAAGAAATGTGTTATAACAAATAATTTAGTGTTCTGATAACATTTTCATTCTTTTTAATACATTTGTTATATGCATTTAAAATATATTGCCAAAACATTGAATATGTGATAAGCAGCAATGTTGGAGCTACAATTTCGATTATTTTAAATACACCTATTATGTTTATCTAACGAATGTCCAGAAATATTTGGAAAATGTACTATTCACAATTCACTTTTTTCCGTGTATGACGTGTGCTGCCAGAGTAACCGTTTAAAGCTAGAGGCCGAACTCTCGCGCTGGATGGAAGCTGGAAGAGCGTTCCAAATGCGAAAAGTTTGAACAAAGTAAGAAGCATTCAAAACAGAATATTTAAAGCGAGGCAATAGCAAATCGCAACTACGCAAGAAGTTTAAAAATTCATACAGATAAGCCGTTGTACGTGTGTTCATTATGTTATGCAGGAAAAGTAATGCCTTCCGTTGCAAATGCGTTTCCAAAGAGCAATTTAAAATTATATATCGAAAAGGAGAGATGTGATCATGTCTACGTAGCCCAAACGCGGACCTAATGGAATCGTTATAGGCTACTTCAAGTTTACGCTTACAGTGTGAATCGAGTTTGAGGAAGATGATTGAACCATGCATTAGATGCGGCAATACCAAAGTCCTGACCAGCCTCATGCGAAGGTTGGTGGGAAGCAGATCAGCATACAGCCAGAGTCGACGAAGCACCCCATAAACCTTTCTCAGGATCATTTTAATATGGTCACAGCAACCAATTTGAGAATTGAGTATAATGCCTAAGTTTGTCACTTTCTGTACATATTGTATGGTTGAGAGATTGAGTTTTATCGGGAGAAAATAGGAAGGGTCAAAACTTCCTCTACCTACCGCTTGAGACTTTTGGGGGTTAAGTGTCAGATTATTTGCAGTTGACCAGTCTAAGATTTTATGAAGATCTTCGTTGATTCTGCTAACACAGTCCTCTAAGAGACCAATGGGGGACGATCAAGGTATATTTGCACATCATCAGTGTACAAATGGACGGAGCTATTTTTGATGACAGTAGGCAAATCATTAATAAACAAACTAAAAAGAAGAGGTCCTAATATTGATCCTTGTGGTACACCAGCAGTCAAGCGAAGCCTGGTGGAAGTCAATTCATTGACTCTAACCCGCTGCGAGCAATTCTCCAAAAAGCTACTAATTAACTTCAGCGCAGGCGAGTCAAAAGCAAAGAAAGTCTTTAGTTTGCTAAGAAGCATAATATGATCAATACTATCGAAGGCGTTCGTGAAGTCGAGAAGGACCAAGAGCACAATGCGATCATCTTCCAGAGCCTTTCTAATGTCCGTAGTGATTTTTAGAAGAGCGTGTCTCACAACTATGCCCAGAGCAAAAGCCTGACTGCCAACGGGATAAGGAATTTATATGATCTAAGTGTTCGGATATTTGCCATTATTTTTTTTTATAGTCAGAAAGTGGTAGCATTTTTATTGGTTTTTGTGTGAAATGGTAATGGAGGAGAAAACAAATTTTGTCATTTTGTATAATCCTTACCAAATAAACTAGAATGAACCTAATTACTTGGCTATCAATTTCGGAGAGTACAGCGGGCCTGTGTATCATATTGAGTAATTTGCCAATACCGCAATGATACGCTCCAAGGATAAGTTTATAAAAGATCCTCTTTTAACTACTTTGAGTACAAAAATTTGAAGAATTTTTGGGGTTTTATTAAGAGAATCGGAAAATATACATGTATTTAGTCACTGGCGATTGAGATTCGAACCTAGATTAGATTAGATTACGGTGATTAAGTGGGACGGACAGCTATTCATTGACTTATTGTGCACCGATTTCTTTATAGTTCATTCAACAATCCCACTCTTCTTAGGAAAAGCAGTAATTTTTTGGATGAAATTTCTTCAAAGTCAGCTGGCTTTAAAAAGTATGAGCCAAACGCTCGGAATCTATAATGTGCAATAGCCTCCGCATAACACATGCTCCGATGTTTCATCCTCTTCGAGATATACCCTACATACATCAGTGGATGATATACCTATCCGATACATGTGTTTGTTTAGTTTGCAGTGTCCGGTTATCTGTTATGTGTTAGATTCACTCCATGTCTGATCTATGTAAGCATTTTCGACTTAACATTGGTGTTATCAAATGCGTCATCAATGGCAAAAACAAAAAATCACATGACTATTTCTATGTCGAACTTTTCGACCCAGCTGTCAGAGAGATCTCATCAGTGTGGTTATCTCTGATCGCTTACCACAGAAGTTCGATGATTTTTTCAGCATCTCAATATATTTTGTAAATTCATTGGGGGAAAAAAAAACATGTTTTTTCCAATGAATTTCAATCTAATAAGGACGAAAAATTTCCAACTTAAATTTCTATGTTGTCAATTGCTTTTTCTATACCATTTGTCATTTGTATTAAAAATAGTTCTATTGAATTTTCCTTTTTGGTACACAAATTGATTTGGACTTAATGTTAAGAGTAGGTTCGACTAGCCCTCCAGGATATTGCGGACACCGCGACCATAGCTGATCTATTGTGCGTTCCCGTAAAGTGGTTAGGCGAAATTGAGTCTTTTAACGAGCTCGATTATTGCTTTTGGAGTCAAATTGCAGACATTATCTGGAGAAATAAGTGATCTTCCAGTGATTTCCAGCCTTGGAACTGCAAGTGCTGGGCACTCACATATAGCGTGTATAGAGGTTTCATTTTCCTCTTCACACCGTATCGTCACAGTTCACTGTCGGATTTGCCTATCTTCTTCAAGAAGTGACGGAAGAAGCCATGACCAGTGACTGCGTTAGCAAATAATCTAAGCGACTGTCTGCTAAGTCCAATAAGTTGACGCGTCTCCAGATGAGAGGGGTTGAAGAATTTCATCGTCTGCTTCATAGCGGGCACGCTACGTCAAAAGAGATCCAGTTGCCCGTTTTCCCACATAAGCAGTTTCCCCCTAAAGTGTCTTTTTGGTAGGCCAAATGTCTTGTAGGGACCAAGTATATGGACATTCAGCTCCTGTTTTACCCAGTTCGTCCGCTTTTTCATTACCGTCCACTCCTTCACGTCCAGGGATCCAGATCAAGGTTACTTGGTTATCCCTAGACAGTAGTTGGAGATTCGAGTAGCAGCTCCATACTAATTTCGACTCAAAACTTGAGAGGAAAGAGCTAAGAGCGCAGCGTGGCCGTCTAAACACTTCTGGACCAACCACCCCTGCGCCTGTTTTCCCGTTCTTTCGGGATCCGTCAGCATACCAGACTTGGGCCCGTTGCGGAAGCTGGAGCTCTCTGTCTAGTATCTGGCTTCTTTCATTAATGGTTACCTTGTAACCTCTTTCAAAAGAATGTCTCTTGATTTGGACTTAATGGATACTCCTTGAGCGCTCTGTCTCCAATATGCCCTTACACTATTTTCTCCAGCGCCACTGTAAGAACAAAAGAAATCAGGCTTATGGGGCAATACGATCTGGATTGGGCTGCGGATTTGCCTCCTGTCATTGGTATATAAATCACCTTTACCTTCCTCCATGCTTTGGGGATATATGGTCATGCAAAACTTACTCTAAAGGTTTTAATTAGGATTGGTAGAAGTTCATCCAATACTTTTTGTAGGAGAGCGGGGAAGAGTTTGTTTTCACCCCGTGACTTGAATAGTTTAAATGAGCGTATGACTCATTTAATTGATCGTGCTTTGAAGATTTTGACAGCAGCACACCACTCCCTTCCTCTTGAATAATCGTCTGTCAGGGAAGGACTGTTATGCTCTGCTCCAGTCTCACCCCGCTACTACAGAGCCTGGAAATGTTTCTGTGCAAGAAGCTTCATAGCTTTTTCTCCCTGTTCTAATGTAGCTACCATCTACCATTTTCTAATAATTCAAGTGTGTTAGGGGATTCTTTTGACAGGAGCTTAGGGATTCTAGCAAAGACAGGTGTTTCATTAATACTTTCTGTGAATCTTCGTCAAGATCGCCTTTTGGATCTCATAATTTCCCGGTTATATTTGAATATATCTTAAGCTAGATACTCTGACCCAGGGGCGGATCCAGCTAGGTGGCGACGGGGGGGGGGCCTCAAGACCACTCAAAAAATTGCAGTATATCTTCTGAATTTTTCCTAACAAAATGATTCACATCTACATATTCTTCTGCACCTTTTGTAAAAAAACGTAACAATTTCTGGAAGCATTCAATATGATACATTTAGGTACGCAGGCCCTAGCTAGCATCTTGGCTTTCGGCCATGGTTGTTGAAGCCTATAGAGAAAACAGGAAGCGCGGATACCTGTACATGAGCGTCGTTTTGCTCGAGGTGTTTGAAGCAAGACAGAGCCTATTCATGTTAACGCGATGGAAGGTTTGCTTTAATTGAAAACTGCTGCCAAAGGGTCTTTGATAAGCCTTCCATGTAAAGATGGCTTCTTAGAACATTATCGGCGCGGCGTGTAAAACAAATATTTAAAGAAACAATTATAACTCGTAATTGGAGAAATTCAGTGAAACTATAGACAACGATGAAGAAGTCATTGTGCATTGTTGTAGTTAGTGTTAATACATTTAAAGCAAGAGTTTAATTTTTAAATAATTTTTTTTATTATTCGTAAAATGTCATAAATAAATCTGCAGATTGGGAAAGTCTCAATGAGTATCTTAGAGAATTTGATTGCTCGGTCTGTTTTGCTTTAAGGTATGTTGATGAATGCAAATTTGGATTTAGTACAATTTTACGTCTTAGGCATGTGTGAATACATACCGTATTTACATAGCAGATCTTAACAACAGCAAAATCGCTTTTGGTTTAACGATAAGTACAACCAAGCAATAAAAGCGAAATAGTCTGCTTTTCGCGCCTATCAGTTGCATCCATGTCCAGAACTGAAACACTATCCAAAGAGAAAAATTTCTTTTTGACCAGAACGTTAGAATATTGGCAAGACGCAAAGGCAGCAAAGGTTTCTCGTCCCAGGTCTAAACTATCAGGATCGAATTCAGCAGTTCTTCTATTCCTTCACTACTTTAGAATGAAGTGATTGTTGACTCCCTGAATAAAACTAATATTTAGACTGTTAGATTCACTTCAAATTCTCCTTTTCCACCCACTTTACATCTCCCTTGTAGATGTGTACAAGAGCCAATACACATCCATACGAGAGATATGTTCAAGGTCCTTAAGGAGATCAACGTCTCCATAGCTGCAGGTCCTGATAGTTTTAAGCCCCCATTAAATAAAACCTGTGCTTCGTTCTTGGCTAAAGCTCTGCGAAAACTATTCTACTTGTCTTATTCGACAGGAAAATTTCCAATTGCTTGGAAACTACCTCACGATCAGCTTATTCCCAAGAAAGTAAAGGGTAGTGATCCCTCAAATTATCGACCAATTACAATCACTTCAATTCTTAAAAAGGTTTTTGGAATTTATCATTAACTCCAACTAATCAAACCGACAACGATCGCCAATATGGCTTTTCTTTTTCTGACTTTTCTTATGGAACGTTGAAGCCTTAGTCTTCTCAATTTTGGTGAGTCCAAAATCGTTGCCCTAGATATTTCAAAGGCCTCTCGTAGTGTCTGGATTTCAGCCCTTTTAGCCAAACTTAAAACACTTGGCCTCTCTCGTCATCTTCTATTATGAATGTAAAGTGTTTTATCTGGTTGCTTAATGCGGATTATATTAGATGGCGTTACAATTCAATCTCAGCCAATAAATGTCGTGGTGCCTCAGGGCTCTGCTATCTCTCGATTTCTCTTCTCAATTTTCATTAATGATCTGCTTTCCCTTACTTTCAATCCCATCCATTGCTTTGCCGATGACAGTACCCTTGGTTTCGCTTACTTCCTTGACGCCCTCGGGGACTTCAGAGGAAATGTCACATCAAATTAGATTGCATGATTAGATCCGTGAATAACCACCTTGATAATATCCTCGCTTGGAGCAAACCGAATCGCATCGAACTCAATACATCTAAGTTCCAAAGCTGTCCAATCTCTTTAAAATAAGATCATAATTTTTCCACTCCCGTTTCTTTTGATGGAGCACTTCTTGACGATTCACCGTTTTTATTCATTCTTGATATTAATATTTGCAGTTTGTTAAGCTGAACAGATCACAGCTTCTCTGTTGCCAAATAAGCAACGAAATATCTTGGATTTCTGAAAAGGTGTAAGAAATATTTCAGCCCATCGATTCTAGCGTTCCTCTACAAGTATTACATCAGAGCTAGAATGGAATACAATTTCCATATGTAGGCCGGGCCTGGTCGTAGAGCCGTATCTTCGTTGGATATTGTCAAAAAGAGAGCCTTTAGCTCATTGGCTATGCGGCAAAAACTTATCATATGGGCTTACACGAGCAGCGCCGCAATGTTGGTTGCCTTTCGTTCCTATATATGCTACTTGCATGATCAATGTTTTGATGATCCAGGATTCCTCCATGTAATACTCGCACTGCAAGCCGCGCGCATCCTTTTACCCTTCAAAATACCTTCGGACGTGTGCGAACGTGGAACAGTGTTCCATCTTCTGTCTTTTCTCCGGCATGCAATCTGCGAATGTTTAAGGGTGATATACATCAGCACCTGCGCCACCCTCCTCACGTTCCTTATTGCTTTCTTTATCACCTTCTTGCTATGCTGTGCTTTGCATCATAGTTCATAGGATATCTCCTGAGATTGGCTTAATAATATAAAAAACAAAAGTCAGACTTTCTTGGCTTGCCGACGAAGTTATATACATACGTACAAGGTATGTCTTGCATCTGTTCTGTGACAGATATTTTAAATAAATGTAAATTTTTAATTCTGGTATTTTACAAAAAAAAAAAAAAAATTTATGATGATTCGTGAATTTGAGTAAAATACATTTCCCCGGTTTTACTAAATATAATGGATAATTGTGAAGTTTTACACTTCCACTATTTACAAACCAAAACAAAACGAATAATCTAACATCTCCGGGAGTAGCAAAGAACGTACCATAGTTGCGCCCCCCCCCCTCACCAGAATCCTGGACCCGCCACTGTGACTTGCACTTGTGTACCAAAACCAGTGTCATAGACAAACTAATACATACAAAGACTGGACAAGTGCACAACAAATACCAACAATAAAATTGATGATGTCTCGACTAAAATTTTCAAATTAATTTCATTTAAATTTTTGAAATTACTGTGCAGCTGAAGAAATAAAATTTACTGTACGTAAAGTTCGTTGCACAAAAAAAGCCAACTAAACTTTAGTAACAAAAATAAAGAAAATACTTTTATCATTTCCAGTTATTAACATTTAATTACTTGCCCAGTCTTTGTATGTTATTAGTTTGTCTATGCTTTTGATCTCTTGTAAAAATTATCAAGAAAAATTTCAGTGGTTGATTTTCTGTATAAAAGTAATATTTTAGCTGCAAAATTCGTTTCAAATGTACACTTTCTACAAATTTTCTATATTTCACATCATTTGTGTTGTTGTGTTTAAAGTCTTTCCTTAATTGAACTCTCAAGTTTTGAGGAATTCCCATTTCTGTTAATTAAAAGCTGTACCTTCTACAAAACAATGGGTTTAAGTGGTGTACCTGAATGCTTTATGTGTCCTTACTTTTGAGCTATTGATACTTTGGAAAAATTTTATTTCAGGGAAAATATGTTTGAGAACTTTGACTGCGAAGTGCAGGTGTTCTTTTATGTAAATCATCAAAGTTCGTCAGAGGTCTAGGGTCTAGCCAGTTATATGGATTGAAAATGACTGGCCATCTACAGATCCCTGCCCACTATTATTGTCCTTTCAGTTGTCCTAAATTTTGGAGGCTTTATGAACGCACTATGTTTTGCGATATTCTTCTCAATCATTGTCCGCTGCAAGCAATCTTATTGTTAAGGAAGAATGTAAGAGTAAATTAGTTGCCCTTGGCCTCAATGCTTGGGATTTCTCGTCCCACTGCCTTTGAAAAAAAAAAAAATAGAGTAAATTACCAACCCATTGCAATTGTCTTGTAAGCCTTGGGCGAGCATCCATATCTTAATTGATTTTCTCGAAACTTTCCTGTGAGTCACTTAGCAACAAAACTTTAGTCTTTCATTTCTATACCCATTTCATGAATAATTCGTCCAGGTTTCGACCCAATAAGACTATCCGTTTAATTTATTAAAATTGCAAAGGAGATAAAATTAGATTATAAAATTATTAAGTTAATTAAAAATAAATCGAAAGGAGTTTTTCGATAACAATTTTAACCAGACCTAAGTGCGATCCAAATAAATTATACCAATCGATAAAACAAGTTTGAAAGTGCCATCCAGTAGAAGGTTGTCCATAAAAGACCAAAAACGGATCTGACTTTTTTTGTTTTTTTTTTGTTTAGAAGTTTCTGGTGTTGCTCAGTAGAAGTGGAAAAGGCAAAATTAATAGTGAAAGTAAAGAAATAATTAAACCCGGAAGAGGAAAAGAAAAACAGAAATTTCGCACGGATCCTGGAATGGAATTGCAACTACATAAGTATTTTTTTTATTTACTGCAGTACCCATATTGCCTTCTTTGTTTATTTTTGTGGCTGATGACGATGCACAGATACATTTCTAAAACACGTAACATTACCGTGATTATACTATTAGACTTTTACTTTTACCCAGCCCAAGTAACAATTTTTCCAATTTTTGGTAACTGAAGGTGATAGGTGTTTTATAAGGGGTGTATAATGGTTACTGGGTTATATAAGAATTTGAGTGGTTATATAAGTGTTTTATAATATTACCAATTGGTAACATAGTTATATTACAGATTTTTAAGGTTACTAATGCGTGGAAGTAAGTTACTAAAGGTTTTATAAGTTGGTGATGGAAATGTTTAAATCACCGGTCTATATAACTTAGAGTAACCATTACTAGAAGGTATATAAGAAAGTTTTATAATTGTTTTCATCACCACTTTATATAACTAATTGGTGATAAGTGTCTATTGCGGTATCTGTGGTTAACCTTATATAACTCGACAACATTCAGTAATTTAGGTAACTTTAATAAATACTTTCGGTAATTCATATACCCAATTTAAATATCGTAAAATTTTTTGGTGACCCTTTAGTAACTATACGGTGATCGTTATAAAAACGAAAGACTTTTAGTGTCGAATGGAGCCATTATAAAACTGTTTTCATTTATTTATGGCGTTTTAGTAACGAAGGTGACTGTTATAAAAATCGGAAACTTTTAGTAACGTGAATTTTATGTATCGGTGCAGTGCGTGTTTTCTGTAAGCTTTATTTATAATGAATAAGAGGGAATCACTGTCACTCGTTTCTGCGTTCATTTCAGCGGTGGCGGCCTCATAAGACAGGAAACTGTATCTGTTTTTTAAATACAGAATTGCTTCATCCAATTACCTTCGGGAGCAAAGTCTACATCGTGCAATAATTTATTGAACACCCCATTTTTTTTTCGTATTTGGCTATTTCCATATGCCGTTACTTTCCCAAGCTGTTGGGACAATACATAAAGTACGTCTTTCTTGACCTGCCTCCATCTTTAGTTTGCACCGATGTTATACGACATTATGTTTTATTTATAATTTTTTTTGTTTTTTTGTAATTAAACCAAAGGGTATATAAGCACAATAGCTCCTGTTTTTCGTTACTATAAGGGTATATAAGGACCATTTTCGAAGCATGGTAGTTCCTTTAGTTTATATAATATTTCTAGAAGTTTTATAAGGGCCTTTCAGCTTATATAATAGAGCCAGCTTTTATATAAAAGTAGTTGACGTTTTTTAATGGTAATTTGTTCATTTAAGAGGAGTCCGTACTCAGCAAAAGTTTCAATTTAGATACCAGCGAACTTGTAGGTAATAAAATTTACTATACGTAGGTTTGTGTCCTGAAAGTGAGAAAATTCATATAAAATTAGCCTAGACCTAGACCACAGAGCACATTAGAGACATCTACCGCAAAAGACAGAAACCCAACATGCGACAATTTAAGACGAAAAATGAAAATTTGCAGTTCACATAAATTGAAAATTTTTAACGGCAATTAACTCTCCTAAATTTTGTTTGCCCATAATTATTAAATATGTTATTTTGCTTTGTATTTAAACAACTTTCAAATAACTATTGAAATTTCTTGTCGGTGAAATGTCAGGAGAAAAAACAAGTAAAATTAGAGTTAAATAATAAAAGCGGCACTAAAAATGAAAAAACTCGACGTTATTTGCTATATCTAGGCCTTATCTTTCTAAAAAAGTCACAATTTAAAGAAATGAGAATACCTACCCAAAAAAAATTATCTTCGTAAAGGACTCATTCAAAACGTTATATTTTAACAAATTTAAAGTATCAAAACTCAAAACTATCTGAAATACATATTTCGAATAAAACTGTTTGTTTTCATTGGAGAATTGATTTTCAATACACCGTTACTCAATATTTCTAGCATTATAATTTCAGCATGTTAAGCTGGACTGATCACACCGTCTTTGTGACCCAGAAACCGTTGAAATGTGTTGTGTTTTTTGAAAGAGTACAAATAAGAAAAATTTTGGTCCATTGAATCTGGCACTGCTCTACAAGTCTTATATCAGATCGACAATGGAATACAATTCCCAAATAGAGAAAGAGAGCCTTTAAGCTTATTGGCGATAACATTCCACATTGAATCCCTAGAACAGGTTAGGTTAGGTTAGATAAGAGGGGTACCGCAAGACAGCTAGCCTGCATCACTTAGATCTTTATTGTGTCCATTTTGCCCCTAGGCCCCATGGGATAACCTTTTCAAGTCGCCCCAGATCCATCCTGTTTGCCTTAGGGAATTCAAGATATCTCCAAGACTCTGTACGTAGATTCATCCTGCTTCTCTCAGAAAGCTCAGGATATATCTGAATTCTTTACTTTGCAGTTCCCCAGACTTGAAAAGAAGTAGCTACCCAATAGCCTATTTCTTTTATTCTCAGGGCAGGGCATTCGCAAAGCACGTGTTAGACGGATTCAATTTTCTCGGAGTCCTTACAGCTCCTGCAGAAATCGTTTACCGCTATCCCCAATGTTCTAGTATGGTCACCTATGGCTCAGTGACCCGTAAAGACCTCTACTAGATTCCTGGTGTTTGCTCTGCTGCCATTAAGCAGCTCCCTTGTCCTTTTCCTGTCATATGCAGGTTACAATTGCCTCGCAATATGGCAGGTATCCCTGCCGGTACACTAGAGGCTTGCCTTTTGACAGGCGCCCCTGATGATTTCCTCTTTTATCGCTCCGATTGGGATCCTTACATAAGCTACCGCTGCGGGGCTATCCAATATAGAGCCTTTTTTGGCCAACTCATCAGCCATCTTGTTGCCTGAGATATCTTTATGGCCAGGTACCCAACATAACGTCACCTTGTGCCTTGTATCCAATTCCTCAAAGCTAGTCTTACATAACTGCACCATTAATTTTATTAGCACATCATCCAGCGCCTTGAAGGCTGCCTGGCTATCAGTATATGTGCATATATGCCGTGAAGGCTCTCTGCACATGGATACCAATACTGTCGCCTGATAAATCGCTGCGAGTTCTGCCTGAAAAACACTGCATTTTTCTGGCAGTCTATAAGTGTCGTGCCACTGTAGATTTCTGGAGTACACTCCAGCCACAGTGTCCGCACTTGTCTTGGAACCATCCGCAAAAATAAAAAGATCGGATGCTACGACCACCTCTTTCCCATCCCAGTCACTCCTGGTGGGCATCATTGCATTGACACCCCCACCAAAAGTCAAGATTGGTACTTGGTAGTCTGTTTCTTCCCTGTAATAACTACAGTCTATCTTCTGGAGTATATTAGAGTGCCCAACACCCCTCTCCATTCACCAACCCCCCACCCTCAGCCTGACAGCACTATTGCCGCTACATCTCTGCAATAGAGGTCCAGCAGTAAGTCAAGCATGACCTGCAATGCCGCCATGGGCGTGGTGCGCAGACAGTTATTCCCATACAAGCAGATCTCTGGATTTTTAACTGCACATCCAGGTTACATTTCCTCGTCAGTGCTGTCCACCAGACCGTGGAGCCGAAGCAGAGGAAGGGCCGAACTATGGATGTGTATATCCACCGTACGACTTTGGGTTTTAATCCCCAATTTCTGGCAAATATTCTCTTGCACGTGAACAACATCAGTTTGGCTTTTGCCGTTCTATCGTTACATCCATAGTCATTGTTTGAATCAACTATCTAGTCTGATCTGTTCTAGATTAATCCCTGCACTGAAAATCGCTATGATCTCTCCATACTACAAAATAATTTTGTTCATGCAAAGAAATTTCCACACCTACATATGTATATGTTTATTCTTACCTAGAACTGTGGAAACAATTTACCACTGTCTGCCTGTCTTTCCTTGCACTTGCAATCTGCAAATTTTCAGGAGCTATGTACGAAGGCTACATTGGTCTCTGGTCGAAAATGGTTAAAAGCGGTCAGCTTTTCGTAGGGTTTTCCCATTCAAAAATTCCTAATTCTTCTTAGATATGTTAGAATACATACATAGAATAAAATTTTGGGTGTAGTAAGTATATGTATATTAAAATTACAGGCGTAGTTTGTTTCAAAAATAGACTAAATTGAAAAAATGCTTCATGGGTTTTCAATAACAAAATTGAGATTTTTATATATACTGAGTGATCTGAACCTATGACCTCGGTAGCCTAGTATGATAACCGTACGAAGAAACTCATTACGTATACGCAAGAGAGGAGTAAAATATTTCTCACATTCAGCAGAAAAAAAAAACTAAGGCTCATAATTTTCATATCATCTTAAGAAGATGGGTAAGGTCGATATCGAGACCTAACACTTCTGTATGAAAAACAACGAAACTATTGAGCATGTCCTCTCCGATTGTGATGCTCTTGGCCGCATAAGTCTTAAGCACCTAGAAAAGGCATTTCCATTGCTAGAAGATGTTTCACACATGGACCCCCAAAATGTTATAGGTTTTGTAAAATACCTTAAGTTTGAATGGGCACCCTATAACGCACTTAGAGGTAATGTCGAAAAAGATCTTGTAGGTCTCAGGGACTAGATGAGAGGCGAAAGTCTGTATGCATCCCCCATTTTAATAATAATAATATGTGGTAAGTATTCTGGTCTACCATGGATTCGAATCTCATCTTGACTTGGTCCTACACTTTTTCCTTTCGAATTTTCTAGAATCGTTTAATTCCTATTCCGACTCCAATAATCCTTCATCTCTCTATTAAGAACAATAATAACTGGAATAAACTCTATAGAAAACAGAGAGTATTTGTAAGGTTTATAACATCAGATGAAAGCATTCATCATAAGGAAAGACTGTTAATTTGATCAAATCTGGGACAAAAACAAATAGACTCCCAACTATCGTGGAAGAGATGGCATTAAGGATAGCAACTTGGCATAGCAAAAAATATACGATTCAAGAAACTGAAATAGAGTCTTGTTGAAAGAATAATATGTGTGGATGACATATACTCTCACAGGGAGTGAAGAAATTCCATCTTCTTATACAATTTTTAATTAATTATCTTTTATAAACACCGCAGAGGTAAAAATAAATTTTCAGTAACGAATTTTATCGCACAGAAGAATTGTATAAAAATCAACAAAAGAATTTAATTTTCCCCCAAATCATCGAACCACCATGCAGCAAGCATGTTGATGATATCTCCAATTTCGCGGAGATATAATTGCGAAAAAATCAATTTAAGTGCAAAACATTAAAAATACTTAATGGAAAAAAAAAATAGAGATCGTAAAATCTATAGATACTCCCTGTATAAGGGGGGTACTTACCCAGCGAAAGAGATAATTCGATGAACGCGAATAATTGAAAAATCGTCCAGTTCATATTGAATGTGAATGAGGGTGGATTCCTCCGGTCTCTTCTGGGTTTGTGCTCTTGTGATATTTTTCTCCACTCTGTGTAAATTATTCTATCTTAAAGAGTTCATGAAATTTTCCATTTTCTAAATTCGTTGTTCATCGATATGCTGTTGATAATAAATGACATTTGCTAGTTTAAAAAAAAAATAAATAAATAAAAACATCACTTGACACTTTGTTTACTCTATGAACATTCACACACGCACACATACACAGTATTTAATGGTCATCGTTGGCGGGCGTAAAAATAGAAAATCAAACCGAGTCCGTATGCTTTATAGTGAGAACTGTTCCTATGGTGGAAATTTCTTAAGATCAATTTCTTATAGCAACTTTATAGAGACGATCGACATCGAGCTAGATCATGACTGTGTCTGGAATGGCAGAGAAACAGATAGGTCACCATAGGCGGTAATAAATAGAACTTTCATTGCATCGCACTTCTCTATAACATTTTACGTTTCGATTACGAGACAAAGTTTAAAAATAAACTGATTACAACAACAACAACAGCAACAACAACAGGAAATCCAGCTCGCTAGTCGTGATGTAGTCTCCGTCTAAACAGTTTCAGTTTGGCGTGTGATTTAGTTGAAAAAATATTCTCAAAGATTATCAACGAGTCGAAATTTTAACGCACACGCGACTTATCTCAAGAGTCGCGCGCAATATACACGATCGCATCTTCCTACGGGAATTAAGTTTTATTGATGAAGAGGCGCTGGCGCATGCGCGCAGGCGAACAAGTTGATCGTTCGATCTTTGGATAAATATAATGGAAAAATCTTGAAGCATTGTGCTTGTAGGGCATTTTCTCTTCACCACTCACATCTATGTGGTATTAAAATTGAAGACATCGATCGGACGTCGGAGGATTCTCTGGAGAAAAATGATAAAGATCTGCCCTAGCCTATGGGCTAGAAAATCTGAATAAATTTTTAAGTGTTTGTATTTTATGCCGATGATTGATGGATTACACACGCTAATCATGTGTATAAGAACAGGCAAGGAGGGGTAGTGTGGAAAAGATTGAATATTAATTGTTTGGTGTTAATGGAAATTCTAAAACTTGATTGAAAATTGTTTTTTTTTTTGAAATTCTAAGAATATATAGTTGTAGTTTTCATGTATGCATATTGACATCATAAGACTAGGTGGATGCTTTTCTTGATTTAAAAAAAGAAAAATAAATTTGTCGCCTTAAGACATGATATGTAGTTCATATACATATGTATAACATATTTATAAATATATAAGTACATACTGGCAAAGAAAATTTATGTAGGCAAAGTACTTAAGATTGGACATCTCTTTAGAAGTTATGAACGAAAACTTGATTTTCTACTTGTCATTTACGTTTAGTTTCTTGTTGCTTTTACAGGTAATAATTTTTGAAAAATTATGGTAGCTAATTGCATAGTAATTAAATTCCTTTACCTGTAGGACTTAAATTTTTTTATATAATTTTTGTTTTGGTATTTATTTAGAAAGGAATTGAATATCTATGCACTTTCAATCAATTGAGATGTGATGGAAGATTTGAATATAGACAATATCTTAAGAATCTTTGTGGTTTTAAGTGGGGGTAATAGAAAAAAAAATAAATTAGATATTGATTATATGAGAGTCGACAATGGTCTGAAAAACTAATATTGTTATTACTCTGTCTTACCATTTCTAGACCATTTATCATTGCTTGAATATCATTTTATTCCACCAGCCATTTAGTCGTTTTCGATAAAATCGATTTTAAAGGTTAAGCCTAGTACTAAGGTTCGCGTTAAGCTAAATTTTGTATGAAAATTTAGTGCGCTAAGAGCTTCTGGTGAAAGTTTATCCTTAATTTTAGCAAGAGCATTACTAAGGTCAACGCGTTAAATTTAGGTTTAGGGGTTTGATTAGAGATGGCACCACCAGTTGGTCTCTAAAAAATTTAGCTTGTATTTATCCGCCCGGGCTGTTCTTTAGCGCGTTAAAAATATTTGTTGTCAGAGTTCTGAGATTTAATAAATTTATTGACTAGATTTTTATAGTTAATATAGTTTTGTACGTCTTTTCTGTAAGTACGGATGAACTGAATTTCTTCTCGGGGCTGTATTTTCAATATCATTGTTTTTTATATATATATTTTTTTTATTGTATACATATTACTTTATATTTTTAATATTTCCAAATAATTTTAACTACTTGTTTTTAGAAATATTATGATCGCGCATTGTATTTTAAATATATTGACTATCAGAACCAGCTTAACACAAGCTCGCTGCATGGGCACGTTTAATAAATAAACGGTCAACAATATATGCGTTTCATCATTTAGTCGGTGTTAGTACTAGTATTAGTTACAATAAACATAGACTGAACACCGGATAAAATGACATGCAACATAGAACAAGATAATTTAAAAAATTTAATTAAATCAAACAAAATTAAATATTAAATAGGCGTTTTTTTAAAGCGCATGCTTAGGGACGTCAACAACAAAATTCTCAGCCATATTATTGACAGTAATACACATGCGATTAATAGGTTCATACATGCTAAAGTTAGACCTTGAGGAGTTAACATGCAACAGAGGTAGCCTTCTAGAATTGTGGCTACTAAAGGGTTTTCCAATAAGAGGTGTTATTTTAATTAGCCCGCTATTTCGGTAGATGTCACTTTTGGAGCTGTCATTTTTTGACATTTGACAAGTAGAAACTACGCCATTAATAAAACTGGAACGATACACGATTAAACAACGCATTGAACTTATTAAAATTCACTACAAAAATGGTGAAAATGTGGCAGAGACGGTTCGTAAATCTCGAACATCTTTGGGTCGTCGTGAAGCACCTTGTCGGACCGCAATACAGAAATTGGTAGAAAACTTCGAGCTGTCGGGACAAGTTAGTGATGTGAAGAATAAAACCCGTGCACGTCGCTCAAAAGCAACCGAGAATATTGCTGCTGTAGCCGAAAGTGTTGAAGAAAACCCAGGTTTGTCCATTCCTCGTCGTTCTTTGGAATTAGGCATTCCACAAACATCATTACACCGTATTTTGCATAAAGATTTGGGTCTTAAGGCTTATAAAGTTCAGTTAACATAAGAACTCAAACCGGCCGATCATCAACAACGTCGAGTCTTTGCTGATTGGGTCCTTGAAATGCATGAAAATGATCCGGAATTCCATCGAAAACTCATCTTGAGTGATGAGGCCCATTTCCACCTCGATGGCTTCGTCAACAAGCAAAATTGTCGCATCTGGGGCTCGAAAAACCCAAGAGTTATTGTTGAAAAGCCTCTCTATCCTCAACATGTGACTGTTTGGTGCGGTTTATGGTCGCGCGGAGTCATTGGACCTTACTTTTTCGAAAATGAGGCTGGAGCAACAGTTACGGTGAATGGATTGCGCTATCGACAGATGATTAATGATTTTTTATGGCCGGAATTGGATGGTATTGATCTGGGCAACGTTTACTTTCAACAAGACGGCGCTACGTGCCATACAAGCAACGAAACCAATGATCTTTTACGGGAAAAGTTTCCGGACCGTGTTATCTCTCGAAGAGGTGATCACAATTGGCCACCGAGATCTTGTGACTTAACACCTTGCGACTTCTTCCTTTGGGGCCACGTGAAAGAGAAGGTCTACGCCAACAGCCCAGCGTCGAGGACATAGGGCAGCCACTTTGCGATTTGGTTATGGAAAATTTCATGAAAAGGATATGGTCCTGTAGGCGTGGTCGTGGTGGTCATTTGGCTGATGTTATTTTCCATTATTAACGGCATACCTTCCTCTTTATAATGAAATAAAGATCCGATCATTTATCTCAAAAAATGGCATTTTTCTTTGAATATCAAAATAACACCTCTTATTGGAAAGCCCTTTATCACGGAAAGAGATTTTGTTAAGTAACAATAGAGAATCAATATTCGCGTTTAAGAGTTGATGCACAAATGTTACATCGGCAACCAAGCTACGTTTCTCAAGCGTGTGCATATTCAAAAGCTTCAAGCGATCCTCATAGGGTGGCAGAATTAAAGAATTATTCCAGGGTAGATGCTTGAGAGCAAATCGTAGGAAGTTCCGCTGAACAGACTCGATACGGTCGATGTGTGTACCGTAAAATGGAGACCAGACCTGGCTAGAATATTTAAGAAGTGGTCTCACAAAGCAAGTGTCCAAACGCAATGTTATGGTGGTAGGATTTGAAAACTCTCGGGACCAACGTTTTATAAAGCCCAGCATAGAACTACTCTTTGAAGCCATGTAGTTCATACGGGAGATAAAATTCAATCTGTGATCACATTTGACACCCAAGTCACAGACAGAGTCCACACGGCGAATCGAGGAATCTGAGAACTCATAATCATAAGTGATTGGTGTCTGATTCCTATGGAAAGTCATAACCTCACATTTGTTGGTATTGAGTACCAAATTATTGCTCTTGAACCAATTGTAAAATTTTTGAAGGTCATCCTGTATCTGTTCAAACAGATTTAATCTGAGCGAAAAGCTTAATATCGTCAGCATAAATCAAGACCTTGCAGTACCTCACCACAGAGACAATGTCGTCAATAGACAAAATAAATAACAACGGACCCAAGTGACTCCTTTGTGGTACGCCAGATGAAGCCTTCAATACTCTAGAAATGGAATGGCGGAATAAGATTTGGTATGTTCTGTTATCTAAATAAGACTCCGTCCATTTTAGAAATATTGGGAGAAACCCATATTTTTCCATTTTAAACAGTATCACGGAGTGAGACAACTTGTCGAACGTCTTACTAAAGTCTGTATAAATACAGTCTGTCTGATAGCCTTTTGCAAACTCGCAAATGGTATCCGTAAAAAAATTGCAAAATGTTTCTTCTTCTTATTTTTACTATATCTTTTCTCTGAGTCTCTGCTGTCATATTTTAGGTGCTAAAGAACGGCCCAATATTGGAGACTCGCTAAAATTTAGTTTAGCGCAGACTTTAGTACTAGGCTTTACTCTACAGGTACCGCTCAAATCAGCCGAAAAATATGCTCACCTTTTGGTTGAAAACTAAAATTTTAGACGTCCTTTATACAGTCTTAAAATCTCAGCATTATTCCTTGAACAATAATAAAATTATGACGAATTTATATACGATGGTCTAAAATTCCATGTTATTCCATTTCATACATTGGAATCCAGATTGATTGTAATTGTAATTGAAGTGGACTAAAATGGGGCTGGATATGGAATAATTTAAAAGAAAACTAGTAAGTCTTGAAAAGAAATATGCAATAAATGAGGTGGGCTATATAAAGGTCATTATTATAAATAAGAGGAACATTTTCGTCTATAAGGGTAAGTCACTGACATGTATATAAATGGACTGCTCGTTTAATCAAAAATGCATGAAAGCAAATGGCATCACTTTCATGTTCCTGTCTCTTTCCATGAGAGCATACTTTCCCACTGAACTGTAACGATTCAGAGGTATTTCCAACCAAAACAGCCTTGTAAAAAAGACTTCCTTCGCCTTATAATTAAAATTTAACAATACAAATAATCCCAAATACTTTTGTGGTAAATTCTATAAATCCAGCTGACATGCATATAAGTAAATTCCCAAATAATTTAAATACAGCGCCAGTCAGAGTATACTTTTAGAAATCAAAACTGGTGCCACATAAAACAGGAGATCAGTCAGTCCATTTATATACATGTCAGTGGGGTAAGTGCACAACAAAGCGAGGCGAGGCGAAGCAAGGCGATGCGAGCCAGTTGAGCGAGGCGAGGTGAAGATACATCTCGAGGTATGGTGTTTACAACAAGGCGTTTGAAATTTCCTGTGTCGTATAATAATTTTATATATCAGTAACAAATATATTTCCATTTAAAAATAAAAAAAAAATGTACCATAATTATCAAGAAAAAGAAAAGCAATAAAAATTAGTTCACTATTAAAAGAGAAATGGTTATAAAGCCATTCTAATTAATTAATTAATAATTTATGTGTATCAGTCTGAATGTAAGTTTTTTTTAGTTTAATACTTGGTACTGCCACCTTTGCTGGAACTGACTGCAAAAATGCGGTCCGGCATGGAATTTATCAAAGCCCTGAAGGGTTTCGATGGAAATGGTTCTTGAATTGCTGCTTTTAATTCTAAAATGTTGTTGAATTTACGACCCTGCTCGTAAACTTGACGCGAGAGAATCCCCCACAGATTTTCGATCGGGTTTAAGTCAGGACTGCAAGCAGGCCATTCCATAACCTCAATGTTCCGATCTTTTAGTCTAAGGTGTGATGCGAACGATGGATTGGCGCATTTTACTATTGGAAGATTAACTGTTCTTTCATACGTCTTCGGAAAAGGTAATTAACACTTCATCCCGATTTTATGGGCATTTTATTTAGTTTAACTTTTCTGTTGTGGTTTTCCTTCCGTTAGCAGAAACTTTTTTAAGAGTCTATGGGCCTTGTATAGGTTCCGAAAAGTAACTTTTTAAGTCATCTTCTGCGACAAATAGGATATATAAAATGAGGTATTCTGCTCCTCTGTGACAAGATAATTATGGAGTACCTCAAAGCAGTCATTTTGGGCCTCTCTTTTTTTTTGTTTTTTTTATAAACGTTGTGAGTATTTTACATGGTTATGTAGTTGATTTTAAGATGTTCATGGTAATACTGCATTTAATTGTAATGTAAAAGTATATTTTTATTGCTTCCAAATCTGTTGGTATTTCAAAACTACACTAAAACTAAATTAGAATTAAAACTTAAGGCACTTGCAAGAAAAAACCATGAAACCTATAATATATATATTATTGTCAATTATATATTGTCTTACTTGGTTGTCAATTTCAAAATTCTATTAGTTCATACATAAGTTACTGTTTTTGATTTTACTATTAATAAACGCCCTTCAGGAAAATTTCTTTGAAATCATCATAAATCAAAAGACAAACCGAAAAATTACCTAATTTATGTCATATTCCCGTTAATTTATCAAACATAACATCTATGGTAAGTGTACATACATAACTATACTTATGTGTGTAATCTAATCATATAATTACATCTGTAGGGTGAAACGTAATTTGTCGACTCCTTTTGAGTGATATATGATTATATAGTGGGGTCCACCTCTGTCTACAAACATATAGGTACTCACTTAGTTTATGAGATATAGTATAGAAAGCTATTGCGTTGGCACGTATCCTCACACCCCCCAAATGTAAATGAGTCCAATCATTAATCATTGGTATAGCATGACTAAACCTTTGTCTACTCATTTGCCACATTAGTATCCCAAAGGGGTGGACAATCAAAAGCTCTTGCGGTTGTATCTAGACTATGAAGCTTTTATGTAGGATTTTGTGGTATTATATTTAAGTATGAGCGAGGAAGGGGGGGTTCGGGTAATTTTCAACCTTAGTTTTTTTCCTTTTTGTTTACCTGCCTCTTGGCTATACAGTATATCGGATTTTTAGATTAAATCTTAGATTCGGTTTGTATATAAAGTAGCCTAACTTTGATAAATTCTCGACATACATTTGGTGTTCCAGCTTTAGAAATAACGCTGGAATTGTAGTAGCTGTGAATGAATAACCTAATTCTAGTAGCCTTATTTAGTTTATATGGGCTTTAAAATATGCCATTCCAAAAGAACGGGGCGAGATCTATCACACTAAGCGAGAAAAAATTTATTTGTTGCGGCAACAACTTCTTGGACCGTGTCAACTCAAAAATTTTCCATCAGTTGAGTTGGTTCAGCAGGTGCCAAAAGATGGATTGGGATGTGAATGGCGTAGCAGTAATTGCATTATTTAAATATAAAGGAGGATAAATGACCTTGAAGTGAAACATCTGAATCAGCACACAGGATACGAACAGTATCGACAGTTAAAGCAATGGGCATCAGAATTCGTTGAAATCCTATCGAATGCAGAAAATCATTGCACAGGAAATGCAGATTTCAACGAAGGCAGTGACATGCATTATCAAGATGGATTTGGAGCTTGGGACGTTTCAAAGCTCGACGGGACATTTCTTTACACCTCAACTTATGGCCAATAAGTAGGACAAATCAAAACCTTTATTGTAGAGGTACGACAAAACAGCCACAGATGAATCCTCTTTATTGCTGAGATAATTTTAGCAATTGAGAAGAATTTCAATAAACAAAATTAGAAGCTGTATGCCAGAAGTGTTGCTCTTAAAGTTCAAGGTGGTGATCATCCTGCATCAGAGATAGTTTGGTAGGGGGGTATCCAACCAAAGCATGACACAGTTCAATTTTGGCGAATATTAGTTAAAACATTGGAAATGGTTCTAGAGCGCACAGTGAACCCTTTGAGAGTCAGATATTTTTACATAATCAACAATGGACATTCCAACAGGATTATGCTCTACGTCATAAAGCCACATGATACAGGGTTTTTTTTTATATATTATTAAGGCAAGCTCAGGGGATACCCTATGATGCGAAGAATAGCATGGCAGGAAGGATATAGGGAAAGGATTATGGGACTTGAGGAGAGTGACAGAGGTGGCTGATGTAAACTTTCCAAGATTAAATGCCTTAGGAAAGATGAAGATGGTAGACTGTTCCGCATTCTTACATTTCGGTATAAAAGAGCATCACGGAATTTTACTTTAGAGCCGAAGGTAATTTTAAGTGTAAAAGGATGTGCCCAGTTTGCAGCATTGTTATGCGTGTAGAATATATTTTATCAGAACATTGACCATGCATGTAGCAATAAAGGACAGAAAGGCATCCGAGTCGATATGACAAGCTATTGCAATATTGCCAATGAGATTGAAGGCGCTCAATTAGACAATATCTAATGCACCTAAGGCTAAGGGACCAGCCCCGGCCCATATAAATATATACTTGAACGCTGAAGAATATCTCAGTTTCTTGGAGAATGAGTTGCATATCTGCTTACAAGATTTTCTGTTACATATTCTTCGACATATGCAAGAGGCTTCAGCACGACCTATGTTTACATGTACGATAACATTTGGCTTTATCCTTCCCACAAAAATGGAACAATTACATGGTGGCATGGCAAAATCACTCAACCTCTTCTAAACCATTTTTTTTCACTTGGGAGTTTTCAAAGAAAACGTTTATGCCAGAGAAGCTGATTCCAAATAGTATTTGTCATACAAAATTAGACTGGCAATTGAAAAAATCAGAAACACCCGACAAGTATTCATCAGATTCTGACGTAATTTTTACGTAGGTGCAAAATGTGCATCTCAGTATAGGGCGACAATTTGGAAACTTGATGTAAACTTAAATAAACCTTTTCTTTTATTATTTGTGTCTTAGCACCTTTCTGTTTTCATTAATTCCATTTTGTTAGACTAAGACGAAAGAGAATTGGAATAAAATTCCACGAAATCTACCAGCAAAAATGGTTGACAGTCTTGGAATTTTGAAAATGATCTGAGATCTGAATAATAAATTTGTTGAATGACATCAATGAATTTAAGTTTATTGCAATGGTAGTTGTACCTTGTAACTATAGTACAAAGCAAGGTAGTTTTTAAGATTATGTGCATATCTGAACCAGTGTTTTTTTTTCGTTATACGCCTTGTGAAAATTGAAAATGTTACGCCACGAACTGATTCCAATAAATATATTTTTAACGGTAATTACATCAGCACATTAGGCCGCTCTGGTCTCCGTGCTTGGGGGTCTCTTGTCTTCTGCATTAAAAAACAAAAAACGGTGCTTACATAAGATATAACTAAAAATTTGCGGCCACACATAATAAACATTCCCAAAATATATGACAAACATTTGTCAAACATTTTTCAAAAAATTGTTAAACGTTTGTCAAACATTGTCAAACGTTTATCAAACATTTGTAGAATGTTTGATGTGCTTGGATGAAAATTCGATATTAATGGATGTTTAAAAGAGTTCCAATTTAATCCAAATGAAATGGAAAATATTAGATGTTTTTTAAAGTTTGTACAGTAATTTTAGTCAGTTTTAAAAGTTCATTTTGGAATTTTTTAATAAGAGGTCTAAATCGTGAATGAGAAATGGTACAAGAGAATTATTAGATTCTTACGAAATTTCGAAAATCGGAAAGATCATCAATTTATCATTCAATAAATCACGACCACTGTACTGTAATTTTCTGTCTAAAAATTTTCTGTTCCACCATTTCCTTTTCCGAAAATTTTGCTCAAACGTTGAAACAAGTATGACGAAAGATGCTGCAATGCACGTTACTTCACTCGGAGAATACATGATTAAAACTAAACATTTGGAAAAAGTTTTTCAGGTAAACTTACGATCAGATGTATGACAAAAGTTTCACCAACATTTAATAAATATATGACAAACATTTGTCAAACATTTGTCAAGTGCATATAAATTGTTTGTCAAATGTTTGAAAAATGTTTTCCCAATGTTTGTTATGTGTGAATACACCTTTAAGTACCTACCTACGTTTGTGCCAAGTTTCTGCGCAATCTAGTGAATAGTTTTAGCACAGCGGCGACAGTTAAGAGCTCATTGTATGCCGAACTTCATGGTCTTTCCCTTTCAAACATCTGCTCAACCAGCCCCGCACCCCCTCTCTCAGTTTTTTTTTTTATTTTGCAAAACGGTCATTAACATAACTTTTTTTTTATAAAAACTATAAACTGTAGACTCTAATCTTTAATTTGACCTTTATACCCTATGTGCTATCTGCATCAGTTCAAGAGTTATTAGCTGAAAACCTATTCTGAGAGCTATTCTCAAACCTAAGTTTGTTCCCTTACTGACTGAAAACACGTCATTTTAAAAAAATATCGTCTAATTTCGGTATAACCTGGATAGGTTTTGAGGTAATAACTCTTTAATGGCTGCAGATAGCGGATAGGGTATAATAGGTCAGATTAAAAAGGAGAGTCTACAGTTTATAGATTTTATATAAAAAAAGTTATGTTAACGATTTGCATAAAAATAGAAGCCAAAGTATAAAAATAAGTAAAAATATCCGACATATTTTGTTTAGACCCCCTGTAACTCCTGATAGGAGAGCGTATGTCGTATTTTGTCGTTTTTTGGTCGTTCCACTGCAAGCCTTTCCTGCGCTCTTTTCAGCATGGCTTTACGAAGGGTAAATCTACTACGACTAATTTGTTAGAGTTTACTAATTTCTGCATTTCTGCAATTGAAAGCGGAAAGCAAGTTGATTGCATTTTCACGGATTTCAGTAAAGCTTTTGACCGAACCAATCATAAAATCTTGATTCATAAGCTTACTCTTCTTGGGTTTCCTTCTGTCTTTGTCAATTGGATTCATTCTTATTTATCGGATCGTATGCAGCGAGTTATAGCGAAGCTCTTTCTGACGTAATAGATAATACTTCTGGCGTTCCTTAAGGCAGCCATCTCGGACCACTCCTTTTTATTATTTTCATTAATGACGTATCTCTGATTTTAACTAATTCAAGAATACTTTGCTATGCTGACGATGCCAAAATCTTCCGCATTGTTTCTAATAAAAACGAGTGTGGAATTCTATATTTGGACTTAGACACCTTTCATAAATGGTTTGCTATTAACTGTCTTCCTCTCAACATCAACAAATGTACTGCTATGTCCTTTTCTCGTAAAAGCAGGCCATTGAACTTCAGTTATACTTTAGATGGATGCTTATTATCTAGACTTGACAAAACCAAGGTGTCTTCCTTAATACGAGTCTTTCCTTCGAGGATCATATTAATACAATCGTTGCCAGGGCTAATGCTACTCTGGGGTTTGTAAAGAATGGTCAAAGAAGTTTAATGATCCATTCATAACGAAGGTCCTATACTGCACATTCGTTAGATCTATTTTGGAGTATGCCAGTCCGGTCTGGTCTTCTTTTTATGCTGTATACATTAATCGTATTGAGTCTCTGCAGCGGAGATTAGTTCGTTTTGCTCTGCGTTGACTTCATTGGCATAAACCTATTATTCTACCTTCATATGTTGATAGGCTTAAACTCTTTCCATTGGATTCTCTTGAAAATAGGTAAAAAGCTTCCTGAGCTCTTCAATACTTTCAATATTCCTGCGCGCTCCTTGAGGAACAACGACTTCTTCGTCGTTCCTCATCATAGTACGAACTATGGTTTTCACGAGCCGATTTTATCAATGTCTCGTCTCTTTAACAACCACAGTTTGATTGCATTGATTTTCATCTTTCAAAAAGTCAATTAAGAGATCAGCTTAGTTAAAGTTACTTTTCATTTTATTATTATTGTTTGTACACTTTTGGTCATTATCATTGTTTACATATGGATATTTTTTTTTGTAAACTTAGTAATCAGATCTTTGATGAAGTCCTAAATAAATAAATAAATAAATAAATAATTGGGGCTGGTTGAACCGTCATTGGAAAAGGCTTGAAGTTATGCATACAATAAGCTCTTAACTGTGACCGTTTGCAAAGTACTTTTTAAAATACAGGTTGTTTTCTGAAAGACTAGAATTTTTTCTTAATCACCTTGTAACTTCCAAACGGTTGATATTGCCCCCTAACCCTGACATACAATTTTTTGTTTGTCTAGGTAAGACCTCCTAAAGGAAAACACCCTTCTATAGATTAGACATAATTCATAATCGCAAATCTTGCCATAATTGATTCACATTAACTCTGTTCTTATCCCAGACTGACTGAAATCATATAGAATGTGCTAAGTTTTGTATCTATCCATTCATTTTTCTGTCTGTCTGTCTGTCTGTCTGTCTATTTATTCTTACGATAACTCAAGAGCGCGTTGATATAGATAGCTGAAATATTTTAAAAATAAAAAAATGGATAAATGTCTGAGTGTATCCATCCGAGGTACAAAAAAGGGGATACGCCCATATAGTGATATGAATATTTTTACTTAAAACCTGACAACTTGTTTTTCAATTATTATTATGGATTTTCACAGGGTGTGAATATACTTTGTTGTAAATTCTCTTATAAAGACAAAAAAATACTAATTAACACTAAAAGGTTTTTAGGTAGGTATAAAACAACTCATTTTCTATAAATGAATATACCAACTATAGCTTTCATAACTGAACTGTACGAATACTGCATTCAGGCAATCATTATCCAAATGAAGGATTTGTAAGATCTTCCTTTATATTATAGCATCGTATTTGGGTAAGGAGACCACTCACCCCTTTTTAATTTATTAAATCGAAGAGCATCATATTTCATTTCAAGTGCATATCTCTCCCGCAAAACAAATTCTGATGTGAATAAAAAAAAAAAAAACTCTCACTAAAGAGCAAGTAATATGAGCCCATAAAATAAACTTTGAATGCAGATATGGATATATGTAGTACATCCTTCATCTGTCTATACCAGTCAGCCATCCATGATGAGAGTAGTATTATCCTGACTTTTTAAAGGAGCGAATCCTGGAATGATTCTACTAACTAGAAAAAGCATCGCATTGCAACGAGAACTTTTAACGCCGTGTTGTATATATGCACGTACATACAATGTACATACAAATATTGCTAAGTTCTAGTACAGCCATCTCTATGTAAAATGTATATATATATATCTCTGTATATGTATATCCTAAGTATATATAACGACATCGTAAGTAATGTACTACATTTCCATAGAATGACAACATCATATCCATCCAGGAATTTTCTACTTCGGATTAAATACTGAAAAGCTGGCATTGCATAGCTTTGCTGCACATACATAGTTTACGTCATTTTTGGAGTATTTTGCAAGCTGAGAAGAGGATTTCTACTAGATCTTTCCTCTTATTTCATCTCTATATCTGATTACGACCTCATTTTTAGTTCAGTAATTAACAAGATTCACCTCACTCTGTAAATAGAAAACACTTTGTAAACAGTACAGAAAATTCCTCTCAAACTCTGGCCATTGTGTAGTTTGGCGTTCAACATTCTGTCAATCAACAATTCCAAGATGAAATAAAATGGTAGAAGAAGAAGAAGAAAAAAAAATTAATTTTAAAATTAATTTAATGAAAAAGCTTAAACCTCAGTAGCAACGATGTGATAGGTATACAGAGGTAGTGGAAAGAGAGGGCGGACATATTTTCTAAAAAGTATTTAAGCCTCTTTACAGGGTGGAATTTTCAGGTACAAATTATACACAAAAATATGAACGGTGTAGAGAGACGACAGAGTGTGTGTTTCATGCTGTGCTCGAAATTAATTAAAATTGCCATGGAAATTATTTAATAATTAAAATTCAATGACCTGACCACCGACTGCATTCAGTTAGTTCACTATTTATGCGGTGTAGGTGTATCTATCATTCCACATCGGGTTCGATAGCAATAATTATTTATATACAAGAGAGAGTTTTAATTAAAGTTTGATTGGTTTAGGTACTATCATTGAGGTACTATTATATCCGGTAGTTCTATAGTATACTTTAACATAATGATCAGTAGAATTTAAATTTTTTATTATTGAATTTTGTGAAAGAAACATAGCCTGATTTCATTCATTTCATACTGCAACAAATTTTATCTTTTCATTAAAAAGAATATTGATCTTAGCCACTAAGATGCTAATTGCCAGCTTCATGGAGACTCCCTAGAGACGTAGTTAGTTATCAAAAAATTATTGAAAAGTTTCAAAATGATTCAATAGCCTCTAAGCACAGACAACAAATATACAGATATCGACGGTAGTACCACAGATAAGTAATACCCAGATATTGAAAGAGATAGAATAGTCAGTTCATGCTCCGTAGGTAGTGACATCTTCAAGGTTTTTTGTACATTATTGTTGGTTAAGTTCTTTGCTAAAGCTTTTGAATATCTTGACAAAACTCCTATAGTTTTCACAATTTCTTCTTATTTTTCAATCGCAGACTGAAATCAAATCGTTCGACTGGACTATAGGCTGGTTAATGTTCAGAGATTTTGCCTTTGCTAAAAGTTAAGGCTGGCTGATATATGTATACATTATGGCTGGCTCATGAGAAACAAATTTTAAACATTGGTTTCCAAATCTGGGTATTACCATTGAGTATTACTTATCTGTGGTAGTACTAAGAAAGTGATGTATGGAAGAGCTTATAGCTAACTCACTGATCTCGGCTAAATATATCATAGGTATGAACCAAAAATTTTTTTCAATATAGGTAAAAATCATTTCTTTCTTAGAATTTAAATCGGCCATATTTCTTCAGATCTCGTGTGCATTAAGGCTTAAACACAATTGTGATAGAACGACAGACGACAACGAAAAATTCGCTGCGAAACAGGCAGTCGAAAAGTTTGGAACACAATTTCAACGACAAGCGATGAGCGACGATTGTGAAAGAAAAAGTTATTAAAATTTCATTTGTTAAATGTTTCGAGCGTTTTAAAAGGAGATTTTTATCAAGAATATTTTATATTATATTGAAAGAAATGCAATGAACCAAAGTGTGGAAAAAAACTGAAAATGCGGAAATTAAGTAAATTAAACGCTTTAAAATATCCATCCAACCCTTGTCTTTTTTGTCCACTTGTCTTGCCTACCTTGTAAACTATAAATTATTATAACTATAACTATAAATTATTATTATTATTATTATTTCCTCGATCAATTTTTCCTCAAAGCTCATTATTTTAAAATTACCGCGGCGTGCTACCACCTAAAAAAGACAAAAGTGAATGCCACAACCATTTCATTCGATTAATTTTGTTGGTAGGACTGCAGCGACGACGGCAAAATTAGAAACTGATCAATCCCGGTGATAATGTCGTCGATCGCTCAACGTCGGTCGTCGCAATTTGGTGCATTCGCATAAGATGCTGTGCTTTTAGAAGTTTATATATATCGTCGTCGTTTGTCGTCTGTCGTCGGAATTGTGTTTAAGCCTTTATTGGTGGCTGCTGAATAAGTTGTGAGTTGTGCTTGGGCTTGTTAACTAAAAATTTTTATGAGCGTAGATCTAGGTACATCAGCGCCGATTTTTTTTTTCAGGCCTATATAAATTGTTTTCAATGGAGGAAAGAAATGATTTATTTCTTAGAATTGAAATCGACCATATTTCTTCAGAATTCGTGTGGTTTATTGGTGGTTGCCGGGGGGTTACACCTGCAAGTACAGCTTGCATGCAACTTGCACTGCCATACTTCTTGCACGTGTAATCCAACTGCCATGCAACTTTCAGCGAACTTACATGATGAAAAATCATGGCAGCTGGGAGATAATAATTTGACATTTATACAGTTTTCAAAATAGCGGAAACGAAATGCTTGAGAGAAATTCATAAATTTATACCGGGAAAACGAAATTTTCTGGGATCATTTGCAATACATCATTTACCAACACCTTTATCTTCCTTTTTTTTTGGGTTTTTACCATTGTGATACTTCCTTTATTGCCATAATTTTCCAATATACGCAAGAGTTTACGTCTCAATGCCATTTTTTAAATGAACCGAACTGCTTTCCGCTGTCAAGTTAAAAATCGTGTTGGAAGGGAGGTTTGCATGCAAGCTGTACTTGCAAGTGTAACCCCATGCGTTATAGACGGTCCGAACAAATTCTGTCTACCGTCTTGCGGGATGAGCTGATTGTGAGGGGTGAGTTGGTGGAGGTAAACAATGAAAGATTTCCTCCTTCTTTTAATAATTGGATAAGCATACAAAATTACAAACTTTAGCGAAATTTATAGGCATGGGTACAAATCGCGCATCTAGGTAAATAACACCAAAGAGGCTATCACTAATCGGCACAACCAAATGAGATTTTGCATTTTTTGGTTTCCTTATTTAAGAATATTGCAAATTCTAATAAAACATGGACTCGAAAGATATTATTTCGCACATTAGAAATGTTTTAAGTATGATAAAGTATTTATTGGGGTAAAAATGCATTAAAATTGCGAGTAGGGAAAATGTACGGCATACCAATAAGGAAGATTAGTAGGAAGTTAATGCAAATCGACGATAAGATGCGAATGCACAGGTGAAAGTTCAACTTATTCCAATAAATTCAGTTTGTGGAATGCAAAGAACGACAATGCGTATGTACTTAAAGTCAAAGAACGAATAATTGCAAGAATTTTCAGCAGTTTCGGCTTCCCTGCCGTGAAATATGAAAATAGTATCCGGACGGGATTCAAATTTCAAACTAAGTGTAAGAGTATTTCTTGTCTGTGCTCTAAGTTAACAAAATCATTGTTCAAAACTCTAAAATTTGGGCGCTGATGATAATTAGTGGTCATAGAAGACCGCCAAAGCTGGAAGAAGATGCATACACAAATGTGCCTATGAAACAATGCACGGTGAGTGAAGGAGTCTATGGCACTTGAAATGTAAGTTACACAAGATCCTGGGATTCTAGCCAAATCTTTTCAAGTAGATATCCATTTCATAGAAATATGCATCAGAATCAACCTATAAAGAGGCTATCGGTATGCAGAACATAATATATACAGCCATTGTATACGAAACCAATCCAAACCTTCGAACCCAACCATCTCGGATTTAGATGTAGGGAATACCAAAATAATTCACACATATTTTTTTGTTTCCCACTCTTATGCCCCATCCCCTAGAGGTCACCAGTAGAAAAAAAAAAAAAAACAGTAGGTATACGGTGACTTTGAAAATTCATATCTCAAAAACGAGGTCGAACGCCATCGCTATTTTTTGTACGTAGATAAGCCTAATACTAGGGTCCGCGCTAAACTAAATTTTAGAATATCGGGCCGTTATTTAGCAACTAAAATATGACAGCGGAGACTCAGAGAAAAGATATAGTAAAAATAAAAAGAAGAAGAATTTTGCAATTTTTCTACGGAAATGCAACGCGCGGTCATATTATTTCTAAAAACAAGTAGTTAAAATTATTTGGAAATATTAAAAATATAATAATAATATTTATAATGTATACAATAAAAAAAAATTAAGAAGAATATTGAAAATACGGCCACGAGAAGAAATTCAATTCATCCGTACTTACAGCAAAGACGTACAAAACTACGTTAACTACAAAAATCCAGTCAATAAATTTGTTAAATCTCAGAAAAGCTGACAATAAATATTTTTAGCGCACTAAAGAACGGCCCGGGTGAATAAATTCAAGCTAAATTTTTTTGGAGACTTACTGGTGGTGCCATCTTTAATCAAAATTCAAATTTAGCGTGTTGGCCTTTGCACATCTCTTGCTAAAATTCAGGATAGATTTTCGCCAATAGCTCTTAGCGTGCTAAATTTTCATATAAAATTTAGCTTAGCCCGGACTTTAGTACTAGACTATAGATAAGATTTCTAGCTTCAAAATAAAAATAGAAAAAAAAAACCGCTAGAAGTCCTCAATAGTGTATAATTAATAACAACAAAATATTTTTCGTTCGGTACTGTTATATTGTTTTATAAAGAAAATATAAAGCTTAAAGTATAGTTTCGAGTTTGGACAAAACAAAATTTAACGCGGTCTCTAAATATTTCACATTAAAATCGCTGGTAAAATTTTGATGTATGTTAATTTAGAGAAAACAAAATAATTAATTTTTATATTTTGATAACATAAACGAAACCCGTCAATCAATCAAAAAACAAATGCAAATTTTCATCGAAATAGGAATGTCACAACTTTACCTTTAATTTAATCCTACGTGCATTAAAATGTCTAGTAAAAGGTGTGGAGAATTTATAGTGCCATCTATTTTATAAAGAGAGAGCGTTCAGTTTTTGCCAGAGAATTCCGTACTGCACTAGTAAAATCAACAGTAAAATTTTTGCTTGCTATTTTACAAACGCTAAATTTTTTATGGAAATGTCAAATTTTATTTGAACTTGATATCATTGAATAAATAACTAATAAGGAAGCGGAGTATCGTGCGAATACAGCTTTACTAATTAATTATAGTATTTCTAGCAAAATAAAAGTTAAATAATTATAAAGATAAACAGCCATGGCAAAAAATTTAACATTTTACCAATGCCGGTTTGTTTGTTTACAATTGAATTGTCATTGGTTTCTAAATTATTCCAGTCTCACAAAGGCAACGCCAAGAAATATTATCTGAAAATAAGGGGAGCTAAAAATTTGTTTATTTTACATAGGAATTTGGATTATAAAAAATGTTCCTCTTCAGAATGTCAGAATTTCATTACTGCCATGACGAAACGAATACAAAGAGAGTACACTAATACATTTCGCCAAGTGGCTGACGTTTTCACTCGATATGCCGTTTCTCCTTATTAGTTATTTATTAAATGCTTGATATTAGGCTTCATTTGCCATTTGAATCAGAAAAATCGGTTGCTCCGTTCTTTAGATATGATTCTTTTAAATGAACGTTTCATCGTAAAATCTCAAACCTCGTACCTCTAACCCCTTAGCGTAGGGGGGGGGGGGGGGGAATATGAGTCAGCTGGTCGGGTCCAAATCAAGTCCTTTTTGATCGTTTCGTGTGCAATGACTGTATACATGATATTTCCCCGTAGGAGGTCAATAGAGGAGGTAATAGTACTCACCTTGGCGAACCAAAAATTGTATGGCAGGGGGGGGGGGGCAATATCAGCCATTTAAGTGTTACAGGGTGATTAA
Organism: Dioctria rufipes; assembly: GCA_963924295.1. Lineage (NCBI taxonomy): Eukaryota > Metazoa > Arthropoda > Insecta > Diptera > Asilidae > Dioctria > Dioctria rufipes. The sequence continues at coordinate 27,763,011 of OZ002744.1, read as the reverse complement.
GAAAAAAAGGTAATTTTTCATAAAACACCCTGTATCTTAAAAGCTACAGGGCGTACGGTCAAGTTAAGAGCTCATTATATGCAGAACTTTATAGCCTTGCCAATGGCTACTCAACCCTCCCCCCCCCCCCCCCCCCCCATTCAATTTTTGGTTCGTCTAGGTGAGTACTTCACCTCCTGCTCTATTGACCACTTACGGGAAAACACCCTGTATATAAGCTGTGTTCTTATGTGTCCGCAGTATTCTGCTCTATTGATAAGATACACAAAAGAACGCCTCATACATTTTCATAGAAGATTTATAAATGAAGCGAACAGCACAAATAGTTCGCTTCAATCGACAGAACAATTTGTTCTCTCCAGTATATGGCAGTTCTACAACAAGGTACACAAATGAACACAGGTATTGCAAATAAAGGCATTAAATTATAAATTTAAATTTCAAAACTTGCTAGAACTACTATCAAAAGTAAACAAAGTCACACTTAAGTGGGTATCAGGGTACGAGGGACATGAAAGTAAGGAAACTGCTGACTATCTGGATGGAAAATGAACAAAATACAATAAGGCTTGTATAAAATGAAATTGTCTAAATGATTTTGAAGTCAATATCTTCAGTAGCAGCTGTAAATGTAAACATAACCAAAATTAAGATGTATATTTTGCTGCAGTTGGTTTATATGATGCTGCACTCATTGGAATTTATGGTAACAATCCAGATTCAATGGTAACTTGATCCAGACTTTTATCAGGATAACCGCAATTTAACAAACTCGACTTGTAACACTCAATGACTATACATATATGTATCTCAAAAGTTTACCACTGGGATTATAATTTGCAGATTGTCACTTTTCAAAACTTTCTAGCAACTTTTTGAAGGGGTAATTACTATATACAGTCTTCTTTGAGATGCTTTACATTACGGATTATCTACCACCCAGAATAAAATTCTGAATTAAATACAGTTACGAACAATGATTTCTCATAATTCAAACATTTGTTCTCAGTTTAAGGTGACAATTCACACTACTATATTTAGTACAGATCGAATTGGTCTTATCTGGAAATTCTGGTAGGGTGAATAGGTTTCAGTCAATGCAGCTATTCGAAAAATTAGACCTAAAAGGGACAAGAATGGGCGTCTTCTATTTGATGATTGAGTTAAATGTTTTTTTTTTTACTTGTACAATCCAAAGTAGGTATGTCCTTGCTTTGTTAAGTATGCATTTGTATCTGTAGGACTTTCACTTTAAAATGATCTGCGTTCAATTATTATTCGCTGGAGAAAAAAATACTTCTGTATATTTACAGGAGATACGAAAATGATGATTTGGCAAATCCGAGATAATCTTCAATGTACTATGTGGCAAAAACACTCTGTGAGAGCTAAGACAAATAAGAAGTTTTTGTTTTGTTCCCGATAATCTCCAGATATCGATTTTGAGTCGAATGGGACCATAAATCAACATTTGTAATTTTCATTACATAAAAATGTTAAGGTGGATTGTCAGTCACAGGGACCATGTACCTACGCATGCCAATTTTCAAGCTGATCGGATAAAAGCTTATAAAAAAACTTTTTTATAAAATTTAATTTTTTATTTCTTATCAACCTTCCAGAAAGAGGACTATGCCCAAAGCATAAATTGATATTTTCGTTTGCCTTACGGAAAAGTGATACATTTTGAACTGGTATTAGATCTGACTCTCAATCGTTTTTATCAGTCATTAAACGCTTCATAGCTAGATGGGACTTTTCTTGATCGGTCGGTTTTAAAATTTTTAATGCTCAGCTTTAAGAGAAAATTCCTTCACTCTTATTTTTTTAGCGAATAGCATTCTGTTTTATTCCACCAGATTCCCCAAATTCCAGTTGAATTTAAGGAGCAGGGCCAATAAACATCATTAAAGAAAGTTATTGGCAATTGCACACTCGAAAAAATGTACACTCTCCTCATACAAATACAAAGAAACTAGCTTAAACTCCAGGTTACTTTTCCCAATAAACTTATAGAATCAATGAATTGGCACGTACATTTCTATATCAAATGGTAGGACTCCATCATTAAACGTTCTTCTATCTATACAGGATTCAGTTAAATATTTCACGGCGATTGGAAAATCGTGGCAATCACGAGGCGGGCATTATAATTATCTGTTTTAAATTATTTCTTAGACAAAATAAATTTTATTTTAATGGGGACTCCATAATAACAAATTGTTTTTTGAATTTTATTAATTCTATCGGAATGGATCATATAAAAAAGATATAAAATACCTGAATAACACTCCAGAGCAATTCTAACCAGAGAAACATAAGTAAAAACTTTTGTAAGTATATGGGTATAAAAATCACAAGCACGTCGCTTAATGAATAAAGGACGAAAAAAATCTGGCTACATCATCTAAGAATTTTTGAACTTCCAAGAGATTTGATATATTGGTAAAGATTTTTAAATATTCAGCATATCCTAGGCATTGAGGAAATTCAAATAAAGAACACAAAACATTTGTAATAAAAAGAGCAAAAAGTATGGGTCCAAAGTGGCTACCTTGTGGAACATCAAAGAGAACATTTATGTACTTTGTTTGTCAATTATTTATAAGAACAATTTGAGATCTATCTTTCAAATAAGACGATTCAAAATAATTTATTTATTTTTATATTCTCATTTAAATATGGGATTTAAAAAGCATATTTTCCAATCAATATGAAATACTCCAGTATAGAAGAGATAAATTAAAAATGATTTTTAATATTTTCAAAAAACTCTAAGGGCACTATAAATCTCTAAGCACAAAATCCTCAAGAATAAAATTCCCCCAGGTATAAAATCCGCAGGCATTACTCAGAATATATTTTTCTAGCAGACTAAGCGCAGTATTATGCTGGAGGATTTTATTATTGAAGATTTTGAGTTTGAGGATATTCAAGCATAATATTTTGAGTTTAGGGATTTGGTGTCATAACAATTTTTGTAATGTTTTTGATCGGGGTTTATCAATATAAGAAACGATGTGAACTTTTTTGGGATCTCCCATCAGTGAGAAAAACTAAAAATCTTTGTGTTATTAGTTTATTAAAATTTATCCGACGTTTCGACTCTGAGCTTTAGAGTTCTTTTCAAGGGGTCTGTGGAATTACATTTATTCAGTTGTCTAACATATTGAGAAAAAAGTTTGAATATAAATATATGAAGTGATAAGATTACTTTGTATACTATGTGAACAAAACTACTATAAAAATTACGAAAAACACTACAATTATGTAATAAAATAACCGACAAAAAATAAATAAATTAACACAAAAAACAAATACGTTTTAAAATTAAAGATAAGAAAGGCACTGAGCTGCATCAGCTGTTTTAGATTGTTATGTTGGCTGTGGTGTCGTGTGTGCCGGTGTGTGTGCTTGTTGGTTTGTGTGAGTGATGTTATTATGGATTTCTTGGTTTTGATGTGTGCTTCTTTGGTGTCATAACATGTCTCAGAGAGTTAATTAGGCTAGTGATTAGAGTCCTTCTATTAGTCTTCCAAAGGTAAAAGACCTGTATTGAAACGTAAAAAGAGTGTATGTATTTGTTCAGGATTTCACATGACTAACTAATTATATATATACTATTTGTACAAGATGGCTACTTTTTGAAATTCTCTGGCACAGCAGCAATGGTGAAATGAAAATTTTATTCGGTATTTCATCCCACAGTTTATTGATTTAAGGCACCATATTTCAAGTAGTAGTTTGACTCAGCAGTAGATCCCAAATAGATAATTGGAGTGACTCGAAAAAACATAAGAAAATAGAAAAATGGAAACAAAACGAAAAAATTTAAAAATAGGACCGGAGATGCTCAAGAAATAGCCAGCTTGAACAAATATAAAGTTTACTCGGTAGTAAATCATAGTTATCTCGGTTTTCCTCCTTGGGTGTAATATGGATAGTTTGCCTAATATAATTTATAGTCAGAATTTATTCCAAGTTTATATAAGATGAAATCAATTTGATCTTGTACTGATGAGTATAAGGTTTCTGCCATACGAAACGCTTGTTTTTCTTTCTTTCTTTTTTCAGACCATTGCGGGCTTACACAGTTTTAATTCATTCGAATTAATCTGATTTTTTCAACTATTTCCAAAAATTTTTTTTTCGATTTTTCGCAATTTTTCAATTTTTTCAATTCTTGTCATTTTTCTATTTTCATTTGTTTTTTTTTTCGAGTCACTCAATTTCGCTATTTGGGATCTGTTGATGAGTCGTCAAACCAAGGCTTGAGACTTGCTGCCCTAACTAAATCAATAAGTTGTGTAAGGAAATAACGAATAAAAAAATTTGTTCACCATTGCTGTTGTACCGGAGTGTCCCAAAAAAAAAAATAGCAACCTTGAATAAATATAAAGTTTAATTAATTACAGTATATTTTTTTTATCTATCTATCATTTGTCTCAGTGAAGAAATAGAAAATATATTTCCGTAAGTTTCAAAGCAGAGCTTGAATTAAGAATTGCCATTAGTTTCAATTAATTCCAATAATATGATTTCTTATTAACATCACAATTATATTTCGATTTTTTACACCTTTACAAGCCTTGCACGAGATATATGTCGATAGGAATAGATTTTTTATGCGAAAAAGTAAAGATTCCGATCGGTTTTGTTGGCTTGGAAATTCTACTGTTCATTTATAGTTAGCTTATTTTGAAATTAAGCATAATAGGAGAAGGATTATAGTAAGACATAAAAAAAAATTCAGATTTACCAACTTCTGGTCTGTAGAGAAACTGATTTTAAAGAATTGAACAGTTCACAAACCTCAACTTGACTTCATTATAATAAAAAATAAACAGGTAAATAAATCATTAAAAATTGCAATATTCACTTTTTAGTTACTTCTGGAGGTTGAGACTTTTTTCCTACAGATTTTCTTTCGAAAGTATTCCAAAATTTTTAGGACATGTACATGCATACACGATCAATGCACAATATAAACCATTCTTGTGTGTAATATCACATTCCATTCTTCAAAGACAAAACAAAAAAAAAAAAACAAAAAACGACGTTACAAACCCCATCTACTATATAAAAAATAAATACCACAAACTCTCTTCTGACCACAAATCTCAGCTAATAAATCTTGAATCACACACACATTGCTGTAATACTGACCACTATTATAAACATACACCTTTTGTCACGTAAATGAAAAACAAAAAAAACAAAAAACAAAAAAACAAAAATTTATAATTAAAAAACACACGAAACTAGCTTTTGCAACAAATATCCTAGCTGAGTAAAAGTCATAACAGAGTCACTTCAATCTATAACACGTGACTTCTGATTTTCACTAGCACAATTTCGTCTTTAAATCGCCTGGGATTGACCCGTACAACTGTCGAAATTTCCAACCTTCTATATAATCGTCCTCCGTTTCCAACCGTCCAACCAACACCAACCGTCTAACCGACTGACTACCTTTCAAACTAGATTCCAAAACGTGTTCACTTCGCAGCTCAAAAGCCAACTTCGAACGAACGATGGCGAACACGTGATAGTTCGTCACAGAATCAACGTCTGTTGTGTCAAAAGTGAAATTTTCCCCGAAAGTTTTGAAGGAAAATGTTTTCCCGACGATTTTCCAAACTTCACTGACGAACCCAAATGTTTTTCAGCTTATACACAACAGTCAAAGCCACTGGTGGTTGCTTTCGGTTGCTTCTATAGAAATTATAAAATCAAGTCTGTGCCCTCTGCTGCATGTGCACAGAATCCTGCAAGCTTCTGTGGTGGGTGGTTGGGTCCTGTCTGCGCAATGCTCAAGTTAAAATAGTCGAAGGGAACATGAGTTTCAGTCACTTGTATTAGCTACCGTTACGCTACAACATTGTTCCCGAAGAGGACTTGAATTACAGTTACGATTTCGCTTGTTGCTATACTATATGTACCTGCATATCCATCCAGCCATCCTGATCTAGCCGCGCTATTTCTTATCCCGAAGGATTCAATAATTCAGGAAAGCCGTCGTATCGTAACAAAGAAGTGTTAGTTTTATTATTAGTTTTGTTGTTAATGCAACTGTACAAATCCTTTGGCGTTGGAAACGAAATTGAATATTTATCCACGTGTGTGGGTAGAGTTCGTCGCAATCTCCCTCTCTTTTACTCACTCTCTCTTTCTATCTCACACTCACTTTCTATCACTCTCTCTCTCTCTCTCTCTCTCTCTGCCTCTGTGTTTGATTACACATTCTGAATATTTTGCCCGCTACTTGTCGTCATTGAGTTAGATCCAAAAGTCAGCATAACGCTACCGAATGAAATATGGATAGTAACTCTGGAATTCTGGATGTGGATAAAGTTTTTGATGACAAAAAACTTGTTCCCGAATCCAGTTTAGACATCTAGGCATCATGGAGAGTACCTACCTAAGATGTGCCGTTATCGTTACTCAGCTTCGAATACTCTTTCAATTTTTAAAGGCTGAACGAACGCGTTCTATTCTATTTGTTGCATTTTACTCACTTCACAGACTTTCGCAGAGTTTTTGTCATGCTTAATTGAAGGTAAAAGTTAGACGATTTCAACGACGGTGGTTAAGTTTATGACTATGCACTTAGAGATGATGCCTTTTTCATTTTTAATTTCTTAACTACTTCTCATTAGACGTAATTCTTCTTCTTGAGTTTTAATTTTGAATTTATTGTTTCTATGCCTTAGCGAACTGAGGAAAACTATTAATTTTGACATTTTAGTATTTTGAAGTTCATCCACACTGTGAACTTTAGCTTTAGATTTCTATTTAAATTTTGTAGATATTAATTCGTTTGTTCTTTTGAATAGTCATAATTAAGTTACTCTTTATGTATGTAGAGTGAGCAGTCAGACAGATAGCCAGACAGACAGATGAGACAAATCGAGTCACTTTATTTTTGTATGTCAAAACACTACTAGTTGTCACATTTAATATTAGAAATTTGAAAGAATAGTTTGAAAGAGATTTTTGTTTCATTTACTTAACAGCGTTTATTCACAGTTATTTTATGTACTACATATTTGTGTTTAAGCAAGTTTTTATTTTTATAATTTGTCTTCATTTTTATAGACAGGGTCCCCGCGTTAAAGGTGACCCACTGAGTGTTGTTTAGTATAATAAAAATTATTATTATTATTATTAATTATGGGGGATATAGACAGGATTCCTGCCTCTCATTTTATCACCGCGACCTATAAGATCTTTTGTGATATTACCACTAAATGCCCTAGGGATCCCATTCGAACTTAAGTTCTTTGATGAAGCTTATAATATTCTTGGGGGCCATTTTTCCAAAATCCTCTGGCAGTGGAAATGCCTTTTCTAGATTTCTTAGCCTTATGCGGTACAGAGCTTCACAGTCACACAGGACATGTTCAGTGGGTTCATCGTCTTCCATACAGAATCGGCAGGTCTCATCATCGACCTTACCCATCTTCTTAAGATGGTATCTAAGTGGGCAATGCCCAGTAAGTATAGACCCATTATGAGCCTTAGTTACTTTCTGCTGAGTGTGTGGAATTTTTTTGTCCTCTGTTGCGAATACTTTATAAACTTCTTCACTTGTCTCAGCTCCGGGGTATTTTCCCAGTATTCCATCTTAGTTCTGTCGTCCCAAAGCCTGATCTGAGGTGAGAGATGACTCATTGGGTTTCCAAAGACAGGCCCAGGGCCAATAAATGGAGATTTGGCTCCTTCCTTTGCAAAGCAGTCCGCAATCTCGTTTCCCTTAATGCCTTCATGTCTTGGTCCCCAGATAAGTGTCACCCTATTTGTCTCGGCCAGTTGCTTCCAGACAATAAGACAGTCCCAAACTAGCTTAGGCTCAAAGGTAAACGAGTTTAATGCTTTAAGTGCTGCTTGGCTTGCTGATGTTATGTATATTTTTGCTCCACGCATATTCTTGTGGATTATTTCGCGAGCGCAGAGTTCTAAGCCGTGTTTTTCTGCCTGAAAAATGGTTGGCGAGGCCCCCAGTGCCTTTGCGAGATGGCACCTTGGCCTATATATGCCCACGCCTGCTTTACCTTACATTTTGGACCCAACCGTGTACCACTTAAGAGATCCTTTTTCAAAGGGTAGGTCCCCAGTGTGCCACTTTTGACGGTCCCCCAAGATCACCTTAAATGGTGTTTCAAAGTTATGGCATTTCGGCATAATGTTTGCAATTGGGTTTGCCATCAAGTCCTCTATGAAATCCTGGAGGACTTTCAGGTGGTCAACCAAATTATTTGTACTTTGTTTACTATAATAGATCTGAATCTGGCTGAGCTCAGAATAAAATTATATGGGTTGGAAGAATAGAGGGGAAGGAAGGCGTTGTACTTAAAGTTACCGAATGGTGGCGCTGCAAGCGTTTGTTAGTAGGTTTTGTAAAATATGCTATATCTTCTGAACTGTTTAATTTAATTTGTGATACCTGTTAAACTTTTAATGGAAAAAGGAGACTCCCCCCCCCCCCTCTCCAATAAGTTTTAATCGTTTTGAATGCCACAAAATATGTCTACAAATTTTTAAGAAAATTTTCTTGACTTATATATTTATTCATTTTTTTGCAAATGATCTTTATTAAATGAGTTCCAGGCAGGGTTCATACTGGGCTATAATAACATTTTAATTTTATAAGTGCAAAAAATGTTACTGGCGGATTTGAAGTACTAGGTCCAATTTTGAGCGTCTCATAAATCGTTCATTAAGTATTGGATGTTCCGTGATGCTTGAAAGGAGCTTCGTGTCAAGCCAATTGAAAAAGTTAGAGCCTCTGATAACTGTGAAGATTATAGACCAATTGATTGAATAACAAGATATGGGATCCAGAGGGATCCCTCGAACGTAGGACATTTCAAGGCCCATTATTCACCTTCCAGACCCGTTTACAGTCATTCGTAGGTTCCAACCGGATGCTCTTATAAATTTAAGTATTGGCCCCCAACTCCCCTTGCCGGTGTCGTGCAACTCGTCCAGAAGGTGTGATCCAAGGAATCTGTATTGTACTCCTTAGAGTGCCGGACAATGACATAGGAAGTGAGTCACCGTTTCAGATTCCTCTCCGCAACGCCTGCATGTAGGATCGTCAACAAGTCTCATCCTGTAAAGGTGACCCTTGAGAAAAGAGTGCCCGGTGAGAATTGACACTGGAGCTTCCAGAGTTGGCTTGTTTAGTCCCAAGGTCTGATTCGTTAGGTTGGGGTTAGGTTTATTTCACAGTTTCTTTTTAGTTGTACCCGAAGGTTCATCTAGCCAAAGGCGACTGATCTGGCGATCAACACACACCGAAATAATAGAGACAAGGTGTTTTAGTGCAATACCGACTGTGAAGGTAAGTTCCTCCGAGGTTGCATCAGGGCGAATAAGCTCGTTCGCCCTTTCATTCCCGCTAATGTTGTTGTGCCCTATCATACACTGCACAATTACCCTGTTATTACGAGAGAGGGAGTTCAGGGTGGTTTTGCACTCCATTACTAGCTTGGAGGTTGTAAACGTTTTAGATAAAGCCTTGACCGCCGCTTGGTTGTCTGAGCAGAAGGCGATCTCCTTATTCTCAGTATCCGAGTTAAGTAGATACCTTCCCGCTTTAAAAATGATCTTGGCTTCTGCCTGAAAAGCCATGGCGTGGTTTTCGAGATGCATGGCAATTTCAATCTGAGGCTACTCGCAGAAAAATCCTGCTCCGGTCTATAATTTAAGTGAAAGCCAGTAAAAAATAAATTAAATAAATAAGCTTAAGTGGTTTTGCGATATTTTTGTTTTCTAGATCGGTTCTTTGAACGGACGGGGACAGTTTGTTAGATTAGAATAACTCATCGAATTTAGGGTTGGGTATGAGCATGTTCTCAACTCGTATTTAAATTTAGTTCAAAAGTTGTCTTAAATAGAGATGCAGTCCTCACGATAACTGGAGAACGCATTCATTTAGAGAGCTGGAACTTTGCATACGGCTTTTTAAAAACAAAAAAAATTGTAGATTCAAGTTCGAAAATGGGACAAATCAGGTAACTGCTTTGTAGGATTGCCATACATATGCCATGCATGATTTCCTTAATTTATTTGAGAGTAATAACTATATGCACATGCACATATTCAACACATTCATTTTGCACATCATTCTCATAACAATTTTGCTAATACTTTTACAATAAAGTTATCATGTATACATTTGCTTAAGTATTATGTTTGTGTGGTTCCAAGCATCCCTGGTAGACGTATCATGATGAGCTCATCAATGAGCTCCTTTATGAGCATCAGATGAACGTACAGATGAAATTTATTCGCGTTTGAATCAAAACCGGAAAAAAATCATTTATTCAATTATTCACAGATAGTGTGCATGAGATATTGCATCTATTTCACTTATTTAGAAATGTATACTTTGTTTCTCTTTTGTGTATTTTTCAATATTAGATGAGCACTTCGATGAGTATATAATGAGTGTCACGATGAGCTCATTAATGAGCATAGCAATGGGTGTCACGATGAGCTCACTAATGAGCATAGCAATAGAATGAGAATCTGATTTTACTATTGATTTCATATATTTTTCCGAATTCGACGGTGAGGCTTAAGGATTTTGGTCTTGTTCAACATATGTGAGACAGTCTTACTGCGGAAAAACAAACCAAAAAATTAATTTAAACTAAATAATTTAAAAATTTAAATAAATAAATCACAAAAATCAATTCAATTTTTCATAGTAGAAATGTCATCTGACACGGGTGATGACAAGAACAAATATTTATTCATTGCTGGTTTAGTATATAGGGAGCCGTTTCATGCTATCCAATGAGCCCTTCGATGAGGTTTAATGAATGCTCATCAGGAAGCTCAATGGGCCTTAATTTTCTATATGTTTCTTTATGAACTGCAAGCACCTTGATAGTTTTCAGTCAAATTAGGATTTGTTTTTCATAAAAGCGACAAGGTAAATCTGTGAGCAATTTCTACTAAGAGACATTTTTATACTCAGCTTCGTAGTGTTTACGTTTAAGGCAGGGTTCGAAAATATCCGATATTTATTATAAATATCAAAATATTATTTTTTACTTCTACTACACCAGCAGGTTGAGTAAAATCTTCAGCGTGTGTTGGATCTGATAGCCAATCCAAGTTCCTTTTCTTTCCTGAAGACTTGTTAATGCGTTTAAGCAAGTACACCAATTTATTAGCCTCGTCAAATCCCAAACGGTTTCTCAGCTTTGACTGCACCAGACCAAAACTTGAAAAAATCCTTTCAAAATCCGCTGTGAATGCAACTGCAGTCAGAAGTTGTTCACACATATTCAGATACCTTGTTTTTGTGTTGCCATTGCTGCCATTGTACATCTGTGGTGTTCAAGTCTAAAAGATTCCACCAATCCATTGGTGGGGTTGTTTGAAACTGAGACCCAAATAGATATTGCGGAAAAATTGATGATTGGGTCATTATCAATGTAACCATTGACATAAAGTCTATTTCCAATTCAGCAAATACTGTGTTCCGTTGATCAGGGGTCAAGTTTTTGCCTGCCAATCTTTGATAAAGAGTATTTGCCAAGTAATGTGATGCATCTAATGCCATATCGCGCCTTTTGTTGAAAGCAGATTTCACTTCAGTCGGTTGAGTTGATAAGTCTTTCTCTAGATTGTTTTAAATTTCGACAGCTACTGAAATCGTCGTGCCATCTCGTTGGGAGCAATCTAAAGCTTTTGCGATTGGATCCAGCCTTGTTAGCAAATCCAAAAAATTATTGGTAACTTGAATGTAGTTGACAATTTGGTAAATGTCACTCTCAATCGCTTCTCGATGATTTTGGCAAATCCGCACTACTACTCCGCGATTTTCAACGAATGATCGTACTGTATCACAAATCGAGTTTCAGAGTACGACAATAGGCATGATCAATTTTTTACCTTTGGCTTCTTTATATCGCGCTGCTGGCAAATGTTTATTCCTGAAATATTTAACTACTTTAAGGACGTGGTTAGTGACATCTTTAACTTCTACATCTTCAGCAAGTAGATTTAAGAAATGTGCACTACATTCATATTAGATAATATCAATGTATTCTTGCATTTCCAACTCATGTCGCATCTTAGCGACAATTCCAGTATTGTCCGTAACAAAACTGCGTACGTTAACTCCGAAAATTTCTTCAGTCTTTTTGATTGATTGCTTAGCTACAGTTGTCAAATATTCGGCAGAATGTGAATTTCCTGATGTATCGATAGTATCGACGAGAACGGAATCTCCTTCACCTGTTGTGATGCTACAACAAACAATCGGTTCGTTGTGTATGTTCGACCAGCCATCTAAGTTCATTGATACGGTTTTTCCGCACAGGAGCCCGCGTGATCTTGAATTTGATTGACGAAATCGGCGGGAAACGAACAGTTATTATCGTCTGATTCGTCTGTTCATTCTCTATGCATTGATATACATTGATATGCCTTATTTAAATAGGAATGAGGTATAATTTGCCGCGAGTCGTATTGTATTGATATATATCACAAAAAATCATTTGATATATATCGGATATGTATATCATGATATATATCTATTGATATATATCCTCGAACCCTGGTTTAAGGGTCAATATAACCCTTATGAGAACTGAATGCGATTAAAATTCGAACGCTAGATGAAATAATAGTAGTCACATAATTGTCGTATTTAAAATACAATGCTGTTGTACCAGCAGTGGTATTGGCAACTGGCGTAACTAACGCACTCCCAGGTCCCACCCCGCGAGGACCCACAGTTTCTAGGGGTCGACGAAAGCCTACAAAATTAATATTTTCATATGAAATGATGAAACTTGAAATCACATAAAATAACAACGCTGGATTAATAAATAGTTATATTCGCTCAATTAATACTCGGTTTTTTGAATAAAAATTACATTAACTCTGTAATTATTTCATTATTTCAGTTCCATCTAAAGGTGTTCATACATATATATATAGGTTTTGAGAAGCTGCAAATACGCTGGCTAGACAGTAGTGATGATACAACAATAAAAAAGTCGAGAATTATTCTATTTATTGTTTGGATTTAAACGGAGAAAAAAGGTACGCCTGAAACTAAATTGAAACACAGTAAATTATTTTCTGGGAAATATTTAGCTGATTTCCTTAGGCTAGGCGTACACGCTGCTAGCATGCATCAGAGTTCGTAAATGAGAGAAGAGGATTACTTTAACTTTAGAATATTAGATAAGTAAGCAATCAACGAATATTGAAATATATATAAGATCAAGTTTTTCACGTTGATAAGTTTTGAAATTCTTTCAAGCTCCCAACACCGTTGTACGGTCGGTGATCAGTGGACTCGGGCTCTTACTTAAAGTAGTAGGACATTTCCGGCTACTAATGTGGGAAGCTTTTTCCCTTTTCGCTTTGGCTTGCTTAAACGTTTCTTTTAGATATTAATCGGTTTTCCTTTTAATGTGCTTTCGTGAGCATATGCTGGGGCTGCCAGTAGTTTTCTAGTAAAATAACTTTGAAAATCCAGATCTTGGCAACACCGCTCATAGTACCCACGAAACCTTTTTATTTTTTGCTCAATTCTGGCTTGGAGTAAATGGATTGAAGGCCCTGGTAGAAGAACGCGGGAATTTTCCTATATTGTAGGAAAATCTGGTCTGAAAAAAATTAAAAACGGAGAAGGCAATAATTTCGTCTCCCCGTACAAAATTATGGGAAACATCATACATCCGAAGTTCAGAAAATATTTCCTTACAATTGACACAAAAAATTAAATTTTCCTGCTCAAGTATGTTAATCTGCGCCATTTGTACCAACTCTTATATCTTCCCCACATCTGTGGTATAAACGTTAAATCGACGTCGTACTATTGACAGTGCGTTAAATGGTTGTAAGAAAGGGTTGTACAGAAGTCTATTTTTCCCACGGACGGGAATCGAACCTATACTTGTTAGAATCGGTCAATGATGGAGAAAGAAGAACTTTAAGAACTTTTATTTTGATGAATGCAAGAGGAAAAATCATCTGTCTCGTTAGCTCAGTGGTAAGAGCAGTCTCCCGGCAAGCGGAAAGTCCCGGTTTCAAACCCTGGACGAGGCGGTTGTTTTTGCTTCTTGTATTTATAAATTTGATTTAGAATCATTAAAAATAAAAGTTCTTAAAGTTCTGTACAGAAGTCGTTAGACCCTTATTCCACCTCTGTTTGTGCTACTTCACAGTAAAAAATAATTCCCTAAAGTGAGTGGCAACAATTTGTGCCACACAGGTTAGGCATTTGTCGATAAGATAAGGGAAAGCTCCACCTTGGAAAACTAAGATTAGGTTTTTATCCTTAAAATGTAGGTAGTATTTTCTCCCTCAAATGTAGGGAATTTTGGTTCCCCCCCCCCCCCTATATTTTAGGGAATATTTGTTGTTTTGTTTTTTCCCCCTAAAATGTAGGGACTATTCGCTAAAATTTAGAGAATATTCCCTAAAATGTAGGAAATAGGTGATGACACCGCACCACTCTCCACCATAGGTGAAGGTGATAGAAGACCACCCCTTTTAAAAAACATAAGAATTAGCTGAATAGCTCATTTCTTATGGTCCATACTACTAAGAACTATGTAAATTGCAATTAATTAAAATAAATAAATAAATAAATATACTAAGTAGTGTGGAAGTTATATTGGTGCACGGAGCACGCTTAAACAAAATATTGAAAAGCAATATATGACTTCTTTTCAAAAACGATGTGTGAATAATATAAACGAAAATATGTTTCCATTAAAAATGCAGCATAATACCTAATTTATTGAATGTTCTCTTCGTCATATCCAAAAGAGCTAACATTTCGGGAATTTTACGTACTTTATAGGTTTTCTGGCGCCAGATACCTAAATTCATTGAATGTTCCATTGATTTGGGGAAATTAAACTGATTTTCCCTTTCTATCAGAGAAAATTACATTTATTTTTAGGGAAAAACGTGTCTTAATTTTAGGGAATAGTCCTAATATTTTTACAGTGTTGGGAGGATATGTTGCCTAAGCTTCAGAGCAATATTCAGCATTCTTTAGATAGAAAGCCGTTGTTGATGGATATTTCCAAGTTAAACACAGTGTTTACCATATTCAAAATACTTAAAAGACGAGATTTAGCTCGTAATATTAATAGAACCATGCAAACATCATTATTCAAAAACGATTTGCGAGTAAATCGTAATCTTTGGCTAAAACTTCGAAAACGAACTCGATATCACATAGTGTGTGACACTTAAGTTTTTTGCGATCATTGTATGAAAAGTGCTATAGTAAATAGTAGAACAAGGAAAAGGTTTGTTTTGATTTCGTCTAAAACTATCTGGTGCCTTACCGCAGTTTTGGTCCATTTCCCCACTGCTAGCTGGCATGCTAAGTACTTGTAAAAGAAAGAAACAAATAGATAATTCAAAATAATTCTAATATATCTAATATTACTTATGCTACTTTCTATGTTCTGCAGATCTATTAATCAAGTCTGTATCAAGCGAATACAATAAAAAATCGACTAATAAAAACTCTGCGAATCTGAAAAAAAAAAATATATGTTTAACTTCAGGCCTACATAAGTATAACCAAAGAATTTACACTTCAAATTGCGTGTGAGTGAAAGGTTATCTCAATTATTTCAATCAATCACATTCTGATAAGTCTCTACGTGAGCTGATCACTTTTGTCCACTTAATCGACAAAGTACAGAGACGGTCTGTCAACCAGAGACTACTTCTAGTATTTATCACCGCCGCCAGATTATGAAAGTATAGAAGAGATTATGATGAAGAGTAGTCAGTCATACTCAAAACAATCAACTTCTTTAGGTAGGTAGGTAGGAATCACTTGCTACTTTCGTTTAGTCTTCCGCCGACAATAGTTTGAACTAAGTTAATTTGAAATGTGTGCTGCCATTGAAGCGTGTTCAGAAAAGCGGAGTTTTTTTGAAAAACTTGAAATTACCTTGAACGTATTAAGTCACATTTTTATTGGATTCAATACGATTTTTCTTAGTTGGTTTTGTATTAAGTCCGGTTTAAGCAACACACCCCTGCATGCATTTCTATGCACTATCGGGGTAAGGAAAATTTTCTTTTAACACGAAAATTGTAAATTTAACGCTTATTTCAGTATCAATTTTTAATGGCTGAAGCGATATTATGTTTGCATTCAAACAACAGTTGGACTTTTATATATACCCGAAAAACAAAAACAACTATTCATTGGATTCTTCAGGTGCTTGGATGTACGTTAGGAATTGTTGGAGTTGCAGTGAAAATTCCATATAGAACTTATCATTTTCAATCTATTCATGGCATTACTGGCAAGTTTTTTTCTATTCTATTCTTATTTTAGCAATGAATTTCAATATTATTATTAAATATTTATATACAACAGGACTTATAGCCACCGTTCTTTTGTGCCTAGGATTGATAACTGGACTTAGTTCGATTTATGCAAAAAAACTAAATAAGTTTTATAAGCCAACATTGAACAAAGCTATTCATTATATTCTGGGATTGGCTAGTTTTGTTATTGGACTTGTTAGTTTTTATTATGGTTTCTCAACTGGTTATATTAGACGAAATTTAGATCCTAGTCTAGCTGATATTATGAAGGTATTTACTGTTGCAACAATTATATTAGTTTCAATCGGTCCTCTAAAGTCATTGTTTCAACAAGTGAGAAATGCTTACAATAGTTAATGAATGATTTTAAAAGTGTTTAGTTGTAATGTTTACAATCTATGTAATAAATTATATTTTTTTGTTTATTTAAATTTGTGGTATATTTTATACAGCATGGTGTAAAGCCTTGATAAGGTTTGTTTGAATGTGCTAAGTTTTAAAAGCTTTGCAGAAGCTTTTTAAAGCTTTAGGAAAACTTTTGAAAGCTATGAGAATAATGATTAGCTGTAATATTTATCATGACATCACACTTTTATCAAAGTATATACGGTTACTCTGGCAGCACACATCATTAGGGTGATGACACCCAGATTAATTGTTATTATTATAGTCGGTTGACTGCACATGCTTTAGGATTTTCTTTATATTTAGTTATCTTTAGTCTTAATATGTAGTTCTTTTGCATTTGTTATTATATTAGAAATAGTATTATGGATGTTATTATCTATATAATTATTATTTTCTTTTTCCTCTTAATTTCTATTACCATCACTTATTATATGCTTAAACTCACGAAATATTCTTTTTTATTCTAGTTAGTGTTGAAAAATGTTAGTTTAAGTAGTACTAATGAAAAGACTTTTGTCTTATTGTACTCTTCTTAAATAAATACTTACTTACTTACTTGTCCAATAAAGTAAAATGAAATATTCTATTAAAATTATTTAAAATTGTACAAAAAAAATTTCAAAGCTATTGTTTATCCTGGAAAAAGTTTTTTAACTATTAAAATAATTATACATAATTAGAACTTGCTACTGATATATTGCTGGAGGAGGAAAAATAAAGAGAAATTATCAAAATAAAATTTTAAACTGCAAGAACTGCTAGAATTTATGCTTACTTACTTTCGCAATAATTGAATTGAAAATATTTTGCACAACTATGTTGGCATCATTTGCATACAAAAGTTTTCAGAAATTGTTCTATAAAAGTTAACGAGTTTTGATTATAATGAGTTTTGTTTAAACTGGCACAGTTGAGGCTATGATGATTGCAATATTTCGATTTCTATTTGACCATATCAGTGTTCCACTTTTTCTAGCAGTAATCTACTTTTTCTGGCAATAGCGCACTGAAACCCACCTAACTAAATTTTTGACATATTTATTGTATTTGTGTATACACGTATTGTAGTATGTATATGTATAGGGAAATAAAAATTATCAAAATTAAAAGTTTTAATTCATTTAACTCAAAAATTTCACAAATAATATTGACAGTTCACTTTGATAGAACAGATGACAATTGAACTTCGATATATACTCGTAACACTGAGATAAAATCTAGTGCAAAATAGGGTAAGTGCAGTGCAAAACTACATTGTGCTAAATTTCTGTTATAACAAGTAAAAAATCTAGAACTGTTCTAATTCCAATTCTTATGATATCCTAGATGAATGCCCGTATAAAAATTTATATATGGTCACCGATCTATGCAAGTTTATTTTGAAGTGGTTTTTCGCATATACTTGTAAAACGGGTTTTCGAACATTAAAAATTGTTATAACCAATTTCATAGGATTTCACATTCTGAAAAACTTTTCAGTACTTTAAGATCGTCTAGGACTGATCGTTTTCACAGTATACGTAAAAATCTTAAGTTTTTATATGTGGCAATACCTAGAAGGGGTTGCCCGATTTAGTCCATTTTCTAAATTTTATTTATACTATTGCTATAAAAATACCATGTATTAAATTTAAGCTCGTTCTCAGGCAGTGTCCAAATATATAGTGGAAATGAAGTTTTTGTATGGCAACTCCACCGAAGGAGTTGCCCGATTTGTCTCATTTTCGAACTCCGTGTACAAATTTTCAGTTTTCGAAGTGAACCCATTCACGACGAGTTATCGTGCGCATAGGCGGACAGATGGACAGACGAACGGACGGACGGACATGTAAAAATCAAAATAACTTCTAATATTATGCGTGGGTGTCCAACATTATTTCTGTGCGTTACAAACGGAATGACAAACTATGTATACCTTATAGATTTCATTAGATTTCATCTAGAGGCTATAAAAATGGTCTTATCGAACATTTTCGATGCTGTAGGTACTGCTAAAAAGCGTAATTTTGTTGTTGTTATCATTACAGAAGATTTTCATATCAATCTTCGTTCTGACTGTCAACGGCTCTCAGACTTCATATTAACACTATCTACTTTAGACCTATATAAATATACTACATACTACCAACTTGTTTTACAGGTAGTAACTCATCCTGCCGACTTCATTTAATCATTATCCTTGGTTTGGTTTCATTTTCAAATCAATTATCGATGACGAACATGTCTGATCATGAGATGTTATTTTTAATATTCCAAGTTAATCGCTTAGGTCTGACACCAATACAAGTATCACGATTGAATATCTTAATCGTATTGATCTACCCGTACTCAAACAATTTATCTCATGTACTGAGGAGTCTGACTAGATTTCCACAATATGGTTTTCCAGGAACAAAGCCTATGTCCGTCATCTACTCGGTCTGAGATAGATGCATTATGAATGTTTCCGCACTTCACGAAATTCAGTCACATGCCTTATTAAAAATGCAAAACGCAATTCTCACGCAATTACAGCTTAGTCCCGACTTGTCCACGAGAACACTATGAAAGAGAGAGAGAGAGAGAAAATTTTGAGCTTGACCATCAAAATTCACTTAATCGGTATTGTACCACTTCTACGACCATAAGTCTCAACGTAGTGTCGCCATTCACTTTCTTATCCCTAACTGTAAACAGCGTTGCCAAACGTCCAGATTTATCTGGATTTTCCAGATTTTTAGAAACCATTTCAGATTTTCAGACTTTCTAACAAATTATCCAGATTTTCCTTTTTGTCGGAAATGATAAAATGTACAAAATTTAATACCTAATTTTAGAATAAAATCGAACGCACCCTTACTAAGTTGTTTACAATTAGCCGAGAGCCACGATATAGCCTGATTATCATATTGGCTAACTAACTAATATGTATAGTAACCAGTGGCTACTATTTATAGTTTTTCATAGTTTTCGGTGCTGCAAGTAGAGTAAAACTTTCACCTCTCTTTGCTACACTCACAAAAACTATTAGAGGTCCGCCCAAGCACCCATTATCGCCTCCAATAATGCATAGCAATTCTAAGGAAAAAATTTCCAGTGAATTTCTAAGAAAAAATTGAGGCCTTACCTACATCAGTTCGAGGCATCGTTGATTTTATATTGGAGCGAGGCATTGCTTGCTTACCCTTGTTTATATCCACTGACGTAGATAATATGGACTGCTTGCGTTTCTATTTCTCATGGGCACAATTGCTTGTGTCAAAAAGAGTTCTTAGGTCGGTGCCAACATTGAAAAAGTCATTAACGAGAAGTTGAAACAGTGAACACGCAGCTTGGGAAGTGATTTTAATAAAACATTTAGAAATTCTTCTGCGTATCTAATGAATACGTTGTCTTTGTCAGTAAGAATCCTAAATGATTAATTTAAAATAATGTATTTCGACGAATCCACTAATTTATTTGTTGTTTTCAGTTCTCTCTCAGTTGGTAATTGGTGCTTAGGCCGAAAGAGTCAGTAAGATAGAAGTAAGCCCACTTTTTGCAAGCCATATTATACATGTCAGTTGTTATCTTATCAAGTCGAGGCATCGTCGATTTTATATTCGAGCGAGATGTTACTGGTTTTTGTCCTACTTGCCCAGTCTTGTATATATGTTATTAGTGTGTCTAAGGTTCTGCCTTAATGCGTGAGTGCGGCACTTTCTTTGACAGTTCTTTGCGTGCTGTAAAACTAAAAAAAAAAGGAGTTACGCTAGAGATTGTGTTTGCTTTTCTACGAAGAATTAGATATTTCTAGTTACGTAATAGACTCAGAAATACTTAAGTAAAAATCTGGGTACTTAAGTATAAAACTAAGTCTTAAGTACAAAAGTAAATAGAAGCAAGTACTTATGTTCAAGTACTAAGTAGGGGCATTTCGAAAGTATTGAGTAATAAGTCTTAAGTAACGAAAATGTACTTTAAGTAGTATTAAGTCTGTTTTTACTTAAGTATTGCCCAGCTCTGCTAAATTTAAGCATAGTATGATTGAGAATTACGAATTAGAAAACAAATTATAAGGAAATAAAATTTACCTTCTCGTACTGCTCTATGAGAAAATTGATACGAAAATATATTTGAGATTTAATTTCCTCCTGTCCAAATACACTAGTTTCTTAGTATTAGGTGGTACTTTCTCAGCGAACTTGTAAAAACCAATTAAATTACTATCAAATTCATCTAGTTATCTAGTTAATTTGTTAAAGTAAATAACGGTAAACATTTGTTCGAAGGACTTCAAATTCTCGTAAATCCATCCATACCCATCCAATTTAAATTAAAATATTGTAATTAAAATCATAATAGTCATTCGAAATAGCAAAGTTATCTAAAACACGTTGCGCTGTGGTATTTCTGCTAAATATTTGATATCCTTCTAAAATGCAGAAAATCTCTAAATGTCCCTCTAAATCATGCCATCTCCCCCTCCCTCCGCGCATTTCAATTTCAATGATTGCAAAGCCAAAATAGGATAGGACTCTCTCCAAGTACCCCTTTTTACACGCCACAAATCCGCTTGACACATTAATTTCGCTCAGTTTCGGTTGCAAACATGTTGCTCTCTACTACCTACCTATTACCGTTATATGTAGGTAGTACTCTAATGGTCTGGCCTGGTTTCCTCGGTATACTCACTGAACTGGAATATGGAATAGAAGTTATTGTGCTCAAAAACATTTCCTTCTAATTACAGTAGTATAGGGAAAAACACCTGTACACTCAGGCGAGGCGCATGCATTAATTATAAATATTTTGATTTTGTGGGTTTCTTTTTCAGTTTTCGTGGTCAATTTTCTGGTTTTGTTGAGAACTTTCTGCACAAAAAGGTCTTCCACACATCAGAAACACAAAGGCTTTTCCGGGAGCCTTGTCGACTGACCAACGTAAATCTGCTGGTCATATGTATTTATGTATGTCGGTCGTATATATATATATATATATATATATTTTGGGTTTTATACTAAGTATATACTTCCCTATTATATATAGGTTGGCACCCATTTGTACTTATGCAGACGAAACTGTACGCTTTGCTGGGGCTGTCATGCATGATGATATTTACGAACACGGCTATCCCAATTCCAATTCCCAAGAGCCCAACCCAGGCCCAACCCCTATAGTGTGTCCTCGTGTTATTGTTGTTGTTACTGCATTGGGAAAACGCAGAATTCCATAGGGAAAGTTTTGCATTATTAAATTTTGAAGTCGTGTAATTTGCAAACTAATTAAATTATTTAAACGCTCATTGTTTATGCAG
The DNA here is from genome assembly GCA_963924295.1 of Dioctria rufipes. NCBI lineage: Eukaryota > Metazoa > Arthropoda > Insecta > Diptera > Asilidae > Dioctria > Dioctria rufipes. The sequence continues at coordinate 27,740,981 of OZ002744.1, read as the reverse complement.
TTTTCGAGTGCTTATGTGCTCGTTGAACTTTCCAACAACGTATGTTCGTTTCTGTCATGTTGAGGTTAGTTATATCTGAAAATCTGCTGTTGGTCTGAAGGTTTCTGAAGGCAAATCTTCCAGATTATATTATTATGAATCTCGTAAAACTTAAAAGGACCCCATGCAAAACATGAGTGATGTGTTGGCAACAGGGAATATTGTATGTGAGTGTGGCGTAACGTGTAAAATATTTAAATGAAACTTCTTTGTAGGTCAACTTTGGGTCTATGGGTAATAAATTAATTTTTATTTGTAGATACTTCGTAGTTCTCTTTAAAATGAACCACACAAATTTTAGTTTAGTTAAAGGAGTTGAATCAACATTTTTTTTTTGGAGGGATATATATCTTTTCCACGTGGTCAAGGATGTAATAAATTTTTCATTTATCAAATTTTAGGTGTGACCGCACTGATAAGCTAAGGAAACAGTGTCTGAGCGGTATAAATTAAAACGAAAGTTAAAAGTGAACTTATTTGTTTGAAATTTACATTTAGTAATAAGTGTGAACTAAAATTTGGTTGGTATTCTAAATGATCTAAACCAATAATTAACTTAGATACAAGCCAGCTCAATACAAGCAAACCTTGCTCTTCAACATTGTTGCTAATTCAAATATTTTTTAAATTACAGAGCAATTCTTAAACTAATCTGAGATGGCTCCTGTCAAAACTCTGGGGAAATATTTTCCGAGGCATGAAACAGAATCCCTCACTACTACATGCAAGCCCTAACTTAGTCCTAACATTCTAAAATATTTGCAGTGTTCTTATGTAAAACTGACAAAAATTTGATTTGAATAGCTCCTGCGCCCTAAACTGGGTACTGCTCATACAGAAAAATTTTCTTCTGATAGCCTAAAGCTTCTTTTTTTTATCTTTCCAACTGTAATCAAATTTTCATACTTTTTTCAACAAAATTATTTAAAAAAATTTATCTTAACTAAATGATTTCTTTCAACTGAGTAATAATTGCATATGTGAATGTGGCGTGGTCTGATGAATTGGAATCAATCTTCATATAAAGGGTTTTCCAGTAAGAGGTGTTATTTTGATATTCAAAAAAAAAAAAATGCCATTTTTTGAGATAAATGATCGGATCTTTATTTCATTATAAAGAGGAAGGTGTTTTTTGTACCGCGACAATTCAATTGTTTTAATTGCCGCCCGTTTAGTCGAACGTTGCCTAAGTACAATACCTATGCAACCTTGTGTGTTACCCTAGTACAAAACTAGTGCAACGATTCGTGGAGAACTGGGTAAGAAATGAATGAACGCCTGCTTCTGGTAAAAGTGAAAACTGTACTATATTTTACTTTATACAAAATTACGTTTTTATAATAAAAAGATGCTTATTTGACATTTTCGTAAACCTTAAATTCTAAGCAACATAAAATTTTATCATTTCATATTTTCCCACACCTTATCACCACAAAATATTTTTGTCGGATTCTAGTTTCATTGCCAGACGATTTTGTGGCGACAAGAATGTGGGAAATGTCTAGTCAACAAATTTGCTGTAAGAGCTGTAAAATTTAGCAATAATGATGAATGTTATATACATACATTCATCTGTTTGCTAAATTTTATGGAATTTTAATACTTTTATTTCTATTACTGATTTATATGGTATGTGATATTCAACATCCTCCCCCGCGTTGAACGTTAAGTTCAACCATTTCTACCGTTTCAGGTCGGAGGCTGAATTGAGAGCCTGCATTGTTGGGCCGTGTTACTCTAGCTGCCGGGGTTGGAGGCAATGGTCGTCTTGCTGGGTGTTGTCTTGTGAGATGCTTCCAGAGGAGATAACTACAGATGATTAGAGTTATGAGCAGCCCAATGTATCCGATGGCAAACTGATGGGCATCTTGATGAGTGAGAACCTTGGTGGATTCTTCTGCAACACGTAGTTGTTGTAGTTTATCCTTAAGCTCAATAATGTCATTGGAGATATTTTGATGTTCTGAGGGTTTATAATAGAGCTCTGCAATCTCAACTGGACCTAAAAGTTCAGTTAGATTCTTGGTAGGAATAAACGATGTTCTTAATGTAGAAGGGTATAGGTTATGTGCTTGGATAGTAGTTGATTCATCCTTGATGGTGCAACCATTGCTGATATTGAGTACTCCTGATCCTGATAGGGATTTTTGTACAACTGTGTTTCCGCATACAATGTTTATTGTTGTTTCTTCCTTCATGATGTAGATCCAATGGTTTGAACTGACAAGTTGTATCCATCGGGGTGTATTATAGGATTTGTTAATCTTGCAGGTAGACAATGATGGCGAGTTTGTGAGAAATCCAATTTCACAAGCGCTGGTGTTGGCTCCCTTTCTGAATAGAGGATGATGCTGCTTGCACAAATGATTGAAGTGGCCAATTGTAGAACATATTGCCATTTCTTGTTCTGACAACGGATAGTATTGATCACGATGTAGATTGATCATGAGGAATTGAGATGACGGCTCGATGATCACAAATGAGTCGTTAACCAAAACTGGAACCGAAACAATTCGTAGTAATTCGAATGGTTCGTAAGAAAGTAGTGGTAGTTTCACTCTGAAGATCAACTGTGTTTTTGCTACACGCACTTCAACGGTCATGAGGCTGTAGAGTTCTAATAAATTACCTTGATTTGCTGGTAACCGCAAGGTCGGTGGTAGATTTTCTTTGATAATAATTAATTGATTTCGAAACTGCTTCGGTGTTAGTAGTGTGGGATTCATCTTTCCGTGGTGAGTGTCTATAATGACATCCAACAACATTGTCTGCATTCGTTGATAGTTGGTGGTTGCCAAAATTAAACGCACTGCCAAGGCGTTGAAGATTTCTAAGATTCTTTGTTCTTGAACTTCCTTGGTTATCCCTTTTAGTTGGAGAATGGTTCGATTTATATTGTCTTCAAACTCTTGTAGTCGACCTGCCATTATCTCACTAGATTTTTTGATTACATTTACCGTTGAGTCCACTATAGAAGTTTGGTTTTTTAGTAATTCCAGTAAATGTTGCTGATTTCCCTCAAGATTATTTATTATTTGAGACATTTTTTCGGCATAGGTCGAATCCAATACTCCAAATAAGGAATGTGCAAGATTTCCCACAATATCTAATGGGGCCCTTCTATGTCTTGAACTCGAGTCACGGGTGAGCAACGCATTGTTGTTTTCGAGTTCTGTTACTGTGTTAGAAAATTGAACAACTGTTTGTGTGCATGCTTGAGTACTGCTTGTTGAATCACAAATCTTCCTTAGATTGTTTATCCCATTCTTGATGTTTTCAAGCTCCTTCCAGTATGATTCCAAGTTGTAGTATATAATCAGTTTCCATTCGTTGGTCACGAGGTGAGTGGATCCCATGCTTTCAAAGTACAATCCTGGTTGAGTTTTAAAAGGAGATAACTGTATTGGACTGTTCGCTAATATCGGTACAATCAGGCATGCCAGAAGAACCACACTTATAGGTGAGATTGCACGTCGGGATTTTTTGGCAGGAGTCCCATGTTGCGGTTCTCTCTCTTCGTCTCTCTTGTTGCCTGAAGGAAGAGCGCTCTGGATATTAGGATCTGCTGAAGGCTCGACTCCAGCGGAAATGTTTAGTTCTTGTTCTATAGGTAATGGAGCTAATTTATGTATCGGCCGTTTTAACATTCCGGATATTGTTTTGACATCAGCCACTCGAACCAAGCCATCTGGTCCCTTAATAGTGTTAACTATTCGTCCTAATTGCCAACTTAATGGAGGGAGATTGTCATCCTTTATCACGACCATAGTCCCTGGTTGCACGTTTGCGCAGCGCTGCTTCCATTTGTAGCGATGCTGCAACTCACATAAGTACTCCCTTGTCCATCGCTGCCAGAACTGGTTTTTTAACTCTGATATTTGTTTCCAATTTTTGAGCAGAGACGTCCTTGAAGAATGTGCATTGGGATCAACAGCACTTGTTAGTGGTTCGCCAATTAGAAAATGACCTGGTGTTAGCGCACAAAGATCATTTGGATTGCTTGACATTGGTGTTAAAGGCCTTGAGTTCAAAATTGCCTCAATCTCTGTCATTATTGTCGTTAATTCTTCAAAAGTCAGGGAAGCTGAAGCTACACTCTTTTTAAATAAATGCTTAGCTGACTTTACTGCAGCTTCCCATAGGCCACCGAAATGAGGAGCTCTTGGTGGGATAAAATGGAAGTCAATGCCTCTATTTGTGCAGAACTGTGTTATTTTTCCTTCAGCATTTTTGCTATACACTGCTTGTTGAATCTCCTTTAACTGGTTGCTGGCTCCCACGAAGTTAGTTGCATTGTCACAGTAAATATTTCTACAGTTACCTCGCCTGCTCACAAATCGCTTCAGGGCTCCAACAAATGCATCGGTACTAAGATCGCTTACCACTTCTATATGGACTGCTTTGGTGGAAAAGCAACAAAATATGGCCACGTAACATTTTTGAGGTCTCTTACCTCTCAGCTTGAAATGAATGGAGAACGGTCCACAGAAGTCAATTCCCACGTTGATAAATGGTCTTGACGGTTGAACTCTGTGAGCAGGAAGATTTCCCATAAACTGCCCAAAGAGTTTCGGCTTAAATTTGCAGCAACGGACGCAATTTTGAATTATTGACCTGGCAATAGTTTTTCCTTTGATGGGCCAAAATTTTTGTCTTGTTATTGCCAGTAGTGCTTGGGCGCCTACGTGTGAGTTTGTTTCATGAATATGAGTCAGTAATAATTTGGTTACGTGGTGACCATATGGTAGAAGAATTGGATGTTTAGCGTCGTAAGGCAGTTCGGATTCTTGAAGCCTTCCTCCAACTCTTATAATTCCCGTTTCATCTAAGAATGGGCTAAGACTGCATAAGTTGCTGTTTGCATTAACGTGCTTACTTCCTTGAAGATATGCTATGTCTTCTTCGAAACCTTGCTGTTGAACTTCCTTTAGGATCACCATTAATGCACTATCTAATTCTTGTACGCTAAGCTGATCGTTTTTCCGTTCCTTCGGCAGTTGACCGATGTTTTTAATAAATCTCAGGATGTATGCCAACGTTCTTTGTAAATATTTGAACGAATTTCTGTGCTCAATACCTTCTAATATAGAAGTCCTCCTCGTGATTGTTGATAGCACCACCTTTGCCTGTCTCTTTTCCAAGTCTGTCGTCAAATTTGATGGTTTCAGCGGCCATGAGGATTGATGCCCATGTAGGAAAAGTGGCCCATACCACCATAGAGAATTGTTCTTTAGGCGCTCTGGCGTAGTTCCCCGTGAAGCTAGATCCGCAGGGTTGTGTTTTGATGGTACATGGAGCCATTGATCGGCTGTACTTACTTCTTGGATTGCAGCTATGCGATTGGCTACAAATGTGTAATGTGAAGATGATGATGAATTTAGCCAGGCTAGCACTATTTCTGAATCGGACCAACAATAACAGGGGTGATTCCATTTCAAATCCCTTTTAACTCGATGCATTAAGTTGGCTGTTAACTTTGCAGCGCACAACTCTAATCTGGGTATTGTTACGTTTTTCTTTGGTGCTGCTTTAGATTTGGCACATAGCAATCTCACTATTATAAGTCCATTCTGAAGAATAGATCGTATATATATTACAGCCCCTATTGCTTGTTCAGATGCATCTGAGAAAGCATGTAATTGCATAGAGCACGGCACATTTCCTGAACTAACATGTCTCTGTATTTTTATGTCATTTAAGACACCAAAACTCTGACGAAAGTTGATCCAGATAGAGCTATGTTCGTCTGGTAGTTTATCGTCCCAGCCTAGGTTAAGTGCCCACAATTCTCGTAAGAAAATCTTCATCTTTCCAATAACCGGACTCATGAAACCAAGAGGATCAAATAGATGAGCTATGTCTGACAAAACACTTCTCTTGGTAATAGTTTGTTCATCTGTCCATTGAGTTTTGATAGCAAACTCATCAGAACGTGGTAGCCATGTTATTCCCAAAGTTTTTACGTGGCAGTCATTATCGTCATGGAGTTCTAGCTGCGGTGCCCTGTCTTCTGAAGCGATATTTTCCAATAATGCAGTGTGGTTCGCGCACCACTTACGTAATTTGAATCCTCCAGATTGGAGAATTTGAGTTAGTTGTTCTTGTGTTTCCATGGCTTCACTGAGACTATTGCAACCAGTCATAACATCGTCGACGTAGAAGTCTTGCATGAGTGTCGAGGCTCCCAGAGGGCGTTGTTCTGCCATTTGGCCTGCCAGTCGTTGGAGACATTTCGTCGCCAAGTACGGAGCCGTTCTTACACCGTAGGTAACCGTAGATAATTGATAACATTTCAATTGCTTGGATGGATCATCTCTCCAAAGGATTAATTGATATTTCCTGTCATCCTTGTCCAGTATTACTTGACGGTACATTTTTTCTATGTCCGCTGTGAACACATACCGTGGTAGACGAAAGCGTAGTAATATGGAGAAGAGTTCATCTTGAATAGTGGGCCCAGTATATAAGATGTCGTTCAATGAAACATTCGACGACGTTTTCATCGATGCATCGAAAACTACACGAAGCTTCGTGGTGGTACTATCTGGCTTAGTCACGCAGTGATGTGGAAGGAAGAAGTATGGTCCTGAGATTTCTTTTAAACTGATCTCTTCCATATGCCCAAGATTTTTATATTCGTTAAGGAAGTCAATATACTGCGCCCTTATATCTGGGTTTCTAGTCAGCTTTCGTTCTAACGAATAAAATCTATTAAGCGCGATGTCTTTCGACTCTCCTAGATTCGTTGCTTCATTTGCGAAGGGCAGCCTTACCACAAAACGACCTGTATCATCCCTTCTCACGGATTGATTGAAGTGTGATTCACACTTGATTTCTGATGCCGACAAGGTTGGGTTAGTAGAGTCAACTTCTTCTTGTTTCCAAAATCGTTCAACTTGTTCATTTAGTTTGGCTTCTTCTTCTTTGGAGCAAATACCACACAAGACATGGGTAGCGGATGTGTTCGACGTTTTTCCGCTGACTATCCAACCTAATTTAGTGTTTTGCAGGATGGGAAGGGTATCTTCTAGTTTAATCTGTCCAGCTAGGAGTAGTTGGAAAAAGGTGTCTGCTCCTATTAGCAAGTCGATTCTGCCTGGACAATTGAATCCCGGGTCTGCTAATTCAATATTCCGTGGAATGGACCAGTTTGTGATATCCAAAGACTGAGATGGTTGATGTGTTGTTATTTCTGGCAGAATATGCGCTTCGATTCTGGTTGAGAAGTTGCATGTTCTTGATCGCAGCTCTACATTGATCCTCTTGTGGGCCTTCTGCGGACGTTGACCAATGCCTTGAATTTGTAATGGGTCAAATGTTTCTCTTAGTGCCAGTTTCTTCGCCAGCTGCTCTGTTATAAAATTCAATTGAGAACCGGAATCTAGTATTGCCCTGCACTCCACTTCCAATCCCTCGTTATTTCGTAACCTTACAATCACAGTGCTCAACAAAACATAACTCCTTTGCGACTTCGTTACTTGTGCAGCTAAAGTGGTTGGTTTTTGAGAAGATGAGCTGATTGGCGAAAGGTGTGAGTTTTGTTGACCCGATGGTGGGTATACCTTGTTTGATTCCTGTGTCTTCTGTAGAGTTTCTCCTCTTGTGTTGTACTGAATTTTACCTTCTCTTTCAAGATGTAATAAGGTGTTATGTTTTGATGAACACGTTTTACAACCTCTAAGAGAGCAATTCTTAACGGAATGGCCCACCTTCATGCAGTTTACACATAGATTATGTTTTCTAACCATGTCAAGCCTGCTTGATGGGCTCTTGGAAAGGAAGTCCTTGCAAGAATATAATGGATGACTCTGCTTGCAAATAATACACTTGCTCTTCATTGAAGTTGCCATGAATGCGGAAGATTTCGCCTGTTTTGTAAGTTTCGGGCTAGGTCTTACGTTGCATAAAGTTCGGCCTCCAAGAGCTTCTAGGGACTGAAATCGAGTTTCTAGAAATTTCAGGAAGTTCCCAATTGTGTCTAGTTCTCTTGGTGCATCTAGTGATTGCTCGTATAAGCCATGTGTAGTTTTGTCTAATTTTTTGATTACTATATGTATTATCAAAGGATCCCATGTTTCTGTATGCAATCCTAAATTTTTCAGTCCATACAGACATTCATTGGTTGTGTCGTGCAGGCTCTTAATAGCTGCAGCCGATTCAGCTTGAATTGTTGGTTGTGACAGTAGTTGACTCAATATCGCCGTAACAAGTAACCGCTTATTATTATATCGGTTATTCAGGATACCCCACGCATCGTCGTAGTTCTCATTAGAAATTTGCAGATGTTGAATTAACGCCCTTGCTTCTCCGCTCAGATTGGTTTTTAGATAGAACATCTTCTGAGTGTTGCTTATAGTTTGGTTGTGTATTAGCTGGACATACAAATCATGGAACTGTGTCCACTGTAAATAGTTGCCATCAAATATGGGCAGAGAAATCTTTGGCAATTTAATCAAGCTTTCTTGAGGTCTTGAAGGTGCAGGCTGTTCGGTGGATTTATCTTCAAGAATTGATACTTGCTGTTGGAGTGAAATGATAGTATCTTGCGTCCAGCCATCAAGGTTATAGAACAGATCTGATTTATAGCCCAATGGATTGTCTTCATTGGCAATTTCCCAAATTTGTTGGTCATTGTCAACCATCTCTCTCTGATATTGTTTGAGTATATCAATTTTTAGTTTGAAATATTGGCTTGGATGCTGTTGATCCTGCCTTGACTCAATATCTCTTATTTGGTGTGTTGTGAGCCGCATTAGGGCCTTTTGCTTGCGTATTAGCTTGCAAGCGTCCACATCCATAGTTTTGCCTTCATATAGTTCTGAAATTAATGAAGGTTTGCGTCCGTTGTCATTTTGTTTAACATTGTCATCGCAGTCGTCGTCGCTGCTACCTTCCTCATCATCTAAATTACCACTGTTCTCATCAGCCTGCTTATTGTTGCTGCTGGATTCAGCGCCTGCTGAGCTTGTCGCTCCATGATTGCCTTCTTTAGTAGTAGCCGTGGGCTCGCACGTAGCTTGATGTTCCAATAATAAACTGTTTAGTGTAAGGTACACCTGTTCTAGCTTCTTGAAATACTCGTTTTTGAAGTAGTGTGAACTGGCAAGCCGCTCCTGGAATGGAGTGAGTCTTTTGTGGTTTGATTGAATTATACGCCAGTATTTGTCTAATAACTGTATTCTCTTTGCGATGTAATCTTCAGTTTTACGGTCTAATGAATCCTTGCCGAAATTTATTAGTAGCCTTTCTAGTTTACTACCAATATCATGCTGTTCTTGCAGCATCCGTGCAACTTCTTCATCAGCCATGGTTTGAATCCGGATAAAACTTCTTGATTTTAGCCTTTGTAATGATCCTCTATGATGTGCAGCAGTAATAGGGTGCTGCTATAAATTCACCTTCGATGCTGGTGTCTGTGGCCTTCCTCGATATGGAAGCAGTGTAGTGCAATTCTCTTAATAGAGAATCACGTCGGGGTCACCAAATGTTTTTTGTACCGCGACAATTCAATTGTTTTAATTGCCGCCCGTTTAGTCGAACGTTGCCTAAGTACAATACCTATGCAACCTTGTGTGTTACCCTAGTACAAAACTAGTGCAACGATTCGTGGAGAACTGGGTAAGAAATGAATGAACGCCTGCTTCTGGTAAAAGTGAAAACTGTACTATATTTTACTTTATACAAAATTACGTTTTTATAATAAAAAGATGCTTATTTGACATTTTCGTAAACCTTAAATTCTAAGCAACATAAAATTTTATCATTTCATATTTTCCCACACCTTATCACCACAAAATATTTTTGTCGGATTCTAGTTTCATTGCCAGACGATTTTGTGGCGACAAGAATGTGGGAAATGTCTAGTCAACAAATTTGCTGTAAGAGCTGTAAAATTTAGCAATAATGATGAATGTTATATACATACATTCATCTGTTTGCTAAATTTTATGGAATTTTAATACTTTTATTTCTATTACTGATTTATATGGTATGTGATATTCAACAGAAGGTATGCCGTTAATAATGGAACATCAGCCAAATGACCACCACAACCACGCCTACAGGACCATATCCTTTTCATGAAATTTTACATAACCAAATCGCAAAGTGGCTGCCCTATGTCCTCGATAGCCTCACGAATTCCATCTTTGAGGTCTTGAATCGACGCTGGGCTGTTGGCGTAGACCTTCTCTTTCACGTGGCCCCAAAGGAAGAAGTCGGAAGGTGTTAAGTCACAAGATCTCGGTGGCCAATTGTGATCATCTCTTCGAGAGATAACACGGTCCGGAAACTTTTCCCGTAAAAGATCAATGGTTTCGTTGCTTGTATGGCACGTAGCGCCGCCTTGTTGAAAGTAAACGTTGTCGAGATCAATACCATCCATTTCCGGCCATAAAAAATCATTAATCATCTGTCGATAGTGCTATCCAATCACCGTAACTGTTGCTCCAGCCTAATTTTCGAAAAAGTAAGGTCCAATGACCCCGCGGGACCCGCACCAGACAGTCACACGTTGAGGATAGAGAGGCTTTTCAACAATAACTCTTGGATTTTCCGAGCCCCAGATGCGACAATTTTGCTTGTTGACGAAGCCATCGAGGTGGAAATGGGCCTCATCACTCAAGATGAGCTTTCGATGGAATTCCGGATCATTTTCATGCATTTCAAGGACCCAATCAGCAAAGATTCGACGTTGTTGATGATCGGCCGGCTTGAGTTCTTGTGTTAACTGAACTTTATAAGCCTTAAGACCCAAATCTTTATGCAAAATACGGTGTAATGACGTTTGTGGAATGCCTAATTCCAAAGAACGACGAGGAATGGACAAACTTGGGTTTTCTTCAACACTTTCGGCTACAGCAGCAATATTCTCGGCTGTTCTTGAGTGACGTGCACGGGTTTTATTCTTCACATCACTAACTTGTCCCGACAGCTCGAATTTTTCTACCAATTTCTGTATTGCGGTCCGACAAGGTGCTTCACGACGACCCAAAAATGTTCGAGTTTTACGAACCGTCTCTGCCACATTTTCACCATTTTCATAGTGAATTTTAATAATTTCAATGCGTTGTTGAATCGTGTATCGTTCCATTTTTATTAATGGCGTAGTTTCTACTTGTCAAATGTCAAAAAATTACAGCTCCAAAAGTGACATCTACCGAAATAGCGGGCTAATTAAACGAACACCTCTTATTGGAAAACCCTTTATATTCGGACGGACTACGGTAAGGTTACTATTGTATTATTTTGTTAAGTAAGGTATATAGTAAGTGTAGCTCACATATGCCTCCTGTATATGTTGCCCGAGGACGCTTATGGGGAGTGCGATTCGGAAGCTGGCGGGCATGCAAAGGCTTGCTTTCCTGAGGATTATGGGCTCAATGCTATCCACAGCTACTGCTGCCCTTGAGGTCTTACTTAATCTGTGGATCTTGTCGTTTAGGCAGATGCCAAAAGGGCTGGGTGCAGATTGCATTCATGGAGATGTTGGAAGGACGGCTGGACTTTCACTTCTTATTGCTCTTGGGCGTGTTGGCTGGATCTGGAAAACCCTCTGGCCAGCATGCCATTTGATGCAATGGTACCAGAGATTCATGTCGGGCGTCGCTTCTCTGTGCGTTTTCCTGTAAGGGAATCGTGAACTAAGGAAAATGGCTTATCGATCCTTCCCCGGTCCACTCTATAAAACTTTACCGACGGCTCTCTTAATAATGAGGGAGCCGGAGCGAGCGTTTACCTTTTTAAACCCCTGACATTTGGATGGAGTACCCACTTGGATGGAAGACACACTACCGTCTTCCAGGCTGAAGTCTTTGCCATCGCAATGGCAGCGAAGTTAGCCTTTGATATGGAGATCAAGGGAAAGGACATTCCTATCCTTTCGGATAGTCAGGCGGCCTTGATGGCTCTGAGTGGCCCTCGGATAACCTGTAAATTACTGGGGGACTGTAGGTTTTCTGTGGATAAGTTGTGTATCCACAACAAGGTGTCCCTTCAGGGGGTTCACGTGTGGTTCATGGGGGATGAAAGGGCTGACCATTTAGCTAAGGCTGGCTCTGATTTGTCAAGATGTCAAATTAAAAAAAAGGTAAGAAAATCCGAAATATTTAGTTTAGACAACCATAACTCGTGAGAGGAGAGGGGTATGGGCCTGGGTGAGTAGTCATTGTAATGGTCATGAAGTTCTGCAATGTTTTGTGAAAAACTAGCTTTTTTTCTTAATCACCCTATAACACCTAAACGGTTGATATGGCCCCCCGCCCACTTTTGTCATACAATTCCTTGCTTGCCTAGGTGAGTACTATCACCTCCTGCTCTATTGATCTCCTAGGCGGAAACATCCTGTATACATATATGTATGCAATATATTCCAATCGAAAAATCATAAACAGTCCGTGAATGATGCAAAACTTGGTACGGTATAGCTACAAGAAGTCTTGACGAGCCCTGACGAGTTTCAAAAATTTAATTTATCGGAGGGAAATATTGTCGCTTCAAAGAATTACAAGAGATTACTTCGAATATAATTTTTCACATTTTTTCAAGGATTTTCTCTGTAGGCGGGATCAAATTGAAGATGATCTATGCTGGCGGAAATCCCAGAAAAAATCAGTATACCTAAAACAAGTTTTCTTAATATTTATTCTACGCGAGCCGAGGTAGGAAAGCCCTCATTTTTCGTCGAAAATTTGCAGAACATGTTTCGGCAGAATTTCTATTTACACTCTTGGTGGTCGACACCCGACAGCAATTATTTTCAGATACAATCCCTTCATTCTGTGACAGCCTCTAAAAGGACCCATACGCGGCCACGCATGTTGTCCAACTCGAGTAGGAAATCATTGTTGTCACGCAGATTTGACCGTGTGTATTCCTGTTTGACAGTCAAGCAGTTGGACGAAAATAAAACTGATTTGACTTTTAGGGATGGTGCTACGTATTTGCCAACATTTTGTACCATGCAGGGGCGCAGTTTATCATGCATTCGTCATTCTTGAATCTTGAGTGAGCTCTATTGACGAAAAGATAATAGTTAAAGTGGCCCATATACGGCGAACATGTTGTCCAACATGGTGTGCCACACATGAAAGCGTTTTCTCCACACACTGTCAAACATGCTGTCCAACATTAGGACAGGAGCACATATCAGAAGCTGCTAGAACTATTATTTGTTATCTTTTCTTCAATAGAGTTCACTTAGGAATGACGAATGTGTGACAAATATCGCCATACGTGGTTTAATATGTTGTCAAATACGTAGCCCTACTACTAAGAATCAAACTAATTTGATCACACTGCCAGCCACACCCCAAACAGGCCCACATACGGTCGTGACAACATCGTTGTCCTACTCGACGGTTACACTTGCAAGTACAGCTTGCATGCAATTTGCACTGCCATCCTTCTTGCACGTGTAATCCAACTGCCATGCAACTTTCAGCGAACTTGAATGATGAAAAATCATGGCAGCTGGGAGATAGTAATTTGACATTTATACAGTTTTCAAAATGGCGGACACGAAATGCTTGAGAGAAATTCATATAAATTTATACCGGGAAAATGAAATTTTCTGGGATCATTTGAAATACATCATTTACCAACACCTTCATCTTCCTTTTTTCTTGGGATTTTACCATTGTGATACTTCCTTTATTGCCATAATTTTCCAATATACGCAAGAGTTTACGTCTTAATGCCATTTTTTAAATGAACTTGCATGCAAGCTGATAAGACATCAATCGAATTGCCTTCTGCTGTCAAGTTAAAAATTGTGTTGGAAGGTGTAACCCCCGGCTTAATAATGCATACAAATTCTAAAGAAAAAATCTTCATTAAATTTCTAAGAAAAAATTGAGAGCTTCGTTAACTGCACTGACTTATAACAATGGACTGAGCGTATTACCATTTTCCTATAGGAAAGAATGGCACAAGTTTTATAGTTCTCTCTTTCGCCCTATGTCAGAGTTGGAGCTACCAACACAAAACATTGCTTACTGAACGTTTACTTATGCGATTTGATGTTTTTATGTTGGCTACAGATGCAATCACCGCAGAAAGAATAAGGTAAAGATAGTGTTTGGCATGCGCCGTCTCTCTTGCACATACGCAGGATTCAGTTAAGAATAACTTTTGAAAATTAAAGTCAGAATTAGTTTAATTTCTTAGAAGAGTGCTTATAAGCGTTTAAAATATCACTTGGACACAAGAAAATATTTTTTCGATTTACGGGTGTAAAATGTCATCTGATTGGTTGAGTTTTACATATTTTTATGTAGTAAACGTTTTAAAGGCTGCTCTAACGGTGATATACTGAAACACAATATTTTTTGTGCCACATGAAATAGCAAATCGCTCAGTCCATTGTTATAAGTCAGTGGTTAACTGGCAAACGAAATTTTATAATTTTTTTTTTGATTACATATTTAGTTAATCAGAATGCAGAAAAATATATTTTACACTGGGCGCGTTTAGGCGGAGACTAAAACTGTTTGGAAGAATTGGAAGCGTTTGTCACAAGCATGTAAAAGTACCAACAGCTTCGGTATGGTTTGCAATTACGCGGAGGAAAAATCAGTAATTTTGACCGCTTTGGTCTCCGCCCACTGCAAGCGCATTTAATCGGACAATTTGTGTTGAGATTTTAGTTTTGAGGGAGTAGTGCAGTGTTTCTACTCTACTCCGAATAGTGGTTCTTATTTTTTTAACTTTCCTGTAAAGACTGGCAAGAAATTCCTCAGTATGTAATATAAAATAATTGTTATTTTATTTTTGTGTTAACTTAAGGAGAAATAATATGATTTTTTCAGTTTTTGTTAAAGCAATAAGATTTTATTTATCAGCTACATTGTTTATGTTTTTGAATATTTTGTGGTTTACTTAAATTTCTAGAAAGAAATTGGGGTCACTGCTGACCCCATATGCCCACTTGTGTTGATTTGCTAGTGCACCTATTTTAAGGGTTAAATGTGAAATAGTTGGAAATCTCGTCTGCTTATTAACTTATTGTTAAGTTAACTTTGGTAAGGGCTTAAACACAATTGCGACGATCTACGACAATTGCAGTAATAGGAACAATTTCCTCTAGAAACGTTTTATGGAGCGTATATTGCATAGGAATCCGTCCGCCGCGCTATCCTCGCAAATTGTATTTAAGCCTTAAAACCCACGGCAAATTCATGCGCAAATTCCCTCGAGTCATTGTAGAGAAATAGAGAGGGAAACGTCTCGAGGTGTACTGCTCTTACACATCAATGCATCTGTTAACACTATTACTGTTGCAAAGTCTATTGTTCAAGAATTGGACTCTGAGGAATACGTCGAAGATATCCAAGGCGGTTTGGGAGCGTTTTTTTTTGTTATTCTGAGTATACTATTTTAATGGTATTAGAGTAGGTAAAATGTGCGCAAAGAATATATTGTCCTCTCTCATCACTTCTTAGCAGAGCTGGGCAAGTACCTACCAAAGAAAAAGTACTTAAGTACAAGTACCGAAAGCCTGAGTACTTCAGCATAAGTACAAGTACCGCATGTATGAAAAGTACTTGTAACTAAGTACTAAGTCTATAAAAAAGTACTGAGTACTTTTTGAAGTACCTACTTTTTAAAGTACTTTTTTAGAATCTTTGTACGTTGGCAGTAATATAATGAAGTTTATCGAGTTCAGATATTAATAAAACAATACCTTTTGAAAACTATAGCATGTATAGTAACCAGTGGCTACTATTTATAGTTTTTATAGTTTTCGGTGCAGCAAGTAGAGTAAAACTTTCACCTCTCCTTGCTACACTCACAAAAACTATTAGAGGTCCGCCCCAGCACCCATTATCGCCTCCGATAATGCATAACAATTCTAAGGAAAAAATTTCCAGTAAATTTCTACGAAAAAATTGAGGCATCGTTGATTTTATATTGGAGCGAGGCATTGCTTGCTTACCCTTGGTTATGTCCACAGACGTATACAATATGGACTGCTTACGTTTCTATTTCATGGACATAATTGCTTATGTCAAAAAGAGTTCTTACGTTGGTGCCAACATTGTAAAAGTCATTGGGGTGAAGTTGAAAAAGTGTGCACGCAGCTCGGGAAGTGATTTTAATAAAATATTTAGAAATTCTTCTGCGTATCTAATGAATACATTGCCTTTGATAAAACAGTTTTTGTCAGTAATATCCCTAAATGATTAATTTAAAAACAATTATTTCGACGAATCCACTAATTTATTTGTTGTTTTCAGTTCTCTCTCAGTTGATACTTGGTGTTTAATCCGAAACAGTCAGCAATATAGAAGTAAGCCCACGTTATGCAATTCATATTATACATGTCAGTGGTTATGTCATCAAGTCGAGGCATAGTCGATTTTATATTCGAGCGAGACGTTACTGGTTTTTGTTCTACTTGCCCAGTATTGTGTGTATGTTATTAGTTTGTAGAAGATTCTGCCTTGACACGTGAGTGCGGCATATTCTTTGACAGTTCTTTGCGTGCTTTAAAACTCAACAAAAAAGGAGTTGCGCTAGAGATTGTGTTTGATTTTCTGCGAAGAGTTAGATATTTTTAGGTACTTAATAGACTCAGAAATACCTAAGTAAAAATCTTGGTACCTAAGTACAAAAGTAAGTCTTAAGTACAAGTAAATAGAAGAAAGTACTTATGTTCAACTACTAAGTAGGGGCATTGCAAAAGTATTGAGTAATAAGTCTTAAGTAACGAAAATGTACTTTAAGAAGTACTTAAGTCTTTTTTTACTTAAGTATTGCCCAGCTCTGCTTCTTAGGCTACAAATAACTTGAGCCTTAAGCAAATACCTAGGTATGTTTAAAAAGTGACCGTTTTTATGTAAGACTGCAATCATTTCATATGAACCGACCAATTAAAATTAATTGAAAAGTAAAGTCGAATTCAAAAACCCCCGAACCTTATTACGCTTGAACGTAAGAAGCGCACAAAAAGATAAAACAGAAAAAAATCCGCAAAGCTCTCGAATAGCGTCTATGAAAAGAGTGCAGTTTTTGCAATCTTGCAATATGTTTTAAACGCACTCGTTATCCATGGATATGTAATCTAGAAAAATATCACAAAAGCTTAATTCTTACTCCTTTCCACAACCATTCCCCCCCCCCCCCACCAAAGAGGCCTTTGCCCAGAATGGACCACATATATATGTATGTATTTTCTTCAAGCAAACGTCAAAATACAGTCTAAACGAGACTTGCTGCAATGTTTTGTTATTATATTTTGTTGTTGTTGTTGGTGTTGTTGTTGTTGTTTGCACTATCGCCACCACCCGCCCCATAGAAGCTTTCTTTCCCAACAACAAAATGGTAGAAACTAAATCACTTTTCAGAGACTTATTAAACTCACAATGTCCCGCCTGGCTTTGTGTATTTTATGAATTTATCTGCAGCCCTTCCCACCCCCGCAGGGAGTTGGTAAGGGGGGGGGGGAATGCATTCGTGAAAAGCGCCATCGTCATCGTCGTCGCTGACATTAATGCTTCTATAAGTGTGCTCTTCTAAATCTCATAAAGCAATGTTTCCTTCAAATCCTCTTAAATAACTTTCTCCATCGCACGGATACGGATAAAAACCACAAGCAGAGCTTTAGTCCTTTTTCGTTTTTTTTTCTCTACTTTTTTTTCTCCTTTTCCATTTTGAGAAAATGCTACAAACACTAATCCCCAGCATTACACAATTGTGGACAATCTTTTCAAGCACGAGCTTGTTATATCAAAGCGTATATGTAGGTAGTTGAAAACGGACGACCAAGAGAGAACTAGCACGTAATCCTCTTTTATAACTAGTAGCCGGCAAACATAAATTGCAAGTAAGCGACCACAGGCCTGGACTGGACTGTGGACTGCAGTCATAGACTAAATCACTCAATGAAAGAAACTGCAGGAACTAAACTGGAAAAAAAATAATTTCTTACCGTTCATTGCAGAATTTTAATATAGTATTACGATGCAGCCACTGAAAGAAAAGGGGGGGGGGCATGGAAGACCAAGTGAACCTCGAAACCATGTAATTCGCTTATCGAAATTAGATCAATTTCGTCGTGGAAAAGCTACTGTTATCCTTTAAAACAATGTCACCATTTACATTCTCAATCCTCCACTGGAGAATTATTTTTGTCGTGCGATAAAATTTTGTGGGAGGGGCAATGTAATCGATCCATAGAACACCACGAAACTGGCATTTCCTATTGAGCTACAATGTCCTTTTCATTAAATTCTTAGAAATTCTCTATCCTCCTAATGAAATTTACATCAATCAATCGCTACTCGAGCATTATTAATTACTATTCATTCTCCAATCCTTGCGATCCCCCTTGCCTATATTGCACCATGGAGTAATAGGAACTAACAGTTGGCTTGATCAATGCAGACATTCTTAAGCACAGCATCACAGCTCATTTTCAGGCCTTTCTTTTACCCTTGAAATAATTAACAGGAAAGTTTCTCTTGTACATATATAGTACGCAAGGATATACTTATGCATGTATAAGGCTTGCAGGCTGTTTTGTTCTCTTATGTGTGTGTGTGTAGTGTTTGAGAGAAAATTAATTAAATTTGCTGCCGATAGGGGACGTTAGAAGAATCCTGATACAGCAGCATTTGAATTGAATCAATCAATCTTTTCAGGAGCAGGGCAGGGGGAATATAATATCTTAACTGATAGTCAAGCAGTAAGGTAAGTCAAATAGCGAATGGAAAATATTTAGCAAGATTAAGCGGCGAAATAGCTGTGTGGATTCTCATGGCTGATAGTCCATGATTTAGCATCACAATTTATTGCAGGTTTGTAGTTGTAGTAGTGGGAACAGAAAGTAGTAGAAAATAAAATTTTAGAGAATTTTATATTACAAGTAGTCGAACAGAGAACAGAGTTTTATGGTTATCCTTTCAATCATGTGGTCTGAAGAGACTAGGATAAATTTAAGAAAGTCTTGAGGTTTCTGATGCTATTTCTGCTCAAGAGCTTGTTGTATATGTACGAAGAGCACTTTATTTTGGAAACGAAGGAAATGGATAGAATAAATTAGAGAGCTGTAAATTTAGAATGAAATGCGAAATTTATACTATTTGTATAGAAAAAAAAAGAAAATTTTGAGTTTTAACGGCAAAAGAAGAAGAAGAAAAAACTTTTGAATTAAGTAAAGTAAAGAATTAGTTTATGAGAACTTCTAAACTTCACTAACTGTTTGTGTATTTGTGTTTACGTATTTTATCAATTTATATCTCTAATTTGGAGCATTTATTGTAAATTTAAGTTTTGATGGTGCTGCTTGTAAAAAGTGTTAGGGAAATAGTTTTTGTTCACTAACGACAAACGTCAGTTGTGTTGATATTTCAGAAACTTTTGAAAACTTTCAAGTATAACTTTAGTGTTGATGCTTAGCTTAGCTTTGATTTTGAGCACATCCTCAAGGCTCTATACAGGGTGTCCCATACGTACCGCATTTCCTTTATACACCGGATTCCTCACTCAATTTTGAGAAAAATGTGATATGGGAGGAGAGTCGGAAAATGCACGGTGAGGGCGGTAAGGGGGTTTTGTGATTTTTGTTCTTTCTATCCTAATACCATGTAACTTTCGTGTAACTTTCTTGTTATACACCCTATGAAGGTGACTTGCATCTCAGGTGATAGTAAACCCTCTACGGTTTCCAACAAATGTCCAACCACCTCTCTATTCCTTTTCCGTCGGCAGTTATAGGACGTCAAAGTCAAATAATTAGAAAATTTTGCAATTTGTTTTTCAATTTCAATGATTTTCCCGCTAAAAGGCAAGATAAGGATAGCACTTTCTTGCACGATCTCGAGACCTCCGAATGTTACCTTTCATGTGATCCTGCATATGTACCTACCTAAATGCTACCGTTTTTGAGATATTCCTGATAGGGTGTATATCAAGAAATTTACATGGTGTAAAGTGGAAACAGTACTAAAAATCGTAAACCCCCCTACCGCCCACACCGTGAATTTTCTGGCTCTCCTACTATACAATTTATTTCTCGAAATTGAGTGCGTAATCCGGGGTATAAAGGAAATGCGGTACGTATGGGACACCCTGTATATGCATGCAAAAATACTAACTGCATTTATAAATAGAGCTGAGTTCATTAATTTTCCAAAATCCTATATGCAATAAATCTCTTCTAGCTATGGAACTAATTGAAAAATATTGTCATCTTGTTGCAAAACTTATGACAGATCCTAGAGTAATATTTTGTCACTTTTCACACTATAAAAAAAAAGGTCTAAGGTGTACTGAATGGAAGACAATCCGCAAATATATCTGAAGTTTTGGAGTAATATCATAAAGTATACAAGAAAACGAGGTGTCACTGATGCATCATGATAGAGAGAAATTATTGCGGTTTGTGTCTTAGTTTTCTTGTAATATGCAAAATTGTATTTTGTAACCGCGATATTGTCGTAGATATTACGACGACTGTTTCGGGGGTGTATAACCAAAGCCAATCATTAATTGGAGCCTCTAGAAAATGCGATTTTCTAGTCCATATTTCATAGAGTTACTTACTGGGTATCCGGTTCTTTAATCCTTCTACGGTTAGCTTTGTTTTATATTTATGACAGATCTGCGACAATTTGAAGACGTCGCTATTGTTGAATTTAAAAGCTCTAGATAGAAGGTTAGAAATTAAAAGATTTCTGCGACGAACTAAGAGTTTGCCTATCATGACTATCTAATTTTTTATCGCAGTGAGAATATCATAGAGAGTGACATCATTGTCCAATATATTGTCGTGAACAAATGTTGAACAATACTGGAAAAATTCACTAATGGATAAGATGCTAATATTAAGTATTATTATTATTATTTATGGGGGGATGCAGATAGAGTTCCTGCCTCTCATCTAGTCCAGTGACATATAAGATCTTTTGTAATATTACCTCTAAATGCTCATTCATTCGAACTTAAGGTCTTTTATAAAGCCCAAGATCCAGACAAGCCAAAAGATTCATCAAAAGACTTTCTTTAGAGAAGAGCTTGGATCTTTTCGGGCTAATTAGAAATCAACTCAGAATCATTACGGGAGTCCTAACCGGGCACTGTAATATGCATCGGATTGGCACCTCACCTACTGATGTGTCTAGGATATGTTTTGAAGAGGATGAAACATCGGAGCATGGCCTGTGTAAATGCGAGGCTATTGCACAATGCAGATTCCAGGCGTTTGGCTCATACTTATTAAATCCTGCCAACTTCGAAGAAATATCTTCCAAAGAAATACTGATTTTTCTAGGAAGAGTGGGATTGCTAAAAGAACTGTAATGCAAGCGGTGCACAATAAGCCAAAAATATCGCCAGTGCAAAAGCTACTCGCCCCGCTTATATCTAAATCTAATAATGTCGTGGGCCTGGTGCGTAGGCTATGGGCACCCAGTTAAGTTAGTTAGACATTCCGGTCTCTTGATTTTCGACAACTCATTTAGATTATATTTCTTCTTGAGCGCCATCTACCAGAGTATGTAGCACAAGATTTGTTTTACTATGGCTGTATGCATCCATCGTACCACTTTACCTTGGTAGCCAACGCTCATCAGTTTACAAAATTTTAGTGCTGGTGCTGGCGGCGGCTCTTAAGTTCACTAACACAACTTTTGTGTCAAGTACGACAATGTGAGTGTACCTTATGTGGTGGTAGCCCTGGTAGACATATCATGATGAGCTCATCAATGAGCTCCTCATGAGCAATCAGATGAACGTACTAAAGAAATTTATTCGCGTTTAAATCAAATTCGGAAAAAAACTCATTTATTTACTTATTCACAGATAGCGTGCATGAGAATAGCATCTCTTTCATTTATTTAGAAATGTATGCTATGCTTCTCTTTTGTGCATTTTACAATATTAGATGAGCACTTCGATGAGTACATAATGAGCGTTACGATGAGCTTATTAATGAGTATGTCAATGAGGGTCACGATGAACTTATGATCATGTCAATAAGTGTCACGATGAACTTATTAATGAGCGTAGCACTGAGTGTCACGATGAGTTTTATTAAGGAGCATGTCAATGAGTGTCATGATGAATTCATAAATGATAATCTGCATTTACGACTGTTTTCATATTTTTTTCCGAATTCAAACTACATACATATAAGACGATGAGGCGTAAGGATTTGGGCATAACGTCTTGTTCAGCATACCGGCGACAGTCTTTCCGCAGAAAACAAATCAAAAAATTAATTTAAAATAAATAATTTAAAAACTTAAATAAATAAATCACAAAAATCTATTCAAATTTTCCTAATAGAAATGTCATCTGACAAGGTGATGACAATAATAAATATTTATTTATTGCTGGTTTAGTAAATAGGAAGCAGTTTCATGCTATTCAATGAGCCCTTCGATGAGATTTAATGAATACTCATCAGGAGGCTCATCGGGACTTAATTTTCTATATGTTTCTTTATGAACTGCAAACATCTTGATACTTTTCAGTCAAATTAGTATTGGTTTACATAAAAACTGCCCCTTGCGGGGCAGGAGACAAGGTAAAACTGTTAGCAGTTTCTAGTAGGGTACAACAACTAGACTTTTTTACTAAGCGCCTCGATGAGTTTTTTCGCCAACTCATCTATCAGCTCATCATTAAATTGGTATGGATACTGATCTGTAGGTATAATGTAGGAGTGAAAGAGAGATAAATGGTGTTGCGCTACAAATTTATTTCTTTTGGCTTTTGTTGAAGCAAGGAAGTTGAAGTACAATTTTAAGTTAAGTGTTAGTTAAGTTAGAGTAGTGCTTTTTAATTATTTGTAAGTAATTTTTAATATTTTTATGGATAAAGAAATAAAAATTTTAAGAAATTTGTTGATGATATGTGTAATGAGCATATATTATATTAACTTCATTGCAATAAAAATATGTTGTACTTTTGTGTAGGGATAACCACGCTTAAGGGATAATCACCCTTACACTTTAAAAAAAAAATTTTAGAAACTTATCGCAAGACATTATCCAGAAAGGAATATGAGGCTGAACTACGGAAGGATATTTTATTGGAATACAATCGCTATAATGTGGTAACATGTACAGCGAGGTATTACTTTTTTATCTGTCCAGTTCTACATACATACGTACGTCTAAGACTAAATGATTAATTTTTACAGAAAAAAAGCAACGAGTACAGCAGATAGTCTCGACGAGCTGCTATAATCAAAAAGACATATTTTTTTTCTCCAAATATGGCGTTGGACTTTTTTTTTTAATTTTTCCAAATATGAATTCCAAATTTGGGTTTTTGTTTTTTTTTTTTTTTATTAATTCGCATTTGAATTTCTGTTTTTGCTTTTTATGTTTTTTTTATTAAATAATACGTACGTATATTATATGAGCTTATTTTTCAGGATTTTATTTTCTGAATTTGAAAACTTTTCACCCCTGATAATCATGATTACGCTCAGCGATGAATATTTGATTAACTCACCCCTAATAATCATGATTACCCTCAGCGATGAAGTATTTGATTAACTCACCCCTAATAATCATGATTACGCTCAGCGATGAGGTATTTGATTAACTCACCCCTAATAATCATGATTACGCTCAGAGATGAGGTATTTTATTAACTCACCCCTAATAATCATGATTACGCTCAGCGATGAGGTATGTGATTAACTCACCCCTAATAATCATGATTACGCTCAGCGATAAGGTATTTGATTAACTCACCCCTAATAATCATGATTACGCTCAGCGATGAGGTATTTGATTAACTCACCCCTAATAATCATGATTACGCTCAGCGATGAGGTATGTGATTAACTCACCCCTAATAATCATGATTACGCTCAGCGATAAGGTATTTGATTAACTCACCCCTAATAATCATGATTACGCTCAGCGATGAGGTATTTGATTAACTCACCCCTAATAATCATGATTACGCTCAGCGATGAGGTATTTGATTAACTCACCCCTAGTAGTCATGATTACGCTCAGCGATGAGGTATTTGATTAACTCACCCCTAATAATCATGATTACGCTCAGCGATGAGGTATTTGATTAACTCACCCCTAATAATCATGATTACGCTCAGCGATGAGGTATTTGATTAACTCACCCCTAATAATCATGATTACGCTCAGCGATGAGGTATTTGATTAACTCACTCTTAATAATCATGATTACGCTCAGCGATGAGGTATTTCATTAACTCACCCCTAATAATCATGATTACGCTCAGAGATGAGGTATTTGATTAACTCACCCCTAATAATCATGATTACGCTCAGCGATGAGGTATTTGATTAACTCACTCTTAATAATCATGATTACGCTCAGCGATGAGGTATTTGATTAACTCACCCCTAATAATCATGATTACGCTCAGCGATGAGGTATTTGATTTACTCACCCCTAATAATCATGATTACGCTCAGCGATGAGGTATTTGATTTACTCACCCCTAATAATCATGATTACGCTCAGCGATGAGGTATTTGATTAACTCACCCCTAATAATCATGATTACGCTCGGCGATGAGGTATTTGATTTACTCACCCCTAATAATCATGATTACGCTCAGCGATGAGGTATTTGATTAACTCACCCCTAATAATCATGATTACGCTCGGCGATGAGGTATTTGATTAACTCACCCCTAATAATCATGGCTACGCTCAGCGATGAAGTATTTGATTAACTCACCCCTAATAATCATGATTATTTGATTTACTCACCAATGAGAATCATGATTATGCTCAGTAATGAAATATTTGATTTATTCACAAGGGCAATCAATAAATTGCTCATTATATGAATGCGAAGTATATAAATGAGTTTAATCCTAGAACAAAAATTAGCATTACATTCATCCAACCAATCATCATGAGTTCATCAGTGCGCTCATGATGATAGGACTACCAGGGTGGGTTTAAAGCCCCAGCTAATATGAAAATTTTTTTACATGCGTAAAAGGCGACACTGGTTTTTTTCACTCGTTCTAGTATATTACTCCTCCAACTCAGCTTAAAGTCTAGTATGCACCACCTAAATATTTAGCTTAGTCAAACTATAGTTAAAACATATAACTGTAAACAAAATCAGCAATTAAATTTTAACTACAGAATTAAACCTGAAAATATGAGTGAATGAGTTTAAAAAAGTGTCGCTACCACCTTTCAGGTAAATTCTTTCCATAAATTAAGCGGGAAATGAAAAAAAAATATTGAGCGTAAATTATGTAAATATTAATTTGGTTAATTAAAAATGTTTACATGGGAACTGCTTAATTAAAATGTCAATAAAAATTGCGTTCCACTTTGGGACTCTGAATTATATAAGCGCGGTCGTTCGAAATTTGATTATACAAAATGATAAACGTCCAGTTAATGGGCACTCATCAGGGTCCAATACTTATATCCTGTATAAACAATAATTTCAGGTTTTATCAACTGAAGTTAATTATTATGATTTTCACCTAATGAACTACTTTAGATGAGAGTTTCACAACTTGGCCACGTTTTAGTCAGTTAAGCAGAATACATATACAAATGTTGCTGCAACATTTTTTCTTCTATGCATACTTTAGTGCATTTGCATAAAATATAATAAACCAAAGGATATTACCGGATGGGGGGCTTCTTGTGATTTTTTTCTGTCTGTTTTGTTGTTGTAAAACCCTTCTGCCCAAGCATTAGATATAGAAGGGTGTGAGAGTTTTTTTTTCTTCTTTCTTTTCTTTCAGTTCAGTCCCATTCAGCTTTTACACTTGAAGCACCTTGAAGCTTTTGAAAATCTACATAAAACGGTAATAGAGTCAATTTCCTCTTTCCATTCTCTTCTGATCCTTGGGCTGTGTGATTTTTTTTTTGTTTTATTTTGATGAATTTTTGTGTGTGTGCTAAAGTGCTTAACGTAAAGATATCTTTCATCTAGAAATTCAGGATTCTGTTTGTATTAGACTTTTGCGGAGGACATGAAATCCCATTGCCGCCTTTCTTTCGCTTTGTCAACTCTTATCTGACCGATTGCGGTGAGTTTTGCAGGTAGATTTTCTACCTTGGGTTGTATGCCTAACTATAGACGGACTATCATCATGGGTCTTGCCTAATGAAAGCTGGGGTGAAAATTAATTTCCGGCATTGAATTTAGAATTCTCGTATAAAAGGAATTTGAAATGAGTCATCTATTTAGGGAAAGAGAGAAAGGCTATATACTATACTTTGTGGTTAGATAACAGAAAGGTAAAGCAAAAACAAATAGAAAATGAACTCAAGTCGTCATAGGTATTAATAGTGCTCCAGTCTTAAGTTTCTACAGGTATAGTGGTTATTTGCGGTGCATGAATATCGTGCAGGAAATTATATTCAACCTAGGTACAACGTTCTATAATTATTATTAACGTCTGTGTTGTTTCTAGAAGCTAAATTTATTCAGATTGAACTAGTTCAAGGCAAACGATATTAATCGCGCAAATCAAGATTACGGTCAAGATACAAGGATTATATTATGTGAGCTGAGATAGGAATAATTAGATTTCCTTACTCTATGTGTATATGTGTGCATTCATTTCCTGCGAAACTGGTTTCTCAGATAAGTAGCAGATCTTCATCTTAGTCATTTTGATCTTGTTCTTTATACCTATCTACCTTCATTAATTTCCCTCAAATGACCTATAAAATTTTCTAGAGATGCTATCGGCGCGGTTTGTTACTACGTTTATAAAGTCAGTAGATAGGTACCTAATTAAAATTTTGTTGTTACTGTTTTTGTTTCTTTTGTTTTTACTTTGATTGAAGATCTTTTAATTAAATTTAATGAATACGTAGGTACTACCTAGAAGGAAACTAAATATATGTATGACTAGGTATACCGGAGGCGGTATAATCTCCGGTATACAAAGTGTTATTTAAGGGACAGCAAAAGCGTTAAGTGACTTGAAATCGTAGTAATCAGAAGAAGGTTATCTATAGATTGATTATTCCTGATATTGCTATGATGAGTAGTTATTATTTCGTTACCTACTATAGTTTTAGTGTGTCCTTGATTAGTTTATTACGTGTGCTATTTTTAGATAAATTTTAATTTTACAGTACTTTTGTGATACTTTGAGATTGAATTGTTATGGCCGTATGTAAATTAGGGTAACTGCACTAGTATCCGAATAGCTCCAGAATTCGGACACTTTTCATTTTATTTAATAAAAATAAGAAAAGTACATACATTTTTTTTATATATATTATTAAGCCAAGCTCAGGGGATACCCTATGATGCAAAGCACAACATGGCAGGAAGGATATAGGGAAAGGATTAGGGGATATGAGGAGAGTGGCGGAGGTGCCGATGTATGTCGCCCTTAAACTTCCGCAGATTGTATGTCGGGGGAAAAACAGAAGATAGTAAGCTGTTCCACATTCGTACTGTTCGGGATAAAAAAGCATCACGGAATTTTACTGTACGGCCGAAAGTAATTTGAAGGGTTAAAGGATGTGCGCGGTTTGCAGAGCGCGAGTATTGCGTGCAGGAGACATTCTACAAGGGATTAGACTAGATATTTCATCAGAACATTGACCATGCATATAGCGATAAAGGAGCGAAAGGCATCCAACATTGCGGCGGTGCTTGAGTGAGTAGATATGACAAGTTATTGCCAAATCGCCAATGAGCTTGAAGGCTCTCTTTTGGACAATATCCAATGAAGCTAAGGCTGTGCGACTAGCCCCGGCACATATATGGGAGTTTTATTCCATTCTAGGTCTAATGTAGGACTTGTAGAGGAGCGCTAGATTTGACGGGCTGAAATATTTCTTACACCTTTTCAGAAATCCAAGACATTTCGATACTTCTTTGGCAACAGACAAGATGTGATCTGTTCAGTTTAACTTACTGGAAATATTAATGCCCAGAATGCTTAGTGACGGTGAATCAGAAATTAATGCTCCATCAAAAGAAAAGGGAGTGGCTAAAATTGTCAATGAGATGAGACAGCTTTGGGTCTTGGATGCATTATATTCGATGCTATTCGCTTTGCCCCAAGCGAGGATATTGTTAAGATCGCTATTCATTGATCTAATCATGCAATCTCTTTTAACACATGCGGCATTCCCCCTGGAGTCCGCAACAGTGTCAAAGGAGTAAGCGAAATCAAGAGTACTGTCAAAGTAAGGAAAAGCAGATCATTAATGAAAATTAAAAAGAGAATGAGAGAGATAACAGAGCCTTGAGGCACACCAGCATTTATGGGATGCAGTTCAGATGTAACGCCATCTAATACAACACGTATTTGGCGACTAGATAGGAAACTTTCAATCCATAATAGAAGAGGAGGAGAGAGACCAAGTGCTTTAAGTTTGGCTAAAAGGGCTGGATGCCAGACTCTATCAAAGGCCTTTGAAATATCTAGGGCAACGATTTTGGACTCACCGAAATTGTGAAGACTACGGTTCCAACGTTCCGTATGAAAGGTCAGCAAGTCTCCAGATGAGCGTCCAGCTCGAAAGCCATATTGGCGATCGTTGATGAGATGATTAGTTTCTAGATAATTCATTAATTTGGAGTTAATGATAGATTCAAAAACCTTTGAAAGAATCGAAGTGATCGCAATTGGTCGATACATTAGCCTTAGAACTCTGTTAGAATTTTGTTTATTTAATTTTTTTCAGATGCACATCCAGAATTTGGGTAACAAACGTGTCATTTTTGAAAAAATACTTATCAGTCTGTGTATGTGTACCTACTTCACGTCAATAAGCTCCACACGTGTTTTATGTAAATTGCAATTAGTGCATTGGACATCAGAGAAAGTGAGATAAAATTATTAAGTATTGCTTTATTTAGTTTAATTGTCTTTATATTGATTGAATATTGTATTTTATTACTGTTAAATAAAAAATGTGAAATATTTTTTATTAAATTCATAAAGATTTCGCATGTCCGGTAACTAAAACAGAAAAAAAAACAATTTTGTTTAGTTTCCGGACAGGCTGTCCACACACTGAAAGTATGATTTAAAAGGGATTGTTTCCTGCTTATACTTTCTAACAGTGTTGGGCAAAATGCAATTTGATTGATGATTAATGATTACGATTACAATCTGTAATCTGTAATCATGATTACAGATTGATAATATTAATCAGAAAAGTAATCATTTATATCAATTACTGATTGATCAATCGTAACCGTAATCATGATTACACGATTACATTTTTTGATTACAAATTTGCAAAAGGTTTAAAATTGTAGTTAAAAGAAAACAAACATTGTTGTACATTCCCGAAATCGGTAGTGGCACATAAACTAATGTTTATAAACATTTATCAGTAATGGGATGGTAATTGAATATCTGATATCTGTGGATTGATAAACGGTATTATTAGCAATTAAGAAAGGGAAAAAATCATATACGGTTTCGTTATTAGAGTTAAAATCTTCTTTATGATATCAAAAACAATATTGTATAGTTTTGTTAGGTAGTAGTTAGTAAATCTAACTCTTGCTGTCATGTCAGTAATATTTAACCATTGCAGCGCTTCGAGTAATCTTCTAACTGGTGTATATATGCTGCATTTCAGAGTTACTCGCATTGCCTTATTCTACAACAGCTGCATTCTGACTTTGAATTCATTCGAACTAGCAATGTGGAGCAATATGAAAAGTGTAGCAAAATCAAAGCGTTAAAGGGCATTATTGCATTTTCCATGCTCAACGACATTCTTATACGCTCCAGAAATCTAATTCTTTTCGCCATCTTTTTTCACATATAATCAAGATCCTCGAATTTAAGCTGATGATCAGATATGTGTTAGTCTCTATTAATAGAAGCACTTACATTCTTTACACTGACTTCAATTAATACATAATCCAGCAGTGTCTTGAAGTTTTCTACAATAAAAACTCTTACGATCACAGATTGTTTTTTTTCTTCTTAGAACTAAATTTTAAAATCACTTGAAAAGTTTCATTTGTAATCAAAAAAAAAATGTAATCATGTAATCATGATTACGGTTACATTTTTCTAAGATTACTCGATGTAATCATGATTAATGATTGATGGGTAATCATGATTGATGTAATCATGATTAATTTAATCATGATTATTAATCTGATCACAAATTTAGTTGATTACGCCCAACACTGCTTTCTAATACAGTTATAAAATATGTTTTTTATAGGGTAGAAAAACTTAAACATGTTTTTATATTAAACCTTTAGTGTTCGGACTCATTTTATTAAGAAATTCCATTTCTGCTGTCCGACTAACTAAAATGGCAATTTCAGTGTTCGGACAAAAATATTTAATATGTAATCGATTAATTAAAAATAAAAAATATCTGGGTAGTAAATAATTATAATAATTTTCAAAATAATGGATGACAGTACTTAATACACATACAAACGTATAAAACGATCCGTTAATAATGCAGAGATGACGCAAGCTGTTCTACATCGATGTCAGAGAAAATAAATTGAGCATTATGAAGTGTGTTGAAAAATAATTATGGAGAGTTGTTGGCAAGTGTGGAATTTCATTTAAACAAGATAATTTGGTCAACACTGTGCAACATATTAAGAAGATGGTTGACGAGGAAAAGCATGGCTTAATTCTCTCTTTAACCCTAGATAACTAAACTATTTTCGTTGTTACATGGTTACTAAACATTCGTCGAACCGACTATGCCAAATGAAATGAATTTTTTGGAAAAAGTATTTATTAATCATAAGAACTTCTGACAATGGTACATTCTTTATAGCTTGCATTTGATGCAGCGGTGTTTGGTCATTCTATAGGCCTTAGATGAACATAAGTAGCAAGTAGCGCACATTTGACGCAGAAGGAACTGGAGCATCTACAGGCGAAGCTATACCAAGAATATCCAGAATCATGACCTTGATGTCCCGCCTCAAAGTAACAGTTTGAAATCTTTGCCTCAACCAGGGCTCCATAAGTTGGTCGGCTAAATTCAGCATAAAATTACGCCGATGCAAAGGTTTTTTCTTTTTCTGCAAGGAATTAGATACATTTATAGCATATGCATTGATAATACGTAGATAGGCTTAGCATATTATAAAAAATGCATATCGGCCATCTCTTGGTTTTACGGTTGGTACATATATTAGAGCACATTCCGTATCTACAACACCTTTTGTGCAGAAGGGGGTCAAAGTTTGATCTAGTGCATATTGCACATTTTATGTGGACGCCGTGAGGGGTTAAATATATGCCTTCTGAACTCTCGCAGTATGCGGAATAAATTTGATGAGTTTCGCTTAATTTTCACTAATTCGAATGTCCATGCCATTCTTATCAGTGAGTCATGGCTAAATGACTGTATACCATCTATGTTAGTTTCGATATCAGGTTACACCTTAATACGCAACGATAGGAAAGGTCGTATTGGGGGTGGAGTGGCTATTTACGTTAGAGATTTCCTCAAAGCTAAGATAATTCAATCCTCGAGCCCAAGACTTAGAATTCATCTGCGTAGAGTTAAGTAATGGTATTAGCGAGTGTGTCCTGCCTGCCGTTTACTGTCCACCCGAACACTTTACACTGGAAAATGCATCGGAGTTTGAAAATACCTTTTCAGAACTTTCCCATCGCTACAATAATATAATTATAGGCGGTGATTTCAATGTTAATATCTTGAGACCTAGCTCTCGCTCAGACACCTTCACACACTTCATGCAGTCAACATATCTGAATATTAAAAATACCCTACCGGCATATTGCGATACTTCCAATCCGTCACTCCTTGACTTATTTCTAACAACTGATGAAAGCAAAGTTTTATTTCATAATCAAATAGGAAGCTCCTAGCTTCCTTGATCATGATATGTTATTCATGACATATGATGTCGCTCTTCGGCCTGTGAATCTAACAAATTGCTTCACGTACCGTGATTTTAAAAATTTAAATATATCTGATCTTCTTCAAGAGTGCACGTTGTTGCCTTGGAATGATATCTTTCGCTGTAGGGTCGTGGATGAACAAGTGCGAATTCTTGAAAATCTAATTAATAACTTATTAGAAAAATGTGTACCCCTGCGAACTAAGAGAGTTGAAACGAGGTCCTGCGCGTGGTTTACACCAGCTATTGCCTCCCTCATAGCTGAACGTGAATATTTGTACAGACAATTTAAACGTCTAAAGACTACTACTGCACGTTCCCTTTATAAAAGTGCACGCAACCGAGCAACATCTGCTTTACGCTCCGCCAAGTACAATTATTATCAGTCTAAATTCAATCATAAACTACCACCAAAGATTCTATGGAGAAATCTCAGACAGGCGGGGATATATAGCACAGAAAGCCAGCGTCATCAATTTGATCCCAATGATTTAAATCGATTTTTTCCTCTACTGATCCGAATCAATCAGCCTTAAATAATGTTACAGTGTCTATCGGTAGCTCGCAACAAAACCGTAATAGTTTATTCGCCTTTCGTTGTATTGACTATGATGAACTTATTGGCGCCTTATACTCTATTAAATCGGATGCTACTGGACCGGACAACGTCTCACCAAAGTTTGTTAAGATTCTAATGCCTTACATCGGACAACATATACTGTATGTATTTAATTCTTGTTTGACTCAGTCTGTTTTCCCATCAAGATGGAAATTGGCTAAAGTATTGCCTTTTCCGAAGAAAAAGATGGTTAGGAGTCCTGCAGACTTTCGCCCCATTAGCATTCTGTGTTTTCTCTCTAAAGTTCTTGAAAAGGTGATTTGTAATCAGATTCACAAATATATTGAAAATAACAATTTGTTATCACGTTGGCAAACCGGTTTCAGAAAGAATCATAGTTTTTAGACAGCTTTGTTGAAGATAACATCGGATCTTAGAAGAAGCGTGGATAATGATGAGGTCGATATCCTTGTCATGATAGATTTCTCAAAGGCCTTTGATAGCGTTAACCATCGAATACTGCTAAATAAACTGTCCTCAATTTTTGGGTTCCCAGCCTCAGCAACTAATTTGATTGGATGCTTTCTTGATGGGAGATTTCAGCAAGTTTATGTAAATGATTTGTACTCTCACATATTACCATTGCACTATGGGGTACCTCAAGGATCTGTCCTAGGATCCTTATTATTTAGTATGTTCATAAATGATTTACCCAATATCATTCTCGATGTTAACATCCACATGTATGCCGACGATGTTCAGTTATACTACAGCAGGCCTATTGGTCGCTACACAACCAACTTTCTCTAAACCCTGGTAAATCTCAATGTCTTGTATTATATCACAGTACTATATTAACACCTATCCCCCCAGTAGTACTTGCAGGACATGCGCTGCCGATTGTAGAAACCATTACTAATCTGGGTGTAAAGATGAACTCTAAATTGACGTGCTGCGATCACATTGCAGATATTGTTGGCAAAGTTTACGGCGGTTTACGGAGACTGTGGCTGTCAGCTCAAATCTTGAGTACAAGCATTAAGATGAAGCTGGTCAAGGCTCTGATTTTACCCCACCTCTCTCATGGCAGTTTAATCTATTCTAAATTAGACTCTGTTTGCTTGCGTAGGTTGAATGTTGCCTTTAACGACTGTGTTAGATTCGTTTTTGGTCTTCGGAGGTTCGATCATGTTTCCCAGTTTAGGTCTATTCTTCTTGGTTGCTCTCTGGAGGATTATCTTACACGTAAATCTCTATTTTTCCTCTATAGGCTCATACGTCGTGGTAAACCGACCTATCTAACTGACCAGATTCAGTTTCTGCAGTCATCGCGAGTTCAGGAAGGCTCTTACTTTGTGCAAATAGCGCGAGTTTGGAACAATTTGCCATACAATGTACAGAGTGTGGGCACTATGGGTGCCTTTGATAGTTTTAAAAATTTAGTTAGCTTCGTTATTTATTAACTATTAGCTTACATGGGATTACTTCTGCTCTGTATACTTTTCTATATTTTCTTTCTCTTTTTTTTTTCTTTTTTCATATATACATATTGTATCATTTAAGATTAATGTTGTTACTTATTGAACTGATTTTCCAATTATTTATTATGCTCATTTTTGATCGTGTTTTTTTATATGGACTCATAGTATTTTCTTTTTGTAACCTTATAATTTATCATGTACATTTATAAGATTGTAATCTTGCGTACATTACCAGCTTGTAAATAAATTGAATTGAATTGAATTGGAAAATCTAGTACAGAATCGAATTCCTTACGTTCTGAGAAGAAGTTTGAGTACCCACACTCCTATAGTCGGAGGCTTAAATATCCATCGACCTACTCACTTTTTAGTATTTCCTTTTTTTTTTTTAATCGAACTGAGGTACTAGATTTTTCGTACATTAGATCGGCTCTAACTCGGTAGAGATATATCCAATCGGAGAAGGGGTTTCACCATACAATTCGTGGAAGTAAATTTTTCTTTGTATGCTTTTAGGGTGGGGGTAGGAACCCTGGCGGCGGGCGGGGTGGTTCCAATACGGTTTGTTATATATCAAATTAAATGTCTCGCTGAGTACTATCGGGGGTGGTGTACTTTGTTCCTCATTCGCAAAACTTTCTTGGGACGTTTTTTCTGTCGAAGAACCCATTTTCATGAACTTGGGTCACATACACCCCAGTTACTACATTTAGCATATATTTTTGCAATTCTTTCTTCCATGGCCATTAGTTCTCTTTTGTTTGTGAAAAATTTTCTCACCGAAAGTCATTTTCCACGACACATTCATTCCGCGCAATCACGAATAGTAGAAAAGTCCACTTTTTCACCCAAGAAAGTCGCTCGAGCTACATTAGATTGCGAAAACCTTCTCACCCTTAATTGAAATCAACATTGTTAATAAAATATGCTTATAATATCAAAATGTATCGTTTGAGATGTCTTAAGGTGGTGTTTGGAGGTGTCGGCCCTAAAGTTGTATGAAAAGGGGCATCCCCTTTTGGGGCGTGGTATGGGAAAACGAAAAAATATGGGTGAACTAATTTGTTATTCCATACAAACTGTAAAAGTTTCATCCAAATCGGAGATGGTTGAGGGCAATAGTATCGCGCCGCGGTTGAATTGAATATTTTTCATAGCTGTTTTTCAAAAGCAAGAAAAATTTTCTCTATATTTCAATCTTTTCCGTAGAGCTTTGTAATAATTCTAAATCATCAAAAACATTTTCATTCAATATAGTACGGATGATTCCGCGGCGATTCTGTAGATATGTAGCTTTCATTACCCGGCCTTAGAAAAATAGAAAAGCAATTCATAGACTCTCTCTCTGGATTAAGTTACGCTTCTGTTTTGCTTAATTTACATTTTCGCGCTTTCTCTCCTCCGATATGCGGTTATAACAAAAAAAAATCCTGTAGGAGATATAAATCACTGGATTAAATCCAAAGCAGAGCAAGTTCATTCGAGATGAATTATACTCCCTTTGCGACACTCGAAAATCATTAATTTGAATTCGTGGAAAGTTTTTCTTTCGCCATTAATCCCTGCCAGTTGCTGCCGGGGATCTGAGTTGGTTTTTCTTTTCACGTGCATCAGAACAATTTCAGTCCAGTTCTAGGTTTTTTCGTTCATTTTTTTTTTTTTTAATTCTCCCAACATACTAATACTACATACATACTTCCTTTCTATAGATATAGATATCCACCACTTTTGCGGAATCAAATATTGTGTGGTAAGGTAAAGTCCTGAATTTTCCTTATCGTGATTTTATGGACTCGAATGCCATGTGGTTGCCGCAATTAGTTCCATGAAAAACCACTTAAGAATTAAATTTCTGTGGGTAGAAGAAAGTTTATTTCACAGAGAGCGCGGGTCTTACTATGGTTTTCTTTTTCCCCTAGAATAAAAAACGGAGGGATGTGTATGGAAAGTGGAGGAGTGGCATAACCCACAATAAATAAGAAAGTCGAATGATTCTTGTGTTGAGTAAAAAGATTTAAAGCTTTCAATGTTAAGGGACAATCGTCAGCCAAATTATGGTGCGGTGCCCCGTATATACCTACATATATACGTAAATAACCAGCCGGACGGACCGGTGTTCCTTTTCTGTATAATAAGCCATTTTAGCCTAGAGGGATTCAAAACACGCAGAACAGCACTTTACGCTTACCCAATGGACTCATTCTTTAGCAGCAAAGCAACAACATATTTTATTAGAAGAGCTCCGTTCGGATATCCATCCATGGGGAGTAGGCGAAGATTTTAAAATGGATCCCCTAAAAAGGAAAGTTTTAATGAGTTTCCGTAACTGAAAGCAAGCTTTCAGCGCGGTATCGCTCTCAGCTTCCGCTATTAGTTGCGGATATAATGGGTATCTTTTTTCACAGCAACTCACAGGAAACTCAAATCTTTCATTGTAAAGCAGGCATAATATTTTCTAGACGACCAACCGATAACGTGAGAATAATCACCAAAATTGAACGATTTTCTCTTTTAAATTAGTAGCGACAACAACAACAACAACAGTACAACGAAGAAAAAAACATTGGAAAAACGTAAAAAAAAAAGGGAAAGTTTCCCTTAGCCTTTTCCAAAAGATTTCCTTTCTTCGATTTTCTTAATAAGTCACGACTCGATGATTGCTGGGACGCACTTTGAATTACTAATGCAGTTAACAAAGTGAAAATGCTTGAAATGGGAGGGGATGGTGAAACTTTTTCTTCACTTGGAAAATTTGTTCCAGATACTTTTCAGCTTAAATTGTATCTTGAAATGGAAAAGTTTTACGTCTTTAGCTTATAGTCTCGGGGATTATTGGAATTAAATTGCTATTAACTCTGCTCTGATTCACAATAAGCCTTTTGTTTAAAGAGTTTTGAACTTGTTGCTGCACTATTTTAGGTTAACTAACTACAGAGCTATCCTCCTTTCCACCACTCTCTCCATCTCTCTAGTCAGGCTATTCATTATTATTTTTTTTTTTTTCTTTTTCTTTGGGCATCTTCACAGACAGCCAAGGGCTGGTATTAGTGAAGAGGTATATAAATGGGGTATTTTTAAATCGATATCCACAGAGCGGATAATATTATCTACTGGATGGAGAAGATGCTGTGGAAAATATGAAATTGAATGGTTTGAAAAATTTATGTAATAATTTTGCGTGCGAGTTAAATGATGTGCTTGAAAGAATCTGTAGATACAAGTTTGTTGGCCGCGTCATATCATCACAATTTCAGCACAACTGGTCTCTAGCCACGTCGAGGCCCAGGCTACTTTAGGATATGTGGGCTCCTTAACAGAAATTATTTTCCAAACTACTTTGGGTTATCAGCAGGAATAGCAACCTTAAATATAATCGTAAACACACCGATTGGCATAAGTTCAAAGGTGAGTAAACTGATTTTCAGTGCCGAGAAAAAAGATGACGTAAAGTTATGTTAAGGGGAGTCCCCGTCCGAATTTTGAGTAAAGGGAAGGTCCCGATCGTGTGAGCCGGTTTAGTTGTTTTGCAATAAAATTTCTAGGGGATAAGATTAGGGAGAGGGTTCCTGCACAGTATATATCATACAGTAGCCCAGCCCTGTCAAGCAAGTAGGATGCTTCTATAAAGAGACTATACTTTCTCTTTCAA
This sequence comes from Dioctria rufipes, assembly GCA_963924295.1. Lineage (NCBI taxonomy): Eukaryota > Metazoa > Arthropoda > Insecta > Diptera > Asilidae > Dioctria > Dioctria rufipes. The sequence continues at coordinate 27,703,422 of OZ002744.1, read as the reverse complement.
CAGTTTTAACTAACCCAATAGTAAATTTCTAATGCAAAGGTTCCTATGTAAATCTAAAGTGGAAGAAACAGAGCTTACCCTGGTAGACATATCATGATGTGCTCATCAATGATCTCCTCATGAGCAATCAGATGAACGTACTAATGAAATTTATTCGCGTTTTAATCAAATTCGGGAAAAAAACTCATTTATTTACTTATTCACAGATAGCGTGCATGAGAATTGCATCTCTTTCATTTATTTAGAAATGTATGCTGTGCTTCTCTTTTGTGCATTTTACAATATTAGATGAGCACTTCGATGAGTACATAATGAGCGTTACGATGAGCTTATTAATGAGTATGTCAATGAGGGTCACGATGAACTTATTAATGATCATGTCAATAAGTGTCACGATGAGCTTATTAATGAGCATAGCACTGAGTGTCACGATGAGTTAATTAAGGAGCATGTCAATGAGTGTCATGATGAATTCATAAATGATAATCTGCATTTACGACTGTTTTTCATATTTTTTTCCGAATTCAAACTATAAGACGATGAGGCGTAAGGATTTGGGCATAACGTCTTGTTCAGCATACCGGTGACAGTCTTTCCGCGGAAAACAAATCAAAAAATTAATTTAAAATAAATAATTTAAAAATTTAAATAAATAAATCACAAAAATCCATTAAAATTTTCCTAATAGAAATGTCATCTGACAAGGTGATGACAATAATAAATATTTATTTATTGCTGGTTTAGGGAGCAGTTTCATGCTATTCAATGATCCCTTCGATGAGATTTAATGAATACTGACCAGGAGGCTCATCGGGACTTAATTTTGTATATGTTTCTTTACCCAGTTGGAAAAAGAATCATATAACATGCATGCTGGGGACCTTCCTGGGAAGTTTTGGATGAATGTATCCTCGTTTCCCAGTTAATTTCGTTTTTATATTGCAATGTCATTGGAGAGAAGGCATGCATAAAACTTCTTACGAAGTGATTATACTTGCATGATGCGGAAGTGGTTCTGCTGGTATGATATGAAATTGATTCTGATGGCATGATGTGGAAGTAATTCTCACGGCATGATGTCTGATTAAAGCGGAAGTAGTTTTTAACTATTATAAAATCGACCCATTTTGTGATTTTATTCTATATTTATTAATATGTTTTTATACATTCGTTAATTTTAATTTACTGTTTAGTTGCGTTACATCGGCGGTAGGACGTTTCCTTGCTTTTCCATCAACACCTCGTTCTTGTTATACACACGCGATAACTTTTAACTTAGATTATAGCATTTAATATAATATTTTGATTGTCTGCACCTTAGCTATCAAACAGTTAAGTAGAGTGCCCTCGAACATTATATGAAATCTACATATAAAAAAAATGTATATATGAAAAACGTTTCAGTACAGCTCTCGGTGTAACCATGTGGCCAGTAAACGTGAAAAATCAAGAACAGTTAACGACTTTTACTTAATTTTTAATTCAAAGTTTTTTTTTTTTTTCAAGCCCACTCGGTCGACAGACAGAGAGCCTCGTAAATTTAGAAATTTTCTTAGCCTAAATAATTTTATTTTAAAGCACTTACCTTAAAATTTTTTTTCCTTCCAATAATTTTTTTAAACTTCAATATTATTTTACTTTTCACGAGAATCCGTTCGTTTAACACGCCCGCACCACATTTAATATGAGATTGTCCATTACGCATATTAAAACTACGCAGTAAAACATGAGTCACCATACTACTAACGATACTTCACAAATTTCGTAGCTTCTCGATGCATCGCATATGCCTTCCTTGGAAGGTATGGAATTTTTACTAAAAATTCTTCTGCATACCTTCCACAGGAAAGCCTTTTGGGTTTTCCAACTGGGTATGAACTGCAAACACCTTGATACTTTTCAGTCAAATTAGTATTGGTTTACATAAAAACTGCCCTATGCGGGGCAGGAGACAAGGTAAAACTGTGAGCAATTTCTACTAGAGCAATGTCAAAAGATCATTCATATACACCAATGGTAAAAAGTTTCTCATTTCCCGAATTGTGATGTTCTGAGGGAGGTGGGGGTAAATATTATCTGATTTGCAAAATCCTTTAGCTTGTTTTTTGTGCTTTTTTTCTGATTTTTTGAACATATTTTCCCTCCCCTTCTGATCAAGTTGCGAAATTTAATTTTCGACGGTCAAAATTCTGTCTGAAAAGTTCATTTCAAAATGTTTTTCTACAACTTATCGATTAATCAAATTTTTTTTTGCTTTTTTTTTATGAATGCACTTTTACTAAGAAATTGTCTGTACAAAATTTCAGGAAGATCGGATGTCATTTACCTATTTAAAAAAAAAAATTAAATCTATAAAAAATTGCATACCCACTTTCGCCATCTACCGGCGAACTTTGAAAACGCATGGAAATGCCACTTACAGAATCGGTAATTTACATACCTCCTTTGTGGTTGGTATTTGTACCCGAATGAATTTGGCGCCTTCGTTCAAATTCTGTTGCAATTTAACCGCGAAAATTTGCAAATTTGAGCATTTTCCAAGGAGTAAGCCTACAAAACCCCAGGCTCCCTTACATTCTCCATTATTTCGGTTTCGTTTGTTTGGTCATCTGGAGCTACCACTTGCGTCACTTTCATATCTAGTCAAGCCCTACTTATACTGACTGTGAAATTGGACGAAATCGGTGATGACGAGTAGGGACTCTCTCCTTGTTAGTCAGTCAGAATTATCAGTATTATGTTAACGTGAACAGCACTATAAAAAATTTCCTCTATGATTACCAAACAGAGTTTGGTTACTGAAAGTAGAAGATGCGGGAAATTTAAAAAATACTGGGGCAAACACTATGACTACAGAATGACAATGACGTTTTTTTATATTTTACTATGTATGACATTTTATTACCATGTGTATAGAATTTCGTATAATTGCCATGGTCTACGTTCAGTACCAAAAATCTAAGAGCTAAGTTAAATTGTAATAGGTTGGTTTACTATCGCAGGTGCTAGGGGTCCTAGGGATGTCGGGGTCCTGTGCCCAGGCTAATCGGATCCATGCGTAAAGATGGCACAGATAATACTTAATCACCCTCAAAGGACCACAGCCTTAATAATGTCTATGTCTATAGTTGAAGTTGTTTCAAATAGTTCAGGACTTCTAATTTTTTTTATTTGGAAGCGGTTTATAATAGATCTGGTAATGGCGCATATCTGACAAGTTTTTATCACCGATCTTTAAATTACGACAAAACAACATTAAGGCGAACTTAAAAAAAATATTAATATTTGTTTTCATATAAAATTCAATGTTTGAGGAAGATAATGAAAAAATGATTAAACTCTCAGTGCTGTCATTTGTACTCTGTTCAGAGTATTTGTATGTACTCCGAAATCTAATAGCGTACTCCGGTACTACTACTTTTAGAAAAGAACTCTGTTTTAGGTATTAGGTAGTCCATTTCAACTCCTGTATTTGTTAGCAAACAAAGTTTATTCAAAAGTTTTTATTCAACTAGGAGGAGGGGGTAGGATTGAGGTGAGTAACTATAGCCTAATTTTAGTAATAACATTTTTTAACGAGTAAGGTTTAAAAAGGATGGTTTGATAATAGTATACTTCATTGAAAAATACCAAGTTCAATCAGATCAGAACAAATCTCATATTTAATTATTATTATTAAAAAAAAGGAGAGAATAAAGTAATTTCAAATGTGAAATGTCCTTTGTGTCATTGTCATTCGTTTTGCTGGCTTGGCCTGTGTTGCCTGTCGTTGGAGCAACGTAATGATGCAAAAGTAAATGCTCTCTCGAAAAAGTTACATAAAAAACCTGGAAAAGTTTATTTCATATCAAAACCCACATATAAGAACACAAATATGTAAAACATTATATTAAAGCGTTTAAAAAAGAAATCAGCCCTGCCCCCACATAATTTAGTCAAGGGTTAGAGTGAGTGAATAAAAGTTATTTAAAAACTACTTCAAGAACAAGAAGTATACAAGAAATAAAAAAACAATGCCGTGATTTCTGTATTATCTAATGTAAATAAATATTATATCGTATAAACTTTGAGGACCCAATACTAAAAGCAGTTGCTGAATCGCACTTTTTCTAAACCTTACTGAACGGAGTTAGACGAAGAATGCCGTCTTGTGCTAAAATAGGAATTTGTATAAAAGTCATTGTAATTTGAAGAATACTGGAACTCGATTTTTAATGTAAGAAATGCCATAGGTGAAAAAGTGTTTGCCAATTTAGAAAAAAAAAATATTATCTGTACCTTATGTGCCTTCCATACGCTCCGCAAAAGAATTTTTTCGCCGGTCAATCTTATTAAAACTAAAACCAAGAATCCTCTTAACATAGACGTTGTGTTATGGGCGTAGCGTACTGCATGAAGCAGCATGCTACATTTATACCGCCGACAGTTGTTCTCACATTGTGCCACACGACGATTGTATTGTTAGTCTGATAAGACGGTGCGAATAAACCCTGGCTGGGATAGAGTACGGAATAATTCATGAAAAGAAAGAAGAAGAGTTTAGGGTGAGAAAAAGAATAGAGGAGGAAAGCAGCCATTTTTTTTAAAAGAGAAACGCCGAGAAAAAATTAAAAGTGTTATACAAATTTGCATCCTTTAACTTTTATGAAAAAAAAAAAAAAATAAAAAAAAATAGAAGTTGTATTAAATCCTTCATAGAATGAGCCTTAAAAGTGTAACTTGTGATCAGGAATCGGTAGGGGCGTCAAATTCGAATCTCATTAAAGAAGAGTCCACGCCAGAGTGACTCAGAAGGGGATTCTTTTAGCGCTACGGCTGCAATACCCCAATAAACTGGCGAGATTTTTCTAGAGAAAGTACCATCCGTCGAGCACATTAGGAAACTGGGCATACAACAAAAAAATCTTAGCCTTTCTCCAGACCGCGAGGATCAAAGTCCATCAGAGGACCTGCATTCAAAAGGGAGGCCCTTCGTCACAGATGAATGGTGATTTAGGCTAATATTAGTGAAAATCTTTCACATTAAATATTTTCATTTTAGGCTGTGTAGAGTAATAAGCTTTAAAGTAAAATCATTTAATTGTGTTAGCGGACCAAAATAAAATGCAAACAAGACTAATGTAAACAAGGATAAGTCCCAATGGCCTATTCACTCCCAACAGCTTCACATGGGTTTCACCAGTCAAGATGAAATAAAAGAAAACAAAAAGGAACGCCACCAAACTAACGGGAATTTGTATTATTACAGGGTGTTTCTCACTAAGAGGTCAGTAGAGCAGAAAGTGATAGTACTCACCCAGACAAACCAAAAATTGTATGGCAGGGGGGCCATATCAAACGTTTAGAAGTTACAGGGTGATTAAGAAAAAAAAACTAATTTTCCAGAAATCAGCCTGTATTTAAAAAACCACAGGACGCATGGTTACAGTTAAGAGCAGATATCATAGAAAAAGATGAACTTGAAAAATTAAAATATTCTTCAGTTATGGATGATATAACAAAAACGTTAAGACTTAAGTTTTTTAATATGTATGTATTGTTATTTTTGTTATTTTTAAGCATAGTTTATTTATGCGAGTGTTATTGTTTATTTTCCGAACAAAGGTACCAAAAAAATCTCATGTATGGCACACTCACTTTTTCCGTACGCTACTGAGTATAATGTAATAAAATGAATAACTTTCAATAAAATTGAAATTTGAAAATTATTTTCATTGACAAAAATTATAAGATAATATTAAAATAAAATATTGAAATATATGATTGATTTTAATTTCGTTGATCGTGTATACTCCGTTTTTTTCCGAAAGTAGGTACTCCACTTTGGCAGTAAACCATACTACTCTTGAAATTTTCTAAACGACAGCACTGATGATGATGATCCAAAATTTTCTTCAATCTCAATTACATTACTGTGAGAAACCATGGAAATTTCAAAGTTTGTTTTTCTACGACGTTTCATTTAAAACGTTTTTGTGACATTCATTGGCGTTTTGTGACATTCATTGGCCTTTTTGGGACATTCATTGGCCTATTCGTTCACCAAACTTGACTTACTGCACCCGATGTTATTTTTTATAAGTTAATTTGCAAAGAAAAATGTTGGTTAAGGACTAAAAAATAATACTGTCCATTATCCATATTTATCGTTTGACTCTTTTGCTTTTTTGCAACAAGATTTAGCCTCATTTACGTTAGCAGAAAATACGAACACACAATACGCTATGACAAAAGTATGCATACGCATCTATCGATCTTGGTCCATAACAATCGAGCAAACATTGAAGTAACTCTGACGTAACACAGTTCAAGGTCTTGCCCAATTTAAAATAATATTTGCCACAGTACCTGCGCTTTCCCCATTTCTAACAATAACAGCAGTTGTTTTCCGAAATATCATTTATTTGCATAATTGGTATCGGTTTACGTAGAAAAGAACTTTGAGTCGTTCGAGTCGAGTAAACAACAATTCTTTACGCAGACGAACTTTGAGTCGAGTAAACAATTCTTCTCTTTTCGTATAAAAAGCCAAATCCAATCTTTCATATTCAGTGTTGGTAACAGGTTTCTACTACTAAGATGTTCTGCTTAATGTTCTTGGTCTCCTATCTTGGAGTTGCAATTAGTGCTCCAGCTGAAAACTTGCCTGTTCTAGGCATAGTTGGAGGCGAAAAAGCACAACAAGAGCTCTTCAAATATCAAATTTCATTGGAACGCTCACGAACACATAGCTGTGGTGGAACATTAGTTGCACCGAATGTTGTACTCACAGCGGCTCATTGTACACACGGAACCCCTGCAGGAGCCTTCCAAGTTCGTGTAGGATCAGGTAGCAGAGGAACTGGTGGACAAGTTCACCAAGTCGAAAGAATCATAAATCATCCTAGCTTTACACTTGCAACACTCCGGGCTGATGTTTCAATTTTGAAATTGGCTACCCGTGTTACATTGGGCAAAAATGTTGGAGTCCTACCTTTAACTACCGTAGAACCTGCAGTCAACTCCCAAGCCGTGGTCAGTGGTTGGGGACTCACTAAGGAAAATGGCAAGGTATCAGATGACTTACTGCTCGCGAAAGTTCCCATAATGGATAGGAATGTTTGCCGTCAACGTCTCCGGCTCTTCACTGAAGAGATGATTTGTGCTGGATGGAAGGAGGGAGGAATCGATGCTTGTCAAGGTGATTCGGGTGGACCACTTGTTGCTAACAAGGAACTTATTGGTATTGTTTCCTGGGGAAGGGGATGTGCTCGTCGTGGTGAACCTGGAGTTTATACAAATATTGCCCACCTCAGACCATGGATTATTGCAAATATGAATGCGCTCTAAATTAATGGGCGAAATTGAATGTGATGTTAATTTTTAAGCAAGTGAATAAAATTTAATTAAGCAGAAAATTTGTTTTTTATTTTTAACTATTGCACCACTTATGTGAAGTCTTCTAACGGTATCCTTTCTAAATAAATTTTTATTGCTACTACATACTGCCTCAACTGTCAAATCTGTCGCCAAATCGTAGTTTTGGTATTTAACATCTTTCTGCACATGCGCAAGGGTGCAAATGGATGCCAAGCTAATGCAGGTATTTAAGAAACATCATGAATAATTTTTATAACTAGTTTACAGTATTATTATATATTTTCTTGTTCTATTTACAACGATCGACTTGAGACCTTAAATTTGGTCACGCACGGGCCGTATACTCTGTACTTTTTAAGATATAGGGTGTTTGATGGGAAGGAAAGCATATTTTTCTATTAACACTTGGTGGGGTGACATATTCCCCCGCTCTCCTGACATACAACTTTTTACTTCTCTGGACAAGAAGCATCAGTTGGAAAAATATAGACAACTTAGTCTGGGACACCCAGTATATGATACAATATGATGACCAGATCTGATGTACATATTTAAGTAGTGGTCTAATACAGATATTTTTCAATCGTAATGTCATGGAAGGCATCGGGAACGTTTTATAAAACTCCCGGGTAGAGCTACCATTAATACAATTTAGTTTATGTGTGAAATAAAGTCCGATTTGTTATTGCATTTGATACTTAAGTCGTAAACAGAATCGACACAATGATTTGTGGAATCTGCAAATTTTGTAGTCATAACTGTTTGAGCTGTGATTTTTGTCGAAAATTATAAATTTATGATGAAGGTTTATTTGTAATAGTTTCCACACAAGCTTCATGTCATCAGCATAAAATGAAGATTTTACACAGTTTTTCCCAAAATGTACAATACCGTCAGTGAAATTAGCGAAAAAATTACCCTTGAGGTTCGTCAGATGAACCCATCAAAACTCTATAGAGATGGAATGATGACATGAAACTTGTATATGTTTTTTATCAGTGCATTTTAGAAATCCTATCAATTTCATTTTAAAGAGTAGATAGACAGCTTGTCGAAGGTCTTACTGTAATTTGTAATCTGGTCGTTTCGTCCGAGTCCGCCATAAGTATTCCAGATAAATTCCAATAACGTGGTTGTAGATCTGCTCGAAGAAAACCCATGTTGGTTTGTTGTGTTGAGAGCAAATTTTTACATGATATTTATAGCACAGATTCGAATAGGCATACAAAAAATTTGTGCAATAGACCTATACTAGACTCTAGTTTTCCCTACTTTATTGAATATGTGTGATGATGGAAAACAACAATTGCAAAGTATTTTGTAGAAATTATTTGTAGGCGGATTCACTAGATATGCGACAGAACTTAATAAAGAATTTGGAGGAATCCCATTAGAACCCTAGCTAAAAACATATGGAACCCCTAAATATAATCAAGAGTCATGGTAGGTACAAAGGGATAGCGAATGGAAATCTGTACATTGTATTATACATACTCTTGTATTTCTAAAGCTACCATTTAGAGAATTCAAAAAGTAAAAGCATTATCAGAAGATGGGGCAAAATTTTTGCATATCTTAGACTGATCTTTCATACCCCATACTCATGGTATCTGGGTTAAGGTGAAGCTACAGAGCGAAGGACTTAAGCCTCCAAGGACCACATTTTTGATCTCTGGAGAACCAGAGACCTATGTATATGTCGTAGGCATTTAATAAAATCCGGCATTTAATTAAAAGCCTAGTCATTTAATTAAATGCTGGCATTCAATAAAAATCGTATTGATATCTTTCTTTTACCATTATCTGCCTAGGCATTTACTTAAATGCCGGCTGGCTCTCCAGGCAAATAATAAAATAAGCAAATATATATCAACGCACGATCCGCAAGCCTTTACGCGCCGATAGTGTAATACCACCCGATTTAACCAAATACTAGGAGAGGGAGATGTGTGGTGAAGGGGGAGGTCGCACGCAGGCCTGCGACCCATACTCACACACACCCACACCCACATACACACACATATACACATAGACACGCATATACGCGCCGCTACCCATACTCACACACACCCCGCGCGGCGCGTGTATGTGTGTGTATGTGGGTGTGGGTGTGTGTGAGTATGGGTCGCGGCGCGTATATGCGTGTGTATGTGTATATGTGTGTGTATATGGGTGTGGGTGTGTGTGAGTATGGGTCGCAGGCCTGCGTGCGAGGTAAAAGAAGCAAAAACAACACGCAATGCAATGCATTGGCATGATGCGTAGTGCAGGATTTGGTTCTGGTGGTTTGACGATCCGCCGTCAGCCACTGGTGAGTTGCGGCAGGTTATCAAAGCAGAGAGTTTTCATAAAATTTGTGAGAGCGGGTCGTAATATGACCACCGGTGAGTGGCAGGTCCGTTAACAAGCAAAGAGTTTTCATATAATTTGTGAGAGCGGGTCGTAATAGAACGAATTTAATATAAGAGATGCGTATTCTTTTGCTAGATGTTCTTTGGTGGTACCCATCCCACACTGTCGAGGCGAGCTATGGTGCCGTCTTACAGGCAAAGATAACCTAATAAGAAGATAGGAATCAGTCGAACAAAATTGAAAATTTTTTCGTGTTTTTCAGAATGAAACTTAGTAATGTCACATACTTTTGTATTTTGCATGAATGGAGGAAAAGAGCTTGGCTATATGCCTATTTTAGTGCGATTGAGACAGCGAGTTAAAAACAAAAATCGAGAGAACATAGGATTACCCGAACGACAAAATACCTTCGAAATCCTTTCAAACTATTCATAAAAATGTACATCAGGACAGAGTACCTCAATTTTTTAAGAAAGAGGTAGTTTCGCTTTGGCCAAAATACTGAAAGGAGATATAAAATTTCTCTCAATAGAAATTCTTTTTTTTTTCCCGAAAAACTTCAGAGAATTCAGCATGAGTTTCTCCCAGTTAATCTCTTCAGAGCAAAACGAATGTAAACTGAACACGTGATGTTCAAATATCATAGGAATTACACTAACAAACATTGAGCCATCCCACACGAGTATTCCTGATGCAGTATTCAAACAGGTTTTCTGTGGAAAATGTGAGAAGAAGCAAAGAGATATCCCTACACTATGGAGAGAGAGAGAGAGAGAGAGAGAGAGAGAGAGAGAGAGAGAGAGAGAGTATGCAAACCGGTTTTCTTGTGAAGAGGTGCGAAGAAGCAAAGAGATATCTCTTTGATTCTTCTCACCTCTTCCCTTGAAAACATGTTTGCATACTGCATCAGGAATACTCGTGTGGAATGGCGTATTGGTTTTGCTATACATTTTTTGGATAATTCTCAAAATATTTCAGCAAAAACCGGTTTTCACGGGTTTCGCGGGAGCATTTTATGGGAATAAAACCTGAAAACTTTGCCCCTTTTCATTTATTTACGAAAATGTCATTCTGTTTCGGTACATGTAATCTGCACTTTCATATTTTTATAACCTAAATGAAATCATAGGGGTATACTAAGTTTGTCATTCCGTTTGTAACACCTCGAAATAATGATGGTAGAGCAAAATGGATTGGACACCCATTCATAATATTAAAAGTTATTTCGGTTTTTGTATGTCCGTCCGTCCGTCCGTCTGTCCGTCCGTCCGTCCGTCCGTCTGTACGCACGATAACTCGAGAACGCGTATACTTAAAGAGCTGAACTTTTGTACACGGACTTAAAAAAAAAAAGTAAAATTAAGTTCGAAAATGAGACAAATCGGGCAACTCCTTCGTGGGGTTGCCATATAAAAATTTCGTTTTCCGCTATATATTTGGACACTGCCTGAGAACGCATCGACGTAGAGAGCTGAAATTTCGTACATGATGTTTTTACTACATTATCAAAAAAAATGTCAAAAATGGACTAAATCGGGCAACTCCTTCTTGGTGTTGCCATATAAAAATTTCGGTTTTTTACGTATACTTTGAAAACGATCAGTCCAAGACATTTTTATTGTACTAAAAACTTCTGCAGAATACGAAATCCTATAAAATTGGTTATTACCATTTTTTCTGTGCGACAAACTGTTCTAGAAATATATGCGAAAAACAACTTCAAAAATCAAACTCGCATAGATCGGTGACCATACGAAATTTAATACGGGCATTCATCTAGGGTATCATAAGAATTGGTCTTAGACCAATTCTAGCTTTTTTACTTGTTTATCTTTAGAATATTTTACTCAAATTATTGATGCTAAAGTTTTTTCGCAGATTTTTAAGTCTCATAAAAGGAAATGTAAGCTATTGTTCCAGTGTTCAAAAATCTTGTATTCCCAAACTGTTTGAAGCTTTTTATGCGAACACCTGAATTTTCATTATACAGTAGAACTCGAATCTTCATCAACATGATCTTATGAAAGAAAATTCAGCTCTACCAGAGAATTCAATATGCTTCAGATTGAAGTCGTAATGAAACTTTTCGAAACTTATTATGATGATTATCGACATCAATTGTAGCCTGAAAGATTGCCTCAAATTCATTAAAGATTTTTTTTTAACAGGGTCAGTTGTCCTTGGTCAAAGAAAATTTCATCAACATTTCAGTATACACAAAATGCACCAACGAAATTTACTAATTTTATGTTTAGTGTAGAATCATTGTACTAGATGGACTGAAATTGAGCCTGAATGCTGATCCTGAATTTTTGTCGTATTTTTGTCGAAATTGAAAATGACAAAATGGAATGAATTTTTCTTCTACTTCTTTTATATTTTTATTCAGCACAGCAAAGCTGGTAAAACATAGTATGAACAGAAAATTACACTTTTATTTATAATACAAATTAAAAAAATTTATTTAGAGTTTAAGTGCTTCGGCAATGCTGCAAGTACCTAAGTGTAGAATATTTACTTATCATAGATGAAAACTTTGTTGACAACCGCAAGAGTAGTTGACAAATTGGTCGTACTTTTCATGGTATATTTTATGTTTATTTATTCACTACAAATTCATTTCAGTTCATTTTGTAGCAAATGAGTAATGGTGCAAACTGGTGTTACGACAATGTCAAAATAAATGACAAAAACTTACGACAAAACTTAGCAGAAGAATTTCGAGATGTTCTCGTGGAAATATCGATCGTGTGCGGAATAGTATTTAAGAAAGAACCACGGGAGGGGGTGCTATTGAACTAAATATACCAAGGTCAACAAAATTATTATTACTTATTTTCATATAAAATTCAATGTTTGAGGAGGATAATTAAAATTACTCTCATTCACTCTCATGGACCAATTCATACAAGATGATAATGCTCTAAAATTTTCTTCAAACTTAATTACATTACAGTGAGAAACCATGAAAATTTAAAAGTTTGTTTTTCTACTATATTTCATTTAAAACGTTTTTGTGACATTCATTGGCCTACCCGTTCACCAAACTTGACTTACTGGACCGGATTTTATTTTTTATAGGTTAATTCGCAAGGAAAAATGTTGGTTAAGGACTAAAAAATAATATTGTCCATTATCCATATTTATCATTTGACTCTTTTGTTTTTTTTTTGCAGCAACAAACTCCATTTAGCCTCATTTACGTTAGGAGACAGTACGAACAAACAATACGCAATGATGAAAGTATGCATATGCATCTATCGATCTTGGTCCATAACAATCGAGCTAACATTGAAGTAACTCTGGCGTAAAACAGTTCAAGGTCTTGCCCAATTTAAAATAATATTTGCCACAGTATCTGCGCTTTCCCCATTTCTAACAATAAGAGCAGTTTGTTTTCCGAAATATCATTTATTTGCATAATTGGTATCGGCTTACGTAGAAAAGAACTTTGAGTCGTTCGAGACGAGTAAACAACAATTCTTTACGCAGACGAACTTTGAGTCGAGTAAACAATTCTTCGGAGAAATGTATCAATCTTTTCGTATAAAAAGCCAAATCCAATCCTTCATATTCAGTGTTGGTAACAGGTTTCTACTGCTAAGATGTTCTGCTTATTGTTCTTGGTCTCCTATCTTGGAGTTGCAATTAGTGCTCCAGCTGAAAACTTGCCTGTTCTAGGCATAGTTGGAGGCGAAAAAGCACAGCAAGAGTTGTTCAAATATCAAATTTCATTGGAACGCTCACGAACACATAGCTGTGGTGGAACATTAGTTGCACCGAATGTTGTACTCACAGCGGCTCATTGTACACACGGAACCCCTGCACGAGCCTTCCAAGTTCGTGTAGGATCAGGTAGCAGAGGAACTGGTGGACAAGTTCACCAAGTCGAAAGAATCATAAATCATCCTAGCTTTACACTTGCAACACTCCGGGCTGATGTTTCAATTTTGAAATTGGCTACCCGTGTTACATTGGGCAAAAACGTTGGAGTCCTACCTTTAACTACTGTAGAACCTGCAGTCAACAGCCAAGCCGTTGTCAGTGGTTGGGGACTCACTAAGGAAAATGGCAAAGTATCAGACGACTTACTGCTCGCGAAAGTTCCCATAATGGATAGGAATGTTTGCCGTCAACGTCTCCGGCTCTTCACTGAAGAGATGATTTGTGCTGGATGGAAGGATGGAGGAATCGATGCTTGTCAAGGTGATTCGGGTGGACCACTTGTTGCTAACAAGGAACTTATTGGTATTGTTTCCTGGGGAAGGGGATGTGCTCGGCGTGGTGAACCTGGAGTTTATACAAATATTGCCCACCTCAGACCATGGATTATTGCAAATATGAATTCGCTCTAAATCAATGGGAGAAATTGAATGTGATGTCAATTTTGAGACAAGTGAATAAAATTTAATTAAAAAGCAAACTATTTTTATTTTTTACTATTGCATCACTTAGGAGTAGCCTTCTAGCGCTTCTGAGTATGTCTATAAGTCCTATTTATTTCAGAAAGTGTGATTGGCGTAGATTTGATATTGTCAAATTTATGAAACTATGGTCATAATGGACATTCGTAAAGGTTTCAAAGCTCATTAAAGCAACCAGTTGGACAAGCAGTTGGAAATGACGTGATCTTTTATTATTATGCTGGACACGGTGTTGATTTTAAAACGGGCGTTTTCCTAATATTTTGAGCGAGTTAACTGTCATATGTGTTTTAAATGCCGGACAGCGTAACGCCATCAAGCTAATATAATTGACCATGAGAACCAACTCGTAGTAGTGACACGTTGAAAATGTTTGTAAACTAAGGGTCTGTCCAAATCCAACTCTCCGACTTCGTCTTCTCCTTTTTATTACAGCTAGTGACGTAACATTGAGTCAAGAGCTCTATCCGACTCCATGTCTATGCCACTGACCTGTGCTACTTTGTATAACAGTTTAGACATCTGATTAGCTTGGTCACCGAGTCAAGAATCGAATTGACTTATTTAAATAGACAACATGTTTATTCGCTGGCTGTTGATATCAAGTTAAGCAAGCGAATTCAGACAGGTTAGCTTCGTCTGGAGCTTGATGGAAATATGACGAAGCTGACAAAATGAACCATAAATATTACGCAGGCTTTTTACTGTTTAAATTCCTTTAAAAACAGAATTATTAATGAACATTGAGCATTCATAAAGCAGTCATAATTTATGACTAATAAAATTTATCTTTATTCTTTGCACAATCTTTTAACAAACTATCAAATATCAAGCTGAGCACACGAATTCGGACTGGTTAGCTTCGTCTTCGTCTAATGTTCTGTTTAATGAGCTGCTCTAGGTTACTCTAGAACAGAAAAGAGTAGAAAAGAGCAGAAAATCGTGTTTAATGAGCTCAGAGCACTGATCTAAAGTGAACTGAACTGTGTTTAATGAGTGTGCTCTAATGTGAACTGGAGTAACTTAGAGCAAACATTTGACAGCTGTAAATTGTGTTGACAGTTCTGGTAAAAGTTCAAATAATTGCATTTTTTGTGGGAAAAATAAATTTCTAGACAATTCTAGTACAATAATTTAAATAATAATTATGTTTTTGTGTATTGAGAAAACGGTTTCTTTACATTAATCATGCATTAATTTAAATAATTGTGCTTTTTGTTGACATATGTCAGAAAATTTGTTTTTCATGAGCTGCCTGCTCTTTTCTGCTCTACTTTTAATTTGACAGTTAACTGAAGATGAGCTGCTCTGCTTTGCTCTGAGGAGTTATTCTGAAGATCATTAAATTTAACAAACGTTCACAAATTAACTGTATCTCATCGGAGGGTAACTTTCGTTAAGTTCAAATGTTAAATTGCAGTCCGTAAAGGTGCAGTAAGAATCGGTCATTCCGTAAGAAGGTGATGTGCCAAATAAATAAATTATTACTAAATGATTAAAAGTTCAATGTTCAAGTTCAAATTAAAATGGAACAAAAATAGTACTGTGAACTAATACAAAGGGCAAATCTCCAATTAAATTAACTTCAATTTGTTAATTTTTTCGCTTTTACCACTTTTTAAAATTGAAAAAATTAAATATCAAGATAATAACCCTTTTATACCCTAGACAGACTGTGTCCATAATGACTTGATTTGAAATTCAGTCATTTCAAGCAAATGAAGAGGTGACAGACTGTGAACGAAAATTATTTAATTTGAAATGTCATTGACAGTTCCTCAATGAGAGTGAAGATCATGGCACAGTTCAATAATTGCATTAAATACTAAATTTTCGAGTATTTTCTGTAATTGCAAAACATTTACCAGGAGACAATTTATTTTGTTGAAAGAACCAAAAAAGAAAGGAAAACAGCAAAAAAATTTCATTCATGATCAGCTGATAGCTGCCACTGCTGAATTTATTGGAAGAACTTTTCGCTTTACATTAAATTCAGCTCCTTTTAATAAAAGTAGGTGGCATTTTTACTGCTATTTCACTAAATGCAGAGCTGGGCAATACTTAAGTCAAAAAAGATTGAAGTACTTCTTAAAGTACGTTTTTGTTACTTAAGACTTATTACTTAATACTTTTGAAATGCCCCTACTTAGTACTTGAATATAAGTACTGGCTTCTATTTACTTGCACTTAAGACTTAGTTTTGTACTTAAGTACCAAGATTTTTACTTAGATATTTCTGAGTCTATTAAGTACCTACAAATATCTAATTCTTCGTAGCAAAGCAAACACAATCTCTAGCGCAACTCCTTTTTTGTTGAGTTTTAAAGCATGCAAAGAACTGTCAAAGAATGTGCCGCACTCACGCGTTAAGGCAGAACCTTAGACAAACTAATAACATGCACGCAAGACTGGGCAAGTAGAACAAAAACCAGTAACGTCTCGCTCGAATATAAAATCGATGATGCCTCCTCGACTTGATGACATAACCACTGACATGTATAATATGGATTGCTAAAAGTGGGCTTACTTCTATATTGCTGACTCTTTCGGCCTAAACACCAAGTACCAACTGAGAGATAACTGAAAACAACAAATAAATTAGTGGATTCTTCGAAATAAATGTTTTTAAATTAATCATTTGGGGTTATTACTGCCAAAAACTGTTTTATCAAAAACAATGTATTCATTAGATACGCAGAAGAATTTCTAAATGTTTTATTAAAATCACTTCCCGAGCTGCGTGCTAACTTTTTCAACTTCCCGCCAATGATTTTTTCAATGTTGGCACTGACGTAAGAATTCTTTTTGACAGTTATATACGTCAGTGCACATAACCAAGCGTAAGCAAGCAATGCCTCGCTCCAATATAAAATCAACGATGCCTCGACCTGCTGTAGGGAAGGCCTCAATTTTTTCTTAGAATTTTTTTCCTTAGAATTGTAATGTGTTATTGGAAGCGATAATGGGTGCTTGGGCGGACCTCTAATAGTTTTTGTGAGTGTAGCAAGGAGCGGTGAAAGTTTTACTCTACTTGCAGAATCGAAAACTATGAAAAACTATAAATAGTAGCCACTGGTTACTATACATACTATAGTTTTCAAAAGGTATTGATTTATTAATATCTATTAACTGAACTCGATAAACTTCATTATATTACTGCCAACGTACAAAGATTCTAAAAAAGTACTTTAAAAAGTAATTCAAAAAGTACTCAGTACTTCAAAAAGTACTCAGTACTTTTTTTAGACTTAGTACTTAGTTACAAGTATTTTTCATACATGCGGTACTTGTACTTACGCTGAAGTACTCAGGCCTTCGGTACTTGTACTTGTACTTAAGTACTTTTTCTTTGGTACTTGCCCAGCTCTGACTAAATGGAGTAAAATGAAGCGAAACGTTGCAAATGGGTCCTTGATGGACTTCATTTCTATGACACACTGCAGGCACATTTGACTCCATTAATTAAAAAAGTTAAGTCATTATGGCGACAGTCTGTTTAGGGTATTACTCTTTCTTACTTAAAACCTTCGAACGCATCTGTGAGTGGGAGCTGAGGCGCTTCATCCCCAGAAGCAGACTATCACAGTACCAACATGCGTACTTAAAGGGAAAGTCCGTCGAGACGGCTCTCCATGAGGTGATTCACTCAATTGAAAAAGGCTTCCTCTTTAAACAATCTACGCTAGCTGTTTTCATCGATGTAGAAGGCGCCTTTAATAATGTTCTTCTGCATAGGTTCACGGAAATACTAACAAAACATGAAGTGAACCGATCTCTAAAAAATTGGATTACACACATGCTGCATAATAGAACAGTCTTTGCTGATTTTGGCGGGGCAAGCAGAGTTAAAAAAGTTTACAGGGGTACCCCTCAAGGCGGTATTCTATCACTTTTGCTATGGGTACTTATCGTGGACGATCTCCTGCTAACACTCACCCGGATGGGGTACAAAGCAGTATGTTACGCGGACGACTTGACAATTTTAGTCACCGGAAGTTATGAACCTGTACTCTGTGGATTGGTGCAAGGTGCGATCCGACTAGTCATGCGCTGGGCCACGGATTACGGGCTGAGATTCAATCCACTGAAAACTGACTTATGCCTATTCACCATGAAAAGGAATATCCCCAGTTTAAACCTGCCTTTGATTGGCTCCAAATGTTTGGAATTAAAGGACAGGGTGAAATACGTAGGTATTATTCTATACAAAAAGTTAAACTGGAAACCACACCTCGAAGACAGAGCGAACAAAGCTCGTAGAGTGTTCGCAATGTGCCGTAGAGCAGTAGGGAAGAAGTGGGGACTCAAACCGCGGATGATTCTATGGATATACACTAGTGTCATTCGACCCATGTTCACCTACGGTTCAGCGGAGTGGTGGAAAGTAATGGGTTCGCCAACCATCGCAAGATGCTGGAGAAGATTCAAAGGCGTGCCTTGCATTCTCAGCGCAAGCGGCGCTTTTAAGTCAACTAGCACCCGGGCTTTGGAGGTTATCCTCAATATACACCCGGTTCAAATACATATCAAGCGGAGGGCGTCGATTACAGCGCTAAGGCTGCATCTTAACCTTGGCAGGCTTCATGAGGGAACAAGAGTTCCACATGAATCCATTTATGAGTTCAACAATAATTAGCTTGTGCTGTGTTTATGATCGGGTTATGTAAGCGTTATATTGGCGATTATTTTGGGATTATCTCCGATCTATGTTAAGTTGAAAAACAATTAAAATAAAAGAGTAGTTTCTATGACGTCTTTTATTTCAAAATATATATGTATACTCCCAACGTTTCGACCCGCGGGATTTACGAGTCCTCTTCTTGGGGCTATAAAAAATTCTTTTGTAGAATAGTATCGAGACACTTTTATAAGTACAACAAAATTACCTTCCGATTATAATAAATTAAATTTTAAATATCACATATTGTAAAAATATCAAATAAACTAAAATATTACACTAAAAACATTGTTATAAATAAAATTAAAAAAAAAAACCAAGTTACACGGAAAAAAACAGACTACTGACAGGACATGATTAAGCTATTGACTAGACTGAACAATTATGTGTGGTTTGTGTAATGTTAAAAGTGAGCATTTTTATGTGTTTATCACCACATACTTAATTCGATAAACACATAAAAATGCTCACTTTTAACATTACACAAACCACACATAATTGTTCAGTCTAGTCAATAGCTTAATCATGTCCTGTCAGTAGTCTGTTTTTTTCCGTGTAACTTGGTTTTTTTTTTTAATTTTATTTATAACAATGTTTTTAGTGTAATATTTTAGTTTATTTGATATTTTTACAATATGTGATATTTAAAATTTAATTTATTATAATCGGAAGGTAATTTTGTTGTACTTATAAAAGTGTCTCGATACTATTCTACAAAAGAATTTTTTATAGCCCCAAGAAGAGGACTCGTAAATCCCGCGGGTCGAAACGTTGGGAGTATACATATATATTTTGAAATAAAAGACGTCATAGAAACTACTCTTTTATTTTAATTGTTTTTCAACTTAACATAGATCGGAGATAATCCCAAAATAATCGCCAATATAACATTTATGAGTTCGTGCACTCTGTCGCACCTGGCATTGACAGAGATAGCGACTACCTCCTCGAGACCATGCTGGAAAGCAATTTTGAATATAGAATTCCATCCAGGGCAGAATGGGAAACACTTTCCATGTTTCAACCTTTGACAAACCCAATTATAATATATACTGATGGCTCTAAGTCCGATGAAGACACCGGAGCGTTAGTTTTCTGTGAGGAGCCTGAAATTGAGTTCTCCATGCACCTTGAAAACCACTCCACGGTTTTCCAGGCAGAAGTCAAGGCTATCCTTAAAGCGGGAACACACTTCCTTAACTCAGACACTGAGAATAAGGAGATAGCCATCTGCTCGGACAGCCAAGCAGCTGTCAAAGGTTTATCTAAACCCTTTATAACCTCCAAATTATTAATGGAGTGCAAAACAACCCTGAATTCCCTTTTCTCGAAATAACAGGGTGATAGTGCAGTGGGTGCCGGGGCACAGCAACATCAGCGGGAATGAAAGGGCAGACGAACTTGCTCGTCTTGGAGCAGCCTCAGAGGAACCTGCCTCTACAGTCGGGATTGCACCAAAACACCTTGTCTCAATCATTTCAAGCTGGGCTGACCGCCAACACAGTCGCCTTTAGTTAGAATATCCCACGGGTAGGACAACAAAGGAACTGTGTGGTACACCAAACTTAAATGATACTAATAAACTCCTAAAACTCAACAAGCCAACCCTGAGAACTCTGGTGTCCATTCTCACTGGGCATTCCTCTCTCAGGGGCCACATTCACAGGATGATACTTGTTGATGATCCTATATGCAGGGGTTGCGGAGAGGAGTCCGAAACAGTGATCCACTTTCTATGTCACTGCCCGGAATACGCTATAGAATTCTTGGATCACACCTCCTGGAAGAGTTGCATGATGCCGGCAAGGAGGGCTGGGAGCCAATACTGAAATTTATAAGAGCGTCCGGTTGGGACCTATGAGCGATCGCTCATGGGTCTGGAGGGTAAACAATGGGCCTTGACTTGGCCTTCGTCCGGGGGACCTTAAAAAAAGTTCCAAACCTCTGCTTCAATCAATAAATCAATCCCGGGTATTACGGATCGTGATATCAATTTTTCATAAGTAAACCACAGTCTCGTTGAAATCTTAAATTTTTTTTATGCCAATTGTGGTCCAGCCTAAAGACAACCACAACAACAACAACTTGAATTTTACCTCCTTCTTCTTACCAGTGGAAGCTCAGTACCATTAGCCCATAGACAAATTAATAACATACAAAGACTGGACGAACAAAAATATGCAACGCTTTTCTAGAATATAAAAATTAACGATGCCTCGACGATGCCTCGACTTGGCACTTGATGACGTGCCCAAGAGGTAAGCCACCAATGCCTCGCTCCATACAAAATCACTGTTGCCTCGATCCGATGAAGAGAACGCCACAAGTTTTTCTTAGGAATTTACTGGAAATTTCTTCCTTCGAATTTTTATGCATTGGCCGGGCCGAGAGCAGTGCCTTGCTCGAATATAAAATCTAACAACGATGCCTCGACCTGATGTAGGGAAGGCCGCAATTTTTTCTTAGTAATTTACTGGAAATTTTTTCCTTAGAATTATACGCACCTTTGGGGGGCGACAACAATTTTTATGAGCGTAGACGCTAGACAAGCAATAAGCAATTGTTTTCTTTTTTAGAAACTTGCACAAAGTGTTTCGCTAGAATTTTTATTCATTTTGGTGGCCGACTAGACTTATTTTCAGATACAGTTGTACAACGTTGTTAGATTTTATATTCGAGCGAGGTACTGCTCTCGGCCTGGCCAATGCATAAAAATTCGAAGGAATTCCAGCAAATTTCTAAGAAAAACTTGTGGCGTTCTCTTCATCGGATCGAGGCAACAGTGATTTTGTATGGAGCGAAGCATTGGTGGCTTACCCTTTGTGCACGTCATCAAGTGCCAAGTCAAGGCATCGTCGAGGCATCGTTAATTTTTATATTTTAGAAAAGCGTTGCATATTTTTGTTCTACGTGTCCAGTCTTTGTATGTTATTAATTTGTCTATGCCATTAGTCTTTTAACAATAAATATTATTATTTTAACGAAGACACAGTGTTTCCGTGAAACCATTTCCGGCATAATAAAATAAAATTTATCATAGTACTCAAATGGGTTATCGATTTCAAGATAATTTCAAATATAAATTAAACTTGACGTTTTCTGTACTTCCTCACTGTTGGCTTGCATATTCGAAATAGAAAAACGCCTATATTTCCTATACTTCTATAATTCCTTATACAAACACATGAAATTCTTTCCTGTGTGCTATAAACTTTTAATCGAAATCAATTTAATTCAATTTAATTGCTAACTTTCTAATTACATAGGTATTGTCTTATCTTAGCAGATGTACATACATACTACCTATATTAGAATGTTACTTCTTGATGCGGTTTTCATGTACATATGTAGGTACCTACCTTACCCGCATTATTATGCATGATACCTTGTCCCGTTTAAATCCGACTCAATCTTATGATTGCAGTTTTCAACTCCGCCACTGAATTTGGAGTGGCAATGCAGAGTGAATAAATTGCAACTCCACCACACTAGGTTATGTATGGATGCTTAATTTCATTGCGATATTATTATTAAAACCAAGCCTCCGTCCGACTCAACTCTGTGTGCAGATCCAAGAAGTTAATAAAGCACTTGCGCGAGAAGATCGAGTAGAGCGGCAGCACCATCGGAAATGGTATCATAGACAAATGAAGCAACAGCGACAGCAACAGCGACAGCAACATCATCAGCAGCATCAAGTAATAACCCAAAGGAAATAAGAACAAAACTGTTTTTTTTTTTTTGTTTTTTAGTATAAGGTAGAAGAGAGGTATTGAAATTACCGCTATTTACCTCGAATCTCAGCTGAATCCAACGAGAAATTGGTACTCAGCAGAGTTTGTGATTTGATCTTAACCTGATCCTACCGGCATCAGGTCGCTCTCGGTGGAGATACTCTACATATTTAGTCTACACTAGCCTATAACATTTGTGCAGTCACACACTGCAGAACCGCGCGATTTTATAGCTACTTTTAGTGGACAGATATGTGTCGATTGCGAATATTTTATCTCTTGTTTGTAGGTAGGTATGTACCTACGTAGTTAGTCGTATCGCGAAAATTAATTCCGAGGTGTTTTTCTTTTGAATAAATTTTTTTTGTAAACAAAACAAAAAAGTTGCAATTCTTATCGCGTTCAGTCCCAAAAATCGATATCGAAATTTCGTTTTTAAGTAGTACCTCTTCTTTCTCCAGTGAGCAGTGAAATTGTTGTGAGTTGTGATTAGTGCGAGTTCGGGTTTTATGTTGTTTACATTATTGCCTAGTTTCAGATGTGACTGTGATTCCGTATACGCGCACCTAATATTTGTAATTGACGTATCGCATAAGATGAGTTCGATTCGTACATGAGTATAAATGTATGTAGGAATTGCTGTTTGAACAACTGATTACACACGGATTATATCTGCTCAGTACCCACTAAATATACATATTTGTAGTTTGGATTAATCACGGGGTCACTTTTCGTTCTGGTAAGTATCCAAATGTATAACCTATAGTTAGATTTAGTACCTATATCTGTATATATGTATATAGTATGTGTGTTCACGTAACCTAGTTAAACTTTACCAGCCAGAAATAGCGCTATGTTTTTGACTACATATATACATATTTATGACTTTGTATATGACTCAGAAGAACGATTGCTATAATAACAATCACTTTTAGAATATACCTACCTCTCTGATGGTTATTAATATAGGTAAGGTAGTAAGGTTGGAAATGTTTAACCTTTAAGACTCGGAACTCGTATAATTTTTTAGAAGTAAGTTAGCAAATGGACATTGACTGTGATTCGGATTTCTGTTTTTTTTTTGTTTTTTTTTTATAGCTTAGAGATGATGAAATTATGGGCTACCTATGCTAAGTTTATTCATTGGTCGTTTGTCTGTCTGTTCAATTGACCACATGATAACCTACATAATAAATTTGTAAAGAAAATGAAGTCAAGCTCATAAATTGGTAAAATGAGGCAACTCCTTTATTGTGTTGTCATATAAACATATTAGGGGTATTCACTCTTTAATGTATCAGTGTAACCGATGTAAAAATACAACAAGTATTTACAACAAAAAGTGAATATACCCTTTAGCCTTTAGATTATTTCGAAATGTAATTATGGGAGGAACAGGGTGATAAAATGGGCCCGTAGGAGATTTCCCCGGCCCCGGAAAAATTAAAAAAATCCTCAAAATTTCTAGGATTCATAGTTATCCTAGAAAAAAAGAATTGTGAAGATCCGATTAAAAATAGCTGAGATAAAAACTAAAGTATCTCAACTATTTATGAAAAGAACGGCTTAAGGAAATGCCGGTTTTTCAGAGCGTTTTTTGACCGTTTTGGTTGTTTCCTAAGTTGTTATTTCTAATATTACTACTTAATTATACACTATTTCAGTATAATGTCAACGGATCAAATGAAGCCTGTTTTGTTGGGAATGTTTCTAATTAGTTTTCAGCTCAGGTTAATAGTTTACGAGAAATGTTAATAATAGTAGAACAACTTCATTTTACGGCAATCTTTGCCGCTTTTTGCCTTAACAAAATGTAAAAATTTACGGTGCTTCGGAGGATTTTTTTGTAAAGATGAAAAAGTTCGAACACTTATGCCTATGATTGAAAAAAAATTTAAAAATAACTCATATGTAGTAATGGGGTATAATGGACCCAAATGAGGAAAAACATTGAACTTCGGGAGTAAAAGCTCAGTGTGGAAATATCTCTAATTCACAATAAAAACTTTCAAATAGATAGAGAATTTTGTGTTACCTTTAATTTAAATGCAAAATTTTTTTCTATATGGGCATCCGTTATGATGCGGGGTCCGAAAAATTAAAAAAAGTGGTATTCAATTAAAATGTAATCAAGTTTTAGAGGGTGGAAAAAATATACTATGGAGTATATCGGATTGAAAATTGAAAAACGCTATTCGATAGAGCTCAGCAGGGGCTTTAATTAGACATCTCACATGTCATATTTGGGGTTTGAGTGGGGTGGGGGTAACAACCCCGCACTCCAAAATACCCCCACTTTAAACTGTTTTTTTTCGATAAATTTAATCGCCTTGTCAAACTAAAGACGAATCCCAAGTTCGTTTTTTATCCGTCCACTCCTCATCCCGCAAGAAAGGTTCAAATTTTGAAAATAATTAAAGCTAATTTCTGAACTTCAAATACTATTATTAAGTAATTTAGGGCCAAAAAAGAAAATTGATTACATCAATTTGTTTTTCGGTGATGTTTTATTAAGTTCTCCAGAAAGTTTCATGTTCTTTGATGCGCCATTACTTATGTTTTGGGTTCACAAATTTGCAATACGTTTTTTTTGTGGGGGAAAACCGTGATGCGGTTAGATGTAAATTGAACACCCTTCTAAATCAACCCTGTACTACCTAGAAAAAATATAAGTGGACCAATCGATAGTCCTCAAAAGGATCTTTTATTTGGCATATTGAAAATTTTGCTAGGACACTCCCCTCCTCTGCTGTACCCTCTGATATTTGACGTTCAATCTGACCTTCTAAGTACAACTATACAACCCGGTTTACACTGTCAATTTGTGAATGTAAAAATACAAGACCCTTGTATTGCATTTTATATGCATAGGCCTTGTATGACTTTACTGGGTTGTAATCAAATACATCTTTTACACCGATACACTCTTTGATACAACATTGCGTGAATACCGCTATTGTTTTTATGTTTTTTTTTTTACTAATACGTATAGAGTAAACGCACCAATTCGTGTCCATTTAAGGAAATGCCATCCTTAAAAGAAGGGTTTTTAGTAGAATTTACTTAATGTCGATGTTTAAATTTTTGTAGTACACCTGACCCTCGATTTACACGGTGGATTCGTTCTCCAAAAGTATCGTGTAAACCGAAACCGTGTTAACCGAAACCGTGTAAACCGAAGCCGTGTAAATTGAAATTGTGCAATTAAATTCATGTTTATATATTGAAAAAGTAGACATTATGTACCCTTGAAAACGCGGCTTATTCTGGATCCTCGTTGTCCCTGACTCACACAGAGTAGTAAATAGCGAAATCTCAAGATCTAAGAGGCATTTTCACAGCTTTAAATTTAATACTCAGCTACCTACTAAAAATCTGTGGCGTAACTTGAAGGACATCGGTGTGGGGCATTCTAGAAACTTAACTACAACTCATAATCGTAATGAGCTAAAAATAATGTTTTCATCCTCTTCAGATCCTACTGAAATTGTTGGTTCTGACACGAGCGATTATTTAGCAAGCATTTTTAATGGTCTTGATTCGTCTGAAGGATTTCCTTTTACGCCAGTCAATGTGATGGATATTTATGCAGCAGTGATTTCAGTGAAATCAAATGCAGTTGGACTTGACGATGTGCATCCAAAGTTTGTTAAAATTTTACTACCCGATATAACTACATGCGTGACATATTTCTTTAACAACATCCTTTTAAGATCCTCCATTCCTTCTGTTTGGAAACTCTGTAAAATTATACCAATCCCCAAAAGATCTTACATCTCTGCTGAATATCGCCCAATCTAAGGTTTTTGAAAAAATCCTGCATAGTCACATGATCAACTTCTTAAATAGCAGAAACTTGTTGTCTAACCTACAATCGGAATTTAGATCAAAGCGCAGCTGCACGACAGCATTGTTAAAGATCATTGATGACATCAGAACTTCCATGGACAGTGATAAACTCACTCTGCTCGTTGTTCTAGATTTTTCAAAAGCTTTTGATAAGGCTAACCACAGACTTCTGGTAAACAAACAGTGTACAATATTTAATTTTTCTTATCCTGCCTGTAAACTTATTGGGTCCTACCTAACCGGACGAATACAAAAGGTGTTTTGTGGGGATACTGCCTCTGATTTTCTACCCGTTCTTAGTGGTGTGCCTCAAGGGTCTATTCTCCGCCCATTTTTATTAACGACGTTCCACTAATCTTGCGTGACTGTAAATCTCACATGTATGCAGATCACATTCAACTCTACATATCTACACCTTTGGGGCTTATAGAGAATTCTGTGTACAGAATGAATGAGGATCTTGCAAGAATCTCCAAATGGACTATTGATAATTCGCTCCACTTAAACGCTGCCAAAACTGACGCTATAATTGTATATAAAACCCAGTTAGATACTTCCAACTTTTCTAACGTAATGCTTAACAATATTGGTGTTCCTTACAGCAAGCGTGTCAAGAATCTTGGGATAATTGTCAATAGTACTCTGAACTGGTCCGATCACATTAAGAGTATCATAGGCAAAGTGTATGGAGTTCTACGCAAATTATCTAAATCTGCGGCATTTACACCTGTTGAAACCCAAGTAATGTTAGTGAAATCATTACTAGTCCCCTTATTGACTTACGATTAATGTAGCATTCAACTGTGCCACACGTTATGCTTTTGGTCTAGGGCGTTTCAGTCATATCACTGCGTATTCCACATTTATTCTGGGTTGTAAATTGGGCTCTTACCTTAAATTCCGAACTGTATTACCTTTTCAGTAAATTGACCTTTGCTCAATCTGCTAGTGAGAGTCAATTCTTTGTTCAGTCCACCAGGATGTGGAGCTGTCTTTTAATTCATCTTAATTTGTTTTTTTCTAATATTTATAGAAACTAATACTAAGTTTTTATTTCTACAATTATAAACTGAGAATATAAATTTGTATTGAGGGATTAGGGTGTTTTGTTAGGTTAATTTATTGCATGTGCTTTTATATATTATGATTTACTTTTTCTTTATTTTTCTTTCTTTTTTGATATATAGCTTAACTGTTACTGTTATTAAGTATATTATTATTAGCTATCCTACACTTACCCATAAGATCGACATCTTACTAGTGTAGTTGTTGTTGAAATAAATTAATTTGAATTTGAATTAAAGTAAAAAAATTTTACACATATATTAATATATTTTGATGTTATAAGTATGCAGTTTTTCATAAATTCAGGCAAACATACATGTTAAATCTAGAAAACAAAAACTTATTAGTATTACGTGAGAGAGATTAGAGATTATCCACTCTATTGAAAATGGTTTCCTCTTTAAACAATCTACACTGGCTGTTGTTATCGATGTAGAAGTTGCCTTTAATAATGTCCTTTATATAAGTTTACTGAAACGCTGACAAAACATGGAGTGAACCGGTCCCTAAAACACTGGATTGCACACTTATTGAACAAAAGAACTGTCTTTGCCGAACTGGGCGGGGTAAGCAGAGAAAAAATAGTACAGAGAGCCACCCTTAAGGCGATATTTTATCACCTTTGTTGTGGATGCTCATTATGAATGATCTTAAACACTCTAAGACTTACCCGGATGAGCACAAAGCAGTATGTTACGCCGACGACCGGATGATCTTGGTCACCACCGGTAGGTACGAATCTGAACTTTGTTAACTGGTACAGAATGCGATTCGAACGGACTGGGGTACGGATTTCGGACTTTGCATTAATCCATTGAAAGCAGATTTGTGCCTCTTTACTAAGAAATAGAACAATCCACTGAAAGACAGAGTAAAATATCTAGGTATCATATAAGATAGAAAATTAAGCTGGACACAACACATTGAGGACAGAGCGAATAAAGATCTTCGAGGCTTTGCGATGTGCCGCAGATCCATAGGAAAGTGGCGACGTAAACCATGGATGATCCTTTGGATCTATACTAGCATCAATCGACCCATGCTAACCTACAGTTTTGTGGTGTGGTGGAAGAGGTAATGGAGCTCGTTAATCATCGCAAGATAATGGAGAAGATTCAAAGATTGTGTCTCCTTAGTGTATGTGGCGCTCTCAAGTCTACTAGGTCGAAGGCTCTTGAGCTCATCCTCAACACACCCCGTTCATATACACGTCAAGAAGGGGGCGTCAATTGCTGCGTTGAGGCTGCATCTCAATTGGAGCTAGATTCACACTGATACACATGAATCCATCTTTGAATTGGTGTAGTCCATCGTACTTCTTCGAGACTATGCTGAGGAGCAACTTTAAATCGAATAATCCAGATAGGGCAGAATGGGAATCACATTCTGTGCTTCAACCATTGACAAACCCTATCATATATACAGACGGCTCCAAACTGAAAGAGAATACCGAAGCAGGTGTTTTCTGCTAGGAGACTCACTTGGAAATTTCAATTCACCTTAAAATGCATGTAACGGTTTTCCAGGTGGAAGTCAAGGTCATCCTTGAAGCGGAAAGGTATCTTCTAAACTCAAACAACAATCTGCTCGGACAGCCAGGCAGCTGTCAAGGCCGTGTCAAAACCTTTTAAAATCGCCAAACTTGTATTTGAATGTAAAACTACCCTGAATTCCATTTCTCGGAACAACAGGTTACTGGTGCTTTGAGTACCAGATCACAGCGGCTATCAGTTTACTGTCTATTAAATTTAAATCTGTAAGCCTAACGCAGTTAATTAAATTAAAAATTCTGCTAAAATCTCAAATTGTGCCTTTGTATCATATGAAATGAATTCAAAAATTGTTCAAATGTGGCTGGCAGCCCTACGTTCCCCATCATGTATCAATCCTATCTCGAATGTAGATAGAATAGAGAACAATAGGCACAAGCATAGAGTTACCAGAAAATTATTTTTATGCCAGCTAAATTTAGCCATTTTAGCCGGAGTTAAGGCTTTTGAGTCCGAGTAAAAAAATCGGATAAATCCTTTCAACCTGAACAGCAGTTTACCAAAATTCCACCCTAGAGTGTTTTTTGAAACCGTCTCAAATTTAATTAGTTTTAGCCGAGAAGATTCATATTGAAAAGCAGCAAAAATAAAAAACTAATCTCTAACATAATTAAATTTTTAATTTGTTATCCTTGTGTTAATAATACCGGAGACAGACTTGCAATTTCAATATTGCATTTTGCGCCAACTGCAATTTTGTCTCTATATACTGAGAAACAGCTCGGTATATGCTCGGTGTACAGTCAGTATATAGTACATTGGAACTCAATATTTAAATTGCGAAAAACGTACGCGATATACGAGTTTATTGCATTATAACCTTAGTTATAACCCCCCCCCCCCCCCCTCAAAACTTTCCTAGATCCGGCACTGTGTGTGCGATTATGTAAAATAACTGTAAGCGCTGCAGCATGTAGTTGCAGCGAGTATACTGCAGTGTATAAGCTGCAGTGTGAGAGCAGAGTGAACTTTTAACAAAGTTGACATACTATACTGCGCGTTAGTCGAGACAAAAATGAAGCTTTGTCTGTGCTGCCCGTGTGAGCACGGGAGCATTATCAGAAGTAAATTTCTGCAGTAGGAATAAGTTCCTACTTAGGTGAAGAATGGATTTAAAACAGAAGGAAATTTCTGCAGTAGGAGTAAATTCCCACTTAGGTGAAAGCAAAAATTAAATTTTTTGCAGAGGATAGGAAACAGATTAAATTTGTTAATTTAGTGTTTTATTTGTTTATCATTAATTAATTTGGAACTCAGCGTATGATGTTTTAAAAAAAATTTGGGAAGAACTTCTAATGAAATATCATCCTGTATGGACGAGAAATATAGCTACATACAATTATTCTTGCCGTCTTAAAATTAATATTTTAAAACGATAACAACAGGCATATCAATTTTCAGTTTCTTCACGTAAATTGTACTGCATGAAAATCATTTTCTGCATTCTTTCACGTGTGTTGTAACTTCGCGAGAAAATTATAAAAATGATAAAATGCTTTTTAAATAATATTTTGGGTATTTACACCAGCCCAACTGTTGGAGTGTTATCATTACTTAATTTTATTTATATCTTCACAAGATTTAAAGGAATAAAAATATAATTAGAAATGAGCCGCAAAGTGCTTTTGTTTTATATAGTTATCATTTTGTGAAACTCCCAATTACCATACCAATCGCTTTTTCCTGGACGCGCCAGAAAGCACGAGGGATTAGTATGATACACCAAGATGGGTAGCAGATGGATACAACATGTGGTATATCAAATGCATGTAATGTTGCTATATAAAAGTTTTAATTATCTAGTCCTCTATACTACTTGAGAAGTCATTGAGCTATAGAGTTGAAATTTATTATACGACGTTCTTGTAATAATTGTAAAACAAATCTATGGGCGAAATGCGGTAGATCTTTCAAGTAGTTGTAATGCAATAATTTCCAGATTTATAAATTATTCATATACTAATGAAATAGGTAGTCTCAGACGTTTTTAATGTACCGAAGAGTTCTTCGGAATGTAGAAACCTATAAAATTAGTTGTAAGTACTACAAAAATTTCCACTGTTAGATGAAGCATTCTAGAAAGAACAACTTTCTTTTACGATCTAATTTGAATATTTTCAAAACAAGAGTGTCTGCATTTAAATGAAGTCATCTAGATAGGGTATCACAAAAAATTATATTGAAAACCATGGTCTTATTTTCTATACTTTCACAAAACTTTTTCACATTTCTAATGTTTTTTTTCCTTACTTTTTAAGAAGAACTTTTTACTTCTTGTTCAAGTCCGTTCTGGGCTGGGTAGATAAATTTACTCTGTGTTCCACAGAAATAAATGCAGAACTATGGAAAATATGTTTTCTTCATACTTATTATTAGATTTAAATTGATTTTAAATTTTTAAAAATATTATTTAAAAACTTTTTTAAATTTTAAGTATTTTTTTTTTAATAATTTTTCAGAATATATACAGCGCTTTTTCTCGAATGTTTAAGATATGGATAAGTCCAGATGTAACAAGTTAAAATCTGTATGGTGGTTGGTAAAGGGTAAATCTTATCTTGGGAGGTTAGGAGATTAGAGCTGTTCTTTTATTAATTGTTTATAAGAAATTCCATAAATTTTGAACGATACACCGTATGATGATTATATTAAATTTATTAGATAGATTCGCGTATTGACTTTTCAATACCCTATAAGATTTTTTCCCCTCCTCTTCTCAGATTCAAAGAGTGATCTCAATAATGACGAAATTTCCGAATTTTGAATCATTTTTTTCAATATATATATATTTTTTTCATATCTAATTTAAGAGTCCAAAAATCTTCATTTACAACTAAGGAAAACTCCAATAAATGCCTAAACTTGGGTCAATTTTTTTCTGTGAATTAACTTTTTCGATTTTTTATTCGTAAGAAAAGGCACAAAAATGGAAAAATACATATTGGAGTAGACAGTGTAATAGGTTATTTTGATTTGAAAAAATATATCAAATAAATTATGTAGTACATAAATATGTATATAAACATCATAGGTTGTGCCATTAAGATGTTATAACAAAATTAGAAAAAAGTATTAGTTCGACGAACCTTCGTAACCGCGAGTAATACAATTTTTTGCTTATCTCACCTAGACCTCCATAGCTATCCAATTGTAAAATTATTCATGAAACGCCCTATATAAGGGATCCTGATAGATCGAATTTGAAATTTGCGATTAGAATTTGTATCATACTATATACAAAACTCAGGACTAAAGAATAGCTATATTTTTCGTATTATAAAAAATAATCATGTAAGCATGTAAGCCCCATGCCTCATACCTGATAACCACCGGTAAATATACATCATGGGAATTTTGGATCTTTGTATGATGATACAGCTCTTAATGAAGGAATAACTAACGACTCATTAGTCTTTAATGATTCATTGTAAACTGCAGACACACAGCCATTTCTTTAATTAAATTGTACTGTCAAACTGGTTTTGATTTACTTACGACATTAAAGAAGCGATATGGATCGAATTAAGGCGATAAACTTTCTTTTTATTTATTTTTATTTTATTCAATTTAACGATTTGGAAATGAAAAAAAAAAAACAATTTATTAAAAAATATTTTGTGCTTTGCATTTCTTCTTCTTATTTTTCAAATCGGCAGATGTACAGCGGAGCTCCACATTTATATTATACGAGTATGCCAAATCTAGCACATTTTTCCTCATTATAGCTATAATGAAGGAAAAAAACACTTCATTAGTGTACTTCATAATCATCTCATTTTCAAACCATAATGACGTATACTGTGTGACACACGGCATTTTAATGAATAGTTAGTACTAATGATTCATTAAATTGTGCCGTGTATCTCGGGTATTAGAAGTTAAGCTGATCAGCCGGTTTCGTACCAATTGAGTTAACTACGGTGTTTAATTAAACACGAATTTTAAGAGGCGAATCTCTAAAAGTTAAGCTAATATATTTAGTACAGGACTCCAGAGACCAAAAAAGTGATCTGTGGAGGTTAAAGTATCTCGCCGTGTAGCTTCATCTTAACCCCAATACCATGAGCATGGGGTACAAAAGACGTCTAAAATTTGCAAAATATTTACCCCATCTTATGATAATGCTTTAATTTTTTGAATTATCTAATTGGTAACTTAAGGCATACAAAAGTATGTACAATGTACAGATTTCCATTCACTATGTTCATTTCACTGACGACATTGTCCGTTTTGGGAAATACTGCGTAAAGTCTTCATTTTATGCTGATCAAAGCTTTTCTGTCAAACAAATCCCGTAATGACTGCGGATAACCTTAATTTATCTTATTCTTGGTGTAAGAACAATAGAAAAGAACGCAATATCGGCAAAAGTAAAGTTATGAATTTCTATACAGAAATCAGAACCCAAACACCTATGACTATAAATTTGCACTTTCGAATTAGGTATCAAATGCAACCACCAGGGTTATATTTATAAGGCAGTCATATATTTCTTGGCCATCATAAATGCAGTCAAATTCACCAAAAAATTATAAATTTTTGCCGACATGAATTATATCGGATATTTACTATGTGGAGCAATAATGCAAAAAATAAAGATAAATTTTATTAGTCATAAATTATGGCAGCTTTATGAATGCTCAATATTCATTAATAATTTTGTTTTTAAAGGAATTAAAATAGTAAAAAGCCTGCGTAATATTTATGGTTCATTTTGTCAGCTTCGTCATATTTCCATCAAGCTCCAGACGAAGCTAACCTGTCTGAATTCGCTTGCTTCACTTGATATCAACAGCCAGCGAATAACCATAACCTCAAAATATGTTGTCTATTTAAATAAGTCGACTCGATTCTTGGCTCGGTGACCAAGCTGACTAGATGTCTCAACTGTTATACAAAGTAGCAAAGGTCAGTGGCATAGACATGGAGTCGGATAGAGCTTGACTCAATGTTACGTCACTAGCTGTAATAACAAGACGAAGACGAAGTCGGAGACTTGGATTTGGACAGACCCTTAGTTTACTAACTTTTTCAACGTGTCACTACTACGAGTTGGTTCTCATGGTCAATTATATTAGCTTGATGGCGTTACGCTGTCCGGCATTTAAAACACATATGACAATTAACTTGCTCAAAATATTAGGAAAACGCCCGTTTTAAAAACAACACCGTGTCCAGCATAATAATAAAAGATCACGTCATTTGCAACTGCTTGTCAGCTAGTTGCTTTAATGAGCTGTCAAACCATTACGAATGTCCATTATGACCATAGTTTCATAAATTTGACAATATCAAATCTACGCCAATCACACTTTCTGAAATAAATAGGAGTTATAGACATACTCAGAAGCGCTAGAAGGCTACTCCTAAGTGGTGCAATAGTAAAAAATAAAAATAGTTTGCTTTTTAATTAAATTTTATTCACTTGTCTCAAAATTGACATCACATTCAATTTCGCCCATTAATTTAAAGCGCATTCATATTTGCAATAATCCATGGTCTGAGGTGGGCAATATTTGTATAAACTCCAGGTTCACCACGACGAGCACATCCCCTTCCCCAGGAAACAATACCAATAAGTTCCTTGTTAGCAACAAGTGGTCCACCCGAATCACCTTGACAAGCATCGATTCCTCCATCCTTCCATCCAGCACAAATCATCTCTTCAGTGAAGAGCCGGAGACGTTGACGGCAAACATTCCTATCCATTATGGGAACTTTCGCGAGCAGTAAGTCATCTGATACTTTGCCATTTTCCTTAGTGAGTCCCCAACCACTGACCACGGCTTGGCTGTTGACTGCAGGCTCTACGGTAGTTAAAGGTAGGACTCCAACGTTTTTGCCCAATGTAACACGGGTAGCCAATTTCAAAATTGAAACATCTGCTCGGAGTGTTGCAAGTGTAAAGCTAGGATGATTTATGATTCTTTCGACTTGGTGAACTTGTCCACCAGTTCCTCTGCTACCTGATCCTACACGAACTTGGAAGGCTCGTGCAGGGGTTCCGTGTGTACAATGAGCCGCTGTGAGTACAACATTCGGTGCAACTAATGTTCCACCACAGCTATGTGTTCGTGAGCGTTCCAATGAAATTTGATATTTGAACAACTCTTGCTGTGCTTTTTCGCCTCCAACTATGCCTAGAACAGGCAAGTTTTCAGCTGGAGCACTAATTGCAACTCCAAGATAGGAGACCAAGAACAATAAGCAGAACATCTTAGCAGTAGAAACCTGTTACCAACACTGAATATGAAGGATTGGATTTGGCTTTTTATACGAAAAGATTGATACATTTCTCCGAAGAATTGTTTACTCGACTCAAAGTTCGTCTGCGTAAAGAATTGTTGTTTACTAGTCTCGAACGACTCAAAGTTCTTTTCTACGTAAGCCGATACCAATTATGCAAATAAATGATATTTCGGAAAACAAACTGCTCTTATTGTTAGAAATGGGGAAAGCGCAGATACTGTGGCAAATATTATTTTAAATTGGGCAAGACCTTGAACTGTTTTACGTCAGAGTTACTTCAATGTTTGCTCGATTGTTATGGACCAAGATCGATAGATGCGTATGCATACTTTTGTCATAGCGTATTGTGTGTTCGCACTTTCTCCTAACATAAATGAGGCTAAATGGAGTTTGTTGCTGCACAAAAAACAAAAGAGTCAAATGATAGATACGGATAATGGACAATATTATTTTTTAGTCCTTAACCAACATTTTTCTTTGCAAATTAACCTATAAAAAATAACATCGGGAGCAGTAAGTCAAGTTTGGTGAACGAGTAGGCCAATGAATGTCACAAAAAGGCCAATGAATGTCACAAAAAAGTTTTAAATGAAACATCGTAGAAAAACATACTTTGAAATTTTCATGGTTTCTCACTGTAATGGAATTAAGGTTGAAGAAAATTTTAGAGCATCATCATCTTGTAGGAATCCGTCCTTGAGAGTGAATGAGAGTAATTTTAATTATCCTCCTCAAACATTGAATTTTATATGAAAAGAAGTAATAATAATTTTGTTGTTTTTGGTCTGTTTAGTTCAATAGAACCCCCTCCCGTGGTTCTTTCTTAAATACTATTCCGCACACGATCGATATTTCCACGTGAACATCTCGAAATTCTTCTACTGGGTCCTGAATTTGAACTCTTGTGCTAAGTTTTGTCGTAAGTTTTTGTCATTTATTTTGACATTGTCGTAACGCCAGTTTACACCATTGCTCATTTGCTACAAAATGAACTGAAATGAATTTGTAGTGAATAAATAAACATAAAATATACCATGAAAAGTACGACCAATTTGTCAACTGCTCTTGCGGTTGTCAAGAAAGTTTTCATCTATGATAAGTAAATATTCTACACTTAGGTACTTGCAGCATTGCCGAAGCACTTAAACTCTAAATAATATTTTTTAATTTGTATTATAAATAAAGTGTAATTTTCTGTTCATTCTATGTCATACCAGCTTTGCTGTGCATAGATCCGTTCATTCTGTTCCAACGATAATACAGCCCACTGACTTATAAGATAACAATGGACTGAGCGATATGTTATTTCATGTAGTACAAGAAATATTGTGATGGTTTTACAGCTGATTGGAGTTTTCCAGCTGGTTATGTTTTTGATCGGGTCTATGATGTAAGGTTTGGGATATTTTTTAAGGAAAGTCCGATGTTTTTTATTATGCTTTTTTATTGTTCACCCGACGTTTCGGGTCTTGATTAGTACCCTTCTTCATGAGTTAGCTACATTAGAATATAAGATAGTATTGTGTACAATTAAAATATTTGATGTTCTCACCTTTGTTCTTGGTATGATGAAACATTTTTTAAAAATATTATTGAAACATATTTCACAAAAAAATATACAATACAATATAAAAACGTTAACTGAACATATAAATAAATAAATAATTTAAACAAAAATAAATAAATAAATAAAATAATTTAAACAAATAAATAGGATGAATGGTGTGCGGATTTCTTTGTTATGTTGTGATGTCAAGTTTCAGTTTTCTAAGTATGTGTTGGTAATCTTTATTTATTAGATCTGTGTCTTGTCTTAAATTAGTTAGATTCTTTTTTTCCATGTAGATGTGGCATGCATCTTTGAGTTCGCAAAAAAACTCAAAACCAGACTATCACAACACAAAACATACATAACCAAGAAAACACCACGATCAGCATTAGCATCCCATACAATAAAAACCGGACACATATTCGCATTTGATAATGCAACAATTATAAACACAGAGAAAAACAAAGCAAAACGCGAATTCAAAGAAGCATGCCATATCTACATGGAAAAAAAGAATCTAACTAATTTAAGACAAGACACAGATCTAATAAATAAAGATTATCAACACATACTTAGAAAACTGAAACTTGACATCACAACATGACAAAGAAATCCGCACGCCATTCATCTGTGATCCCTTAAACAAAACAGTCATTTAAATTTTTACCTATTTATTTGTTTAAACTATTTTATTTATTTATTTATTTTTGTTTAAATTATTTATTTATTTATATGTTCAGTTAATGTTTTTATATTGTATTGTATATTTTTTGTGAAATATGTTTCAATAAAATTTTTAAAAAAATGTTTCATCATACCAAGAACAAAGGTGAGAACATCAAATATTTTAATTGTACACAATACTATCTTATATTCTAATGTAGCTAACTCCTGAAGAAGGGTACTAATCAAGACCCGAAACGTCGAGTGAACAATAAAAAAGCATAATAAAAAAGATCGGAGTTTCCTTAAAAAATATCCCAAACCTTAAAAAATATTGTGTTTCTGTATATCACAGTTTGAGCACCCGTTAAAACGTATACTTACATAAAAACATGTCAAACTCAATCAGATGAAATTTTACAAATATATTTTCTTGTATCCAAATGATATTTTAATCGCTTAATTTTCAAAAGGTTATTTTTACCTGATTCCTGCGTATGGGCAAGAGAGATGGAGCATGGTAAACACAATCTTTACCTTATTCTTTCTGCGGTGATTGCATCTGCAGCCAACATAAAAACACCAAATGGCATAAGAAAACATTCAATAAGCGATATTTTGTGTTGGTAGCTCCAATTCTGCCATAGCGCGAAAGAGAGAACTATAAAACTTGTGTCATTCCTTCGTAATAGAAAAATGACAATACGCTCAGTCTATTGTTATGAGTCAGTGGCTCGCAGTGAATACAAAATCATTTTAAAACAAAGTAGGCTTAAAAATTGTTGAGTGACTTTACCTCGACCACATGAAGCGGAGTTGACTGGATTGTCTACCTACGGAATGAGAATGGAACGCTGTGAGCCCTTGGTACTATGCGAATTAGAACTCTCCTAATCCAGTCTACTCCGCTTCATGTGAACAAGGTAATTACGATATCCTTAATTTCGTTGAGTTTGGGTGTATTCAGTTACTAATGTGAATGAAATTAGCTAAATTTAAAATTGTAAAAATTATTAAAGATTTAAATGTAAAATGACTAAATGAGTGGCTAACAGCTAAATTGAAATGTTCGTGGTTAAAATATATTTTAAATGGCTAATTTTAGATGGAGAATAGAAGATTTTTAAGAACTTTTATTTTTAACGATTCTAAATCAAATTATAAATACGAAAGGAAAAAACAACCGCCTCATCTGGGGTTTGAATCGGACTTTCCGCTTACCGGGCGACTGCTCATACCGCTGAGCAACAGATGATTTTCCCTCTTGTATTTCTTAATTTGTGTCTAGCCTATTAAACCAGCCTAAAGCCATAAAATAGCTAAATTGGCAACACTGGTTATCTAGCATGATCAAGCGAATGATATCCGAACTATGGTATCTATACTAGCTGTGTGTCAAAGGTACAGGGAACATAAATGAAATTCTAACAAATTCTAAAAATTCAAAATCTTTCGGATTTCTTAGAGTTTAAGAGTTGAACAGAACGAATATACGAGTATTGTAAATATATAATAAATCCCAAATAATCCAAAAATTACGTTTAAACTTTGATTTAAAATTTTCTTCTTTTTACAGAAATATCAAACTTAAAATTTTCAAATCCTAAACGTAATGATACCCGCAAATTCAATTTTATAAAAAGTTAACAAAAAATTTGGATTTTTGATTCTGATATAATCACAAGCCCGATAAAGAATTGTCAGAATCCTTCTAGAATTTTTGTTTTCCGAAATTTTATGTTTTGTGTATTCGCAGTACAGTTGAAACTCGATTATCCGGGATGCCTGGTTTCGAGACTTTCCCGGAAAATCGAAAATCCCGGTTAATAGAACGAGCTCAGTAAAATAAAGGAGAACATGTTTTTTTTTGTTTTATAACAAACAAATTGTATTTTAATACAAAAAAAATGTACATAACACAAATAAAGTTTCCACTCGAATATACACATACATAAGTAAAGTTGATATTTATTTTTTAGGCAGATACATTACTATATATTTACTTGCCAAAAAAATAATTTATAGTTGTTTGCCTTGAAGTTTGTTGCTTGTTTTTCAATAAACTCTCTTGGATCCTGTATAATTGCATCGAATCTTGTATAGTGATCCCCTTAAGATTTTGGTCTTCCAGGAAGTTAACGAGTGTACTACATGCTGTTATGGCTTCTGAAATCGTAGTTTTGTGAGGAGCTTCTTCACAACTATTATCTGAACTATCACTGTCAACGTCATTTTGAGGATTCAGGATTGTATTTAAAATTTCATCGTCAGATAATGTAGCAAATATTGGAGCATTATGGTCGCTCTCAAACCAGTCTGAGATCTCTTCATAACTAAACTCAATAGTATACTTTGTGGTATATCAGTAAAAAAACGTTCCATCTCATGAGTTGGAGTTTCTGCTTCATCTCCCAGTAAAATATTACCCCAAGTGTTTTTTAGGACGTCAGTAGTAACATCATCCCATGCATTAAAGAGACACCAAATTGCATTTTTTATATTAAATAATTTTTGAAAGGAGCATAAATCTAAATTAGTTTCGTTATTTATAAATTTTTTCATGACGTGTTTCCGATAATGACACTTCAAACTTCTTATTATTCCTTGATCCTGAGGATGAATCAATGAAGTGCAATTCGGTGGTAAAAACTTCACGATCCCTAAAAGTTCGTCTGAGTTTCGTCCAATTTCTATTCTTCCCTTTTTATCTAAAATCATTGAGAAAATCATGTGTACACAAATCACTAATTTTCTGTTAAATAACTCTCTTTTACATAGCTGCCAGTCTGGTTTCAGAGCAAAGCATGATTGTATTACCGCACTGCTGAAAATTACAAATGCTATTAGAGAAAGTTTGGATAATGACATGTTTTCGGCGGTCGTTTTTCTTGATTTTTCCAAAGCATTCGATTCAGTCGATCATGAAACACTTTGCTTAAAACTGATAAACAACTTTAATTTTAGCATACATGCCGTACGATTGATTTCTGACTATTTATGTGGACGCTTTCAGGCAGTCTTTTCCACTGAAAAGCTCTCCTCATTCAAAGCAGTCAATTCGGGTGTTCCACAAGGCTCTATATTGGGACCGATCCTGTTCATTATGTTCATCAATGATATATTTGGCTGCCCTCAACATTCTCGTTTACATCTCTATGCCGATGATGTACAATTATACATCTGTCGTCCTATTGGTTTGGCTGAGAATGGGGTGTTTTGTATCAATCAGGATTTGGAATCAATAAATAGGTGGTCAGCTTTGAACAAACTTAAATTAAATCCAGAGAAATCTAAATGCTTAGTTATTTATAATACATTGCTTGATCTAAACAGCTTTCCCGTGGTTGAACTCAACGGTTCCACTATCGCTTTTGCTCAATCCGCTCGAAACTTGGGGGTAATATTTAATAGAACCCTTACGTGGAATAACTATATAGATATTGTAATTCAAAAAGTATATGGTGGTCTCCGCGCACTGTGGTCATCTGCCTCATATACTCCACTCTCAACGCGCTTATTACTAGCTCGCTCTTTAATTGCTCCTATAGTAACCTATGGGTGCGAGGTCTTCTGTCAACTTGACTCGGAGTCCTTTTATAAACTTAATATCGCTTTTAATTCAATAGTGCGATATGTTTACAATCTTCGGCGGTACGATGATGTTTTGCGATACGTCTCGTCTATTTTCGGATGCAGTTTTTCACTTTACCTTAAGTTTCGGTGTACCTTATTCTTGGCTAAGATCATTAAGTTTCAATCTCCTAATTATTTATACGACTGCTTACAATTTGCTAGATCTACCAGGACTGTAACATTGATTATTCCTCGGTCCAATTGTGTTACATCAAAGCGCCAGTTCTTCGTCCACGCTGTCAGAATTTGGAACATTTTACCAATTTCTTTGAGAAATTCTTTGGGGATCCTCACATTCAACTGCTTCAAAAACCTACTATTTGAATTTATGAAATCTAACTCTACTCTATTTAATTTCTAACCTAGTATATTGTGTATTCACATCTAGCTCGATTGATTACTTCTTTATGACTGCAATTATTATTCCAGTTTTAAGTTTAGTTATAGGTTTACATACTCCTTGTTACTATTAGGTACAATTATTTCTTTTTTGTGTTTTTTTTTTTTTGGCACATGTATTTATTATCTCAATATTTTGGAGTTTCGATAGGTTAAGTTTTGTTTTTCTTTTGATTTTGTATATACTTTTGAACTTGTACTAATAATAAGATCCCGCATCTTCATTGTACAATGCCTTAATCAAATAAATTGAAATTGAAATTGAAAATTGAAAAATTACATTGTCTCTTTGAAAATCAAATTTTCCTGGGTGAGCGGGACAGTCATCTAACAATAGTAAAATTTGACTGTCAACGGCCAGACCAACTTCTTTTAAATGATTCTCTGTTTCAGGTACAAAATTATTATTAAACTACTGTAAGAAAATTTCCTGTTTGACCCACGCTCTTCGGTTTGACTTACATATATATCACCGGGAGATTTTTAGTATTATTCTTAAAAGCTCTTGGTCGAGCACTTTTTCCGATTACAAGCAGCTTGCATTTGTGGGTTCCCGCAGCATTTGAGCAGGTCAAAACAGTGATACGCTCTTTACTTTCTTTTAATCCTGCGGCTGAACGCTCGTCATTACAGACCAATGTTCTTTTTGGCAATAGCTTACAAAAAAAGGCCCATCTCGTCAGCATAATAAATTAGTCTTGTTTTTCAATAAAATTGGACAGTTCATCAATGAACATTGTTGCACTAATATAATCCGCAGACAATTTTTCACCAGTCGTTTTAAGACTATGAATACCGTGACGGCTCTTAAATTTTCCAAGCCATCCTTGGGAGTATTGACAAGCTGATCGTATATTAAGTTTTCCGTGTCATCTCACCCTGACAAATATTCCATCTCAGTCGGCTCCCCTCTTGGTAATTCAGACCACTGTCTAATCACGGCTCAATTTATCACCTCAACTCTGCGCCGCCCTACTTCTCCACCTACAAGTAGGCTTCTCTGGCACTATAAGAACGCTGATTGGGAAAGCCTCAATCAGTATCTTAGAGATATAGATTGGTCGGTCTGTTTTGCTTCGAGGGATGCTGATGAATGCACATTAGAACTTAGTAACATACTAAGTCTAGGCATGCGTGAATATATTCCGTATTCTTACAGCAGATCTCAACAACAGCAAAATCGCTCTTGGTTTAACGATCCGTGCAACCAAGCTATAAAAGCGAAAGAGTCTGCTTTTCGCGCCTATCAAGTGCATCCTTGTTCAGAACTGAAAGGAATCTACAAGACTGCACGGAACACCTGCAAGTCCATTATCCAGAGAGAAAAATTTCTTTTTGACCAGAATGTTAGACAAAGAATCTTGGCAAGCCGCAAAGGTAGTAAAGGTTTCTGGTCCCTGGTTAAAACCATCAGGAACAACTTCAGCAGTTCCTCTATACCTTCACTACTTAATAATGGTGAAGTGGTTGTTGACTCATCAAATTCTTTTCTTCCACCCACTTCACAGGCACCTGTCGTGCATCCCCCGTGCGGATGTGTACAAGAGCCAATACACATCCGTACGAGGGATGTGTTCAAGGTCCTTAAAGGAATCAACGTCTCTAAAGCCGCAGGCCCTGATGGTTTCTCGCCCCTATTAATTAAAAGCTGTGCCTCATCCTTGGCTAAACCTCTGCGCAAACTATTCTACCTGTCCTACTCGACAGGAAAATTTCCAACTGCTTGGAAACTAGCTCACGTTCAGCCTATTCCCAAGAAAGGAGAGGGTAGCGATCCCTCAAATTATCGGCCAATTGCAATCACTTCGATTCTTTCAAAGGTTTTTGAATCTATCATTAACTCCAAATTAATGAAGTATCTGGAAACCAATCAGCTAATCAACGATCGCCAATACGGCTTCCGGCACGGACGCTCATCTGGAGACTTGCTGACTTTTCTTACGGAACGTTGGAATCG
Organism: Dioctria rufipes; assembly: GCA_963924295.1. NCBI lineage: Eukaryota > Metazoa > Arthropoda > Insecta > Diptera > Asilidae > Dioctria > Dioctria rufipes. The sequence goes on along the minus strand of OZ002744.1, from coordinate 27,659,961 downwards.
TAGTCTTCACAATTTTGGTGAGTCCAAAATCGTTGCTCTAGATATTTCAAAGGCCTTTGATAGAGTCTGGCATTCAGCCCTTTTAGCCAAACTCAAAGCACTTGGTCTTTCCCCTCCTCTTCTATTGTGGAATGAAAGTTTTTTATCTAGTCGCCAAATAAGAGTTGTATTAGATGGCGTTATATCTGATCCTCATCCTATTAATGCCGGTGTCCCCCAGGGCTCTGTTATTTCTCCGACTCTATTTCTAATCTTCATTAATGATCTGCTTTCCCTTACTTTCAATCCTATCCATAGCTTTGCTGATGACAGTACCCTTGATTTCGCATACTCCTTTGACACCCTTGCGGATTCCAGAGGGAACGCCGCATGTGTTAAACGAGACTGCATGATTAGATCATTGAATAACGATCTTGACAATATTCTCGCTTGGGGCAAAGTGAATCGCGTCGAATTCAATGCATCTAAGACCCAAAGCTGTCTCATCTCATTAAAACAAGACCATCACTTAACCACTCCCGTTTCGTTTGATGGTGCATTAATTTCTGAATCACCGTCACTAAGAATTCTTGGCATTAATATTTCCAGTAAGTTAAGCTGGACAGATCACATCTTCTCGGTTGCCAAAGAAGCATCCAAATGTCTTGGTTTTTTGAAAAGGTGTAAGAAATATTTCAGCCCATCAAATATAGCGCTCCTCTACAAGTCCTACATCAGACCCAGAATGGAATACAATTCCCATATCTGGGCCGGGGCTGGTCGCACAGCCTTAGCTTCATTGGATATTGTCCAAAAGAGAGCCTGCAAGCTCATTGGCGATGTGGCAATTACTTATCGCTATATGCATGGCCAATGTTCTGATGAAATATCTAGTCTAATCCCTTGTAGAATAGTTCCCGCACGCAATACCCGCGCTGCATCCCGCGCTCATCCTTTTACCCTTCAAATTACCTTCGGCCGTACACTTAAATTCCGTGATGCTTTCTTATCCCGAACAGTGGGAATGTGGAACAATCTACCATCTTCTGTCTTTCCTCCGGCATACAACCTCCGCCGCTCTCCTCATATCCCTTAATCCTTTCCCTATCTCCTTCCTGCCACGCTGTGCTTTGCATCATAGGGTATCCCCTGAGCTTGGCTTAATAATATAAAAAAAAAAAATAAAAAAAAAAGAACTCTTTTGCTTTTTCAATTATTAAATCTCCAGATATAGGAGTGCCTTGAAAACGTTCCTGTCGGAACCATTCATAATTCGCCTTGTCTACCTGTGGATTTTCAAAGGTTTTCAATACTTTGCGGTTTTCCAGGACCTTAACTTTCTGGATAAAATTTTAGGATTTTGTCCTGATTTTTTTTTTTTAAATCATACAACGTTTGTTCTCCCACGCCGTATTTTTTTGCTAATGCCTTTACGGTTTTACCAACTTTCAAAGAATGAATTATTTGCACCTTTTCCTTAATTGATAAAACTTTTCTCGCTCGTTTCGTCTCCGCCATTGTAAATGTAATCAGAAATATATAGGTATAAATTAGTTTTATTAAATTAACTTACCTCAAAACCCAATTAAAAAGAGAGTGCTGGAAACGCTCAGCACTTCAAGAAATTTGTGGAACAATTATACACACTTTTACTGAAATGCAACTTTTACAAAACTTAGTTTGTTTTCCACAAACGCGATTAACCCAATAGATGTTTTCCTTTCCTACTATAGGGACGATATGCACTTTAAAACTGTAATATGACACAAGTTGTTTTCTACCACAAGAAAATTTTTCTACGAAAAATAGAAGGAAAACCAATAAAACAGAACAAGCAAAAACAAATTTTCTACCAAAGAGAGATAAACAAGCATTAAAACAGATTACCAGCATATTAAATACGACCTTAAATGGTCAAAAGTGTGCCTTCTGCATATGGGAACGACATTTCGAAATTACGTAGAAATACCAACCAAATTTTCTCATTTTTCGATATTACCGGATTGTTCATACCGGATAATAGAGTCTTTCCCGGATAATGGAGAGCACTCAAAATATTATGGGAAATATGATTCATGCCGGATAATAGATTTTCCGCTTAATCGAATCACGGATAATCGAGTTTCGACTGTATTTGTTTTTTTTTCTACACAATTTAATTTGTTAAGTATTTAAATTTTCTTGAATATGGCTAACTTGAATAGTCATTCCATCATAATTCTTATGTTATCAGAGAATTATACCTAAGCTATCCTCCTATATCTGATCACAGCGATTGCCAGCTATATATTAAATGCTCATTATTCATAAGCTCTAGATTTCAGTACTCTTTTACAAATAAAAAATCTTTAAAAAAGAGATTTCTATGCAAAAGCAGGCGTTTCGTATCAGCAGAAACCGTATACTCATCAGTATGGCTTGGATTTGGCAGCAAACTAGGTCAATTTCATATTAATTAAATTCGCTATGAATTTATTTCATAGTAAAACTCTCTATGTCCAGTATTTAGTTTGCAAAAATTAAGTTTGTTGACAAGTATCACATTTGAATTCATGTATTTTGACAACACATTTAATTCCCTAAGGAAAAATCCTTAATTACTTATTTATAATAAATACTCATCAAAACACATATAAAACCAATGAATCTGAATATCTTGTCACCTTTCCCATTATCAAATAGGTCTCTAGACGAACTGTAAAGAGCCACGTTTTAAATGTCTCACTTAACTACACAATTTCCCGCCCAGACTATCAAACCAACTTCAATTATTGTGAGAAACTTTTCCAAATGAATCCACTTTTGTCTCACTCCTCACAGAGACGTGAACATGGATAAATTCCTTAAGGGTTTCCTATATACATACTTTACCGTAATAAGGTGAAATCAATCAATGCCTTTCACTCAATGAATAATTCTTGCCACCCACAAGAGCTTCCATTTCCTCTGTTAAAACAAATTTCATAAATAATGCAAGTAACCGACTCGGGTGGCACTCCGATAATTAATTCACCACTTAAGGAGGAGGAAGGAAGTTGGAGGTGGAATGTATACATACATAGTTTGAAATTGATGTACAATGCACGTGTGAGTATCTACAGCTTAACTGAAATTTAATTTTGAAGCCGCAGCACTTTAAAGTTGCTCATGATGAAAACAGTGTTCCATTTGAAAGAAACCTCATCAAAATTTGTCCATTAATTTGATAAGATTCCTTTAGCAGCAATTAACTTCTTCTGATGCAACTCGCTCTCTGAATTAGTCCTTTCCGCGTTGCTTTTTCATTTCGAATTTTCATCATTAAAATTTTCCACGCGATAAATTTCATATGAAAATTTCCAGTTATCCGAAATTCTGGATTTTCTTACCCTTAAATATGACATTTTACGACAAGTTATTCCTTCAGGAGCGTATACACAGGATAAATTGATATAAGAATAAAACCCCCGACCCTCCAGCTACTTCTGCATGTAGTCTGGAAAATTTTCATATAATCTATCTCGACATTTCGCTAGAATAGCTAGCTACTAATGTATAGCTCCACAAAGTGAAAGTATATAGTTCCTCGTCGAAAGTGGTTACGTTATTACTGCGCTAGTGGTGGTGATGGTGGTTATGGTGTGTGGTGGTGTGATTTTGTGCTGCGAGCTACCAACAAGGCTGAAGTCTGCAATGCACTTTTTATAATGATCTACAGCTTCCCACGGCTCTCCTGCATCTTTCAATTTTCTTCAAGAGATCTACATGCATGTCGTCGTCGTTGGGTTGGTTTCATAGTCATCTTTTAGTGGAGTCGTTGTCGTAATCGTCACCGAAACTTGGATGCTGCGGAGCAGATCCCCAGCTCTCTGGTGCATTTCATGTCTCTAGTAGTGTTGCTGTCGTCCGTAAACGGCTGATAATTTTATGCTTTGATTAATTTATGGTTACCGCATATATTTTACCCGGAGAGAAATGGCACAGCATTTAGTCGTGTACCAGAGAGTGCGCTGATAAATATTTTGCAGTTGGCTCTGTATATTATGTAGGAAGCTGCCGAAGATGATGTATGTATACCTTTGGTTATATTTTGCAAGAATCGTTTTATATATTAAAGAATCTATATGCACTGCAGGCGATGAAATTCACACTCTTCCCGCGAATCTACTGGAACAGAAAATCCTTGAAGAATGGCTAGCAATTCTGAATTTAATGAATTTCATAAAATATTTTTAGGATAAATGAGAAAAGCTTATGAGAAATATTTCATTTTGGAAAACATGTGCTTCGGGATTTATTTTTGATTAAAACTAAAGTAGAGACCAATGAAATTTTAAGGATGGGTATGGGTGGTGTCTCAAATATATAAATAGGAAGTCCGAAAGAAGGAATTATACATTTGTCATATTCATGAAAGGTTTGAAACTGCTATGCTTAAAATTTCGTCGGATATTCACGAAGCTTTGGATATGGATCATTTTACAATTCTCGCATTGGTAGATTTCAGCAAAGCATTTGATTCTATTGATCATCGCAAGCTGCTGAAAAACCTATCTCAGGGGTTTTATTTCTCATCATCTGCTGTTCAGCTTTTCAAGAGCTTCATAAGGGGACGTAGCCAATTTGTAAAAGTACAGAATACACTCTCTGGCGTGGCGAATCTACATTGTGGTGTTCCTCAGGGATCAATACTTGATCCCCTTTTATTCAGCCGTTATATAAACGACCTGACCGACGTAATCCATGATGCTGTGATACATCTATATGCCGACGATGTGCAAATATATCTCAGCAGGACAATTGGTTTCACGGGGGATTGCATATGGAGACTGAATCAAGATCTCCAGCTTGTTTATGATTGGTCTGTGCAAAACAGTTTAGAACTGAATCCTGTGAAATCAAGTTGCCTAGCGATCTATAGAAAAGACATTGATGTCAATAATTTACCGCCGGTACTTATAAATAACACCAGACTTCCCTATGTGAATTCCGCAAAGAGCTTGGGTTTTGAGCTTAATTCGAAGTTCTCCTGCTGCAACCATATTAGTTCTACAATTGGAAAAATATATGGGTGTCTACTGCGGTTGTGGCTAAGTTCTGGGTTGCTTTCGCTTCATATGCGAAAAAAACTGGTTAAAGCCCTGGTGATAACTCATTTCACTTATGGTTGCATAATATTTTCATCTCTGGACTCAATTTGCCGTAGAAGACTCTTGGTTGCATTCAATGATGTGTTACGCTATGTATTCAAGCTGCCTCGTACCAGTCACATATCACCCTATATATCGACTTTGCTTGGTTGGCCTCTAGAAAACTGCTTAACGAAACGCAGATTAAAAGTTCTTCATAAACTGATTTATAATCGGAAGCCATTGTACCTTTTCGAGAAACTGAACTTCTTGCAATCGACTAAATATAAGAAACTTTTGATCCCTCGTTACAGGTCGTAGTATGGACAGCGTTCTTACTTTTTCCAAAGCATTCGCAGGTGGAATCTTTTGTCGTATGATCTTCAATGCACGGCTGTCGGCAGAACTTTTTCAAAGCTTATAAAATCTTCAAATATTTGTTGAAAGTCATGCAGTTTGAGTGTTTCCCAGATTTTAGTGTATATCTCATTTCACTCTCTCTATCTTTTCTCTCTCTCTTGTTTAGTGTAATTTATTTTGCTTTTGATCTTGTTTATCATTTATTTTTTATTAACTATTTTTTTTTCTTTCTTGCACTAGTTTTGTTTCTCATTTTATATATGTATATACGTATCGGGTTTTTTTTCCAGTATTCATTTGTGTCCTATTTTATTGATTGTTCATAAGTTATTATTTATTATTTATCATTACTTATTTCTTCCCGGACGGGAATCGAACCTACACTTGTTAGAATCAGTCAATGATGGATAAAGAAGAACTTTAAGAACTTTTATTTTTAACGATGCTAAATCAAATTAATAAATACAAGAAGAAAAAACAACCGCCTCGTCCGGGGTTTGAAACCGGTTTATTAATTTGATTTAGAATCGTTAAAAATAAAAGTTCTTAGAGTTCTTCTTTATCCATTATCATTACTTATTGTTTATTGCTTTTATTATTTTTTATTTATTTATTTGATTTTATTGCTTTTTTTTCTCTTTAGATCATCTGTTTCATTACTTTCATTAGGTTGTTCTCCTCTTTTTGTACCTCGCTTCTATTTTTCTTATTGTAAGTTTGGTTAATTTAGTCTATTTTAAAAAACTTCCCGTCATTACACCATTGCACTTTGTACTTTTAAGATCATGTAATCTTTGTACATTATCCAAATAAATTATGTTATGTTTGTGAAGAACTTTGAACTTCATGAATTGAACCCAGATGAACCAGACAGACTCCATAAGTCAATGTGTTTTTCTTTATATCATCGATATGCCTTCACAATTGGGATCGCACCGGGACACTTGGTCTCTACAATTACGACTTGGATGGACTGCCAACACAGTTGTCTTTGGTTAGACGACCCTTCGGGTAGAACAACGAAGGAACTGTGGGGTAAACCTAACCTAAGTTTCACAAAAAAGTTGCTTGGGCTGAGGAAGCCTACAATAATAATTCTGGTGTCTATTCTCACTGGATACTGTTGTCTCAAAGGTCACCTACATATAATAGGACTGGTTGATAATCCAACATGCAGAGGATGTGGAGAGGAATCCGAAACGGTGACTCACTTTCTTTGTCACTGTCCGGCTCTCTCCGGAAAATGTTATAGATTCCTTGGCTCACACTTCCTGAATAAATTGCATAAAGCAGGTATGATTTGTAAAAGCGTCTGGTTGGGACCTATGCACTTATTCAGGAATCTTGAGAATGAACAATGGGCCTGGTAGTAGCCTACGTTCTAGGGTTCTCCCCCAGGGGGACTCAACCTCCTTTCAATCCATCCATCCATCGATATGCCTTAAAGAAGAGTATGTAGTGACACGTTTTAAAATAAAAATTTAAAACTTCGCGCGCTCGAATAATTTGAATTTAGCGCGGAAACAATTCCTCATCTCGTCACTACAAATTGGGTAACCTGTATCGGAAGGAACGGCCGATAGTGAGACAGTTGAAAGTGGATTATGGCGTTGGTCACACGATGTGTACATCAGCACAATAAAATAAATTATTGAACTAGTGAACTAGCATTTAAAATCATTTAAGTATAATTGTGTATTTTGTAAAATAAAGTTTTGGTTAGTGGTAAGAAAAAGTCGTAATTATTTCATACCACAACAATTGGTGACCCCGACGTCGAAAAAGGCACAAATTAAAACTGAATTTTCGCAAAACAGAAACATACATGTGCAATACATAAAATGTGTAAAAACGCAGTGCGTACAATAATTTTTTAAAATTGAAATTTACAATAGTACACAATAGACCGTGATCAAGATAACGCCACGTCATAAAATTCCGATAACGGCACACAGCATTCCTAACCTACGTCAGCAACACGAAATAATCTCCTGATCAATCGACAAGCAGCCATCAGTCAACTATAATTCATACATTTATACATATATACAGTATATCCGCAATGTTGTCATCTGAAATTAATTCCATGGAGTGACGATGATTATCAGAGAATATTCACTGCATATCGATGTATCGCAAACAGCTCCGTACTTTCGGTACTCAGCTTTTGAAATTAGACTTGGGTCTACGAAGGGACTTTACCCACGCCTTCATCATAGCCTCCGTTAATCATCCCATAATCGGAGCAGATTTCATATCAAAATTTAATCTTTTAGTTGACCTAAAGAAAAAACGACTGCTCGACAACAAAACGTCCTTAAAGGTAAATGCGATTATCAAAAGCGTTGATACACCAACCCCAAAACTTTTTAACTTGTCCAATGAATACGGTAATATAATCAGAAATTTTCCCAGTTTGACATCACCTCCCAATTATAATCTGCCAGTAAAACATTCTATAGAGCACCAAATACATACTAGAGGACAACTGCCGTACGCTAAGCCACGTCGCCTAGATAAAGTGAAATTCGACGTTGCGAAGCATGAATTCGAGTATATGGTGACTTTAGGGATATGCCAACCATCTTCGTCTCCAGTATCCTCACCTTTGCAATTAGTAAAGAAGAAAGATGATAATGATTGGAGACCTTGCGGGGACTATCGTCGCTTAAATGCATGCACGATACCGGATAGATATCCCATTCCCCATATTCAAGACTTCGCAATGCACTTACATGGGTGTAGAATATTTTCAAGAGTCGACTTGGTAAGAGCGTTTCACCATATACCTGTGGCAAACGAAGATATCCACAAAACGGCCATAACAACTCCCTTCGGGCTGTTCGAATTCCGAAGAATGCCATTCGGCCTCAGAAATGCTGCGCAAACGTTCCAACGTTTTATTAACGTTATTTTGGAAGGTATGGACTTTGCGTATGCATACATTGATGATATACTGGTAGCTAGTCATTCCATTGAAGAGCATAAAAATCACTTAAACCATCTTTTAAAACGCCTCACTGACTACGACGTAAAGATCAAAGTTTCCAAATGCATATTTGGCGTCGAAACTTTAAATTTTTTAGCGCACACGATTAATAAAAACGGCATTTTTCCTTCGAAAGATAGAATAGACGCTATCCTTTCATTAAAACCTCCCAACAGCATTAAGCAAACGCAGCAATTTCTAGGGATGATAAATTTCTATAACCGTTTTATACCCCAACTTGCGGAAAAATTATCACCAATTTACTCTCATTTAGCTAAACTTACGAAAGTAAATAAAAAGAAGAATAATACATTCCATTGGCCAGAAGAATGCGACATTAGTTTTAATAAAGCTAAGGAGGCCTTAGGAGCAGCCACACTGCTCGCACACCCTATAGACAACGCGTATTTCAATATAACAACAGATTCTTCCAACATCGCTATAGGAGCCGTATTACAACAATTCAATACGGCGCAACAATGTTGGGCTCCCTTAGCATTCTTCTCAAAGAAACTTCAACCCACAGAAACACGGTATTCTACCTTCGATAGAGAACTATTAGCCATCTATCTTTCTCTCAAACATTTCCGACATTTCGTTGAAGGCCGAGAAGTTATTATATTCACAGACCATAAGCCTTTGACCACGGTACTAACGTCGAAGACCGATCATAGCCCACGTCAAACCCGACATTTAGAATTTATTGCCCAATTTACAAGTGACATTAGGCATCTCTCGGGCAAGGAAAATGTAGTTGCGGATTTTTTGTCACGTCCTAGCTGCAACGAAAATTCTAGTATTTCAATTACAGGCTTAGACGTAAAACGAATATCTAAATTGCAAGAAAACGATGACGAACTGAAAGAATTACTGGCAAAGTCAATTGTATCTAAATGGAAACTTAAGCAGATTAAAATTCCAAAAACCAATTACAAAATTTGGTGCGAAGTTTCTACTCAAAATAATCGGCCATATATACCCAAAGATCTACGAAGAGAGGCGTTTGGAAAATTGCACGATATTTCTCATCCCGGAATACGTGCCAGCCGAAAGCTCTGCGCTTCAAAATATTTTTGGCCAGGTATGAATATCGACACCGGTGCTTGGGCTAAGAGCTGTATACCCTGCCAGAAATCGAAAATACAGCGACACATAAAATCCCCGATTGAAAAATTCAATGTTCCTAGAGGTCGATTCGACCATATCCACATGGATTTGGTAGGCCCACTACCACCATCCAAAGGAAAACAATACATCCTCACAATAATAGACCGGTTTACGCGATGGCCGGAAGCCTACCCTCTTAGGTCAAGTACAGCAGAAGAAGTTGCAAAAACATTTGTATTTAATTATGTGTCTAGATTCGGTTGTCCATTAGAAATTACCACGGACCAAGGAGTACAATTTGAGTCAAAGTTGTTCTCAGAATTAACCAAGCTGCTGGGAAGTCATAGAATCCGTACAACTAGTTATCATCCTCAGAGCAACGGAATGATTGAAAGAGTACATCGCCAACTTAAAAATTCTCTGAAAGCCAGAGGTAATTCTAAAACTTGGAGCGAAGAACTCCCAATAGTTCTGCTAGGAATGAGAACGTCAGTAAAGGAAGACCTTTGCGCGTCACCAGCGGACCTAGTTTACGGCCAGGCTTTAAAAGTCCCAGGCGAGTTGTTCGTGCAAACAGAAAGTACCAATACAGAAGATTCATCAAATTTAGTTCAAAATTTGCGAAATAAAATGCGTCATGTTACGTTCAAAAGTCCTCGTGCCCAGCAAAATTCGCGAACTTATGTGCCTCGCGATATTTACAAATGCGAATATGCGTTTGTGAGAGTAGACAGAGTAAAAATAGGATTAGAGCAACCATACGAAGGTCCATTCAAAATTGTTAAACGACTGCGAAAACATTTCGTATTACATATTAATGGTAAGGACAAAAGCATATCAATAGACCGACTCAAACCTGCATACGACGTCAGCGATATGGTATTGATTAAAAAGCAATTACCTGAACGAAAATAAGAGTAAAGTAAAGAAGAAAGGCAAGAATAAGCATTTTTAGTACCTACGTATTTTCATGAAGTATTTTTTTTAATATCTGATTAGTATAATATAACAAATTGAATTAAAAAAAGAAATTAACCGAAAGTATGTAAATATTTTTTTTTAAATCCACCGTTTTTCTCGGATGGGGGCCATGTAGTGACACGTTTTAAAATAAAAATTTAAAACTTCGCGCGCTCGAATAATTTGAATTTAGCGCGGAAACAATTCCTCATCTCGTCACTACAAATTGGGTAACCTGTATCGGAAGGAACGGCCGATAGTGAGACAGTTGAAAGTGGATTATGGCGTTGGTCACACGATGTGTACATCAGCACAATAAAATAAATTATTGAACTAGTGAACTAGCATTTAAAATCATTTAAGTATAATTGTGTATTTTGTAAAATAAAGTTTTGGTTAGTGGTAAGAAAAAGTCGTAATTATTTCATACCACAACAAGTACGTACCTAGTTAATTTCACTTATACTCTATATGTACAACAATTTTATTAGGAAAAAACTGGCGGAAAATTCAATTTACTGTTTGTTTTGCTACCTTCTTATCCCCAAAAATATATACCATTTCAGTCCGATCACAATTTTAAAATTCAGTCTACTCTTCAATCAAAGCTCAATTTATGACTTATAACTCTGCACTTCCTTTAATAAATCAAAAATGTTGATTGCGCAAGTCTCAATCAGTACCTCAGAGACATAATTGTCAAAGAGGTTACTTTTTAAGCCTTCACTTAGATACTAAACTCTATGTCGAAATTGATATACAAATGTACAAGACTTACTTGCACGGAGCCTCAATTTAAGACCATTAAGAAAACAGAAAAATTGGACAAAAAATTTGGGTTTGGGAAGTCGTAAAGGCAGATAAGGCTACCATTAAGAGCGACTTTATCGGTTTTTCAATACCTTCACCTGTTACATTATGACAAAGTGGTCCTTAACACCTAGGATAAAGTTGGTAATTTAGTTTCAAGATTCGATAGCTTTCAATTAATTCTCAGACACCTGTTTCAAATTCCTGTTGCGGTTTTGTGTAAAATCTAATACACATTTGTACAAGGGATGTGTATAAGATTCTTACGAAACTCAATGTCTTCAAAGTCATAGCCGCCCAGGGGCGGATCCAGGATTCTCCTGAGGGGGGGCGCGAATAGAGGCTTAACCAAGGATGAAGACACCTTTTAATTAATAGGGGTGAGACCCCATCAGGGCCTACGGCTTTAGAGACGCTTATCCCCTTAAGGATCGTGAACACAGCTCACTTATGGGGAGATGCAACATAGGTGTCTGTGAAGTGAATAGAAAACGGGAATTTGAGGTGAATCTACCAATCAAAATATTAGCTTTATCCAGGAGTCAACAACTACTTAACCAATGCTATGTAGTGAAGATATAGAGGAATTGGTGAAGTTGTTCCTGATGGTTTTGACCAGGGACCAGGTCCTTTTCTATCCTTGATTCGAAAATTCTTAGTTTAACATTTCTGTTAAAAAGAAATTTTTTCTCTCCGGATAATGGACTTGAGTGTGTTCTGTGGAGTTTTGTCGACTTGTTTCAATTTTACTCATGAATGCAATTGATACGCGTGAAAAGCAGATCCGTTCGGTTTTATTACTTGGTTGAACTTCTCGTTAAACCAAGAGCGGCTTTGCTGTTGTTGATACATGCTGTAGGAATAAGGAATGTGTTCATGTATGCTAAGACTTAAAATGTCACTAAGGTCTAATGTGCATTCATCAACATCGCTCGAAGCAAAACAGATCAACCAATCAATTTCTCTAAGATACTGATTGAAAATTTCCCAATCAGCATTTTTATTTGCTTTTTATTTAACGTATGAGCTAAGTATTCTAGTAAAACTATTGCAATTTACGATATATATAAAAAAAAATATTCCAAAATAAATCATTTGCTTTAAATGTAATATCTCGTAGTGTATACAATGGTTTGTTTTCCGTTGTGTAGTTTCGCTGAATTTTTCCAATTGAGAGTTATAGTTGTTTTACTTCGAAGACTCATCAATTGGCAGCTGATTTCAATTGAAACAAACCTTCCATCGCTTTTTCCCGAATAAGCTCTGTCCTGCTTCAAACACCCCGAGATAGGCCACGCTCATGTACATAGATGAATTTTACAGGTATCAGCACTTCCTGTTTCCTCTATGGAATTCAACAGCAACGACTTAAAGTGGAGCGAGGGCCTCTTTTTAAATTGATACTTCCAAAAAATTTTAATATTTTTAACAAAAAGTGCAGTAGAATAGATTTTGTTAAGAAACTTCAGAAGATCAGTTGCAATTTTTTTTTATTGGTCTTCAGGGAGGGGCGCGCGCCCCCGCGCCCTCTAGCTGGATCCGCCACTGTAGCCGCCACTAATAGTTTCTCGTCCTCGGACATGGTATAGTCATTTCTAAAAGGATTACAACCCTTTTAATTAAATTAATCATCTGTATTGAAACTAATTATGTATACCTCATCAACAATCGTCAAAATGACTTTCAGCCACAAGTCTAGACTAACTTTGTTTTTTACAGAGCATCGAAATTTTAGCCTCCATATTGGTTTGTTGGTCTAGATATATCTAAATCCTTTGATAGATCCAAGAATAAAACGGTTTTAACCAAATTATCATCTCTTATATTGATTGCATTTCTTTTTTGTGTAATATTTGTAATAGATGGCGTTACTATCTATACAAATATCTCAGGGCTCTATTCTTATACTCTGTTTCTTTTTATGATTTTCGTTAATGAGCTACCTTCTCCATCCTATCTATAGTGTTAAGCTGATGACACTATCGATGATTTTGTTTGGATGGGGATGAATTGAAAAAAGGTTAAAAACCCTAAAGGAATCTCTAGTACTGAGGACAGAATAAGGTACATTGTTCATCCTCGCAATTGTTCATAAATCCGAACCGAACGCTCTTACAAAATGTAGGATTTGTCTCCTACCTTCTCTTCTAGTTTTATGAAGTTCATGAAGGAGGTATGAATAAAAGAACTTGTAACCTTTACCACAGATGGCCGGGCAGTGGTAAAGAAAATGCATCAGCATTTCGGATTCCTCTCTGCATTCCCTGTATAGTCCCATTCTATCTTGGTAGCCCCTAAAAAGTGTCCAGTTAGAATTAACACTAGGGTTCTAAGAGTTGCCTTGTTAAATCCCAATAGCTTTTTCGTTAAATTTGGGTTAGGCTTACCAGCACACCGTTTCTTTGTAATTCTACCCGAGGGGTCATCTAACAAAGACTACTGTGTTTCGTTTACTTGTTCAATATTTCTATAAATTCCAGAGGCAACACTGCTCACGTTAAAAATGAATCGTGTTGAACTTATGTAAGACCAAAAAATATCTGATCTCTACAAATCAAAAGAATAACTTTTAGAATTTTAGATTTTTTAGCATTAAGATTTCTAGTAAACTAGACTGATCATATCATCTCTCTTAGTTGAGCGAATATGGCGCTACTTTATTATCACCAGACCTAGAAAGCAATACATACAGTTTCCATATTTAGGAATCGGTTTATCGTAGATCGTTAGCATAGGTTCATTATATAAATGTCGTAAAGAGAAAATTATAATTGAAAAATTAATCTCAAGAAAATAATCGTAGTTAATTTAATCGATTGATCAATTTAATCGTTAGTCGATAATAACAATGAAGTTCAATCGATAGGTATTAATCGTTATTTACTCCTTAGTTTTTAATCGTTAATCGTTACATCAGATTAATTTGTTAATTTGAAAAAGTGAACGAGGTATTGTTAACTCAGGATACGTTTATTAGTTATTAGTAAAAAATATAATGAAATGAAATAAAAACAATGAAATAACAATGAAAACAGTGTTAAAAATTAAAACCAAAATTATGAAATTAAATATTTTAGACTTCGAACTACCAAATACAGAATAGAGGCTTATAGAAGATGCTTATAAAAACAATTTCTTTATTTTATAAAATCTTAGATTAACATAGTAGGAAAGAATCGTCACTATCATTAGTGTACTCCCTTAAGTTTAAATATACGATGTGTTCAATCCACATACTGAACTCGAATCCCTCGATGAAAATATTTCCTAAAAAGATACAAAAAAAAAAATCCACAAAGAATTCAATTTTTAAAACAATGTAAAACAAAAGCATTTATCTAATACTAGGGAACATTCTCCCTTTTGTCCAGCGCCGTCCTAATTGCTTCCAAATGTATTTCTACCTGAAAATAATAAAAAATAATAAATAAAAAAAAATTCATTACATAAATTAACTAACTTACCAGAAATCCATCATACGTCCGATTATTTATATTTGTAATGTCATTCAAATGACATTTCATAACATCAGATGTTTTTACCGCACTCAGAGTTCAGTGAGTGAAATCCAACTTTTAGTTCGATAGTGGTCACACTATGACGTCACTGCGGGACGCCGCCGTCAAACTTTAATCAAATGAGAACGAGCGTTGCAAGGGCAACCCATCGTGAAGCCGAAACATAGCGGTTCAAGGCCGCTATAAAAAGGCGACAAGCCACAGCAGAATCACCCATTCCCAATTCAGAATTTAATCTGAACACATCAGAATTTACTGTAATTTTTCCTAATTATCTAAACCCAATTTTGCTTCCATCCAAGTAGGAATTTACTCCTGCTACAGAAATTTAATTCTGCTAATTTCCATCCCACACCTAAGTAGGAATTTACTCCTACTGCAGAAATTTAATTCGGCTAATTTCCATCCTACACCTAAGTAGGAATTTACTCCTACTGCAGAAATTTAATTCTGCTAATTTCCATCCCACACCTAAGTAGGAATTTACTCCTACTGCAGAAATTTAATTCGGCTAATTTCCATCCCACACCTAAGTAGGAATTTACTCCTACTGCAGAAATTTAATTCTGCTATCCATCCCACACCTGAGTAGGAATTTACTCCTACTGCAGAAATTTAATTCTGCTACTTCCCATCTCCCATCTAAGTAGGAATTTACTCCTACTGCAGAAATCTACTTCTGCTTCACCTTTATCCTACGTCTAAGCAGGAATCTACTCCTGCTGCAGAAATTTACTTCTGCTTTATTCTATCGTTTATGTAAGCAGGAACTTATTCCTGCTGCAGAAACATACTTCTACCTAACTATTTATTCCTATTACTTCTACCGTGCTTACACGGGCAGCACAAAACTTTTATCTTATTATTTCATGAAGTTAATAGTGAATTCATTTCTTGTTTTTTTTTTTCAGAACTAAATGGAACAAACTCCTGTAGCGACACTTGTTTTGAGTTCTCCGAATTATATTGAAGTCATTGTTTTTTTTTTAGATTAAGGTATTTGTAAAAGTTTTTGATTATTGAATTAAAGAATTTTATATTTTAATTTATAAAAGTTGAGTTATCCTTTTTAAACCGGCACCCCCCTTCGATGAGCTCAGATCTCACACGGGCAATAGGAGAATACACTTGGCGTAAATGTCTTCATTAAGGCACGTTCGTTTCTTTGATTAGTGCCTAACAAGGTAACTCAAGAATATTAAAAATGCTTAATCAAAATAATTAGTGGAAATTAAAATAAATTAATCGTTTTTGAAAATGACTAAGCGATTAACGATTTATTAATCGATAATGGTTTTATGCGATTAGTTTTTAATTAACCACTTCACATGATTTCTTTAAACGATTAAATATTTAAATCATTGTTCCTAATTGATCATTAATACTTTTAGTCGTAAGCGTTACTCGTTAATATAATTAAATTTTGCCCAACACTGTAGTATAGATCAAAAGAAGCCGAAAGCAATAACGTTATCCAATGGAATAGAAACAGTTTCTCGGTAGCGTAGTTGATGATAACAGTGTTTTGAGAAAAGAATTATTTATAATAAAATCATACATATATTGTGTAGTAGTTCAAGTTCAGATGAAAATGATGATTTTGTATTCCGTGAGAGAATAATTGTTTTTTTAAATTAGACAATAAACCATTTATCGAAAAATTTCGTTTCCCTAAAACCGTAGTGCAGCAATTAGATTTAACGAAAATTTACTCTGAAATGCATAAAATTCTCGGTTTTCTGTTAATTTCAACATACAAAATATTTTACACTTGTACATTGAATGTACAAGTCTAGGGAAATTTTAAATTTCCTACAAGAAGATGAATAATTTTTTGTGGTATAGAATCTACAAGTACTAATAAAACAAGAATATTAGTGCAAGTGTTGTTAGACTTGTACACTTGTAGTTTTGTGGAATGGGGCCATGGTTGTGGGCGTGGAGATGCATGGGCCGGCGATAAAGGCGGGACATACCTGCTGCACAATATATTTCATATAGTACAGCTTAAAATAACTACTGCAGAGTTAATTTCAAAAGCTCATAATGTCTCCCTCTATTGAGTATGAAACGGAAGGAAATCGGCGAAGGGTAGATAGCTGCCGCATTCAGTGTTACTTTCGTGTTAGTACATCTCAAATTTTTATATTTAAATCAAGGTTCCATTAGAACGTTTCAAATAGCGCTTTTTTTTGTTTTCATTCCAAATGTTACGGCTCAATTTTTGTTGCACAGAACGGCCGTAAAATATAAAAATTCTATTGTTTCATTGCACCGAAAAAGGCATAACAAATTTCTTTGGAACTATTTGTATATTTCTTAACTTTTTAGACATCACCATGACTAAATTTAGACAAAACTTAGTGGCATGGGTGCAAATCACACATGTAGGGAAATAACGAATCAGCAGCTATCACTAATCGGGCACACAACAAAAATAGGTTTTGCCTCTCTTTTGGATTCTGTATTTAAGAAAAATTGCAAATTTTAAGAAAATATGGACTCGAAAGATATTGTTGCTCACATCAGAAATGTTTTAAATATAATAAAGTATTTATTTTATAAATTTTCTGTCAGTTTCAGAAGCGCAGTCAGCACATGTTGATATTTATAATCTCCACCAATTGTAAATTTCTATGGTCTTAGGTTTCTTTTTAAAATTTTGTAAAAGCGGGACAATTGCGCAGGTTGTAAATAAATAAAAGAGGCACTCTTTAAGTGCCTCAGATGTGCACAGAAGGCAACTTTAGAGCCATATTTTTCCTACCCCTCTTTGGACTACGGACATTTATGCCCCCCCCCCTCCACAAAGCCAAATCCAGGGTGCGCTACTGACTGTACGTAATACTCTCGTTACAAACAGTGTCAATCCCTTCATCCTTCGAAATTTTTTTAAATACTTTTATATCACGAATTGTGTGAATATAGAAGAGTTCATCATCCTCTTTCTTTTTTCTCACGTTCAATCTACGAAAGTACCAGAGTGATATGTATTGACAGCTGTCATTTTTCTTAATTCACCGAATCTTCTACTCTATTTTCTTCCCACCTTATTGTGCCCGATATAAGTGTACCTTGCGTTTGGTACAATAAGTAATATATATATGTAAAAAGAAAAACACACAAAAATGGAAATTTTTGAACCCTCTCCCCTCAATTCGGAAAACAAGGAAGATTGGTAGGATACGCGAGGCGATATCCTCTCCTTTGCCTCCCCTTCCCACTACTCTTAGAAAAGTGTTGCTGCGAGAATAGCTCGGAAATCTCGAGTAGTAAATGTTTTCGTTTGATGTAGGCTTGTAGACTTTATACATTTAGCAACTTAGAGGCATAGCACAACAAGAGTTTATGGAAGTTTGAAGAGGCTCGCGATGTGCACACATAATGAATTAAACAAGGTGAAAATCTCCTTAGAGAAAATAAATGCATAGAGAGGTAAGACCACATGAGTTGAATACACTAAGGAGGCATGCTTATTCTACTAAGACGCATATTACATAGCATTGGAAACCCGTATCATGTGTGGATTCATTAAAAACTTCCGGTCCCATTTCTATGGACATTAGAAGTAAAGTAGAAGGTAGTTGAACGGCAGCCTTAGAAAATTTCTCTACGCTACTAGAAGACAAATAAGAATGTGGTATGAATGAGAACTGTAAAGCATTTGACAGGAAGTCCAACAGAGCAGCCCACTTGCTTTTTGTACTCCATTGCTAATCTCGTTTACGTCGTCTAAATGAATTGCAAATTTTTGCTCTAATTCCATTTACCAAGAAGTTTGTAATAAGAACAGCACAATGTCCATCATCCAATTACCAATGAAATACTGTCAGCAACGAACTCCCATAAATTGAGACTGTAAATTTTGCAGATCCAATTGCCCCAGAGAGCTGACTTGTTACAGTGGTGCACAACAACAACAACAACAACAATAATAGCAATACCAACAACAACTTCTACGTGAATTGATCAATTTTCTTCTTCAAAATTCTTGATTGCTCCAATCCCCAAAAACGAGCAATTCTTGTAGAATTTGCATTCACACTTCAAAACATCTCTGACAGTTTACAAATCGTCGTCTCGTTATTTTTGCTTTCGTTAGAGAACTGTATCTGGATGGAATGTTTCATTGCTGCTCCTGCTGCTGCCGCCTGCATCTCTGACTGCCTCTGTGGTGGATAGAATTGCAATGCTGGCATTCCATCCGTTTTACATAAGCTCAATTTGCATCTTTTATAACTGTCCACTCAGTAAACAAGAACTCATAGCGTGATGCTATCACTCCTTTAATTCGCATAAATCTCATAAGAAACCACCTCTGAGCCGGATAAAAGTGTGAGATGGTTTGCACCACTATGGAAATTTAAGTTTTCCTCCCAAGTCCCATGGGCATCCTTCGCCCCTCCTCCTGTTATTCGAAACTTATGTTTGTGTAAATGTGAACGCAACGCTATACCTATAGTAAGTAGTACCCCATAATAGCACCCAGCATTACTTGAAGTGCGATAAAATCGCGCAATTCATTTTGTGTTTCCTTCCGGTGGATATTTTCATATATTTTTCCGCCTCCCTCAGAACAAAGCACGAATGTCACATGAAAGGATTTCGAGAGCGCTTTTTCTTACTTCCAAACTAAGAAGCCATTCATATCCTGTTTAGGATGAGGATCAAGAGCGTGTGCGGATAAAGAAAATTTTTGGAACGACTGGTGACCGATTTGCAGAACAGTACCCGTGCCCGGTCGTTCGTCCTTTACACCTTCCTAAAACTCCGAGAAAATTGTTTTTGAGTGAATTTCTAAGGAATCCCTGGAAAGGATATCTGGTGCGCCCTTTATATTTTGCATTTAAGGGAATTTCGAAATTATCTTCAGTGCTGCAATTTGCATGCAATTTCCTTAGGATATAAACTTTTCCCTGCTGTACAATGACTTTGTACAAGCAGGAGAGGCGTTGCTTTAGGTTCTCAATTATGTATGAATGTATGTGTGTGTGGGTGTGTGTATTTTTTGGTGCATATATGACCGGAACCTCCGTGACAAATTTCATTTCCAGTTCAAAGGATTTACGGAATACAATAGAATTGTTGAAATGCATCGAATTGATTTGATTGAGGACACGATAGGGTCAATACAAGGATTTTATATAGCTGGAACAAATTTATGGTAAAATAGGTACCGAACAGAAGACTGTCTCTGATGTCTGTTTCAGTAGAAGTTATGTATAGGATATAGCTATGGGATGGTACTACTCCTTCAGAGGGATAAGTCTTGAGCCTTGATTTGTCATTTAAATATAGTTAGTTCATTGCATCAAATTGCAGAAGTCTATTTGGTACGGTGTTTGTAGATATCTGGCATACATTATAAATTTGCAAAGTGAACCAACTCAATTTGCTTTAATGTGAATAGTTTATCAGTTAATTTTATATAGGACGAACTGTATAAATACTTAATTTGTAAACAACAATACTGATGAAGAGATTCAACAGCAAACGGCATTACCTTAGAATCCTATAAAATAGATGGATATGAATTCTCAAGACAAACACCCATATTTACTCTTATATTTGAGAAGGGTAGTAATCTGTGAAGATATAATTCGAGAAGAATCTGCATTAAGCTTAAATATCGTTGACAGGAATGTTAATCGAGAATCGGTGGCCTTGTCACATTCTTCTCTGCTCATCTTATAAGCGGCACATTTTACCACCGAATCAATTAGGTATACTAGTGGTAGATTAAGTAAATCCTAAACAACGACTATAACTGGAAATCGTCCTGTGCTTTTGTTACCTAAGTGTGCTAACTTTGATTTCCAGAAGAGCCTCCAGCGTATAAGTATATAGGGCTTTGTATATCTACTACACTACACATCTCACGGCTACACATATAACCCATATGTAGCCATGGATTCTTCTTCATTTGAGGAGACCGTAACTTTCGCTTTCACTTTTCCATATTCATGCATTTTCCATATGAGCTTCGAGTGTAGCCTAGGCATAAGCTGTTCTGCCCAATGAGAACACTCACAAAAGTAAAATATTAATAATGATGTGGACTGTAAATAAGAACGCCGGGAAATATTTTATAGTCAGTGGTTTATTGGACACACGTACTAGAACTAAAATTAACAGAATTCAATTTCACTTCAATTATTTGAACAATGACACTTAAGAACTAAACTTCAATTGACTTAATAAAGTCGCTTACTCACTACACAATAATAATTTTAATCTCAACACAATATTGTCAAAGCTGAGACAACAATAATCAATATGAACTATAATATATGATTAATCAAAAAAAAATGTACTCACCAATATAAAATTATATGGAGTCGACTTTATGGCGTTGGTAATTAAATAGTTAGTGATTATCTTGTTCTAGTCGTTCCCTGGAACAAGATACTTTACTTCAGTCGAGACCCAAAGCAAAGTTGTATTAGTCGTGTTTATTCTAGTCGGCACCCAGAATAAATATCTTTATCTCAGTCGCTACCCAAGACGAAGATTTTGAGTTAGTAAGATTTATTCCAGTCGAGACCCAGAATAAATATCTTTATCTCAGTCGTTACCCAAGATAAAGTTGTTGAGTTAATAAATTTTATTCCAGTCGAGACCCAGAATAAATATCTTTACCTCAGTCGTTACCCAAGATAAAGTTCTTATGTTAGTAGAATTTATTCCAGTCGAGACCCAGAATAAATATCTTTATCTCAGTCGTTACCCGAGATAAAGTTCTTATGTTAGTAGAATTTATTCCAGTCGAGACCCAGACTAAATATCTTTATCTCAGTCGCTACCCAAGATAAAGTTGTTGAGTTAATAAATTTTATTCCAGTCGAGACCCAGAATAAATATCTTTATCTCAGTCGCTACCCAAGATAAAGTTGTTGAGTTAATAAATTTTATTCCAGTCGAGACCCAGAATAAATATCTTTATCTCAGTCGCTACCCAAGATAAAGTTGTTGAGTTAATAAATTTTATTCCAGTCGAGACCCAGAATAAATATCTTTATCTCAGTCGCTACCCAAGATAAAGTTCTTATGTTAGTAGAATTTCTTCCAGTCGAGACCCAGAATAAATATCTTTATCTCAGTCGTTACCCAAGATAAAGTTCTTATGTTAGTAGAATTTATTCCAGTCGAGACCCAGAATAAATATCTTTATCTCAGTCGCTACCCAAGATAAAGTTGTTGAGTTAATAAATTTTATTCCAGTCGAAACCCAGAATAAATATCTTTATCTCAGTCGCTACCCAAGATAAAGTTGTTGAGTTAATAAATTTTATTCCAGTCGAGACCCAGAATAAATATCTTTATCTCAGTCGCTACCCAAGACGAGGGTTTTGAGTTAGTAAGATTTATTCCAGTCGAGACCCAGAATAAATATCTTTATCTCAGTCGCTACCCAAGATAAAGTTGTTGAGTTAATAAATTTTATTCCAGTCGAGACCCAGAATAAATGTCTTTGTCTCAGTCGCTACCCAAGATAAAGGTATTGAGTTAGTAAAATCTATTCCAGTCGAGACCCACAATAAATGTCTTTGTCTCAGTCGCTACCCAAGATAAAGGTATTGAGTTAGTAAAATCTATTCCAGTCGAGACCCAGAATAAATATATTTATCTCAGTCGCTACCCAAGACGAGGGTTTTGAGTTAGTAAGATTTATTCCAGTCGAGACCCAGAATAAATATCTTTATCTCAGTCGCTACCCAAGATAAAGTTGTTGAGTTAATAAATTTTATTCCAGTCGAGACCCAGCATAAATATCTTTTTCTCAGTCGCTACCCAAGATAAAGTTGTTGAGTTAATAAATTTTATTCCAGTCGAGACCCAGAATAAATGTCTTTGTCTCAGTCGCTACCCAAGATAAAGGTATTGAGTTAGTAAAATCTATTCCAGTCGAGACCCAGAATAAATGTCTTTGTCTCAGTCGCTACCCAAGATAAAGGTATTGAGTTAGTAAAATCTATTCCAGTCGAGACCCAGAATAAATGTCTTTGTCTCAGTCGCTACCCAAGATAAAGGTATTGAGTTAGTAAAATCTATTCCAGTCGAGACCCAGAATAAATATCTTTATCTCAGTCGCTACCCAAGACGAGGGTTTTGAGTTAGTAAGATTTATTCCAGTCGAGACCCAGAATAAATATCTTTATCTCAGTCGCTACCCAAGATAAAGTTGTTGAGTTAATAAATTTTATTCCAGTCGAGACCCACAATAAATGTCTTTGTCTCAGTCGCTACCCAAGATAAAGGTATTGAGTTAGTAAAATCTATTCCAGTCGAGACCCAGAATAAATGTCTTTGTCTCAGTCGCTACCCAAGATAAAGGTATTGAGTTAGTAAAATCTATTCCAGTCGAGACCCAGAATAAATATCTTTATCTCAGTCGCTACCCAAGACGAGGGTTTTGAGTTAGTAAGATTTATTCCAGTCGAGACCCAGAATAAATATCTTTATCTCAGTCGCTACCCAAGATAAAGTTGTTGAGTTAATAAATTTTATTCCAGTCGAGACCCAGCATAAATATCTTTATCTCAGTCGATACCCAAGATAAAGTTGATTTGTTAATAATTCTATTTTATTACCACTAGCCAAGTCGATTTCCAAATGATGCGCAATCTGTGAAAGCTGGATGCGAAAAGAGAAAGATTCAGGCACTAACAAATTATTTTACATTGCGCATAGTAACCAAAGTACGTTGACCTTAGCAGCTGTGCGTAGGTAGCAACAGAAAAGTCCGTTGACCTTAGCATCTGTGCGTAGGTCAGAAGAGTACATTGACCCTAGCAGCTGTGCAAAGCAACTAGGATTTTGAGCATTTTTTCTTGCCGTTCTTAATATTTCCTAGCTAAAGTTATTAGGATTATTATTATACAGTAAGTTACCTATTAAAATATTGTTAATTTGCTATTTTAAAAATACATTTAAATGTACAGATGACTTAATCTAATTACATTTGATTCGCGCACTGTTATGGAAGACAAGTTACTTTCCTCTTATTGGATTGTGTCCCGGATTTGTTTATGTGGAATGTAGCCATGAGGTGTTGATTGTTATCTCCACTAAAAAACTGCCTTATCGATGTGCTTGTAGGTAGGTATATAGTACATCGTTTCGCTCCTAACCTATTTTCAATTATTAGAAAAACTTGGAATTAGAAACTTTTAAACTATTTACTTCCAGGTGGCTATTTAATGTTGGTTTGAACATAGGCCAAAATTAACTGCATAATTTATCCACAAGATCTTAAAATGACAACTGTCAAATCATTTGTCTCCTACACCACGAACAATCTTGAAGCCATTTCCGATGAATGCACAATTAGCAGTTATACTGCAATCATGATAGTCATTTCTTACCGAAGAAATCAACTAGCATACAACAGAATACACCTGGCGTGAATCCCCCTTTTTACCATCGGTCTGACTGATTAGTATGCCTACGCAGTCCATCATGGTTCATCTTAGAATTTAGTCGTACCGACCTGGCTATACCTAGTATAAGATATTAGGGCTGGCCATATATTCATTGACCCCTAAATATTCAGGAATTCTCCATCAATAAATATCTAAAAATATAATCTTAGTTCAATAGCTGAAAGCAAGAAAAGAGTGCCGACTCCTTCTCGATTTCGAATACTTAGTTCGACAGAAAAGTTTTTCAATTGCGGGCTCAATTTACATGTTCCTGGACAGTCGCTCTAGAAATATAAAAAGTTGTATGCAAATATCTACGATTTCATATAATAGATCAATTATTAAAGCAGGCTGATTATCGTCTCAGGAATCGTGGGCTCTAATTTCATCCCGATACGACCTTACATATTACCTCCTACCTAGTTTCTTTAAGAATTTTATAGTTTGTCCCTTCCCATTTTATCTACTTGCCTACTTATGAAAAATTCCCTCACCTCTTTTTTTCAGCAGCACTACAATATGTGGTGTTTTAATATTTTTTTGAAGCCTTTCCTCATGATTTAAGGCGTGAACCCAAAAGAACATCTATGAAAAACCAAAAGCTTCTTCGAACATGGTGCACTTTTCCTAAATAAACAATAGATGGCAGCTCCATCATTACATAGTAATCACTATTCATAGTGAAGAAAAAATTATTCCAAGAAAATAAAGCAGAGCCTCAGATAACAAAACGCGTCAAGTGGAAAAGCTATGTGGAAGGCTTGTACTCTCTATGGGAGTGAATAGGAATGAAGAAAAATATATGTGGCGCCTTTGGGAGACTTCGAATTAAAAGGAACTTTAATCATACTCCATATTAACCACCTGGAAATCAGTGGATCAGTCACCGCTATAGTGGTGTAGGATGGTAATGGGACCTTGCACTAAACTATGATGTCCTTCTTCCAAGTTTCAAGAGGGAGAATTTGAATAGACATACGTAGTATAGCCGCTTTTGAATAGACATACGTAGTATAGCCGCTGACTCACAAGATCCATACACATCTACCACGCTTCTTAGACCTGTTGAACACCCTTCTATAGAGCCATCTTCTGAAATTTCTCTCATGGAATATGGGGCAGATTACGCAACTTAAGAAATATGTACACCATAAAATTCTAGTCTTGTAGTCTATATGGAGTAGATTGGAAACGCGTTTCCACGCGATATCCCCTCCTATTCCTTCCTTTGCCCGTAAAAAAATGTAGAACATTTTATATCAATGATCACTACCATTTTATTGCAATTAGTATGGTGGTTCGTAGCCTTGGTCCAGGACTGCCTCCTTTGTTGTAGTACCTACAACAAACTATAGCAGTTGATAACTTCGTTAGCTGTCGTCCAACCTTCTAGTATGTATTCGCATGGTATCCAACCACGTTATTTGTAGCAATGGGACCATCTGCCATTCAGTTGTGGCAATAATAGTACCACATCAAAATTCCTCAATGCAGCCAAAAACGCTTGTTGATGCGTTTTAAAGTATTCGACGTTCTTCAGACTTATGAGATCTAAGGTAAACACGAAGACTTACTGTTAATCTTCATCGATATTTCTTGTGTGGATAGGCTTAGCTTCGTTATTAGATTTATACCTTTCGTCGCGATCTACCGATGTGGAAATCGATTTTCCCAGCTCGAGCGAAGAGCACACCGCTGCTTTGTTAATAATCGAAGTAAATCAGACTTTAATAATTTGATGAATAGAAAAAAGACATAATCAAAGGTATCTCTCATACCTAGTCTAATTGCTATAAAGTTGAAAAAACTCTTTATGCAAACGAAAAATCTTTAAAAAAGAAATTTCATTGCAAAAAGAGGGCGTTTCGTATACGGCAGGTAGGAACCAAGCCGTACTGACGATTATACGGTTCCTGCTTATATGAAACGCCCTCTTTTTGCAATGAAATTTCTTTTTTAAAGATTTTTCGTTTGCATAAAGAGTTTTTTCAACTTAATTCTTGAGCTGCAGACTTAGCAGCAAACTGAGTCAATTTCATATTGTCTTATTTCGCTATAAATTTTCATAGCAAAACTCTATAATTGCTATAAACTTTGAGCACCAAATGAGACACACCTTGGGATCTGTATAGCTTGAAAGCATAACGAACAGCAGAATTGAGTTCACCTTTTAAGTTCTCGCCAAGACATTGAATCCATTATCCAAAGCATTTGACGAAAAATATTTACTAGTCGAAAGTGTAGTAAGAGTTTCGGGTTCTTGTTAAAATAGTCAACAACAACTTCACCAGTTCATCACCCTAATTCACAGTGGAGATGGGTAAACGAAATCATTGAACAAATCCAATCAATTTGCTGCGACTTTTTTTTTTACTACACTCTTCACCTCATTTTCTACCAAAATGTAATCACAGTCAAAAACTATTACATTTCCGCACAAGGAAGGTCTTCAGAGTGCTCACGACGAATCTCAATGCGTCGAAGGCTGCTTGATGGTATTTCGCCCTTAGTACTCAAATGCTGCACCTTTTCTTTAGCTAAGCTCTACACAAACTATTTAACATATCCTACTCGATAGAAGTCTCTGTTCAGTCAATACCCAAAAAAAGGAGAGGCAAGCGATCCCTCAAGCCCTTGCTTCGATTGTTTCAAAGGTTTTCAAAACTAAATACTCATCAACACCCAATTGATGAGATATCTCATACCCATGTTATTAGCGGCCACCGATATGGCTTTCGTGGTGGCCGCCCTACGGGAGATTTACGAACATTTTTACTATAATTTTGGTGAAACTGAAACCATCACATTAGATATTTCGCAGGTCTTCGATAGAGTCTGGCATCGTACTCTTTTAGCTAAACTCTTCAGCTATCGCTCACTTTCAATCCTATTCATAATACAGTTTTGCAGACGACAACAACCTTGATATCGTGTACTTATTCGACTATATTGCTGATTCCTTCGGGAATTTTATAGTTAACAAACGTAGCCACATCTCTAGTTCATTAAACAATGACCTTATAGTGCTTAATTCTACCAGAATGTAATGTTATCTGTTAAGATTCAAAAGTACCCCAACACCTGCTCAATATATTTTCTTCGATGAGTAGATTTCTCGAACTCACCATCCTCAAATATCTTATCCGACAACTTTAGTTGGTCTGATCACATATTTGGTATTGCCAAAAATGCGATGAAATGCCTGGGATTCTTGCAAGGACGCAAGAAATATAGGGTTTTCCAATAAGAGGTGTTATTTTAATTAGCCCGCTATTTCGGTGGAAGTCACTTTTGGAGCTGTCATTTTTTGACATTTGACAAGTAGAAACTACGCCCTTAATAAAAATGGAACGATACACGATTCAACAACGCATTGAAATTATTAAAATT
The DNA here is from genome assembly GCA_963924295.1 of Dioctria rufipes. NCBI lineage: Eukaryota > Metazoa > Arthropoda > Insecta > Diptera > Asilidae > Dioctria > Dioctria rufipes. The sequence goes on along the minus strand of OZ002744.1, from coordinate 27,632,318 downwards.
CACTATAAAAATGGTGAAAATGTGGCAGAGACGGTTCGTAAAACTCGAACATTTTTGGGTCGTCGTGAAGCACCTTGTCGGACCGCAATACAGAAATTGGTAGAAAAGTTCGAGATGTCGGGACAAGTTAGTGATGTGAAGAATAAAAACCGTGCACGTCGCTCAAGAACAGCCGAGAATATTGCTGCTGTAGCCGAAAGTGTTGACGAAAACCCAGGTTTGTCCATTCCTCGTCGTTCTTTGGAATAAGGCATTCCACAAACGTCATTACACCGCATTTTGCATAAAGATTTGGGTCTTACGGCTTATAAAGTTCAGTTAACACAAGAACTCAAGCCGGCCGATCATCAACAACGTCGAGTCTTTGCTGATTGGGTCCTTGAAATGCATGAAAATGATCCGGAACTCCAACGAAAACTCATCTTGAGTGATGAGGCCCATTTCCACCTCGATGGCTTCGTCAACAAGCAAAATTGTTGCATCTGGGGCTCGTAAAACCCAAGAGTTATTGTTGAAAAGCCTCTCTATCCTCCACGTGTAACTGTTTGGTGCGGTTTATGGTCCCGCGGGGTCATTGGACCTTATTTTTTCGAAAATGAGGCTGGAGCAACAGTTACGGTGAATGGATTGCGCTATCGACAGATGATTAATGATTTTTTATGGCCGGAATTGGATGGTATTGATCTGGACAACGTTTACTTTCAACAAGACGGCGCTACGTGCCATACAAGCAACGAAACCATTGATCTTTTACGGGAAAAGTTTCCGGACCGTGTTATCTCTCGAAGAGGTGATCACAATTGCCCACCGAGATCTTGTGACTTAACACCTTGCGACTTCTTCCTTTGGGGCCACGTGAAAGAGAAGGTCTACGCCAACAGCCCAGCGTCGATTCAAGACCTCAGAGATGGAATTCGTGAGGCTATCGAGGACATAGGGCAGCCACTTTGCGATTTGGTTATGGAAAATTTCATGAAAAGGATATGGTCCTGTACTGTAGGCGTGGTCGTGGTGGTCATTTGGCTAATGTTATTTTCCATTATTAACGGCATACCTTCCTCTTTATAATGAAATAAAGATCCGATCATTTATCTCAAAAAATGGCATTTTTCTTTGAATATCAAATAACACCTCTTATTGGAAAGCCCTTTATTTTACTTCATCAGATTTGACCCAAAACTACAAGTATCATATCAGGCCTAGATTAGAATATAATTGACATACATATTTGGGCAGGAGCTGGATGCACTGCATTTTCCTCGTTGGACAAAGCCCAAAAGAAGGCATTTTGACTTAGTAGCGATGCCATAAATATATCAACTGTAACATCACCATAACGCCGGATGTCTAACTCTCTTTAATAGCTACTTGGTTATTGTTCTGATGAAATCTTTAGCATGATCTCTTGTAGAATTCTTCCTACTCGCATTACACAAGCTGTAACCTGAGCTCACCCCCACATCCTTGAAGTCGAAATCGTGAAATTTCACGAATCCTTCATAAGCAGAACTGTACGAATGTGGAACTGTTAACCAAAATATGTTCGTCCACCTCAGTTATGAGCTGCAAACACTCAAGCGTAATGTACACCATCACCTCCTTTACTCAATTTAATAATCCTCAATTCCCTACCCTTTATTCCTTTCCTGCCAGAGCTGTGCTACGGCATCCTAGCGTATACCAGCTTTGACAACATCATAAAAGAAATCTAGGTTCCCATAAACCACATCGCCGTAAATTAGGATCGCAATTAGGGTTTCTGCTAGGCACATCTTAATTTTTAATGATATACGAGGGTGGACCAATAAGTACCCGTGTTAGGAATGAAAACACACACTTTTGGAAAATTTGTTTTTTTTTATTTTTCAACGCAGTCACCTTTCAATGTGATACACTTTTCTCAACGCTCCGGCCATTTCTTAAAACCTTATAACAAATACTATTTTTCAAATGCATCAAAATTAACTTCTGTTTCATCAGTGATCTCCTGATTTCCTTATTTGAACTGAACTTTCTGTCCTGCGAGCCGCGTTTTCATGTTGGGAAATAAATGAAAATTACATGGAGCCAGATCTGGTGAGTTCGTTTAATGCGGCAGCAGTTCGTAACGAAGTTTAAGCAACACACTTTTTCTTAGCCAAATGAGGCCTAGTCTCTTTCAATTTTTGGTCGAATTGATCCAATAACTGACTGTAGTAGTTCCATGTTATTGTTCTATCTCTCTTTCGGAATCCCAGAAAATCGTAACCATAACCTTCCCGGCCGATGGAACTACCTTTGCCTTCTTTCGGAGCAGATTTGCCTGGAATTGTCCATTGTTTTGATTGCTGCATGGTTTCTGGCGTATAATAGTGAATCCAGGTTACTACCCGACGCAAAAACTCCTGCGGATCTCTCTTGAAGAAATCCAAACACTTCTTCGAAGTTTGCATCCGTATCTGTTTGTTATTCATCGTGAACAATCGCTGCAACCATCAGGCCGACGTTTTTTCAACCACAACTTTTCTTGCAAAATATTGATTGCTGATCCGTAAGAAACGCCTACGGCCTCCGTTATTTCACGTACTTCCAATCGACGATCAGTAAGAATGATATCAGCTACTTTTCTCACGGTTTCTTTATTCACCTCGTCTGATATACGGACTGGGCGCTCCACATCAAAAACAGACATGCGGTCACGTTTAAATTCATTAAACCAATATCTAATTGTTGTCATAGATTGCGAAAAGTTCTCATAAATTGCACCTAATTTCAATTTTATTTCTTCGCAATTTTTCCCGTCCAAAATTAAGAATCGAATCACCGATCGATACTGTACTACTTTTTCCATTGTAGCGTAAAATACCAAACAAATTCAACACAAATGACAATCAATTCAAACCTAAACTGTGAATTCATTCAAAACTCTTGTATATTGACAACTGACAGTATACAGTGATAGCAGCAACATTCCTCAGCAGCGCCATCTACTTTCAAGCACGAGTACTTATTGATCCACTATCGGAAAATGAGCGCAAGCGTTAGAGCCTGATGCAAGCATAAAGATTACTGACTCCATCAACGATGACTATACAATTACTGCAATGCATTTACATTTACCTGCCTGAATAGGGCTCTCACCTGAAGCGATATCATTAATAAAAAGGCTGGGGAAGGAAGAGGAGTACAAAATAAAATAGTGCCCTGTGGTACCTACTCCTGACTGAAGAGGTAGCATTTAAGAAAAACCGGTTTTAATGAAAAACAGGGGCCTAGTGACTGAATTTGTACATAACGTAGATAATTTCTTATATAAAATACTGTGACGGTTGATTGAGTCGAATGCCTTCAAGAAATCTATTCCACTAAATTATTCAAGAACATATTCCGTGCGATTCAAAATCGAAGGCCTATTACGCATTAATTGCTGCATATCTCGTTTGCAATGCAATGTGGGGCCGAACTTGTTGTTTCAATTAGATCATCCTTTCGTTTTTATCTTTTGGTAAGACATTTCATTACCTCAGCGAATTCTTTAGAATACAAAAATGTTCACCTTCACCTACAAATATTTACTTATTTCCCCTACACCTCTACACCCTGCACATACTAAAAGTGAACAAATCAATGCCCGTATAACAAAGTAAATAATTTCATTTTTAAGTACGTTAACAGTTGCACCCAAAGTGCTTTTTTATGCATAACATTTCACGTTCTTCCGGAATAATAAAAAGTTCATTAAGTTTTATGTAAGCACAAAGAAGTTGTGAATTATTGACTGGAAGTGCCCATATAAAATGCAATTCAAGTAGTTAAACTTTATAAAGCCTTCCTTCAGCTTCAAGTGTGGTAAAGCGCCGCCGACCAGAAATGTCTTATCTTTGTACGAAATGATTATAACGTCATAAAATTATCTTAGGATAAAAAATGGCAACCTACTCCATTATGGTCGTACTAAATTCACATTAAATACATCCAGTCTAAGCCAAGGATGGAGGGTACATAAATTATGAATTCCCAGGGATTCCAAGAGTATTTTATAAATTTTCGAAAAAGAGTTGTTTTTATTGTTTTTTTTTTTTTTCTATACAAGTCCTGCTTAAATCAGAGAACGTTATTTAAGTGCCAGAGAAAAGCTTGTATCTAATAAGCCGCGACCATTTTCGTTTATATAAAAAATAAACTTCCAACCTGTTACCATGGGAGTTAAAAAAAAAACACACAAATTTTATGAATTGTTACGGAAAGATAAATTAATTTCGGCTGTTTGTTTATTTTTTTTTTCCTCCGGCAAAGTGATTAATTAGACGAAAAACTTATGAAAGTGGAATAAGAAAACTGCAAAGGCGGTGGATTTAGTAGTTTTTATCGCAAAAGGGTTTGAACATGCATATATAGATCATGTGGTGAATTCTTGCCATGAATTATTTGTTTTAAAAGTTTTATTTACGAGTATTAGCAGGAATTATTCTAATGAAGTAAAAGTGTAAAAATTTAAAGTTCTTAAATATAGAAAAAGAAAGGTGAACGGAATAAAAAATATTTTCTGTTACCACCAAGAGTGGATATGATTTTGACCAACATTAAATTTTGAATACGACTTCTGACAACTGAGTTCTTGCCTTAAGGATTTTGTCCATTAACCCTTTTGTAAGTGATCACTGGATACTAATGTAGAGGTAAAATACAGTCCCACCATATTGTATCTCGACAAACCTATAGGTTACATGACAGGGACCCCAATACATAGCACAGAATCTTAATCGACTCTCCTATGATGGCTCTTCAGACGTACATTGCAAGTATGCGGTCATCAGCATGATTTTACACCTCAAGATCTAGTTTCCGCAATATTCTCCTATCTCAATCTGGGATTTTTTTAGCATTTCTTGGAAACGTCGATAACCCTGGAGATTGTGCGAATATTCATTTTGGAAATGTACTCCTTTCAGCCATCTAAAATTTCTGTCAGAAAATGTTTAGCAACCCTGAAGATCTCATGCAGTTTGTGGATGATCTAGTTAAGTTGACATAAAGTATAAAAGTTGAAAGGGTGGTGAGTGTTCACGAAACTCATCACCCACATTCCAAAATATGATTTCTCAGATTTTTATTTTTAAGGCATTCCAACACCAATAAAGAAGATAGATATTTTTGATCCTGCGCAAAAAAGGGCAAAACGTCGAAGAGCATTTTGGGTCCAATATTTGTATACCCTAGATGATGAAATTATAGGGTATACTAAGCTCGTCATTCCGTTTGTAACACCTCGAAATAATGATGGTAGAGCAAAATGGATTGGACATAATATTAAAAGTTATTTTGATTTTTGCATGTACCTCCGTCCGTCCCTCCATCCGGCTGTCCTTCAATCCGTCCGTGCCTCCATCCGTCTGTCCTTCAGTCCGTCTTCACGATAACTCGAGAACGCGTATACTTAGTGAGCTGAAATTTTACACACTGGTTTAAAAAAAATAAATAAAATTAAGTCGAAAATGGGACAAATCGGGTAACTTCCTCGTGGGGTTGCCATACAAAATGTCGTTTTTATACCCTAGATGAAATCATAGGGGTATACTAAGTTTGTCATTCCGTTTGTAACACCTCGAAATAATGATGGTAGAGCAAAATGGATTGGACACCCATTCATAATATTAAAAGTTATTTCGATTTTTGCATGTCCGTCCGTCCGTCCGTCCGTCTGTGCGCACGATAACTTGAGAACGCGTACACTTAGAGAGCTGAAATTTTGTACACAGACTTTAAAATTAAAAGTAAAATTAAGTTCGAAAATGAGCCAAATCGGGCAACTCCTTCGTGGGGTTGCCATATAAAAATTTCGTTTTCCGCTATATATTTGGACCCTGCCTGAGAACGCGTCGACGTAGAGAGCTGAAATTTCGCACATGATGTTTTTACTACATTAGCAAATAAAATGTCAAAATGGACTAAATCGGGCAACTCTTTCTTGGTGTTGCCATATAAAAATTTCGGTTTTTTACGTATACTTTGAAAACGATCAGTCCAAGACATTTTTATGGTACTAAAAACTTCTGCAGAATACGAAATCCTATAAAATTGGTTATAATCATTTTGTCTGTGCGACAAACCGTTCTAGAAATATATGCGAAAAACAACTTCAAAATCAATACTTGAATAGATCGGTGACCATACGAAATTTAATACGGGCATTCATCTAGGGTATCCTAAGAATTGGTCTTAGACCAATTCTAGCTTTTTTACTTGTTCTTATACAGGTTGTTCCGTACGTACCGCATTTTGTTTATACCCCAGATTCTTCACTCAATTTCGAGAAATGAATTGTATGGAAGGTGAGCCGGAAAATGCACGGTGTGGGCGGAAGGAGGGATTTTGTGATTTTGGGTGCTTTTTATCCTAATACCATGTAACTTTCTTGTTACACACCCTATGAAGGTGACTTGCATCTCAGGTGATAGTAAACCCTCTACGGTTTCCAACAAATGCCCAACTACCTCTCTACCCCTATAGGAAATCAAAGACAAAATATTGGAAAGAAAGTGCTATCCTTATCTTACCTTTTAGCGGGAAAATTGTTAAAATTGAAAAAGGAATTGCAAAAATTTCCAATTTTTTTACTTTGACGTCTTATAACTACTGACAGAAAGGATCTAGAGAGGTGGTTGATCATTTTCCGTAGAGGTGGTTGATCATTTTCCGTAGAGGGTTTACTATCACCTGAGATACAAATCACCTTCATAGGGTGTATAACAAGAAAGTTACATGGCATTAGGATAAAAAGCACCCAAAATCACAAAACCCCCCTACCGCCCACACCGTGCATTTTCCGGCTCTCCTCCAATACAATTTATTTCTCGAAATTGAGTGAAAAATCCGGGGTATAAAGGAAATGCCGTACGTATGGGACGCCCTATATATTTGGACACTGCCTGAGAACGCGTCAACGTAGGGAGCTAAAATTTTGTACACGGCGCAGCGTTTACATAAAAATAGTAAATACAATTTCAGAAATGGGCTAAACAGGGCAACCTCATCTTGGTGTTGCCATATACAAATTTAGGTCTTTTACATATACACTATTACATACGGGTATTCATCTAGGATATCATAAGTATTGGATTAGACCAAATCTATCTTTTCTACTTCTTTAATACTTAATTAATTTTGAAAGTTTCATCGAAATCGAAATGGGTCGAATTTGAAAATTGATTATTTTGATCGTTTTGGTATGAATTCCTGTATATATATACATATATATGTATATGAACAAATATATCCAGTACAGAAGTTTACTTTCCCACTTAAGTAGAATTTAAATGCTATCTTTCCGTAACTTATACTATTTGATGACTATAGCACTTGTACTATGATTGGCCAGTTTGGAAGAAAATTGATTTCAATGAGTAAGGGGCTCCACGAAGTCAGTGGCACCATTTTTTGCCATATACTAAGTACACTCTGTTGCAAAATTATAAATCCACCCAGAAATTTGAAGTTTTTCCTATTTTTCAATGGATATTTGAAAAACTTTCTTCTACGAAAGATTATCGCCAACGAACAAAGTACTTTCATTATGGCAAGACTGTATTAACGGTAAAACGGTTTTAGATTCTTAAGAATTCCGAAATTTCTGCTGTTGCACAATTATAAATTCACTGGTAAAATCACATGAAATCAAAAAAAATTTTTTTTTTTTGCTAATAATTTATTTGACTTCCTTTAGCCTTCACTACTTCTAAAATTTTCTTGTTCTTGTGGGGAGCGATTTCCGACGAGAAGCCCCTTGAGATTCAGTTCACTTCTACTCGCATGAATAGTGGAGACTACATCACGGTTCTCCGAAGCAACTTAATTAATTTCCTTCAGGAAAATCGACACAAGCACTGGGTGTTCCAGCAAGACAATGCCGCTATTCATACAAGTAGGCAGACAATGGCATGGTTTCAAGCTAACTCGATAAAAATTTTAGATTGCCCAGCATGTTCTCTGGACCTAAACCCAATGGAGAACATTTGGGGAATTTTAGTTCGGCAAGTTTACGCTGACCAACGCCAATTCAGTTCAGTTGAAGAACTGAAAAATGCCATAGTTGAAGAATGGGCAAATTGGATAGTCATTTGTTAAAAAAAACTAGTTTTAAGTATGATCAAGAGAATTTTAGAAGTAGTGAAGGCTAAAGGAAGGCAAATAAATTATTAGCAAAAAAAAAAAATGTTGATTTCATGTGATTTTACCATTGGATTTATAATTATGCAACAGCAGAAATTTCGGAATTCTTAAGAATCTAAAACTCTTTACCGTTAATACAGTCTTACCATAATGAAAGTACTTTGTTCGTTGGCGATAATCTTTCGTAGAAGAAAGTTTTTAAAATTTCCATTGAAAAATATGAAAAACTTCAAATTTCTGGGTGGATTTATAATTTTGTAACAGAGTATATCATCAATTAAATTTTGACCATTTTCAAATATCACAATAACAAAATGGCTGATATCGGAGACATAAAATTATTTTTCTGTCAATCTTGGGCATGCAATTTACCATCCTGTCAAGTTTCGCATTAAAATTCCAATTTTTTTTGTTTTTATTTTTTCAAATTTTTTGTTGATTTTTGAAATTCTGTCAAAACTGTCGCTATTGACCGAATTGGCAGAAAATTGGTTTCCAATCACTTTTCGGTCATCCAAATGTAATGTAAACATTGAATTTATATAATTTTCAAATCTGACACCCTCCACTTACAGCCCTCCACGATGGATACGGACATTTTGTTTAGATAATTTTTAGGGATATAACATACAAAAAAAAAAAAACCTAATTCACCGATTGACAACACCAGACCCATTATTGCACTCATCTCTCTAGCTAGAAGTAATTAGACTGAAACGCGTCGAACATCTAATCATTTTCAAGCTTCTGCCTTGAGATAATAAGAAAAAAGATGAATAGCGACAATTAATTTGCTACATCAATCGAATTATGATGTCTGAAAATGTTGAAGCTCGTATAGATCTTTACGAATAGGAAAAAAGAAATAAGGCAGTTTGAAAACAAACAACTGCCTGAATTTGAAAGATGAATCTGGAATTGTGATCTAGATATTTCAAGCTTTCCTCAAATCATTATTGACAGCATTTCTATGTAATACAATTAAGTTTGAAGATGAAGCACCAGGTTTGTGGTGCCCAAAAAGGAATGCTTGAGAATTTTCTGTACTTGTATGAACCACTGACAAGTCACAAGAGCAGCGAAAAATTCCTTGGCTTGATTCGAAAGTACAGCTGCACATGACAGAACAGAAAATATTTTCTTAATTTTTTTCCTAATTAATTTATTGTGCTAGTGTTAATTAGAAGAAACACAAATTTGCACTTTCTCTTTCATCTTCTGGCTTTGTGGCACGCTAACGAAATGCAAATTCTCGTTCTGTCTCGATTTAATTTTGCTCAAGTTATGTGAGGTATGTTGCAGACAAGTTCTTACTGTAACTCTGGCAATACTTAAGGTGGACTAATCGTGTTGTACTTTTATAAAAGATAATAAATGAGGGATGTTTTCTATGAGAACCGGATTATCTGTTGGCATGGTTACTTTTCGAGATTTATGACTTTGAAGACAAATGAATTTTCTGACGAAAAAAATGTTTTGACAACAAATCGCCAATTTTTCCATTATGTGTGAACGTTTTCAAAATCGAGTTACACCAAATGAGAGCCTGTAATGTTACGAGTAAAACACAAGAAAAAGGGTCGTCCTGTGAGCAACCTGAACTGAGTTATGGTCAAAAATGTAACTTAAGGTTCAAAATTTCGAAAAAATCGAAAATCGCCTATAACTTCGAAAATAGTGCGAACTCGAAAAAATTTTATATAGCATTTTCGATCGGAAATAGGCTGTACTTTTGACCCTTAAAATTTTTTACCATCTCGACGGGACACCCTGTATAACTTTCTCTGAAATAATTTAAAGACCGTGCAACTGTGATAGGTATCTGGATTCAAAGTTATCACTCCACAGTTATAACTGCTAGATCAGAATACACAATAGTCTTTGGAAATCTAGAGATGAAAAATTAGCAAACTTCGAAGACTAGAGATCGAATATGGAAACCCGATTGATTTAAAACACATGACGGGAGACCGGAGCCGGAGACCAAAAAATCTCTATTAATTTGGTATCTTTAGAGAATTTTTACATATCCAAAGTGGGTTTCCAGAGATCGAGAATTTGGGCTTTTTAAGTAAAGTCTCTCGTTATGTAGCTTCATCTTTCCCGATAAACGAAGCTATTTTGAAAGCTATATGGAACAATAAATATAAATGTAATAAGTTACTAGTTTTAGAATATTAGATAATTTATGATTTTACTTTTACAGATGTAAAATTGTATTTCTAATTTGTGGAAGATTTATGTTCTTAAATGTAAGAGAGCTTTAATTTAATTCATAAACTGACTAATTTTATAATAAATAAATAAAGAAAGAGACTATGTAAAACAATTTCAACCTATTTTATTAGTAAGTAAAATAGAAAATTATTTAGCAAGAATGTCCGGGATTCAAGCTAAAAAGTCCGGGGCTTTTGAACTTGTTGTCCTAGTTTAATAATTTTACAGATGGCATACCTAGTCCTACCAAACCTATCTGTGCCTTGAATAAAACGACGCCTTAAACTTGATCTTTTTATAAAGCACGTTCTCATTAAAACAATTGATATGTCTACATAATTAAATTTGAGTAAAATATCAGATAGACATATCAGCTCACGTCAATTAAGTGTCTTTACAAATTTTTCTTCTTCTATAAATATTATCATTAGCACAAACACTAAAAATCATAATTTTACAAGAATATCTTTTCCTAGCTGTCATAAAACGATAGTTGAAAAGTTTTAATCTGTCACTGAAGTTAATCTTAAGTAATAAGAAACTGATTTTATCTCACCCATAAATATAAAAAGAAAAAATAAGAAAAAGTATATTTCTGGCGTCCAACTGTTGTTTTATGCAAAACATGTTTTGCTTGAAAACTGATATTACTAAAATAAAAAAATTAAATAAAATAAAAAAACTAAATATTCCTCAGTTATTTTTCTTCCTTGGCGCACAGAACAATTTCAATTCCCACAATTCTTCGAAAATCTTTTGTTTACTTTTTACATGTGAAATTTTAAAATCGGATCTGTTTTTATTTTTCATCTTTTTGTTTTTTTTTTTTTTTTTTTCAATATAAAGGTAGGTGCGATAACAAGACGATGATGATGATGATAATAATGACGACGACGACGACGACGACGACTTTGAAAGTAAAAACGACAGCGATAACAGAAATCAACAAAGACCCCCAGGGGGGATTCGACAAGTCAAGTCTGAGGCAATATGATATCAGACTCCACATTTATGCCAAACATATATTTATATAACTATTCCGTCAAAACAAACAAATGAATCGAAACTGTCGCCAATGTGGCCATAGTTCTACTACTTCGTCTACCATCTGATGGCTAATGCCACCGAACTGATATATGTTCATTTCATAGTCAAGCCATATACCTAGTCGGCTGACGAAGTATAGTAAAGAGTGCCCAACTACTTGACAGTCAATCGACGTAGATTGCGAGCTTCGAGTACAATTTTATTCATTCCTACTTTATTTAAGTAACGCACACACCACTTTTGTCGTGATATCTTAAGTTAAAAAAAAAAAAAAAAACAGAAAAAAAACGAGATGCCAATTGAATTGCTTCTGCTTCTTCAAACGATTTTAATACGCGACTTAAGTTGTTCGCGCACAATCTGCTGAAGTAGACGTTTCATTTTTATTAGGTAGCATTTCGCTTACGAAGCGTTTTTGTCGCTTATTTTTATGAAATTGCCGCGCCGCGTACTGCCCGCCAGAGCCTTTTGTGTGTTTATTATTCTTTTATCCGTTGAGATTTTAATTAATTTGATTTTTTTGTTTTTTTTTTTTTTCATTTTAATTAACTCGGTGATATTAAAAAATATATTTTCTTTGCCTTACCTACCTACTGACAAACAATTCGATTTGCTTATATAGTAAATTACCACCAATCTACATTTTTCATTGTTAGTATCGTGTGAGCTCCCCGCGAAACACTTGAAACCTCATACATTTTTACTTGGAACCGGCTATGGTAGGCAATAACAGCAGATAACAGGAAATGATTACTGCGCGCGCATACTTAGCTTAGCTAAGTTTTTGTAATGTGACGTAAGAAGCTAGCTAATCGATAATCAAAGAATTTTAAGTTTAAGAATTCATTCTTAAGTCGGTACAAAAAAAAAGCAGTTACGTACGAGTGTTCTTTTCGCTATGTAGGACATCCTCGTGATCGTTGCACGTGAAATGTCGTCTATGTTCGCGAAATTTGATATTTTTGACTACAATAAGCCGAAATGACATTGCAAGTGATTTTTTTTCTTTTTTTTTTTATATATACATTCATTAAGAATGTTGCGCATGTGCAATTAATTCATTTTTATAATAATATGCAAATATAATTGTAAAAGTGATTAAAAGTGTTCTCATGCAGTGAATTCAAATAACGTGTGATAAAATTTCAAAAATAGAAAAATGATCGAAGAATCAATTTAGAAAAAAAAAAAAAAATAATAATAATTAAAAAAAAAGTGTGGATGAATGTTACGTGTGTATGTGTGTTTGAATACTTATAATTCTTACATCTGTAAACAAAAAAGCTTATGTGATTTGCTACTGGATTACAAAAATGGGCAACAAAGCTGGAAAGACATCTGAAAATAAATTAAAAAAGACGCGGTCACAGAGTATGTATATTTTTGGGTATATTTCATTCATTAAATCTACAGCGTCTGCGCTGTCGTTTTGTTTACATTTTGTTTTTTTATCTTCAGGTGACAAATTTGGTATTATCACACCTAAGAAGCTACTAATTTCCGTTCTATAGATAAGCGATACAAATGTTTGGGTGTGTGTGTGTGTGTGTGTAGATCATGATCAGTTTTAAATGATTTTCTTTAGAAAACTGTGACTAAATGGTATAGGCGACAATATGTTCGTAAAGATGACATTTTTTTTTTGTTTTTGACGTGACAGGAAATTACAAATTAATTGACATTCCAAAGATGACAGTTTGTTTTTTTTTTCCTACACTTTTCTATGTGTGCAGCAATTTATTTTATTTTGTTTTAATTGTTTTTTAATTCTCTGAAACGATAGCTCTTCAATGGACTTTGGTTAGTGAACGTCATTTTGATGTTATCGTCTATAGCTCCTTTAATATCTGCTTTAAGGAATTCAGTGACATTTTGATTATAAATATGTTTCTTTCCAATGGAAAATATAAATATTGCTGAAAGGTTATTAGAGCAGCTCATCTATTTCTTTGTATGGTATCTCAGCGCAATAACTCTGGAACATTTTGGAATAAGTTGAATTTTTATCTACAAATATTTAGACTTAAAATTGCAAATAGTTACCCAACAAACATTGTCTGGTCAATAGTATACATACAATAGACAGTCCTTTGTACTGAAATTGAAAACTGGTCAAATTCAAAATATGGTTAAATCAAACATCTTTTTGACGTCGACCTGTCGACAATGTACCACCTATAAAAAACGTCTCCAGACAAAATGACCTCTAGTTGTCACATCGAAAGACAAAAACGCTTAATGAAAAAAACTTACTTTTCCATCCTGGGAAGACGAATATTTCCAATATAGAACTTAAACTAAAAGGTAGGAAAATTCTTATGTTTTTATTATTCGGAAGAAATTATCAAGTTTTTACGTTGTTAATCGAAAAAAGCATTTTTCAATGTTTTCATTGAATTTTCGTTCACAAAAATATTGAAATAAAACCATGTAAAGGGTTTTCCAATAAGAGGGAGGTATTCAACGAAAAATGCCATTTTTTGAGATAAATGATCGGATTTTTATTTCATTATAAAGAGGAAGGTATGCCGTTAATATGGAAATTAACATCAGCCAAATGACCACCACGACCACGCCTACAGGACCATATCCTTTTCATGAAATTTTCCATAACCAAATCGCAAAGTGGCTGCCCTATGTCCTCGATAGCCTCACGAATTCCATATTTGAGGTCTTGAATCGACGCTGGACTGTTGGCGTAGACCTTCTCTTTCACGTGGCCCCAAAGGAAGAAGTCGCAAGGTGTTAAGTCACAAGATCTCGGTGGCCAATTGTGATCACCTCTTCGAGAGATAACACGGTCCGGAAACTTTTCCCGTAAAAGATCAATGGTTTCGTTGCTTGTATTGCACGTAGCGCCGTCTTGTTGAAAGTAAACGTTGTCCAGATCAATACCATCCAATTCCGGCCATAAAAAATCATTAATCATCTGTCGATAGCGCAATCCATTCACCATAACTGTTGCTCCAGCCTCATTTTCGAAAAAGTAAGGTCCAATGACCCCGCGGGACCAAAAACCGCACCAAACAGTCACACGTTGAGGATAGAGAGGCTTTTCAACAATAACTCTTGGATTTTCCTAGCCCCAAATGCGACAATTTCTGTATTGCGGTCCGACAAGGTGCTTCACGACGACCCAAAAATGTTCGAGTTTTACGAACCGTCTCTGCTACATTTTCACCATTTTTATAGTGAATTTTAATAATTTCAGTGCGTTGTTGAATCGTGTATCGTTCCATTTTTATTAATGGCGTAGTTTCTACTTGTCAAATGTCAAAAAATGACAGCTCCAAAAGTGACATCTACCGAAATAGCGGACTAATTAAAATAACACCTCTTATTGGAAAACCCTTTAGTATCCAAAATGCATAACTTCAAAAAAACTGAATATTATTTCGATTAAAAGCCCACAACTTCGTAAGTAGGGCATAATACATTTTTGAAGATACATATGTACTTTTGACTAAACACCATTGAATTGTTGCCCGTACTGCTGCTTGAAGAAGACTAATGCAAATCTTGAATGCCCGTCCTTCCACGAAGCTACGAAAAGTCAAGAAATGACGTGAAAATTACTACAAACAGCACCACTTTCAAATGCAGTCAAAAACTGACGAGAAATGTACAACGCATACCTCTGCAATAGCACAAACTGACGACAAAATGACAGCAAAGCGTTGTTATAACTGGGGTCTATTATCAGTCATCAAATGACAAGAAATTGACAGTACTCGTCTATGCAATAGCAAAAATGACGACAAAAAGACGGCAAAAGTAAGATATCAAAAAGAGTTTAAGAACAATGGAAAAATTTTTAATATTAGGCTCTAGATGGGATTACTTTTCGACCCAGCGATCAGAGAGGTCTCATCGGTATGGTTATCTCTGATCGCCTAGCATAGACGACCAATAAATTTTATGGGTGGTGGGGGAGTCCTAACTGTTTCCGAGATAACGGAACTTAAAGATATTTGGGTTCGTTTTTATAGATCACCCTGTAGCTTCTCCAAGTTACATCCTATGATGATTATTTAAACTTTGGTAGACAGATAATCGTGGGACATCTCCAACGGTTTATTAACATTTTCCCTCCTATCCTATGTTTTGAAATTATGGATTAACATTTCGGAATTTTCACTCGTGTTTTTTTTTATTCAACTACTATTTTTATCAAAAAACAAAAAAAAAAACACGTCATCAAGACCAAATTTTCATAATGCATTTCAAGAGACCAAAAGCTTAGCTTTAAGATGACCTATTACACTCTGTACCCAAAAAGTGACCCTTATTGCATTTTTTGTACTTGTTCTTAAGCAATTCCAAATCATCTTCATAGGATGTAACGTGCAGAAGCTACAGGGTGATTTATGAAAACAAACCCAAATATCTTAAAGTCCCAATATCTCGGAACCAGATAGGATTCTCACGCCATCCATAGAATTTTCTGCTCGTCTAAGTATGACCTATCCATAGCCTTCGGGGTTTCACACCACTTACGGGACACCCTGTCCATGGGGAGACTATGGCGTAACTTGGTGTCTAACTGATAAGCTGCAATAAAGTTGTTATACACTTCTGATAGCAAATAAGTTGTACTTCTTCCTTTATTTAATGAACTAAATATTCTTTACACGTTACAAAAATTTCTGAAAGTTTTAATTATTATTCACCACATTTCCTATATAATCAGCTATCAGGTCGATTGGAGAGGACCACTACAAGACAACGACTTCAGGCTACTAAATTCAGCATAGTTAGTTTCAGTTGTTATGACAAAAACTTTACCGCGAAATACTTTGCAAGCACTTCTTTACTCAGATCCTTTTATTTCGATTTAAAACTATTTGCAGTTCTCTGAAATATTAAGCAAAGTTTCTTTTTTTTCAGTTATTTTCCAACATACCACATTTATCCTTATTTCCACACATTTATGAATTCCACAAAGAAAATCGCATTTTAAATATATGAAAATGTCAAAATCTCTACTAAATTTAGAGGTGCTGCCATCTGGTGGGAACGTTTTTATTGACATGATCTTTAGAGCAATTTTTTTTTATTATACTCATTGAATAAATAACTAACAAGTAAGCGGCATATCGAGTGAAAACTTAAGCCACTCGCTGACAGAAATTTTAAATGGATTAGTGAGCAATAATTTTACGAAACACTAAAATTGAATGAAAATATACACTTCAAGTTTTAGAAATAACGCTATTTCAAATTCCTTAATGTTTATTATTAATAATAATAAACTTGAAAAACTCATTGAATTCCCGGAACTCTGAAATGTTTACTTTCAGAAACGACAAAGCAAGTCCAATTAAGTTCAATACAACTGTCAATGAGTGGCTTATTCACTTACACTGAATTCGCTCGATATCCCGCTTCCTTGTTAGTTATTTATTCAATTGTTCTATTAGAGCAAGTTTCCTTCATTTTTGTTTGGGCTTTAAATTGAAGCTGGATTCGACCCTGTTTAAACAGAACGTTAATCGATTTATTTACTTGTGTTTGTGTAGGAACGTCAAAATCAATTAATAAGCTTGAAGTGCAATACTGAATGACTGTCCAAAAAATAAAATTAAAATTTTAAAATCACTTATACTAAATTTAAGTTCGTACTGAATGCTTTACAAAATTTGGCAGAATATAATATTTTAAAGGGTGGACAAATAGCTCTTATGTGTGTGTAGGTGAATCTAAAATGAACCCGAAAAAAATATTCAGCTACAACCTAAACGTGAACTAGGTCGGATTCAGATCAGAGCAGTGGTGTCATTTTAGGTTCAAATCATGATAAAGGGTTTTCCAATAAGAGGTGTTCTTTTGATATTCAAAGAAAAATGCCATTTTTTGAGATAAATGATCGGATCTTTATTTCATTATAAAGAAGAAGGTAAATAATAATAATAATAATAATAACATGAGCCAAATGACCACCACGACCACGCCTACAGGACCATATCTTTTTCATGAAATTTTCCATAACCAAATCGCAAAGTGGCTGCCCTATGTCCTCGATAGCCTCACGAATTCCATCTTTGAGGTCTTGAATCGACGCTGGGCTGTTGGCGTAGACCTTCTCTTTCACGTGGCCCCAAAGGAAAAAGTCGCAAGGTGTTAAGTCACAAGATCTCGGTGGCCAATTGTGATCACCTCTTCGAGAGATAACACGGTCCGGAAACTTTTCCCGTAAAAGATCAATGGTTTCGTTGCTTGTATGGCACATAGCGCCGTCTTGTTGAAAGTAAACGTTGTCCAGATCAATACCATCCAATTCCGGCCATAAAAAATCATTAATCATCTGTCGATAGCGCAACCCATTCACCGTAACTGTTGTTCCAGCCTCATTTTCGAAAAAGTAAGGTCCAATGACCCCGCGGGACTATAAACAGCACCAAACAGTCACACGTTGAGGATAGAGAGGCTTTTCAATAATAACTCTTGGGTTTTCCGAGCCCCAGATGCGACAATTTTGCTTGTTGACGAAGCCATCGAGATGAGTTCCCGATGGAATTCCGGATCATTTTCATGCATTTCAAGGACCCAATCAGCAAAGACTCGACATTGTTGATGATCGGCCGGCTTGAGTTCTTGTGTTAACTGAACTTTATAAGCCTTAAGACCCAAATCTTTATGCAAAATACGGTGTAATGACGTTTGTGGAATGCCTAATTCCAAACAACGACGAGGAATGGACAAACCTGGGTTTTCTTCAACACTTTCGGCTACAACAGCAATATTCTCGGCTGTTCTTGAGCGACGTGCACGGGTTTTATTCTTCACATCACTAACTTGTCCCGACAGCTCGGATTTTTTCTACCAATTTCTGTATTGCGGTCCGACAAGGTGCTTCACGACGACCCAAAAATGTTCGAGTTTTACGAACCGTCGCTGCCACATTTTCACCATTTTTATAGTGAATTTTAATAATTTCAATGCATTGTTGATTCGTGTATCGTTCCATTTTTATGAATGGCGTAGTTTCTACTTGTCAAATGTCAAAGAATGACAGCTCCAAAAGTGACGTCTACCGAAATGGTGGGCTAATTAAAATAACACCTCTTATTGGAAAACCCTTTAGAAAGATAACAAGTAAATAAAAAGAGATTACTCTTTTGGACTTTTTACCGGGTTAAACTTAATTTTCATCAAGAGAGAATTTTTTGGGATATCACCAAAAATTAATGGATTGTGTGATGAAATAACAAATTAGAACATTTTTTTAGCTTTTGCTATATACCGGATATATCCCAAAAAATTCTCTCTTGATGAAAAAAAAGATAACAAGGTATGGCCAATTTGAAAGGAATTTTTTGTGTTGCTACGTCATAAGGTGAGAATATCATTTCGAGCGAATTTGTTTTGAGTTTTTCCCATTTCTTTGAGTGAAATACGTTTTGAATATATGTATTAAAATATTTAACAAAACATTAGTTTCTTGGTTTAAATCACATCGGAAAAAGTAATTATGTGCTAGTGGGAAAACAAAGAAATTTCCAAATAGCAAATTTTGTTGACGTTGATAAGAACGATTGAAATTTAGACGACTGAAAATGTCGCCAAATGAGACAAGCAACCAATTGACAGATAATTCGGCCATACTTTTGTCGATTTCGATGGGACTTTGGTGCAACACCAGTATTACACTTTTTCCAGCAGTGCAACACTCAAAATGTTCGATGGGACAACACAAGTTTTGCACTCACTTCCCCTACTTTGCACCGGATATTCTCTCAGTGTTACAAATACATATTGAAGTCGAATTGTCATCTGCTCTGTCAAAGTGTTTGAGTTAAATGAATTAAATTTTTTGTATTTGGTTAATTGGCTTTAAGTTAAGAAAAATTCTGTTTCTATATATCAATAAACAACATTTATTACGTTTGACAGTTCCGTGTATATAATACGTGTGCCAATAAATACAAGGAATATGACAGAAATAAGTTCGATGGACTTCAGTTCTCCCAGTTCTCCGCTGCCAGAAAAAGTGCAAAACTGAAATGGTCCCATCGAAATCGACATTTGTTAACCTTTGTATCATCAGTTCAAACGAACACTTTGACAGCATTTAAGGTGTACCCAGATAGGAATTGAGGGAAAAAGAAAACGACAAAGGGTTGTATCTTGGGAAAAGTGAATTTTCGAAAATATATTTTTTTGTTTCAACTGTTTTTCATGTTTTAATATTTCAAATGAGTTTTTTTTTCATTATTTTTACAAACAATACGGCACCTAAACTAATAATTAATAATAATAATTAATAGTACCTACTTAAACATACAATAAATTTCAATTTCAGTCTATTGCTGTGTTTCTTTTCTCGTTCTGAATGAATCTGTGTGATTCGACAGAACTGTTGGCTTAATTAAGTTCTGTGCTCATAAAAATGGAACGTGTTTGACCTTTCTTCCATTTGACAAAAAAATATATAAATTCATATAAATTGTTGTTTATCAAACCATTTTCCAACAAAGAAAACTTAGCCTTGATTATTACGCGGGTTAAAATGTAAACAACGCATTCACGACTATTAATGAAAATCATTCTGTTTGAATCTGGGAAAATCTCAGGTGCATTGAAAACCATTCGGAATCCGAAAAAAGCGACAATAGCTTGAAACTTTAAATCGTTAGCTCGAGAAAAGAGAAAGAACTAGATAGATTGAAGCAGATTCTTTCTGAAGAAGAAAAGAAGCGAAGAATATATTTTTTATTTATTAAATCAATCATAAATGTCAAATCAAATGTCAAAAAAATTAGAAAATTAATCAAAAATTCGCACAGCCATGAAATTTCAAGTCATAAAAAGATATTCAAAATGTTGAAAAATAATTTAATTGAAAAAAAAAAGATGAGTTCACACAAAATCTAAATTGAGATCAATGCCATTATTATTATTCATTTTTATTTATGCAAATATTATCTGTCTCTATAACAACCAAAGTTTATTTATATTATTAAAAATCGAAAATGTTTTTTCTTCTTCACACATGACATTTCGATTTTGTATTCGATTCTTATAAATTTGAATAAACATATTAACGATTTTCTGTTGACCTCTTCCGTACGTTTGAATCAATGCATTTTAATTTGTATAGAAAAAAAAATAAATATTATGCTTTTATTGTTTTGCATTTTTGTCCGCGCTTATCAGCGTTTTTCAGACGTGACAAATATTCAAATTCACTGCCAGCTTAAGCTAATAAACGAGTTTTATTAGATTACCCAAGGTGTGATTAAAACAACGAGCATTTTTGAGATATCAACAAACTTTCGAGTTAAGGAAATGTATATGTAAATATTTTGAAGATAATAATTTTTTTTTGTTTTTAATTACATTTACATAAGTAGTATAATTTACGTAATTTGTATACCAGTTTTAATTGGTATTCCAGTTTTGTTCGTATTTACATTATCTCACTTAGAAATGTGTGCATACATAGGTGAGTGGGTGTAAAATAAAATGTAACGGAATGAATGAGTTTTTTTGTTTTTTTTTTTAATAATAGGAAGAAAGTACTAATTATCTTGGAACTAGGTGTTAACCTATTTATAAGCTCTAGAATATAAAATTCTATCCTATTTTCGACAAATGGTTGTATTTTTTCTTGCATTGTATTGACCCACATTCCCAGACATGCCTTTATAGAACAACTTTTCTGGAAATTTCAACAGTTTTACATTGAACCACCGTAAATGTCACGTCAATAACAACTATTGAAAGTTGTCGAAAAACATAAAAAGTAATGTTTACATAAAATGGAAAATATGATTATTGAGAAATGAACGAAACTTCATTTATAGCTCAATAAATTGAGGCTTCCATTAATAAAATACCTCAAATAAATACCTGGAAGTGACTCCTGTTACTATATATGCATGTCATACATTCGAAGGTTGCTACATAAGTTTTATGGATATTTTTTTATGTTCTTTATTTTTTTATTAATTTTTTTTTCTAAAATATTCACTTTTATGTTCTAAAAATTTGTGTATACGCTGGAGCTAATCCTGAAAGCATTAAACCCAGTCAGCGTCCCGCATTCATTTCAAAAACAAGATTTTCGTAGGCTTTCACCGCTATCATTTGAATTAATCCTGAAAGTATCGAGCTTACCTTTCCCCAGTCTCTTCAGAAATAAGAATTTCATAGGTAAAGTGGTATTGAACTTGATAGTTCGAAATGCGGTCCGGTGCATGTGATGGTACTAATTGTCGTATTAGAGAAGAATACACCGTCTTGGACATTTTCGGAAATCATCCGAACAGCAAAGGGAGGTGTATCTATTCAGCATTTATCGTACAATCTTCTTCTGGTGGAATTGTGGCAATATGGCCCGCAATGATGATCCATGAGCGTTTCAATTTAATTGATTTATCGTTATCCGAGAGGATCAACTATAGTGATTGCCACTTGTTTCCTGGCTCATAGTTGCAGTAAAGCCAAAAGTTATTCCTTCTCATAATGTTAAGCACTGTGTTTACTCGGCATTGATTGAATTCTTTTAGCATTTTTTTTTATTCAGTTAACTGTCACCTTATTGTGGATCTCTTAGTTAAATTGTGCAGTATCCACCGAGCACAAATCCTGCTGTCGGTCGTATAGGACTATTTTTATTCCAGTCATGGACATATGTTCAGAGCTGACTCGACTTTTGTATATGTGTTTTGGTTGTTCTCAAACTGTTTCCATGTATCCAGCGATATTAGCAGGAAATCCTTGTCCTTCTTATAACTAATATTTGAAAGAATTGAATAAACGAACGGCTTGGATAAACATAAAGTAGTAATAATTTTCTTATATAGTTTTTCTATGAAATACATAAATTCATAGCGAATTATGTCAATATGAAATTGATCAAATTTGCTACCAAATTCGGCAGGTAGGAACCAAATCGTACTGATGAGTATACCGTTCCTACTGATACGAAACGCCTGCTTTCGCATAGAAATTTTTTTTTTAAGATTTTTCGTTTGTTTCGTTGTTTTATCTGTAAACCGTACTGATGAGTATACCGTTCCTACTGATACGAAACGCCTGCTTTCGCATAGAATTTTTCATAGGCTAACCGCGAAACTTAGTAGCAAACCTTCATTTTTTACAGCTTAGTACATCGTCTTAGCTGCTTTACTTTTCGATGTCACAAATGGCTCCTAAGATGTAATTTCTATCGCATTACCTACATACTGCTTACATTCATCCCAATAAAAAGACAAATCAGCGGTGGTATTTAGCTAGTAAGTATGATCATCTGAGAAGTCCTTTCTTCTCATTGGCGAAAAGGTGGATAATATTCCGTATAGAGTTACCCTTTATCGTTACTTCTAAGGTCATTGTTCGAATTGATTAGCTACAGTATAATTCCTTCTAGAATAATCGCTGTAGCTATTGTGCTCCAAATTGTGTCCATATTTTCATCCTTTTCAAAATATTTTTAGTCATACAGTGTAAATTCGAAGAGCTTTTACATGCTCAAAATATGCGAATATAGAACTGTCTACCATCAACTCTAGTCAACCCTATGTTTCCTTCCACTACTAGTAAGTATTATAATTTCTATATTCTCACACTTGGTCTCTGTCGGCATTTATCGGAAACATATAGTTGATCTTCAGCTTTTGCCAATTGAAAAGGCAATGTTCTGTTGTTCGTGCATTAATTTGTCGATCTTTATACTGTTATGCTAGCCACTAGCGAAATGGTAGTCAATTCTAATATTTTCTTCTCTGAATCCTCAAATGCTTACTTTATTCACCTGCATTTATAGGAGTTTTATACTTAATCTCTCCCAAGTTCTTCGATCTTGTGTAATCTGTGCCGTCTTGTTTGATAATAAGACTGATCCTGATGAAATTTATGCATACCCCATCCCTAGTTCAGGTTAGTATGTCTAATTGAATAAATTTATTCTATCTTCATGGTACAATTTATGTTCGCTGAGTCTAATAACCGTGCTATTGATTCGGCTAGTTTTTTAATTTTTAGTGGCGCCTTTTTTAATTATTTGACTCTATGTTTCTATGTATGTAATCAAAGGACATACAACTTGACATCATCTGGCCTCTAAAAATTCACAAGTTGTATGCTTAATTGTGGATGCGGTTGGAAGGTAACAGACGGGAAGAAGCAAAGATTTGAGACTGCGAGGATATTGCTCTGTTCTCTCTTTTTCGCCACCCCATACCTGTACATGTACCCACTGCCTATCGCTAACCAATTCCTATCCCATCCGCTTATCTTACTATTCTCTCTCTGTTTTAATGCAATTCAATATGGAAATTCTCTCTCTGATGAAACCGGTTTCCAAGGGAAGATGTAAAAGAAGCAAAGAGAGCACGCAATGCAATGCATAGGCATATTACGGAGCGCAGGTACTAGTTCTGGTGTTGGTGCTTTGATAACCCGCCACTCGCCAACGTGGTGAGTGGCGGGTCGTAAAAAGCAGAGAATTTTCGTACAATTTGTGAGAGCGGGTCATAATATCAGCACAGGTGACTGGGTAATGAGTGATGGGTCGTCAAAAAGCAGAGAGTTCTCATAAAAATTGTAAGAGCGCAGGTCGTAATAATACGACCCGCGATATAAAACTTTTCAATATACGAAATCCGTATTCTTTCTGTTAGATGTTCTTTGATGTAATTTAATTGCTAACGAATCTATGTTGGGTATTGATAGTAATGTTCGTACTAGACTTTTTCGTTAAATTTCAGCAAAATTTCCAGGACGACCAAAGTCTTCCACTTCTAGCCCAAATTTAAGTGTAGTTTTGCTACTAAGCATGACTCCAATTAAAAGCATGTCAAACAGTTGGTAAATGATAACAAAGCAGTTATTCAAAGTAGGATACTTTCAATTTATTTTTATCCAAATTTTTTTTTCTTTTCGTCCACATACTCTATCCCCAAATTGACTCCAGCTGTCTGAGATGCAAATGACAAACTTTCAATAGAGATCAGTTCATAATATAATAAGATTCATCTTAGATTCAATACATCAATTTGTTTAGACATAATAGAATTTTGGTCTATGCAATCCATCCAAAGTCGCACCTATTCAATTAGACACAAGAGCTCCTTAAGAGAAATTTTTGTAATTGCCAATTAAACTCCAATACACCATGATTCCCACAAATCTACTTGACAAATTGATTCAATAAAGAAATCTTTTCAGTAAACAGTCCTCCAAGTGAGAAACCTTCAGAATAAAGAAAACCTATTGAAGTTTACATGTCTAACATGGTGTTTCTATCTAATGTTTATAATCCATCTAAATTTTACATAGTATGAAGGAAAGGTTAACATTCCACTTCACACCTACTCATCAACAAATTCTATTTACTTAAATAAAGCTAAAGTAAGCTTTTCAGTTGTGTAACTAACTAACCAACAACTACAACACTATTCACATCCCGACATATACATGAAAATGTACTCGTAACCTCGTTGCCGAAGTACTTTTATAGCTCGGCAGCAGAGCTTCAACAGTTGTCTAATAGAAAATTTATTGAAAAACATTTACTTACTTTCACCTGGTTGAAAAACAAAAGAAAATTAACAATATTGCCTACAGAAGAACACTATTCAACAGGAATGTGGTAAACCTTCATCTTAGCATTTCATTGAGAGAATACCACCACCCCGTGTGTGTGTGTACCATCGTTGCTATAGTATAACGAAAAGGCACTCGTTCATTCACCACTTCTCCTCCTCTACCACCTCTTTCACCTGCTCCAACAATCTCTATTGTGTAACACTTCTATGAAGCTTCTATAGTTGTTTACCTGGATTTTAACTAGCTCAAAGCTTGTATTTGAATAGCCAAACCCAAATCTAAGAGTACTACTTGCAACAGATTCAGGAAAGAATACAAAACAAGGGCGCATGTAGACACTTGTGCTATCTAGAAATTGTGGTGTTAGTTCAAATCCGCAGCTAATTGTCATGAGAGACTGGAAAATGTCAAACAAGTCATTCAGCTACGCCTACACACACACGATACTCTATCGAATCACCGAAACATCTAGTGATTTAGTCCGGTTTTATTAGCATTCAAAATTATCCAGGTGTACAGTGGAGGAGCCTCATGGGCTGCAATAATGTTCAGGTGTTGGCCTTATTACTAGTAATATAGTAGCTAGGTAGCTAGCCAGGCTGACTGGCTAGCGTTAATCTATATTCAAAGATCTCTTTGGCTACATAGATAGACTTGTTTTGCTTTTGATACAATTTACGTTGGCTGCGGATTTTATTTTCTGACTTTGAAAATGTACATACCTACTACATACATACCTATCTACATACATACATAGTTACATACATCAATTGGTGGCATCAAGATTTCAGAAGACATCAAGTAGTAGTGAATAATGATGATTCAATCGTAGATTCAGTTTAGGGATCAGTACTCATTCATTTCTATGCAGAATGATTGATGAGTTTTGCTAAAATTAATTAAGCATCATCTGATAACGTAGTCCACAGAGATGTAGATGTACTTAAGTATGATGGGCGTACATACTTCGTCTTAAGTATAAAGGGAAGGAAGGAAGTAAGGAAGGAAGGGAGTAATTTGTACGCATTGTTGGAAAAAAAAAGTGTTGATGGTCTTGATTCTTTTTACATATATTTGATTTATTGCCTAACCGTAAGATAAAGTATTTGGAAATCTGTTAAGGAACGCAAAAAAAAAAGGAATAAGATTGAGAAATTTCTCTAGTAATTTTTATAGTTAATCACAATAGCATTCTGGCATATGTTCCTACTATATATATACACTATTATTTCGTATATGGTCAAGACGACGTACATACATATATTCCAAATTCACAAAATTCTACTATTTTGTTCACTTCAATATTTCTCCTATACTAGAAGCTATCGTAGGTTATACCATAGATGATACAAAAACTAGATATCGCATGGCATACTAGAGCAGAGTATACAGATTGTGAAATGGGTAGTGCATTTTGGAATGGACCATAACATGTTTTAAAGAATGCCGAAAGCAAATGTTTTTATAATAACAGTTTTGTATACATTTGATCGATTTTCTCAACACTTAAGTACAAAAAAATATAAATCACTTGACGTATACATCATTTCAAATGTCGTGGTCCATCCCAGCCATATAAATTCTATATACTTTTTTTGGTACTGCATGCGACATCTATCTATTTCTTGTGCCATCTGTGGTTATACCCATTTCTCCTATCTCTATCCTCTCCTTTCAACTCTTTCAATATTTAACCACAATTATCTGTTGTCTTTTTCTCAATTAAAATTTCGCTGTATGTACAATTACTTTCTTAAAAAGCTACAAATGATATTCGTATTGTAGTAGAAAATGATAATCTTATCCTACTTGTTCTACTTAACTTTACCAAAACATTTGATAAACCATGTTATCCTTTTAATGAAATTCCATAGAAATTGTCATATATAACGACAACGAAAAGATTCCGTGAAAATTATAAAAAAATTTCATCGCTGACATGCCTCAGAGCTCAATCTTAGGGCCACTATTGTTTTCCTTATTTATTAATGAGATATTACGAATGAACAAAAAAACAATTATGTAATTTAAATTAATTTTTTTAAATCAGATCATATTTGTGTACACAAAAACGTAGTTCAATATTTCTAGTTTTCCTCATTTCCTCATAAATAACATTAGTTTGTTTTACAGTTAATCAGAACAGATCCATTTTCAATAGAAATAAAAGTTTTATATGTATAACATAGTTATTGGTAAAATTGATGTGAGTCTCTGTCAGTTTGCTACTGAGAGCCTCCGTCAGTTATCTACCTCTTCTCTTATCAATTAATGTGTTGCTTCGAACGCATGGTATATCTTTCAGTTCTGCTGTTCGAAATGCTTTTAAGAGTGGGACGTTTCAACTATATTTCAATTTTGCACAATTGTATACTTTTAAAACTTTCTACTATGTATTTAAGCAGCCCAGTTACCTATAAAATGTACACGCGCTTTAATTGTATTTGTGCATACTATAGGGGCTTTCGGCAAGCACTGTGTCAGTAAGACAACTGTGATGTAAACAATGTATCAGAAATAAATACAAAATTAATGTATGATGTAAATCAGTTTAAGAGGTCGATCGAATATTACAAAACAAGTACACGCAACCTAGATAAATAATGGTCACACAATTATGTTGCCACTAGCAAGCGACTTGTAATGTATCGATGCCTAATTGTTGAAATCACAAGTCAACAAAAATGAATTAAGCAATGCCATGAAAGTAGGTGAGTGCCAGTATCGCGAAATGATTGGGAAGATTTCGGGGCAGCCTGAGTTTTAGGAAATGTCGAGTTTTGAGTAAACCTTCAATAGGTTAAGAACGCGGCGTAATTGTATAAAATATATAGAGTAAATAAAGTAGTGGTTTTTATATCATTTTGGGGTTTATTTAAATAATTTCATCCCCAAATAAATATCCATTACACAACTGAGACAAAACTTTGAGAAACTGTCTCAGTTGTCTCAGTTCAAACCAATCAGCTGATTTGCCAATTTTGACATTTAAATAATTTTGACCACAGAAAATGGATAGTAATAAATTGACGAAAGTGTTGTTAGTTTATTCAAATAGTTCACTAAACTTTAATTAGTAATTAAAATCACAAAATAACGAAACTGAGATAAAAAAAATCAGTTTCACTTGTCGCAGTTGCGCCTTATGTCTACATTTCATAAGTACAGTTTGATGCGAGTCGGACTCGCACACGTAGGGTTCCTTACCATCGCACAAAATTTAACACTATGTACATATATGCCAAAAAACACGTTTCTTGTATGGGTCCCCCTTTAATTTGTAATTTTATTTTATTTTTATTATTTGTTGTTATATCGCCAAAAGAAATACACAGTCTGTGAAAATGTCAACTGTCTACTTATTACGGTTCATGAGATACAGCCCGCTGATGGACGGACATCGGATGCTTAGTAATAGTATTCCGGTTTTTACCCTTTGGGTACGGAACCCTAAAAATGATTGGCATTATTGGGAAGAAATTTTTTTGATGGTACTGACTCCATATTGCTTAGACGTGAGTAGTTGTTTGCCATAAAATCCATCAACGAAATTATAATTGGAAATGAAATGAATGATGATAAAATAAAATTGTATAGATTGCACGAACACTTTGCATAACCTATAACTTGGGTATCTGGACTATTTAAAAGACCGAGCAATAAAAATCCCGCAAATTTTATATCTCGAATAATAAATATTCCACTTATTCCCAAAAATGGAGATTTTGGAAAAAAAAAATTGCTTCCAAAATTTTGTATTTTTTTTTTAATTTTGGAATCGGCATTTTTAGCGTTGGCAATAACTTCCCGGCAAAAAAAAAGAAAACAATCCCATTAACAAAAATCCCGACTATCAAAATCTAAACTTTTTTGTAATCATTTTGTAAAATTTCCTTGAACAGGACATTTTTTGGGAATTTGCCGGTATTGTCGAAATTTTAATCCTTTGGGATTTTCAAAATCGTGTTATGGTCGTAGCGTATTGCATATAGCAATATGCTACACGTACTGACGCGTGTGAACCGGCCGCGTTCAAGTTTAAAAACTGAACGCGCCCCGACGAAGCAATGCTTCCTCAAGTTAAAAAGTGCCATGTTGACGGTAATGACAAAGAAGAAGAAGACCATTGACCTGTCTCATTTTCTCGAACAAGCGCGTGAAAGAAGTCAAGTGAAAAACCGAATATCGAGAATATTCTACGACATCGTGCCCAACAAGGTAATACTTTCATATAAAAATCGCTAGGTCAACAAAGGGACTTTGGACGATTGTGCCACCCAAAGTCAATGGGAGGATGGGGCTTGGCCAAGTAGGCATGCCATCTGCGCCTTCATGGGAATGCAGGTAAATGACGTAAAGGTCCCTTCAGGACTGAGTGAGTGCGAGGCTTTCGTATGTAGGCACGAAAATCTTTTTTTTGATTATGGTTGGTGACAAGCGGCAGGTTATTTCGGGAACTCCCCAACACTCTCCGCCACCCTTAGCCGAGGTGCTAGCGTGCCGCCCTGTACTATAAAAAATCCGGTTTAATCCCAAAAATGCCGAAATTTAAAAAAGTCTTGCTGTGCACGAGGCTAGGTTTGGTATAATATCCATTTCTAATAGTCGATTATTTAAAATCCTGTCGATTTAAAATAATGTTGGTTTTTTCGAAGACTCCCGTTAGTTGCATATTTCAAAATACACTCCTTTTCAAAGCTTTAAACTAATTTGAAATTTTCCGAATGCAATCTGTAATTTTTGTTAATTACTGGAAATTTCATCTACACAGCTCAAATACTATTTAGTCTAGACAACTTATCTAGTGGTTTAGAGCAGTCTTGAGTGTCACTCCATTTTTGAAAACGAATTTACCACAAAGTTATATTCATTCTCAAGAAAACAGAAAATTTCAAATTCGTGTATAGCTTTGAACAGGAGTGTATATTCACAGCAAGGCAACTTCTATAACATCCCATTTGACTCCGATCAAGAGGGTAACCGTAGATAGAAATATCGAAACTTGCATCATCAGATGGTTTTACAATACATATGCTGCATAACAGCCACTTTAAACGAATCATCTGCATCAATTAGAGCCACTAGATGCTGCCCACAAGGCGGGGTTTTATCAGCACTACCTATACAATGGCTCTTGGTTGTGGAAGCACTCTTACACATACTTTAAGAGGCCGATTTTATGGCCCAAGTATAGGTTGATGGCATTGTCATTTGTGTTATAAGGAAATCTTGAATCAGCTTTTCCTGAGCTTATGGGAACTGTCTATGACATTTTCATTAGATGGTGCCGGAGAATGGAGGTTTCAATAAAATGAGGTAAGACGGAAAAGAAGCGTCCAGTAGGGTCTGAACCCTAAAATTTCTTTATGGACATAATGGGGCGGGGGCGGTAAAATCAGACCCATACTTTATTACAGGGCAACAACAGTCTAGTAGCCTAAAACGATACAGACACCACCTAGGAGAGCCTTGATAAGGTTCAAAGGAAGTTCTGTTCAGGCGCCACTGCCGTCTTCAATTCGTGTCATCAACGAGTACTTGAAGATATTCTTGGCTTCCAGGCACTCTAGCACTTTATTTATAGGAAAGTAGCGGCTATTATACTTCGAAAGAAAAGGTGAGATGATCACATTTCATCCGGCGTGGGACATCTTAACATCCACAGTGCATATTAAAAGCCTACAACTGAAAGGATGTTATGGCCAAACGATTTTTCTTCGAAAGTGGATACTAGTTGACCAATATGTAACTAGAGAAGTCAGGATATTAAATGGAGGTTATCAGTTCCTGCAACGGGTTCTTGTCTGGTATACTAACATATACAGGAAAGCTGGCAGAGCGCGGTCTAGAAGAAGATCTCTCTATTCCATTTGGTACATCACCTTCCATTTGTTCAGGCGGAGGTCTATGTTATTCAGTTTACAGCTCAGGAAAGTCTAAACAAGGGTTGCAAGAGCTCCAACATTTACATTTGCTCTGACAGCTAATCTGCTTCTGTCTCTCGAGACTTTGAATCGAAATTAGCCATACGAAACTCCAGCTGCTGTCCAGAGACAACAAAGTGGGTAACCTTTCTTTGGGCTCCTGGACATAGAGGAATGGTTGGTAATAAAAGAGCGAATTATCTGGCTAAAACTGAAGTCTACAATCACCCAACATTTGGGCTACCAATAAGCCATTTTATAGGGTGAAAAAATGGGAAGACACACAACTGCATCTCCTCTGGTGTAGCGCGCCCTATATGAGGCAAGTGGGGAATTCTTCACCCCCTCTCCTCTCCAGATGTGGAAACTGATTGGTCTCAGCAAACTAATTCGTCGCTCAGGCTGTTTGTTAATGCAATCACTATAAAAGACTACTTCTGTTATTTTCTGAAGAAAAAGCAATCTGTGTAGATTGTGCAAAGAGGAAGACTAAACCTTCAAGTATATCCTAAGCGAGTGTCTCGTGCTTGCAGCTTTAAGGTTGTAAATAACTGGAGAAGCATTTATCATCCTGAATAAGGTTTGCAAGCTAAGCCAAGGCATTAGTTGAGCTCGTAAACAAGATTTAACCTAGCCAGTTTAGAGTAGGAGAGACACAATAGATCAACTCTGGTCGTTGGTGTTCGTAGTATCCATTGGCCTAGTCGTCCCCTACTCTTAACCTAACTTTAAACTAGTTACAAAACAAAACAATCGCCTATGGCAAAACAAAGATTACGGAAAAATGGTCGGTCTTCAGTTTTAATTAAAATTAGATTTGTACAATATTAGCCGAAAATTGTCTATTCATAATACGAACTATATTTGTTGTAGTAATGGACACCTAAAAACCATATCAATCCCACTTGTGGTAAATAACAGTGTAGTTATTTTGGCAGGAATATTCTTTAAATTGAAAATTAAGTTTTATCTGTGCTTTCCATACTATAAGTAGATTAAATTCTTTAAGGCACTAAAACATCAGAACGAGATAAGTTGAAATACCAATTTTTATTCATGCTACAAAAACTGGCCTGCAACAAATTATTAATTTTCATAAAACATACAAGTAAAATGCCAAATTTCTCACAGTTGACATTGAAATTTTACAAAAGAAGAGCAGTAACATTAAATCTGGCAACCTTGCATTCGGCACAAGCACTATGGTGCTGGATAAACAAGAACGCACATACGTATTCCTTATCTTTTATCACTTATTCGCTTAACTTCTTTGTTACCCTATATATGTAGATACTTCCTTAAAACATAATTATGAACACTCATTCCTTCCTCATACACCTGTTTGTGACAATACTGTGTTTACCTGATATTCCGTATCCATACTATGGCTACTGTCGAATACAATCTTTATCTCAATATATCCATTAAAAGTAATGTGGGTCATCCTGTTTGTCATAAACCACCAACCACTGTCCACTAACCAAAATAATGTTTGGTTATCCTGCAGCACAGTCCCTTTCTTCTTGTATACTACAGGTCAAACCATGACATATTTGTAGCTCATAAATCAGCTCAAAAACCACGAACCTTCCCAGCTTTATCTTGTTTCAAATATTGATTCAGGCTAGGCCCAATTCAGATTCAAAACTCCGCCATCGGCAACGTTCGAGGCAATGCATACGTGTATAAATGTACTAGGTATAGGCTTTTAGAAGGATTCAGTTCACATAGCACAGAGAGATTTTGTTATCAGACACACGCACGTATTATCTTGAATTCCGAATCAAATGAATATTGGTGGTGGCTTGTCGTGTTGACGTTAAGAAAATTGCCATCGATAACAGACCAATCAATACCCTGCGAGATTGATTATCTTATGGCTTCTATCTTGAATTGATACTGTCTAGCCCCATTTAAATTATTTCATTTCGTTTTGTTTTGTGTTTTTTTTTTTAGTCAGTAGAAATCAAACCAAGGCTTGGTTAATTTATTAATTACGAAATAACTAAAAATCGTTCTCTTTCTATCTTTTCCAGGTATCACATGGAATTTTAGATACTCCACATTCAGGAAGAAAATGCCTCCCGCTGCAATGTCGTCCCTACCTCATCTAGACATTGCACAATGGTTGGAATTTTTGGAACTTAAGGAATACGAAGGTATGTACCTATATATATGTCACAGACGTGATTTATTATTACAAAACAAAAACAAAAAAGTTTTTCTATCCTTCTTGATTCTATTTACAGATACTTTCCAAGATTTTTCTGGTGTTGAAAAGCTTCTTGAGCTTTCAGAGGGTGACATCAAAAAGCTGGGAGTAAAGAACTCTGCTCATCGAGCACGAATTGTTACAAGTTTGGTTGCACTTCGTGATAAGTACCGGAAAGCGACATATCTAGGTAATTTAGGGTTTGGAAAATTTTAAGTTTAAATTAGTTTTTTAAGGTCATTTTCAATTGAAATAGGAGAGGCAGTATTACGACAGCGATTATGCTAAATTTTCCTCTTCTTCTTTTTTTTTGCAATTTTAATGATTTTTTTTTTTTTAATTCTACGATTTTTCATAAAAATTGCAAAAGCTTCGTAAGAATTCAGCACAAATAGTGTGTGCATGTGTTCGAGTGCGTTTTTTGCAGTTTTTACAATTTTAACGTGTTGTTGCAATTTTTATGATTTTTTTTTTCAAATTTTACGATTTTTTTCCACTTTTTACGATCTCTCACAATTTTTACGATTTTTTTCCAATTATTGCGATATTTTTTACGATTTTTTCAAATTTTTATGATGTCTTTCAAATTTTTACGGCTTTTTTCCATTTTTTGCAATTTTACGCGTTTTCCCAATTTTAACAACTATTTTGCAACTTTTCCCAATTTTTTGTTTTAAATTTTTACGATTTTTTTCATTTTTTCCCAATTTTTTTCAATTCTTACGATTTTTTTGCTATTTTTCTTACTATCTAATGGCTTCTATCTTGAAGCGATACTGTCTAGCTCCATTTAAATTATCTCGTTTTACTTTGTTTTTTTGTTTTATTCAGTAGAAATTAAACCAAGCCTTTGGTTAAAGTTAACTTAATAATAAGTTAAGAAGCAGGCGAGATTTCCAATGGCCGGTTTCACAGTCAAGGCTTAATAAATATTTCGGTCTCCCAGTCAAGGCTTAAATGATATCACTGGCTTAAGGCAAGCTTAACTTAAGCCCGTCATCTCGAAGGCTTAAGCCTCAAATGTTGCTGTGAAAAACATAGGAAATTATTGATAAATATATATTTTGCCTAAATATTATAATTTCTGTTATTATACGAACGTGCATATTTCAAAAGTTATACTTTAAATCTAAATTGAAATTTCCCAAGCGATGAATAGTTTTCTAGTTAGCAGCTTTGAGTACTGTCTTCTTATGGAACTATATGTTAAGTGATTGGCTTGGACGTGAAGACCAGACTGCCAGCATGAGCTGACAGATCACTCGGCGGACAGCGTTGACTGCAGGGCGGCACGCTAGCTCGCCTCGGCTATTGGCGGAGAGTGTGGGGAGGTTCCACGAAAAACCTGCCGCTGCCGCCTGCCATAATCAAAAAAAAAATTCGTGCCTAAATTCAAAACGCCGGCACACATTCAGTCCTGAAGGGACCTTTACGTCACTTACCTACATCCAAATCGAAGGCACAGATGGTATGCCTTCATTGCACGCCTCAACCACCCAACTGACTTCAGATATTTTCAGAGTCCCTTGTAGACATGTAAAGAGAGACCAGCGGACCTAAACAACCCTCATGCGAGAGGGCTCCAGGAAAGTGAAAGGAGAAATAAAAAGTATTAAGCAATTCATTTTTACGTTATAATTCCTGTTACTAAATTTAGATTACGACATTCTCGAAAAAATATATGGATTCCTCTTACGACAATATATTTTAAATTAAAATCAATTCTCATAAACTTATCATGAATTGAATGTATATCTAATAATCCAAGAAAATCTTAAAAATAGATTTGAAATATGTAAATTCACAAAGGACAACCTGTTGAACAAAAGAAATCAAGAAAATCCCTACGGAAATATACTAACTACAAAGAAAATTAATAAAGAATTATTCGTGCGTTCAACGAGTCCTTCCATTTGCAAATGTTTAGTTTCGTACTCACGATATTATTTCATTTCTTCGATTGTTTTTGAAGATTTTTACATTCTTTGTAACTTTGTACCTTTTCGTACTAATGCAAAAAAAAAACGAATAATAACTTTATGCAGATTAATGTACCCTACCTACATGTCACAATTAAATTGTTAAGATTAATTTAGTTCACTTGAGTATAAAAACATTATTTATAAATTATTTAAGGCTGATTTCCCAATAATTAATTACTAAAATTTTACTAAAATTCGGTTCTCTTTTTCTTTTCTTTGACATAAATTTAGATCATCCATGAGCTATAACCTTCTCTCATTCATTTAAGTTATTCAATTCATTTTCCGCAAATTTCCTTATTGCATTGATATGGTAACCAGTTGCAATTCTCATCTTTTTCTTTTTCAATTATATATTTATATTCTAAAGTACTGTGTGTATGTACGTACCAGGCACAATCTGCCAAACAGTTGACTAGAACTCTTTTATTTGCGTACGGCACCGTGATGAGTATTTTGTTGGATTTTAGCAGTATCCAAGATTCACCGTCGTATGGACATGGTTTTCTCAGCCAATTCCTTGTATCGCACATATTTCTTTTGCAGGACTTATCCGACAACTTGCTCCATGTCATGCTAGGTAACCGCAGTCAAATCCATCGGTAAGCTCCTTACCGTGATAAATCTTTCAGCATTAATACTGCAATTTTCTCTGCGGGTCTGTATACACCGCAATTAAACCCGAAAGGTCTGAATACCCTTTTAGCTGGATGAAAAGAAGGTGATGCCTTACTTGAGGTGTAAATTGTGCGGGGTAGGTGAAAATACCTAGGATTTATTTTCTAGCCGATGTCTACGAAATTCCTTTTTTGTCGTATTCTTCTGCGCTGTTGCTGACTGGATGATTTGACAGGAAGAGAAGATTGTCTTCTTCTTCTCCATCAATGACAAGCAAAAATACTCCGAGCTAGGGTGCGTGCGGACTGTCGGTATGGCATCCGACCGTCATCCGTGCTGCGGTAGTTCTCAGTGTAGCATGTTGCTATAGGCAGCACGCTACGACCATAACAGTCTGGCAGCTAGTGTCAGCATTGCTTTTGACGTTTTAGGAAGAAACCAAACAGTTTAGGACAAAATGGAGTTATTTATCTGATGCAGAGGGTATAAGAGACCAAGAAATGTATAATATAATATCGCAATGTGTGAACCGTGAAAAAATTTTAAGAAAGCACCCGCAACATTCCGAGAAATGGGATGACGTTGATTTTTATTCCCGATTCCGACTGTAGACACATTCGGCTATGATGGTTTACATTGTCGAAACTTTCTGCAATAATGGTTTTTGGGATTGATATCCTTCCAGATAAAAACCCTTAGAATATATAGCAAACAGGAATGGTTTAATCGTATATAATTCGTGTACATGAGCGTAATTTGTCAAAAGCAGGACATTATACATAGGAGTAAGTGAAATGAAGGAAAGAACATTTGTCAAAGCTGAGTGACAAATTGTCAAATGTGCTTTTGTTTTGTGAGCAGATTTCGTCAATTTAAAATTCTTTTGTGAAATTTAACAAAAGTACTGTCTCAATTCTTTGCAAAACTATTTATCGTTGTGCAAAGTTTTATAGTGCCACTAGAACCTGCTAAAACCTCCATATTAATTAAAAAATAGAAATGAAGTGTTCGGTCAGTGCTTGCAAATATAAATCGGATTATAAACTAAGGACGCAAGTGCACTATCTAAATTATCTTTTGTGTTAATGGAAGCAAAGATTTATATAAATTAAATGTGTGAATTATTTCAAAATAAAATTGAAAAATAACATTTTATACCACAGATGTTTTTCTTTGCTTTTTGCAAATTGACAAGTTGCTTGGAATATGGATGGTGTGTTAATACGTGTAAAGCAGTACTACTACAGTACTACCACAACCAGAAATTCATTACGCAAAATCTGGCTTATAACCATTCATGTTTGCTATATGTTCTAAGTAAAAACCACAATAAATTGGTAAATAAAAAGTTCTTCTTTCGCTGTGCTGATAGTTAAAAAATTTTCATCTGCGGCTTAACTAAGCCTCAGCTTACCGAGTACTGTGAAACCGAGTAGGCTTAAGTTCTGGGCTTAAGCCTCAACCCGTGGCTTAGCTAAGTTCTGGCTTAAGCCTGGACTGTGAAACCGGCCACGAGTGTTTTACATTTAAAATGCACACGGCAAGAAAAGGAAGAAAGAAAGAAAAAAAAAATCGAAAAAAATCAAACTCTCTTTAAAACTTTTATGAATAAAGATAAAAAATGTAAAACCGCAAATTGCATGCAACGAAACAGAATGGCAAATGTTTCATTTTCGTAAATAAATGAGTTTTCACGTTTTACTCTCATAAAATGCTCCCGCGCTTTTGTGAAAACTGGTTTTATGAAATATTGACAATATTTGGTCACATGTTGTTGCTGTAATGGACACATGGTGTTGCTGTAATCCTATAATATTTGAGAAGCACGTGCTTTTGCTTACATTCGTTTTGCTCTGAATAGATTAAGTGGGAGCAACTCATGCTGGATTCTCTGATATTTTCGGGAAAAATGAGAATTTTATTTGAGAGAAACTTTACATCTCCTTTGGCCAAAGCGAAATTTATCTTTTTCTTAGAAATGGGAGGTAGTGTGACCCGAATTAAATTATTATGAAAAGTTTGATAGAATTTTGAGAAATTCAATAAGATTTTGTCGTTCGGGTAATCCTACGTTCTCTAGATTTTTGTTTTTAAATTTTAACTCGTTATCTCAATCGCACTACAATAGTGCATAGCCAAGTTCTTTTCCCCCATTCATGCAAAAGACGAAGGTATATGACATTATTTGTTTCAGCCTAAAAAACACCAAAAAATCTCCAATTTTGCTCTACTGCTTCCATCTTCTTATTATGTAATCTTTGCCTTCGGCCTTCGTTAATTCATTAATACAACTGGATGCCGTCATAAAACAATTTCCTTTTACTGCATGTACAACAGTTTGTGAATGGAATGGTGAGAGGTGAAAACTAAGGAACTAATCACCCTGTGTTCATTTATACGAAAAGCTTTTAACTTCGAGTTGTTCGAGTTGTCCGAATGAGGGCGTTAGGCATCATTAATTGACAAGTAGTATTTAATATTGAAACTTGTGGCGTGAGTGTCGTGGGGTTTGGACATTTAAATAAGTGGTTTTATTCTGAACTATATTTTGGTTTAAGTTTTCGGTTGCGAAAGAGAATTAATGGTTTGGAAAATATTGTTTTATATTTTTTTAAAGTCACTTTCAATTGAAATAGGAGAGGCAATGTTACGACGGTGATGCTAAGTTTGCCTTTTCTTTTACGTAATTTGTAGTACCCCGAGTATGCGCATAAGCGTAGCAGGATAGGGCGTGTACGATAACTTAACATTCTATACTTTATTTTGCATCTCAAATATGGTTTAACAAAAAAAAAAATGGGTAACAGATTCCTATAGCCTGCCGTGAAGGATCCTTTTTGGTGATACATGACCAGTTTCGCTCCAGCCATGGAGCTCATCAGAAGTTTTTTAAATTGGCAAAACGTTCGTTCAGTTTGCTTCAGTGTGTACATCTTCAGTGTACAATGTTTAATCAAATTTGGCAAAAAATTACCATTGGTTGGTTATCGGTTAGAAGTTTTTCTTGTCCTATTTTTGTGTTAATTCGAACTAGGGAATCGAATAGTATTCGGACTATGGCAAATTTATTTGGGAATTAGTCTGAAGATTAGAGGAAGTTGTGAAAACATTAAGGCGGGATTCCACTTATCATACGCCACGCTAGGCCAAATTATTACACGCTTATAGAGTATATGTGTGGCATGTTACTATAAATTTTACTAATTATACGCCAAGCGAAGTCATGGAACAATTTTGATTTAGAGATAGGTACTTTCTCATTTTTATATGATGAAATCATAGCGTAATTCTAAGTTTGTCATTCCATTTTTAAGGCATAGAAAAAATCCTGGCAGAGCAAACTGGATTGGACACTCATTCATAAAATTAAAAGTTATTTTGATTTTTGCATGTCCGTCCGTCTTTCCGTCCGTCCTCACGATAACTCGAGAACGTGTTCACTTATTTCGATTTCGATGGGACTTCGGTGCAATACCAGTGTTTAGTAGTGCAGCACTGAAAACGTTCGATGGGACGACTTTTATAGCATATGTATAACACTGACCTCTCTACTTTGCACTGGATATTTTCTTGGTGTTACAAATACATATTCAAATTGAATTGTCATCTGCTCTGTCAAACTGTAATGTCGCGATCAATAAAGAACATTTATTACGTTTGTCAGGTCCATGTATATAATACATGTGTCCACAAATACAAGGAATATTACAGAAATATGTTCGATGGACTTCAATGCTCCCAGTTCTCTGCTACCAGAAAAAGTGCAACACTGAAATGGTCCCATCGAAATTGACATTAGAGGGCTGAAATTTTGTACTCGGACTTTAAAAAAAAATCAAAGTAAATTTAAGTTCAAAAATGGGGCAAATCGGGTAACTCCTTTATGGGGTTGCCATACAAAAATTTCGTATTTCACCATAACTATATTTGGACACTGCCTTTGAACGCATCGACGTAGAGAACTGAAATTTTCTACAATGCGTTTTTATAAAAGTTGAAAATGAAATTCAAAAATAGACTAAATCGGGCAATCCCTTCTTGGTGTTTCCATATCAAAATTTAAGTTGTTTACGTATACTACTGTGAAAATGATCAGTTCTATACGTTTTTATTGTAGGTACTAAAAAGTTCTTCCGAATATAAAATCTTTGAGCAATTCTAGCTTTTTTTCTTGTCTTAAAATAGTTTCATGTATAAAAAAAAATTGAATCAGAAGGGGATTTTGTATGAGGAGGTTGAAGAAAGATTAGTACCTGCATCCTGTTCTAACTCCATAACAACCATCACACGCGATAGCACGTCTTGCGAAATATGCAAATCTCCAGATTTTTTCACACGTTGCATGACGTGTAATCACGTGGCGTGGTGGAGTTTCGTGTAATAAGGAAAACTCTGTGCAATTAAATTTTAGCTTAATCGGGTATTCACACAATTTTCATTTGCTCATGGTATGGCATGGCAGGTTGAGATCGTTAATAGAGTCTAAAACCATCCTGGGATTGAAGTTCTACACGTCGTAGTTTGGTGGTGGAAAAGGATGTTCGAAGGTGGATTAATCTCCGCGTGGCTAATGTTTCGCAATTACACAGTAAGTGAAATTTCATGAGCTCCTGGTAGAATTGGTATGATGAAATCGCAGGGATGCCCATCTTGTTTAGGTGATACCATTAGTCTGTAAGACAAACAAGTTTTCATTTCTATGAATTTGATGGAATAATTCATACCATGTCTGAAATTTTGACTGTAATCTTGACCGACAATTTTCTTTTTTTATATATTATTAAGCCAAACTCAGGGAATACCCTACAATGATTCAAATCTTCACCAGGCGCGTATACAGGGAGAGGGTCACGTGGGTCATGACCCCCTTTCTTCCCCAGGTGCGTGTATAGGGGGAGGGTCACGGGGAGTCATGACCCCCCTCCCCAAAGCGCCACCTAACCTTGGTGGTGAATTGAATGCGTGAGCTGTAAAAGTTTAACAGG
The DNA here is from genome assembly GCA_963924295.1 of Dioctria rufipes. Lineage (NCBI taxonomy): Eukaryota > Metazoa > Arthropoda > Insecta > Diptera > Asilidae > Dioctria > Dioctria rufipes. The sequence goes on along the minus strand of OZ002744.1, from coordinate 27,591,631 downwards.
ACGATTTTAGTATGGTACGGACACAGTGTGTAGCTAACGCCGGCGATTAATGCTGGTGCTGTAATGCACTTTTCCAATATGTGGCGACAACTAGCGCTGAGTTGGTCGTTTGTTTGTCGTTTTTTGCGTAGTAATAGTGGAGTTTGAATTAGGTATAATAGTCATTCGTTCATAGCTCCTCGTCGTTGAAACGTGTACGATTTTTTTTAGAATTTTCTTGTGTTTTATATAGTGTCGAAAAGTCATCTATCATACCTATCACAGGATAGTAAGTAATTTTGGAATACTACATACTAATTTTAGTGTTTGATTGTTGAGAAAAAGGCACGCAATACTTAGCAGTCCGGTTATTTTGATGCTTTTATATTTTTGTTGCACCGATTACTCCTATATATGAAAAAGCACACAAATTGGTCAGCGATCATAAATGTTTTTTACCTATCTAAATTTTTAGGTCCATAGGGAAGCATTAAATTTTTCTTAGAAATAAACTTGCAAATTGTTCTTAAGAGTTTTAATGAATAACTATTCACCGACAACTATCCAAACGAATTGGTGAATTCATTCTGGTGGTTCACTCTTTCGGACAAGGGCATTCAGTTTTTTTTTAGAAAAAATTTGACATTTTTCTTAAGATTTTTCATGCAATGCACTGGTGGCCAACAATGGTTCCAAAGAGTTATATTGATTCAGGTGCCTTGGCCAGTCTTGGTAGCTCTGTTGTTCTTAGAAATTTACTTGAAAATTTTTCTTTCATATTTTTATACACTATTTAGTTGAAAACCATCAGATGGATTGATTCGAAAAAAAATTTTTCTTCAGAATTTTACAGCAAAACTATAAAAATAAGATCCATTCGCTTACCTCTGCGGTAGTTGACAGAATCGCCTGCGACTGCATCTATTTCTACAATCTCTTCACGAGAAGGCATATTTGGTGATGAGTACCTGTTGTCTACCCTGAGATTGACATTGGTGTGTGTAATATTATCGATAGGTTCTCCAAATCAAACCGAAAATTGGATGTTGTGATATAATGTATATGATTAAAAAAAATTTTTTTTTAAAGCGATCTCTTCCGACTCTTTCCTCCCAGCAAGTGTTTTAATTGTGACACCCCTAGGATGCAGGTCTGGCTATGCACCTGAACTTCACAGATTGTAAGCCCAAGTAGAGACAAACGATGGTAGACTGTTCCTAATTCGCACAGTTCAAGATAAAAAAGTATCACGGAATTTTACTGTGAAAGATTGTGTGCAGCTTGCAGCGCTAGTTTTGCGCGCAGGAATCAACCTACAAGAGATGAGACCAGATATTTCATCAGAACATTGATCATGCATGTAGCGATACAGGAACAAAAGGCGGTACTGGAGTGAGTCGATATGACAAGTAATTGCAATACATTAACAATGAGTTTGAAGGTTCTTTTTTGTATAACATCCAATGAAGCTAAGGCTGAATCCGTCCAGCCCTGGATAAGTTATGGGAATTGTATTCCATTCTGATATACTTAGGTAGAGGAGGGCAAATTCGATTGGCTGAAAGATATCTTGGTAAAAGACCTCTCCAACTTAACTTACTGTAAACATTAATGCCAAGAAGGCTTAGGGACGGTCTATCGGAAATTAATGCTTCATCAAAAGAAACGGGAGAAAGAAAGAGATACAATAGCTTTGGATCTTAGACGCATTAAATTCCACGCGATTCACATTACCCCAAAGCGAGAGGATATTGACAAGATAGTTGGCACTTTTCCGGCCTGGCCGATTTCGAGCACCAAAATAAAGACTTCGAGCTAAATAAGTGATACTGCTGAGAATTGTGATTCTATACCGAAAAAACTGCCATTTTGGTTTAAAAATCTATAAATCTTTGGGATTATTCACGTCTTTGAGGTAAATCTGTAGTTTTTCGGTATTTACGCTCTTTGCGCTTTTACTACCTTTGTGCTACTTTTGGAAGCGGCCAGATACTTTCAAGTCTTGAGTTCGAATTTTTGATAGCTTCAATTTTCATTAGCTGTATCCGCTATCAAAAATCTCATCTACATATGTATCAATATTCTTCTTCCTCACGATTTGACGTCACCTCATTAATTTTTTAAACTGTTTTAAAATCAATAAATGTGAATCCTCGGCATTTTATCTGAACACAAAATACATTAGCTTGTCCCTATATATGATCTGTGTTAGTTGTGATACTATAAAAACTCGGCAAAAACTCGTATTCTTGAAATATATCTGAGTTAAATAGCAAAACTCTGGTACATTCAGACGATAAGGTTTCTCTGACAATTCGGGAGATGTCGTAAATTGCGTAAATTGTCCTGGTTTTGATATAGTCTAACTGACGCAATTTCCCTCATTTTTGCCACACTCCGCTCACGATAGGGTAGGAGCTGTCACTACCGAAATTTTTTCCAATTACTAATTTAATTTTTGGAACTAAAGCTATTAAATAAAATTCAAAATACTCGATAAATGAAATAAAGATGAAATGAAAGGGCGTTTCGTATCAACAAGAATTTAATACTCTTCAGTACCGTTCGTTCTTGCTTGCCGTATACGCCTAGAAAAATGCTAAGTTGACCTCAGCTATATGCGATCAGTTAAAATTCTGAGTATGAATTATATGAGGCGAAATACTAAATATTTGCTTTTCACTTAGCAGTCTAGCCCTAAGCGGAACTAGACAAATTCATACAGAAAAATCATGATGACTTTCCCTAGAAAATGTTATCAATTTTTAAAAAAAATGATAACATAAAAGATTGTTGTTTAACTGCAAGTCCTGCAGTTTAGCAGCAATATTTTAGGTTTATGTTTATTTTAAAAAATTGATAACATTTTCTACGAAAAGTCGTCATTATTTTTTTGTATGAATTTGTCTAGTAAATATTTAGTATTTCGCCCCATGTAATTCATATTTTAACTGATTGCATATAGGCAAGGTCAATTTAACATTTTTCTAGGCGTACCTATACGCGGAAAGTAAGAATAAACCGTACTGAAGAGTATTAAGTTCTTGCTAATACGAAACGCCTTTTGTATTTTTATCAGTTTCAGTTGCAGTTTAGCAACAATCGTTTATGTTACCATTTTTTTTTTTTAAATTGATAACATTTTCTACGAAAAGTTGTCATGATTTTTCTGTATAAAGATGAAAGGCAGCTACGGAGATATTTATTGCATGAAACAATAAATTTAGGCCATCTGGTATCATCTCTTAAAGTTCCACTTCTATTTATTTATATATTCAAAGCTTAAAGGAGAAAATTCTAGTATGAGGATGGCTCAAATCTGCCCTCCCTAACACCTACATGTGTATGCCAGTGCTTGTAAGAAAAGTACCACTCTGCAATCATTATCAATCTGAGCTTTGATTACAATAAAAAAACAAAAAAAACAAGAAAAAATCAAGAAATAATCACGCTTATGGTATGAATAATTTCTTGAAAAGTAGTACACACAGATTAACAGCATTATCACAGTGACCTTGATTATTACACATAATCTTCTTAACTTAGTGTGAAACGTTACAAAAATTTCTTAAACAAAATTTATTTTCTTGTTTTTTATTTCTGTTAAGCGGTTGTAAACAATTACTCAACATTTCTTGTAACTATAACATCAAACTGAATCTGTTGCAACTGTCATTCAATTAATTTTAATTATCTTTCTCAAGATTTCCTTCATCCACCAACACGACAGCTTAAGCTTTTCAGTTCTTTACCAAATTTTCGTTAAGATTAATAAAATCACAGTAAAAAGTATAAAACTGATAATCTCATTGAGAAATTAAGAAAAACTAATCATCTCCAGTGATACAATAGAGGAAAAGAGTTGTTCATTATCTACAAAAACATATAAAAAAAACAAAAACAAAGAACAAACAACCTCCCTGACGGAGCGCGATAACTATACCCCATTTAAACAATAAACGCGCAAAGACAGACGAAATAGACCCTAGGCCATAATTCTTTTAATTAGTATTCATAAGATCACGACGACAACCCGCTAATAAGAAGAACTCATCACTTATCATCTTCTGAAGTGGAGGAGGCTTAGCGCGTTAGCTGTATTCCACTCAGTGCGATAAGTTTTTCTAGCGAAAGTGCAAGTTAAAATTTTTTTCTCCCCGGATAAATTCTGTGTCGTCCATCGTGTGCTGAAAGAATTCTCTTTTCATTGTTCCGTCAGAACATCCACCCACACCACAAAATATTTCAACCCCCAAAAAACCAAGTAATCAGCATCGAAAGTAATGGAAAACTGTACAAGGCGACCACATCATCATCATCATCATCCTCATCGTGGTCGTAACCTGCCGAGTCTAAAGTATTTCTGCTGTGTCTCAGGTGATCACAACACAAACAACGCGAATTGCTATCCTCCTATAGTCCTGCCATGTACTTGTCATAAGCGTTATGGTAATGAGGAAAAGCTCATCATCCCATTCTAGATTTTCCTATAAGCTATATACCTATCTATATATATGTAGTACCTCTATCTCCAGCTCCTCCATAGACACCTCACTTCCATTGTTGAATAACAGTAAAAGACAACAGAGTAACGAATCCTTCTTAATTTTTGGTATATCTACAGGCGGCGTGACCACGAACAGCATCCATGGTACAATGAGGCTCGCTCCACAACGTCACAGTGTAGCTGTCGACAGTAGCAACAACCGCAGTAGTTATAAGGATAACAGAAAAAGTATGGCTAACAGGAGCAACAGTACCAAGGATGGGGAGGACCCTTCAATGTAAGTAAAATTATTAATACAAAAAAAAAAACAACATTAAGTGTCACGTTTTGGGTGGGTTTATGGGTATCCTGTAGCAGAAGAGTTTTTGGCGTATTCTATCCTTATCGGCTCTTCTTGTATAGAGAAAAATGACTTTTGTGATTTTGTGCGATTGCGCTATTTTTATATGGGAGCTTACTCAGAGCGAGGGATTCATTCGTTGTAGTTTGTTCTCTATGAACTGTGAAGGGATCAATAACCTACAAATTGGAAATTTCTAGTTGAAGGATTCATGTAGAGTAATCAGTATCAAAACAAAAAACTGTTTGTTTTGAATTATCAAAGTTATTATATTTTTAACTAGAGATGTCTTTACACCCACACATCTGCAAGTTTATGTTTAAACTAACTGTCATCCTGAAAAAAATAAAGAAGGAATTAGAAATTGTCAAAAATCAGAAGTCTTGGCATACAGTTTTACTTAAAATTAAAATTTAAAATTTTTAAAATTACAGTGACAAACAAAACTGAACAAATATTTTGACGTTTCATTGAAATTTTGTATTTTGATGAGAGATTGAATTACGTCCTTAAAATTGCGACATTTCCCAATATGTGGTAGAATTTTGTTTTTATGTTTTCGTTATGCTCATCGAAGTTTTGAAGAAGGGCTTAACATAATTATTTAAAATAAAACAAAATTGTGAACTACCACTGACACATTAGGTTTGTTCGATGAAAACACCGTGTAAAAACACCGTGTAAATTTTCCCCTACAATTTTCCCCAAATTTACCCGGGGTTTTATGCACTCATCGAACAAGTTTTTAAAACACCGGGAGTGCGTTCCAAAACACAACTGCAGCTATAAGCGTGAAACACAATTGGAGCGTTTCAAGCAGCTTTCCCCACGGTTACACCTGCAAGTACAGCTTGCATGCAAGCCTCCCTTCCAACACGATTTTTAACTTGACAGCGGAAGGCAGTTCGGTTGATGTCTTATCAGTTTGCATGCAAGTTCATTTAAAAAATGGCATTGAGACGTAAACTCTTGCGTATATTGGAAAATTATGGCAATAAAGGAAGCATCACAATGATAAAAACCCAAGAAAAAAGGAAAATGAAGGTGTTGGTAAATGATGTATTGCAAATAATAACAGAAAATTTCATTTTCCCGGTATAAATTTATGAATTTCTCTCAAGCATTTCGTTTCCGCCATTTTGAAAACTGTATAAATGTCAAATTACTATCTCCCAGCTGCCATAGTTTTTCAGCATGCAAGTTCGCTGAAAGCTGTACTGCCAGCATGGCAGTAGAGGTTACACGTGCAAGAAGTATGGCAGTGCAAGTTGCATGCAAGCTGTACTTGCAGGTGTAACCTCGGGGTTTATCGCCAGCTTTCTGCTAAACTCGCCTGGAAAAGCCGAATTGAACACAATTGATGTTTTTGACATTTGCAGCTTTAACTTGTTTATGGTGAGAACTTTTATTCATAAGTGGCCTTAAAGAAAAATATGAATGTATCCGATTTTCCAAAACTACGATAAATTAATGCTTTTTTGGATAGTTTTCGAAATGTACCAGTTATATGCAAAAATAATAGCCATCCACATAAGATATTTAACGTTCGCACAGTTGGCAACATTAAAAATTCCTTCAAGTTGGCAGTCATTGGGCTTGAAATTTGAAATTTGATCAAATCTCAAGCCAGCTTGAATCTGGCAAAAAAGCTAAAGCTCCAATTGTGTGCTTCTACATTGATTTACATAGTCAACAAATCTCAAGCTGGCTGAAACGCTCCAATTGTGTTTCACGCTATAGTTGTAGCTATGTCAGAGTTATGTCAGAGCTATGTCAAGTTGTCTGCAGTTAACTAAAGCTGTTTGAGGTTTTGGAACGATCTGAGAAAGCTAAAAGTATTAGAACTGTCATTTATGCTGATTCTATAATTTTATTGATACTTAAAACTAATATTTTATGACTGTGTGTTAATCCGAAATTAGCCAGAGAAAATTAAATAAATAAATAAATTTCGCAAAATGTTTGTAAAAGCGCGCCAAACAAAATGTTTCAATTGACAGCTCACGTCACGGTTTATATATTAGATAACTAGCAGTTTAGAGCACAGTCAGGGATAGTTGACTATTTTAGTAAACTTCAGATGTTTCGGAACGCTCAAAAGTCAACTCAGCTAACATAATTTAGTTGACTACTGGGTTTTGGAACGATTGAAGTCAGCTATAGTCAACTGTAGCTGTGTTTTGGAATGCACTCCGGGTAAATCTAATGTAATGACATTTCTCTGACAGTTCTCCTGAGCATAATTTAACTTCTAATTTCCAGTGATTTGTCAAAATTTATTTATAAAATAGGTGAAAGAATTAAAAATTTAAGTATAAATAAATATTAAAATACACAAAAAATATTTCTCAGTTTTTTCTTAATTACATATTCTTTTATTAGCTTTTTTACATCGACATTATCGCCTTTTCTGTAACTTTACTTTGAAAAAATGACAATTGGTTCATCTGTGACCAGATAGGTATAGCTCCATCATTTCTGCACTATTTTCACTTTTATCATCAGATGTTTTGTCATTAGATATAAAATTAAAAGTTTGGATGATCAAAATCTACATAAATGATTTTCTCTATCCCGTTGGCTTCTTCTCGAGCCACTATTAAGCCCTTTTCTGACATCTCATTTAAGAATTTAGAGAATTTCTTATATGTTGTTTGCTTCAAATCTTGGTAGCTTGGTAGCTGCAGGGATAACGTCAAGTCTACAAAAATTACTTGTTAATAATGGTAAAGAAAAATTTTTACAATCAAATTACTTACTAGAAAGGCAGATCTTAAGATTTCATCCATGTTCTACGACCTTAATCGCCTCCTAAAATATTTCCTTATAATTTTCATTCGAATTTCCTATGTGCATATTATCGATGGGTATTTTGTCATCTAATTTCTTATCCAACTTCCTTATATAATCTGAATTTGGTATGAGCTCCACGATTTTTTCACTTTTATATACAGCACTCAACCGCAATCACCGAACAAATTCCATATGACAGTTCACAAATGACAAATGTCAAACGTTTACCCCTAGAAATTTTTAGTGCAAGTTCGGGGCACGAAATCAGAAACACCGGGCTTTCATCGAACAAGTTTCTGTAACCCCGTGTAAGCCCAGGGTTTTCAAAAAACAAGATAGTGAAGCCCGGTGTAGCCCGGGGCTTACCCGGTGTTTTCATCGAACAAACCTATTGAAGAACGAAAACAAAAACAAAAAGTTAGGAAAACGTAAACAAATACTTCTCTTGCACGTATTTGCGGAAACAAAAATTTCTAGTTTAATTTCATAATTTCAACTTTCCTGAGAAAAACGTTTTTCCGGGATTATTTCATCGATTATTTACACAGCAGCGCATAGCACAATTCATTGTTGAACATGTCACTTAAAATATTTTTATTTAAAAATCACACAATTAGCAGAATAATTTAAAGTTTTTTAATTAAAGAAATCACCAATTACAAAACCCGGCGCAAAAACACGAATCTGACGTTTAATTTCAGTTGTCATAATTGACATTAGCAAATTAAATTAAGTTAAATTCTTCTTGCCTTTCCACCCTTTCCCCCAAAAATCCAGTTTCTGCCACTCCGACAGGATTTTTTTACACGATATTTCGGTTCCTTTAGTTATATGTTCATGTGATGTAATTTGAAACGGTAAATTATGACATTTAATCAGTCAGTCGTCAAGTAAATTTTCAATTAAGGCCAGTGTAAATTTTTTTTAAATACTTTAGTACAGTTACAGTGAAAAAAAAATAATATAATTTTCTTTTTATTGAGATTGTTTCATTGTAGATGTGAAAAAATAAGTAAAAACACTGTTAAAAAGGAAAAACTTTTAAAAAATATTTATTTTCTAAAGCAGGAAATATGTCAAGCGCTTGTAAAGACAAGCCCTTCCACACCAGAGCCAGAATATATCTTTTCCGAAGCGCTCTCTTACCATAGCCAAAGGAATCTTTACGGAAGCAGATCTCTACTCTGAGTTTAGGCTTATTCTTTTTTTGTTGTGAAAAGATGACTCATATGCATCTGAAAGCACAGCAGAATTTTCATTCGGTAGTAGGTAATCAGTTGAAGTGTACGGTTAATTGAAATTTAATTTAATTTAAAATAAAACGGAGCTCATTCAGAATAAAACTGAAATTATTAATAAAACCCTTATCTTGATTCCCTTTGTATTCCCTAAAAGCGCCTACTACGCTGCTACGGCTACTCTATAAGAGGTCCAAAAATGCTACGCAAGTGCTCCAAGAGTGTCACCGTACAAGCGCTCCAAGATCGCTTCTCAAGAATCTAAAACTGAGCGTTTCCCTCTGCGGACATGCTCACGGTAAAACGATATGAACAAGGATACGGTGGGGAAGAGCTACAAGCTTCCAAAGAAGAACTCTAATATTCGTCTTTGAGTGCTTCCATTTGTCGCTGGGAGGTTATTGTAAATTAGTATTGTTCGACATGCTCCAAAAAAAAGTTGTAGGTGTGATAGGAGATGCTTCAATGAGCGATTCATATTACTGGTCTGTTATTTTTTATATGTAATTAACAGAATATTTTTAATACATAAATATATAATTAATTTAATTAAAATTGACTTTTGAAAATCTATTCTCAGATCATTTTTCCTTATCTGTCAAAATGTCAAAAAAGTAAGGTTATATTGAGTTGGAGGCTTCAAACTATTGGGGTCTGACGTTAGTGGAAAAATTATGTGATGGTTACCCGTCTGTTTTAAAGTATGTATGTAAAGAAAAAAGGTGATCATCTCATCTTGCCAGGGAATTTTTGCTCGACAGTATGTTAGGTACTGATTTTTTGTGATTCTAAATATGATATTATTATTTAGTCATTTTTATTTGATGCAAGCATTGATACCAAAGATCTTATGGTTGACAATATAATATCTGAGATACCGAAAAACTTCCTCAATTAATTGACAGTTTTTAGGCGGTCCTTGTAGCGTTATCGCTATCTTTTTAAAGTAAGACAACTTATGTATTTAGCCCTTTTAGTGCCGGAGGCCGATATATCGGCTCTTGCTGCACTGGCGAGAAGTGCCAGAGCCGATATATCGGCCCGCACCTTGTAGCGCTTTACCAGTACAGAAGAGATGCTACAAAAATTTTAAATATGCACGTAAAATCTTGTATGTAGGATGAAATCGCATCCACATTTTGTCCCCTAATTAGATATGTAATTAACTCCGGAATCCAATAAGTGGTTTTGGAGATAACTGTAAAAGAAGTGCATCAGTCCTTTTTAAGGTGAAAAAATGGCCGTTTTTTGGTACAAAAATGGACATATTTTCAACTCATCATTGCGAAGAACCGGTAAGTTGTGGAAATTTACTTCCCATGAGAAAAATGTTCGCAACAGCGTACTAATGGATCTGAAACAAAGAAACAAAGAAATATATGGAAAATATAGGAACTGGGGTGTATATGACCCAAGTGCAAAAAATCCGTTTTTAGGCGGTAAAAATTCAGTTATGACGTTAAAACGATCAAAAACAAAGTACACCACTCGATTACCCTCTCCTCCCTCTTTAATTTGATAGCAAATATGACGTGTTTGGAAAACCCCCTATTGGGGGTGGTACCACCCCCAAAACCCCTAAGCCCCCTCCCTGCAAAATTGTTCGCCTATCTTTTTGCACTCTAAACCCTCAATCCATCGAAAAAAACCCCAATGCTCTACGGCCCTCCCAGAAAAACTAGTGTCATTGTTTTGTTCTCTATTTCGTCCTTAATATACTGCTTTTTGAATCATGTAAATATTGTTTCTGGTTTGGTTTTTATGAGCATTTTCCCAAACCCTAGTAAAACCGTGAAATTCGGCCGGTTATTCTCGCATAGGCACCTCTTTTTCGCTCGGCACTAAAAGGGTTAGAAAAAGTTTTTTTGTTTGTTTTAATTTTACGATTCCAAATCAAATTATTAAATACAAGAGAAAAAACCACCGCCTCACCAGTTTTTGAAGTCGGATCTCAGTTTTTCTTAAAATTCTTCTATTCCATTTGACCGGTTCTAAAAATTGTTAGTACGAGTCCCGAATGGGACAAAATTATAAACATATGTACTATGTATCTCTACAACTCCTGTAATTTGTTACTTACCCGGTGATTACATAAATCAGTAGAGCAGACGGACAATACTGATTTTGTCTGTCATTTTTACTGACTAAAAATGCTTTGCATTTGATCAACTGACTAGTCAGTTCATTTTCAAATTTCATCAAGTGGTACAGATATTCCGCTTCTGTATGCATTACTAATGATCTCTTCATGATTCCGTCACTTTCCTCTAAAAATTAAAGATGTAATTGTAATGTAATTCCCACTGAAACGAGAGAAGATTAGAAATATAATCGCAAACTTCCACTAGCATTTACCAATTATTTTCAGTTTCGGGCATTTTAATTTTACTTTTGACAGTTTATTGACGATTCAGTACTGACTCGCCAGAAAACTAGTCAGTAAGAAAAGGCTAGTCAGTAGGGGTTTACATAAGGTTGTGTCAGTTTCAGTTCTACTGACCCATGTCATCCCTGAGTTCTTTAATCTGCCTATGTCTGTTATCTTTTTCCTTAAGTCATCAAAAAACTCTGTGAAGATTTTCAACGGCCTTATCTTTACGCCTTAAGTGCAACTGAAAATCCAAAAATCCAAATTCTTTTTTCGTTTTCGAAAAAAAAGGCCTCCCAAACCCCGACTAGACCGAAAAAATCGCTACCATCAAAGATTCATTGTATAGAGCGGACTTTCAATGACGGATCTTCAGTGACGGATACATAAAGGGTAAACTCTATAATTACCAGCTAGTCCATTTGGGTTTCTTCACTTTTGTCTATTAGATATTGAGTCAAGCAAGCAGACTGACTATATTTTCACTGATTTCAATAAGATCTACTTCTCTGTGGTTGCCTTTTACCTATTTTGTGCCTTGTAAAACCAAACGCATTCTAGATGTTGTTAAATTTCATACTTCTTTGTTATGTGGACAATGAATGATATTTTATGTTTTTATATATAGTTTTAACTTTCTTTTTTTACATTCTCACTTACCGTTTTACCTCAAGTTGTGGAGTAGCTATTTTTTGAATGTATGTAACAGCTCTCGCCCCATCTGTTGAATTTTGCTATAAGCGGAAGCTTATTATCTAGATAGACTTGATAAAAATAAGGATTCATGTGTTATTATCTACTCTCGTCTTACTTTCAGGATCATATTGTTAGTGGAGTTAGTTTGTCTTAGTTTCATCGAAAGAACTTAATTACCTTTGCATTACAAAAGCTTCTGTATTGTACTTTTGTGATACCAACAATCGTTGAGTTCTCTGTTTGGACGATTGAAACTACGAGTATTTGGGGTAGATTTCTTTTATTTTGTGATTCTTAGTTTTCCTTTGGCTAACTCTTGTCTTTCTATCTTAACTGGCTGAATCTGATTTCGCTCTAAACGAGGCGTAATATTTCTAGAACTCTTTTAATTTTTTATAAATATCTATATGTTGATGGTCAACTCATATGAATTGTAAAATGCCGAAAGTTTTTCAATTCCTACTCACTTCTTGGTGAATTATTACTTCCGCCTACCCACATGAGCTTTTAACATAATCTTTGTATATTTTTAATTTAGTAATGCATGCCAAAAGAATTGAATTTAATGTTTCTGTACATAGATTGAAATTAAAAAAATATGTTTCAACTCTCACGAAGTTGCACTTAAACATAAATTGTGTAATTGTAAATTACTTGATCTTGTTTTCTGTAGTAATACGTATTTAGTCATTGATGAATACGAAATAACTAAATATAACCTCTTACCCTTTGATTAACTACCGATCCTTAAGCGCTGAAGTAATTGTTTCTGTCGTTTTTTTTTTTTTAAAAATCATTAATTATCCTTTTTCATGAGTCCTTTTCTATTCCTTCCTTCACCCTTTCGAGCCGCCATTATTCTTGGAAAGGTTTTTATTATTTCTACTTATGTTTTAGAATTATAAAATTGTAAATATGATGATTGGATGGTGTGGGAAGCAAGTTATTACGCGGGACATATTTGTCCCAAACGATTTTTTATGTGAGACATATATGCCCTAGGGGGCGGTACATACTCATCTAATAAAATAAAGTCTTAAGAAAAGTAATCAAAGCTTATTTCGCAAAGCAATTTAAAAAATAATAAACATCTCCAGTGTGATATGTTACAAAATATTGCTTACATATACTTTCTGCATTCATCGCAAACAGTTTTGGTCCGTTTTGTTTTATAAATGACTGTTTGGAAATATTTTATAAAACATCAATCTTTCACCTAGTATACAACTTCATTTAGATGAAATTGCTTTCCTAGGCGAAAATTTACAATCAGATGTTCCTAGTTGAAACCAAGTACAACTATGTAGGTAAATGCTCAGCTTCAGGTACAAATTCTGAAGGTTGATTAGAACAATCTGTAGGATTAGTTTGCATATATTCTTCTGTGTTGTGCTCGCAATATTCGTCATCTTCAAAATATTCATCATTATTTGGTAGATATTCAGATTCTCTGAATGGGTCGCTTGATCGCTATCCTCAGTTCACATTCCTTCAATTTCAGTATTCATCGGTCTCGGTTTCGGCTTCTTCCTAGCAAAGAACTCATAAAAGAAATTAAAAAAAATGTATTATTTAACCCTGCTGGGATACTGTGAATACACCTATTGGGACAGAAACGACCCATATAATAGCAAACATAAACAATGTGCTCCCCATTCAAAAAGTGGATTTAATAAGTTGATGAAACAATAAATACATACTTTTTCCATTAAATCAACAACGAAAGCACTAATAAAACGATAAAAAAGACTACACTCTCTTATACTCCTCCAAAGCACATTCTAACAAACTGTACTATTGCACAAAATGAATATGCTGAATGACAACCACAATTTCCGTTACATGAGAGTATAAAGTCCGAAACGGGACAACAAAATCCCATTAAAGGTGTTTTTGGTGGTCATACGAAGTTCTTGGTATTTTGCTGGGACCTATGTGTCCCAGCAGGCATGAAAAGGTTAAAGAAATGTGTGATATACAAGATCATAAAAATGTATATATGTATATTCATAGATTTGAATAAGACGAATTTATTATTCCTATGTAGGTACTTTCAGTCTTGGATTAAAAAATGAACGAATCCTTACGATTGATCTACCACACACTCATAATAGCGGCATAATTTAACGACGCTTAGTTAGGGAAAATCTGTTCAACGAGATCATATAAACGAATCACGATCACTAAACTCAATGGAGTTACATAAGTCTAATTAAGATAATGTCCTTGGATGTTTAATTTGTGCACCTGCCAAGTATGGCTTAATCGCACGGCGATCTTCACACACGGATTAGTTCTTTTTTCAAAAATCAGCGTCCTCAAGAGACATTACTGCCTCATTCAGCTCCAGTCAGGCCAGTACATGTTTGGCGTTCTTAATGATAAAAGCGAAACCGATCTAAAATCTCTTACCGTTCTTTGAGCCCCGATACCGTATTCCACAGTGAACAGGACAATAATCCTAAACATCATACTACATTCTAATATCAAACTCTGCTCGCAGATAGGTTATACCACAGTCATCACGTTGCTCCCATAATGGGGCCTAATCTTGTTGGATTGGAACAAATTCCATGGGGAGATCGTGGTACCAGATTTAGCATAAACTAACCTCTCGATCAGCTTTTGCATGCCAATGCCATAAGCCATAATATACACTTCCATTAGATTCTTCATGCAGAATATTTACCAAAGGCTATAGAGATTATATAAGTAATCTTATATGTTATTGATGATGATTTGATTACTTAATTGCATAAGCTACTGTATGTATGCACACACACATGTAAAACACACAAGAATCTTGTGCGGATTTTCGTTGTCTTATTTTCCCATGATTGTTTTCATTCATAAATTTGTGAATTTTTTGTCATGCAAGCATATGTTTTCCTTATATATCATTTACGAAGGCAACTTTGCGTATCACAGACTCATTTTCTGTTGCCTATCTAATAATAGTATTTATTATTCATATTTAATTACGTAGATCATTCTATGCGGGATCAAGAACAGACCAGAATCTGAGAATTTATTGCTTTAATTATTCCATATAACATTTTATAAAAAATAGCACTCCCGTTTTATTCCATACACACTTCATTTTTACTAAATCTACACTATTCAAAAATAATACTAATATTAACCACATGCACAAACACTCATGATTTTAATATGTATTAAAATTCTATACGAAGATTTCGACTTATCATGCGCGCAATCATTTACTGAATTTGACATGATTTCTTTGTTTAAATTCCTTCACACCTTGAGTTTTACCTCGGTAAGATCTCTATGGCCTCTGATTATTTCGGCAAAGTTATTATCATCACTTCACGATCACACTCTTGTCCATGCCATTTTGGGGTATGCACCTTTTTACCATTTTATTGCTGGATCTTCCTTCTGAAACATCTTTACCTACCTGATCTGATCCCAATCCTCAACTGTTTTTTTTTATTTTACTTATTTCATAAAAATCTTCTTTCACAGTATACAAAATTTTAATTAGAAAAATTTTTTACGTCCCTCTTATATTTTTTAGTATATCTTTCAAAAATTAATTAACAAAAAAAAAAAAAAACGAACCCCCCTTTCTTACCATAAAACACATGAATCCATCTAAAATGTTCCTCCAACTTTCTTTTCTCCAGAGTTCACACTATACAAAAAAAAAAACACCACCGTTTTTCAAGCATTTCTTCTTCTTCTCCTCGTTTCATCTGCTGCACAACCCTCACAGGTCGAGCTATTCATGATATTTTACTACAGCAACCCTCTTGCCCGCCTGTGATAATAATTGGGGTAAGATTTTCAATGTTACGCTAAGGCCACTCGACTTGACGAGAAGTGGATTCATATGATGGTAGCGTGCATCTGTAGGGTATCCCCGTTGTTGGTATAAATAACTTTATGCGCGGGCTTTTACGACAACCACCAAGGTTTCACAACCTATTTTATGTTCTCATCAGTCTCATCGAAGCTATCCTATACTTTTTTCTCTCTCTCCCTATTACTCTCTATACTAGTATATGCTGTCGCTGTGTTAGTGAGTGAAGAGAATGATTATAATAAATTTCTCTTAAACGCTACCATCTTTCCCTGTACATAAAATCGAACAAAACCAGCCGGTTCCATCCAGACTTTTTAATTGTGAGAGACCTCTCTCTCTCTCTAGACTCTCTTTATTTCTTCTATCGCAAAGTTTTCATCATTTTTGCGATCAGAGTTAAACGGTGCGGTAACCCCACAACTGGGTGTCGTGTGGCGTCTGTAGTTCCCGGAAAGTATCCAAGAGAGAACTGTGTTTGCTTGCTTTGCTAGAGTTAAGTTTCTTCCTCAGCAGTGTTCCTCTTCCTGTTCTGATTTTCTGTGTTTTCTGTTCCAGTTAAGTGGCATCCTTTGACCATAGTTTAAAAAAAAAAAAAATAAATAAATAAAAAATAAAAAATATAAATATAATTTAAGAATTTCAATATTTCGTGCTGTGGTAGTATTAATAGCCCCCGGGGAAAGTCCTGTTATTCGCTCCACAATCTTTGTTTTTTTTTATTTATTTATTCAGTGGAGCCGAGCGGCAGAAATGCAAACGAACTAATAAAAATTTGGTGGTTTCGAATTTTCATAACACCCGTTGGCCCGTCAATTGTGGTGGTGATAAATGTTTTTCGGTGCTAAAAATCTTCCTTGTTTTTTTTTTTTTTTTGTTCTACCATCAAAAAGGACTCTTGGATTTTATACGACCCTCACTTGAATAATATGAAAATGGGCGTAAATCGAAAGGTGCCACCATTTGTGTGTATGTGGTAAAAGCAAAACGGTAAAAAAACACATCTTGTGTTCTATAGTTCAACAAAACAGTGTTGTGTTTGTGAATTCCGACCAGAGTGGAATAGGACATTCCATTTGGCTTGGCGGTGCTCTATAATACGCTGGTGTATCCTTCCTTGTATCCTCCTTACTTACACGTCTTCAGTTTCATTCTAACGCGTCTTAAACAATTTTTTTTTTTTTGTTACGATTTTCTTCTCATCGATAAGATAGATATCGTTTTCGGTCGTTTCTAGGATATTAGAGTCAAAAATTTGAATACATAAAAAAAAAAATAGAAAATAGAAAATAAAAAATAAAAAAATATATAAAATCGATCCATACCGCTACTGAGGATATACATATGTATATGTATGTATATACCTATAGTTAATATCCTTTAAAAAGGACTACAGTTATCGTGGCGCGCGTATTCTAAATTCATAGTTGGTAGGTATTTCTTGTGTGAAGAGAAATTCTTGTGTGCCCGCGCTTTTGTTCTTCATATCCTTACGACCCAAAACAAGGATATTATATTTCTCTGTATATCCTGTGTAACGCGACGATGGGTTTTGTGTCATGTGTACTCAAGTGTTAGTGTGATAAATAAATATAGACAAATAGCGACCTCTATACGTATACCTTCCAATATAACTTCTTTCATTTGGACTCTATTTTACTGCCATCAACAATCTACTCTGGACTTCTACTAAGGATCATCATCGCATTTAAAACTATTTCGTATACCACATTCTACCTTACCCACCCATTTTCACCATTGACTGAAAGAAAGGATATTTTTCAAGCAAGGAGATTGAAGTACGTTTTCAAGTTATCCTGGTGAAGTACATCTAGAACAAAAACAACAAAAAAAAAACCCAACAAGAGCCGAAGCTAGTCATAAGGTGGGTTGTTGTTGTTGTTATTGTCTTTATTTGTTGTTGTTGTTATTGTCTTTATTTGTTGTTGTTGTTATTGTTGTTATTATTGTTGTTATGTTTGTTTGTTTTTTTTTACACCACTTATTCTACTCCTTTACATTGACAACTCATTAGGCTGTGAACAAAAGTTGTGCTCTTTTTTAGGGATCTATACCCAGCCTGTTGGTGTTTGTGGAGAATTTTTTTTTTTTGTATAAGTTTTATTTTGTTTTTGTTTTTAAATTTTACTGTCTTCTTGAAAAGACTTAAATTCTTCTTCAAACCTGTAAAAGGCTTATTGCTTTTAAACATGCAATGGTAGGTCGGTAGGTATGTATTTATTATGTGATGGACCATACCCATCCTTGCTTTTTGTGGTTTGGCGCCATGTTCGTGTAATTTTACTTTTCCTAACTTATCTGATAAAGATGTTCCTTTGTTTGGTAGTTAAAAACTTCTCTTGTGGTTGTTTCTTTGAAATTTTACACCTACAGGTTGAGACATTATAAAGAGCAGTGGCTTTTATATTTGTGTGCCCCTCCCTATTCCAGCCTTTGCCTCGTTTTCTTTCTCCCTCTCTCTTCCGCTCTCTTACCAGTGAGAATTATTATTTGATTAACGAAATGAGTACAATTTTGATTATATTCTGTCCTGAATCGAATAGGGTTGATTTTTCGTTATTTTGAGTATACATAGTACCTAATTGGCTAAATTAATGCAATTTTGTGGTTGTCAATATTTGGGGGGTGAATTGTGGAATTATGTAATTGTTTGTGATTTTTTGTGATATTCTCTCTGGCTACATGTTATTGTAACTGTAATGAGACTGAACTGTGATTTCATTAAAAGAGGGTAATAGTTTATAGTGTTTAGGGTATAATCATTACAAGAAAAAATTGATGATAGGGTCGAGTGGAGGGAAGAATAGAGCGTATGGCTGAAGAAGGTTTAAAGTTGTTTTTTTCGTTCATTTCTTATGAAAACAGAAATGTAGAGTTATCATTGCACCACTGACCAAAAAATGAACAAAAGGTTATCATTACACTATAATGTCCAACCTAACAATGATCTTCACTTCAAGGCAACAAGTGGACTCTTCGTTACGACTGCTGATTTTGTAATACTTCCATATGATCTATTTGAGCACTGCTGTCTTACGGAGATATAATATCCACCGTTTGTGTGGTGCGTTAAAAGGATTTCTTCCTATTTTGAATTATATACAGAGAGTGACTTTTTCGACTTGGACTTGGAATTTTTAAATGTGATTCTTAAATTTTCACCCACAAAATATATAGGGGAATGTTGTCAGGGTTGGCCATCTTTTCGATTTTTGACCATAACTGCCGTTTAAGGAAGAATTTGGTCAATCTAAGCACATCTTTGGAAAGGTCTGGCAAAAAGAAACACTTTTACTAAACATCGTAGATTAATTGAGTAAGAAATAAAAAAATATAGGTATTTAAAAAAAAATGAAATGCTGTCAAGATCGACCAGTGCTTTCCAGGTTGGCCAATCGCGCGAAATATTTGCGGAAATGATTGAAAATGACCTGGAACTCCTAATTGAATAAAATAAAAAAACCGAAATTGTTGCATTTTTCTAGTTTTTAGCATAATTTGAATGGTACATTATTCGGAATCGTATTTTCAAAAAATTTCGTTAAATTGATGCACTTCAAATGCACTTCTCTCTTGCATTGTCTGAAGAGAGCTTTTTCTACACTTTTTTGGGCATTTTGGGCAAACATCTTCCTTTAGCTAGTGTTTTATTGGGATTGGTGCTGGAGTTTTTTTGATGCCTTCGAAGCAAACAATCACTGTGGGCCAACCCTTACTATACAATGTGGCCAACCTTGACGACACCATAACCTAACATACAGAAAAATCATGACGACTTTTCATATAGAAAAATTGATTCCATAAAAGATTGTTGCTAAATTACAACTGCAACTGATCAAAGTGAGTGCAAAAAGCGTTTCGTATCAGCAAAAACTTAATACTTTTCAGTTCTTGCTTGTCGTATATGCCTGGGAGAATGCCAAGTTAACCTCACCTACATATATGCAAACAATTAAAATTCTGAGTATGAATAATATAAGATGAAATACTAAATATATACTTTGTACTTAGCAGTTTAGCCGTAATCGGGACTAAACAAATTCATACAGAAAAATCATGACGGCTTTTCGTAGAAAATGATAACAATTTTTAAAAAATTGATAACATAAAGTGATTGTTGTTAAACTGCAACTGCAACTCATGAAACTCGAAAGGCAGTTGCAGTTTAACAACAATCCTTTATGTTATCATTTTTTTTTTTTTTTTTTGAAAACTGATAACATTTTTTACGAAGAGGCGTTATGATTTTTCTGTATGTATTTGTCTAGTCCCGCTTAGGGTGAAACTATTAAGTATAAAGTAAATATTTAGTATTTCGCCTCATTTAATTCATACTCAGCATTGAGTGCTTATAGGTGAGGTTAACTTAGCATTTTTACAAGCGTGTACTGCAAGCAAGAACGACCCGTACTGAAGAGTATTAAGTTCTTGCTGCTACGAAATGCCTTTTACACTTAATACGAAACATGTTACAGGACTGAATTTTTCTCTTGGTTTGTTTTGTTTGAACCACACAACAAATTCACAATGCTTACCTTAATATTTACATACTTTCGCCTGATCATATCATGGGAAGAGTCATCATCCTACGCTTCATATGTAGCTTTTCCATGTTACTATGTTTACTTGTGATTGAATGAACGCTCAGGAGCAAAATAAAGGTGTGCAACTATCATATTTTATGACCTTTATCTCTGATTGTTTTGCTAATTGTATTTCAAATTTCCAAGAGGCCTATATAAAATAAAACAAGTAAATAACGCTTAGAAACAGTTCTGTGTAACGGAAAGTAATCAGGTTACTTACTTCACTTCAATGGTTTACACTCTGCTCTTCTCAGGCTCAGAAATCACTTATTTGCGTTCGGATGTTAAATAATTTGGGAAATTTTGTAAACTGAAAGTTTATTCTTAGCAATCTTTGAACGATAGCCATTATTTCAATGAAGTTTCCGTCTAATTCACCCAAGAATATAATCTCGTTCTTGTCAATACGTTTACGTAGCTTGAAGTTGTTCTTAGAAAAATTTTGTTGAGACGTTCTAGATGAATATCCTTCTCTGTTTTGAAAATGTCCTCGAAACTTTTATATAGCAACTGCCTGATATTACCCATTTTCGAATAGCTAAAATCTACAATTTCATAATAAAAAGTCGTACCTATACAAAATTTCAATTCTTTATAAATCAACGCAATCCAAGTTTTCATGGTAACATACAAAGGACGAATGGATATGGACAACACCAGTATTAGTATCCCCTATACTAATATAGCTAAATTTGGGTAATTGATTTATTCTCATTGAGATTAGGAAAAAAATCATTTTGCTAGATCAAACGTGACTGTAACTTATTATTCAGTTATAGGGTTAAACAAATTGTATAATATTTATAAAATAGTCTGCATTTTGAAAACCACAGAGTCAGTTACTATCACCAGTACGTTTTTCCTTATAAGTTCTCTTGATTTATCGAACAACGAAGGATCATATTCCTGCTCCATCTTCAAACCTACTCCACCCCCTCTTCTAATCTATTATAAAATGCATAAATAGAGACGGAAAATGCATTTCTCGAAAGGAGGAAAGATAATCGCATCAAGTTTATTGTTTCTAACATCCAGAGTTGTTTACTATTTTTAAAGCACTTCCAAAAATCCATTCAACTCAAAATCACCCTTTTCAAATATATCTAGCAATTTTAGTTGGTTTAATTCAAATCTGGCATTCATTTATAAGAACTACATAAGGCCAAAACACAAGTAAAATTTTCACATCTGACCAAGAATAGAGCTCATTACATTAGCTGCATTTTTATCAATGTTAATTTAAAACCGCAGGCGCTGCGACATTAACTTTTGTCACATCAACGACGTAATGTTGGATACCTTTCACTCTTCTATCGACATTTCTTCTATAAATACTTTTTCGATGAAACATCTTTCTTAATTCTTTATAGATAATATACTCATGCTTAAGAACGTCCTCATTTGTTCATCACAATTTAAATCTATTATCGTTATTCATTTTTTACCCAAACTGTACCTACGGATATTGAAACTGAATGTGCATCGCAAACTCTTTAATTCCCCCTAAAAACCTCTAATACTTTTTCCCTAACATCCTTCCTTTCTTGTAAATTCTGTTCATAGTATCTTAGGGTATCTATCTACTAAACAAAATAACGGTGCACCTAATATAGAGCCTTGAGATACTTCATAAATGTTTGATAGAAAAGTAAAAGAATTGCCAAGCATGTGCTTGTATTGTAGACTTTTGCAGTTAGAAACCTAATTCAAATCTATTTAAAAAATTATGTCACTCTCAACACAACAATTTACAGCAATCTCAAGCATCTTAGAAATGAATTTTAATAGAAAGCTTTAGGTTATAGTTCACCTGTAATTTTCATTGTATTTTTCTAGGCATGGGAGTAATTTCAGCAAACTCCCAGTAGCAGAATGATGATAGAAATGTAAAGATGTCAAAAGAATGTCACCATTATACTTGACAAATTTAACTAAATCCATCAAATTAATTGCAGAAATTCCTTCTTTCATTGCCTAGAAGCATCTCTATCACATCAACAACTGCTGAAATAATCCCCCGGACATTAACCTCGAAGAAAGAAAGATATTAATATTCCCCAAATTAACTACCTAAATCAAATTTTTTCCATTCAAGTCTTGTTCACCTTCAAATTAATCTGCTTATCCCCTTGTCATCATCGATTTTAAACGAGATGAAAAAATCCAATTCCACAATTCAAAAAAAAAAAAGAAAAAAACTGGATAAGATAATCCCTGGTCTCTCATTGTACAGTGAACCAACCCATAAAATCGAAGAAAAAAAAACTCCTTTCAATAGGGCGTGAAAGAAAAAAAAAATATGAAAGAAATTTTTCATCTAAACCTCCTCGAGCAAAAAAAAAAAATACTCAAATCCCTAAGGCTATAGTACAAGGAGCGAATGATTAAAATGCTCGACTGCATCATCAGGAAAGTCTACTTTCTATTGAGATCAAGCCTACCCAAAACAAAAGTATCCTCGAAAATCAAAGGACGGCAGCTGCGTAGGGTTTTGTGTATGTTGTAAAAGAAGGACCTCTCGAATTGCGTTGGAGGAGGAAACCTCATGTCATTTTTTTGTACGTGAACTGTTCTTGAAGGTTCTTAATGACTGACGTCTATTTATTAGGGGAGCACAGCTTATGTGACATTTGATTTTCAATGGTGGTGACATTATTGTCTCTGCCCCCCCCCCCCCCCAAAGTATACTTCAATTTTACCAAATTCTTATATGAAATGTCTAACTAGGGCTGAGATTGTGTATAGAAAACGAAAATCATCCAGGGATAATTATTTTGAAACATTATTTGCTCACACCCGGTTTGCTATGCTTAGTCATCCCTTTATGGCTTTTTTAAGGTCGATGGATTCAGTCAAAAGAAGTTGAAATTCTGCTGCCACTTTCAGCCACCTGGAACCATACAGCTAAGAACTCCAAGGTGTTCAAATTCTGACAAACCTGGGACTGGCTGATAATTACATACATGTGGGAATGAGTCATTGAAATGTTATTTGATTACGTTATGAATCAGCTGGCAATGCAGCCACCACGCGAAAATTTCCAGACAGAAAATCATTCTCACCAGGGACCAATTAAATAAAAGTTTCAAAATATATAATTTCTTGGATGACTAATATAACAAAAACACACATACAGACTTACATACAGGAATATGTACATACCTACAATCTCAGAAGATGCGCTGCTGCAACTTTCAAAGAAATTTTATATCTACCTTCCTCTCATATAGATTGAATTGAAGAATCTTCATAAGACTCTCGTGGCCCTTCATATTACGAACATCCCCAATTTATCATAGAGGAGCATGTGCTCACTACCCAGCCAATCTAACTTTTGTAATAGGTTAGGCCTTCGTTGTCTGAGAGAAAATTCCTTTTGTAATTCAATCAACCAAGAAGAGCTCAAGAGGAATCCACTTGAGGATTATTTAATTAAAGTGTGCTGACTGAGACATAGCCAGACAGAGGCTTACGTCCATGTGGATATTATACATAGTAAAATGACAGGGAACGCGATGTCATGTCTTCAGTTTTTCATACTGATGCAGATTCAATCGCTAAATTAGTTTCAGGCTCAGTTTTCATTGTTCATAATTGAAACTTTGAGTAAAAAATTCATTAAAGGCAGCAATTTTTGCTTGCATGATTCGAATGGATTCCGTTTATTATTAGGTTGCCCCATGGGAAGATGTTCTTACTAATTGATTGTTATAATTGATACGGACAAAGTCTCTACTCTGGCTAGTCTCTAGTCTAGTTATGGGAAGAGGAATCGAGCCATTTTATCATTGAAATACAGCAAATAAAACAGGGTGGCGCGACCTGATGTGGTGGCTAAACTTTGAAGTGGAGTTAAATTGAAGTTCAACAGACCGCAGAACTATTTGGTACAACATCAAAATCACTTACAAAAAAATGTTGATGGTTATGTGCAAAAACTTTATATTTTTGTGAAACATTCTCTGAATTTACAAAAACGTAAAAAGTTATTTTAGACTTTCCATAACTACATATGTACATATATAAGTGTGGGGAGTGTGTATAAAGATCCAACTAAAAAATTGGCCATGAAATATCTCAATATGAATGAAATTTAAAATTTTGCTCAGAATTTTAGGTACATTTTTTTTTGTTTTGTATGAAAAATTCTAACTATGGCAACAGAAGAAAAATATTTCAGATATTTCTTGAGTTTTTTGGAGAGGAAAATTCTAAGGAATTATTAACAAATCAAGATTGTGCCAATGATTAAGATCTTTTATCACAGTTTTCTTTTAGCGTACACAGTAAATTATTTGCACAATTGTTGCTACAAAGGTTATGTATTTTTCCTTAAAATGTAGAGAATATTCCTTAAAATGTACCTAGGCTATATTCCCCTAAATTTTAGGGAATATTACCTTCATTTTAAAGAAAAATACCTAAGCTTTGTGGCAACAATTTTTGTATTTTTTACATAGTAGGTATCTTTAAGCATTTTGTAGTTGTTCATCATTCTTCGATTTTTCTAAGTTGTCGTTTCTAATTATAGTCCAGCCAATAGGAGCTTTTGCCTTACAAAAGGTGAGGGAGAGATAATTTTGATATACAGGGTGTCCCGGAAGGGTACCGCCATACTGCAACCATAGAATCTTTACAGAAAAAGGAGAAAAGTCCAACAGGACATATGTCCTATCTTGCATAGTTTTGGAGTTATTAAGGAAAAACTGATTTTTCTTAGAACCCGCTTCGTAACTTACAGTTTACCCTATAACTCAGAAATTAGTTTGTTTAGGTAGGGTACCTGAGGCGTACTTTGCTTTGGGTTTTTAAAACCGTTGAATTTAGGTAAATGATTGTTTCAGGAATTTAAAAGGTCATAA
Source organism: Dioctria rufipes (assembly GCA_963924295.1). Taxonomy (NCBI): domain Eukaryota; kingdom Metazoa; phylum Arthropoda; class Insecta; order Diptera; family Asilidae; genus Dioctria; species Dioctria rufipes. The sequence goes on along the minus strand of OZ002744.1, from coordinate 27,566,415 downwards.
AATGAAAAAAGTTTTTCCCATACTTGCGCATCTCATTCTTATAAAAAATTTCCATGAATTATTACTTTCAAATTGGGGTTTATTTTGTTCTAAAGGGACGACGGCACATTCTAAGTCAAAAATAAAGGAAAGCATATCACCTTGGAAAATTTTTAATAAACAGCTTAAAAGTTAATTTGTTGCTCTAAAAAAATTACTAGGTGCGATCTATTTCCGCAAAGTATTTACCGAGTTATAGGGTAAACTGTAAGTTACGGAGCGGGTTCTAAGAAAAATCAGTTTTTCCTTAATAACTCCAAAACTACGCAAGATAGGACATATGTCCTGTTGGAATTTTCTGTTCCTTTTTCTGTCAAGATTCTATGGGTGCAGTATGGCAGTACCCTTCCGGTACACCCTGTATGTTATTTAGTTGCGGGAACCGATGAAAAATCCAAGTTTTCGACCTTGCGGGATCCTTCAGCTTGGATTAAAGGTACAAAGAAATTTTTTTATTTTTCAAAATAATTCGTCAACGGTTTATCCTACGATAAAAATATAAATTTGAAGAAAACTAAATTCCCTACATTTTTGTGAAAAGACTTTTTTTTATAAGTCTGCTGTGTAACAAGTTACAGCGGCGAAAACATGAACATTCTTTGAAAAAAATTTGTTGAAATACAAAGCAAAATAGCATATTTAAAAATTATTTGCAAAAAAAAAATTTAGGAGAGTTAATTCTCGTTAAAAATTTCCAATTTATATGAACTGCAAATTTTTATTTGTCGTCTTAAATTGTATGGTTTTGTCGGATATTGGGTTTCTATCTTTTGCGGTAGATGTCTCTAAAGTGCTCTGTGGTCTAGGTCTAGGCTAATTTGATATGAATTTTCTCACTTTCAGGACACAAACCTACGTATAGTAAAATTTATTACCTACAGATTCGCTGGTATCTAAACTGAAACTTTTGCTGATCTTAATCTTTTCACAGTAAATTTTGTAAAAATAAAAATATTAATAATTTTATTACGCACATATATCGCATAGTTGCGACTGACATGTATTACATAAAGCGCTGACACCACTGAAATTGCTTCTTTATAGTTGCCTCTTTTTGTTTTAGTAGTAGTCCGATACAAATAATAAGTTCTATACGAAATCAGCATTTGAAATCTTTTCTCTAGACCCCATACCTACTTTTAGGGATGCCCACCCCTCCTCCAAGAAAAAATTCTTAATTTTATTTCCTTAAAAATTAAGTTTAATTAATATTTGATATCAGTAGTAGATAAACTTCCAATAAGGTAATAATTTCGAATGTATTTCTATTTTTTTTTAATTTGTAATACCACCTTGATCAAAAAGTTTCAGGAAGGACCAACGTGTGGCGCTCTCATGCAGCCGATTTGAGTTATTTTTTTTTTTTTGTTAGGTTACAGCATATATCATTGACATTCCCACCATCATAGCTTGACGCCATTTTGAGTACATCTGCCTCTGTGCGTTTTTTCGATGTTTTACAATTTTAAAAATGGAATCAACTTTGCATCAATGTGTTTGCATTAGATTTTATGTTAAAAACGTATTTAACGGTACGAAGACCTTGGAAATCTTAGAAAAGTGTTTCGGCAATTATACTGTATCGAAAACAAACGTTTATGTGTGATACGATCGCTTCAGAAGTGGGCGTGAGTCCGTCGAGGATGACGATCGCAGCGTCAGGCCGCGAACATCAAAAACTAACGAAAACATCGATACGATCCAAGAAATGTTTGTCAGAAAACCACAAATTAATATCAGAGAGCTGGTAGCGAACTTAAACATCGGTTATGGTTATGGTGCAAGCAATGATTTGGAATTGAGACTTGTCGCTGCAAAGCTGGTGCCAAAAGACCTGAATTTCATGCAAAAAAAGGTCCGCTTTTAAACTGTGAAACACATGATTTTCGAGTCTGAATCTGATCTATTTTTTATCAAACGCATCATTACTGGAGACGAGACGTGGATTTATGAGTATGACACGCAATACAGACACCAAGCAAGTGAATGGCGTACATAGTATGAGCCAAGACCGAAAAAGCCACGTCGGTTTCAGTCGAAAAAGAAGATAATGCTTACGGTTTTAATGGATTAAAACAGTGTTGTACATCATGAATTCTTGCCTGAAAGTCAAGCAGTCAACAAGGAGTATTTTTGGGGCATTATGAGACGTTTGCATAAAGCGATTCGCTAAAAAGGAGCGGAATTATGAGCAAACATCTCATAGATTTTGCACCACAATAACGCACCGTCGCATAATGCTATCAATATCCGTGATTTTTTCAGCCAATAACAGAACGAATACCATCCAGCAGCCACCGAATTCATCTGATTTGGCTCCCTGCGACTTCTTCTATTTCGGTCAACTCAAAAAACCGCTCCGGGGAACGCGTTTTAGCAGCCGAGAGGACATAATGAAAAAATCGAAGACGGCTCTGATGGCCATACCGAAAACCGAATATAGAAAATGTTTCGAGGACTGGATCAAGCACTGGTATAAGTGCTTTGCAGTTGATGGAGAGTACTTTGACGGAAACAACATAAACTTTGGTGAATGTATTTTTAATTTTCTAAATAAATTCCTGAAACTTTTCGATCAAGGTATGAATATTAAAGCGAAAATTAATAATTTACATTCGCCAACCCGGGGAAAGGTGGCTGTAATACGACAGAATCCCTCTTGTCCAAAACGACTCAATGCTATGCCATTGCTCACTCCACAGTGCCAATGTCATAGAAACCCGCCCCATATATCTTATTAAATGTGATTTCTTGCAATTGCAAAAAGGGGTGCGGTAGAGGATGTGGCTCCAGGAAAGGTGGATGGAATTACTCTGTTGTATGCGTATTCTGTAATGGTGAATCATTTGAGAATACACCAGAAATCATCATCGAGACAGACGACAAAGATGAAGCAATGACATGGATAGAAACCCAGATTCTCAGTGCGGAAAATAGGTTAAATGATAGCACTAACGAAGACGATTATGAAGGCATTAACATCAAACGCTACAGACCATAAAAAAGAAAGAATAAAAAAAATTACATCTGTGGATTAGGCCTACTGGGGATACCGCCATTAAACTACCTTCATAATGTAATGAATAGTTACAAATGAGGCAAACGGATTTGGACGATTTCTTGGAAGATTGTTTACATTTCCGCCGTTGTAACTTGTTACACATCACACTTATAAAAAAAGTCTTCATACAAAAATTTGAGGAACTTAGTCTCCTTCAAATTTATATTTTCACATTTTTGCCATAGTATCAACGGTTGAAGTAATTATTTAAAAAAAAAAAACAATTTTTTGTACCTTTAATCCAATATGGCGGACTGCGCGGACACCCCCAAGGTCGAAAACTTGGATTTTTCATCGGTGACCGGAACAACATATTTCAAAATCATTTCTACCCCTCCTTTTGTAGAGAAAAGACCTTTTTAGTCCCTACTGACTGGACTATTATAGTATAAACATAAAATCAATTAAAAAGACTTTAAAGTTTCTATATCCCAGATCGAACGAGCCTCCAGGTCCCAGCTTCTGGGATAAATAGAATTACACTAAATAACATATTTAGAAGTAATCCTGAATAGTAAGCTTACCCGGAGTCCCCATCTTAAAATGATAACCAACAAAGTTATTTAGGTATTCAGATCATACCAAAGGCTTTTCGGGAAAAAGTCGGATTACTTTATGGATCATTTAGGATATAATAAGATCCATACTTTCTAATCCATAACGAGATACTAGGCAGATGGCTCCAGCTTTCGCAACGGGCCCATATCTAGTATACTGGCGGAGCCAGAAAAGATGACAAAACAGGAACTGGGCTGGTCGCTTCAGAAGTGGAACTCTCCATTCCTATTTGTAATTCACCTTCCATTTTTCAGGTAGAAGTCTATGCTATAGAAGTTGGACCTCAGGAAAATCTAAACAGGGGATGCAAGAACTCCAACATCTATATTTGTTCAGACAACCATAAGCTTCACTCCTGGCTGTATCCTTTCAAGACTTTGAGTCGAAACTTGTCTGGAGTTACCACCCAAAACTCCAGCTGCTGTATAGGGACAATAAAGTAAATATGTAGTCTTACTTTGGGTTCTTGGACGGTGGACTGTATGTAATAAACAGCCGACAATCTAACTAAAACCGGAAAAATTATACTGGTCTCTACCCAACATTTATATACCGATAAGCCACTTCAAAGGGGAACTGCATAAACAGGAAAATAGGCATCTGGATCTCCTATGGCATAGTGTGCTCAGTATGAGACAGACAAAAGAATTCTTCACCTCCTATCCTCTCCAGACGTGCCAGCTAAGTGGCTTTAGTAGACTGTCGCTCAGGCTGTTTATCAACACAGTCACTAGACATGGCCCTTTCCATTATTTTTTGAAGAAGATATAGGCAAATGGGACAGCGAACTGTGTCGACTATGCGAAGAGGAAGATGAAACCTCAAAGCATATTATATATGCGTGTCCATCGTTTGCAGATTTATGGTTTGCAAATCACTAGAGAAGCACTTATCTCTCTATCTTAATAGAGCTCATAAAAGGACTAGATTTTGCCCAATCACTTTAGGGGGGGGGGGGGCAAAATATATCAACTCTGGTCGCATTGTTCGCATGGTCTAGTGATCTAGTCGCCCCAACTATTAACCTAACCTATCCATTATCCCAGATCACCATTGTACTAATAAAGGAAAAGAAAAATTAACTTGCTTGCCGGTTTGATATCAATTCATTTCATGAAATCCATCAACATAGGTCATTTGAAAAGATATCGGAATGACATCTATGATGTGGTAGCAGAACTGATCATGTTGTCATATTTTGAAGTTTTAAATGTCAGTTTTTTGTTTTGAAACATTTATTGTCTACTGCAATTCATGAAAGGCTCAAAAACTTCTTAAGGAACATTGGACTTGCTAGCCGGGTCCTAGGTCTCCTTTTCTTGAAGTAGAACATATTGATTGACGGTCTGTCATAAAAGCTGATGTTCATGTGACAGCAGCAAACCTGAGCTCATGCAAATTTATGCAAATGTTTCTAGTTTATCCAAATATGCAGAACTGTGTTTGGTATCATCACTGGTCACAGATCGCTTCACTCTCATCTACTAAAGATGGGAGCTGTTGATAGCCCTGAGTGCCTGTCCTGTCTTTAAGGAGACCTTGAGATATATAACTGAACATTTTCTCTGCGTTTGTTCGATGTTAGCATAGATAGCACAAGAACTAGATATCGCATAGCATACTAGAGCAGAGTATACAGATTGTGAAATGGGTAGTAAGAGCACAATATGTTTTAGAGCACGTCGAAGGCAAATGTTTTTATAATAGCAGTTTTGTATACATTTGATCGACTTCCTCAACATTTCAGATACGAAAAAATATGAATCACTGGAGGTATGTATATATCATTGCAAATGTTGTGATCCATTCCGGAATAGACAACCCCGCCATATAAATTTTGTATACTTTTTTGATACTGCATGCGACATCTAGTTCTTGTGCTATCTATGATGTTACTTAGTTAAACTTAGAACCCTTACCGCTGATGGGGGGAATTCTAAATGAAACTACTTCTTTGGTCACTGAATTATAAGTAAATCTTTATTCGACTTTGTTCTATAGTATATTTATATATACAGGGTGTTCCGTACATACCGCATTTCCTTTATACCATGAATTCCTCACTGAATTTCGAGAAATAAATTGTATGGGAGGAGAGCCGGAAAATGCATGGTGTGGGCGGTAAGGGGGGTTTTGTGATTTTGGGTGCTTTTTATCCTAATACCATGTAACTTTCTTGTTATACACCCTATGAAGGTGATTTGCATCCGTTTTTGAGATATTCCCGTTTTTATGATGCATAATTTCATTAATTTTGCTAATAATAATAGAAATTGCGCCTAATTTTATGCAATTCCACGCAAATTAACAAAATTCATGAAATTATGCATCATAAAAACGGGAATATCTCAAAAACGGTAGCATTTAGGTAGGTACATGCGCATAGTCAAATTAAAAGTAACATTCCGGGGTCTTTAAATCTTGTCATAAAACTGTATAGTTATCATGCATTTTGGCGGGAAAATCGTTGAAATTGAAAAAGAAATTGCAAAATTATCCAATTTTTTTACTTTGACATCCTATGGAGAGCTGGTTGGGCATTTGTTGAGATCCAAATCACCTTCATAGGGTGTATAACAAGAAAGTTACTTGGTATTAGGATAAAAAGCACCCAAAATCACAAAATCCCCCTACCGCCCAAACCGTGCATTTTCCGGCTCTCCTCCCATACAATTTATTTCTCGAAATTCAGTGATGAATCCATGGTATAAAGGAAATGCGGTACGTACGGGACACCCTGTATATAGTTATCAAGTGAATTCTTATTCACGGATGGTTAGAAAAATAAACTGCAAAGGTGAATTTTATTTCGTGTGACCACTAAATCTGTGGGTAGGAATATTGATGAGAAAATTTTATTTTAAAAATAATTATTTTTGTATGATCGTCTTGATCATTTTGGGCCCGACAAAGTTGAGAGAACGGTAGGTCATTTTGATGGTCTTGGGGCAGGCGCCTCTACGTCAAAGGTGGCATCATCAGGGTTGGTGCTTCTTGTTGTTCTCCGTTTACATTGTTGTGGAAGTTTATACCAGATTGCTCCTATGATGATTCCGGCAATGATCGTGATTATATAATGATGATTGATCACAGGAAATTTATCCTTGATTTATCTTTGATTTGTCCGTTAAAGGCTTAGTATCCAAGTGCATAAGGTTGATAGGTTTCGTATTAACCTCATAGTGTTGCTGCTTTTCTGCGAGAAGGGCGGATAGGTTTGTTAGCAGAAGAAAAGATGACCTTTGGACATTTAAATATATGTTTTATTTGGCAATTTTTGTTTTATTAATATCGCTTTTTTTAAATCTTTTAATTAGGACTTGAGTGTTGCATACAATGTTAATCGTGGTCTCTTCATTTACCGCGAAAATCCAATGATTAGGGTGTTGTAGTTGTATCCAATACTGTGATGGATGAAGTCTTCTTAATATTACGAGCAAATAGTGGTGGCTTTTTGTAATTTAGCAAGTCAATTTCACAGCGACCGATTGATGCCCGCCTGGGTATACAGGGTGTTTGCCACTAGGAGGTCAGTAGAGCGGGAGGTGATAGTACTCAGATAGACGAACAAAAAATTGTATGGCAGGGGGGGGGGGGGCATATCAACCGTTTAGGAGTTACAGGGTGATTAAGAAAAACAGCTATTTTTTCACAAAAAAGGAGAGTCTACAGTTTACAGCTTTTATAAAAAAAAGGAATATTAACGACCTTTTTGCAAAAATATTAGAAGAAGAAAAAAAAGGTAAGAAAATCTGAAATTTTGAGTTTAGACCATAACCATAATTCTTGAGGGGAGATGGCTATGGGGCTGATTGAGCAGTCGTTGGAAAGGCCATGAAGTTCTGCATACAATGAGCTCTTAACTGTGGCCATACGCCTAGTAGTTTTTAAGATAGAGGGTGTTTTGTGAAAAAATAGCTTTTTTTCTTAATCACCCTGTAACTGCTAAATGGTTGATATGCCCCCCCCCCCCTGCCATACAATTTTTTGTTCATCTATCTGAGTACTATCACCTCCCGCTCTACTGACCTCCTAGTGGGAAACACCTTGTACACCAGATGTTGCTGTTGGCAAAGATAGCCGAGACTCTCTGTCTTGATTTAACCTGATTTCTCACTTTGAGTTAGAAGATAGTACAGATCTCTATGAAGGGTGGTTGCTAGGAATTCTGATGATGTTTTCATGTAGAGGTATTCCCCTTTGCGTTCTGTCCAAATAGGATATATTTTAAAAAGCTGGAATAACGTTGCGTCTAGTAGTGGTATTTGTATTTTAACGACTTCGCCTTGAATCTGCTTCCTATCTGCAGATGAGCTGAAAAGCTTACCTTATCTAAACCTGATGCACAGGGAGGCAGATTTCGGTGATCGGTCTTTTTTTTTTTTTTTGAACTTTCGTCCCTTTGCCTGAAATTAAAAAAAAAAAAAACAAAAAACATCTGAACGGAACCTACTTCATCTATAAGAGAAGAAAGAACTCACCAACTAAAATTTCCGAGTCTATTTTTATCTTTACCACTGTTTATATTCACTGCCTTTGTATCTTTTGCATCCTTTAAGGCTACACACATATGAATTATTCCTTTACCCTCCATTTACCAATTTTTCCATTTTTCCATACTAAAATTTAAATTACAAACAGAAAATTTAAATTACAAACAGAAAATTTAATTTGATCTTAACAACGAAGTTTTCTATAAAGTACAAAACAAAGCACTTCCTCATATACATACATACATACAAGCAAAACAACTCACAAAAGGACTCTTTTTTTTTTCTGTGTTAAATTATAAAAGTTTCCGTTTAGCAGCGACTAATGGTACAAAAAAAAAAAAAAAACAGGAAAATTTAAAATGCAAATTACACACGTAATTACTCGTATAACTAGCAAAATATCCTTCCTTCTAAGCAACGCAACGCTCTAAACTTTAAGGAAATGAGCGCGAAAATTAAAAGGATAAACTTCCTTTTTTCTGGAATTTTACAGAGTGAGGCTGAAATCAAATTAACATTTTTCTGCTGCTTTTCGAGTAGTTTAAGAGCCATACAAATCACGCCGCCATAAGCAAAACAAACAGAGCGCTCTCTGCAGGTTTTCTTCAGTAAAACTGTATACGACATAAGTGGCCTAACTTTAAGGAACTATGTTCATAGTTTATATATGGGGAGGGGAGGGACTCCACTGGGGAATTACCAAAATTCTATAAAAATTTGGCGTTGCTCCAAGGCGTGTGTATACTGACTCCACGGCTGCGGCGACGACGGGTTACGGGAACTTGTATAGTCATTTTCCCATTCATTGTAACTTAAATTACGAAAAAGAAACGAACCAGGGAGGGAAATATATGGACTTTTGTATAAAATAAAAAAATAAAAAAAACCTCACCCTCCACTTGTACATTCCTGTATTAATTTCTTAGGCTCTGTGCATAACAGAGTACCGTATTCAGACGGTATTCACCCTCGTTTTTTTTTTTCCTTTTCTTCTTCCTACTTTATACATCGAAAAGAGGGCGATGAGAGGAAGAGTTCAATTCATTTGCCAACCAAGAAGACAACCCTGGTTGCAGTTATAGGGTAGCGCCAAATAGGCATCTATAGAGAGGATTGCTCTGATGGTTCAGATTTCAATCAGGACAACTTATTCCCTCACAAACAGACCTACACTGCTAACTGGTCTCGTCTGAAAGAAGAAAAGTTAATGAAAATCAGAAATAAACTGTAAATAGGGAGGAAGAAGAAGAAGAAGAAGAAGAAAAATAATGGAAAGAATTCAAAAAGATTCGATACAGGGGTGCGCTATTTTTATTATGACGACTTTGATATGTATTACTATAAGCGCTACCAATGATTTTTCCTTTCCCTTTGTCTACCCTTAAAGGTGATGGTGCGGCCCAACCTCTTCCAAATCGATTGACATTGAGAGCCCTTTTGTGGCCTGGATGTAATTAGAAACTTCCCGAACAAATAAGTCCGCAGCAAATTGAGCAAACTTGTTTGTCTGTTTTCTTTCTGTTGTCATTAGCAAATGCAGCCTAAGCCAATATCGTTTCGTTGACGTGGCCGGAAGAGAGAGGTTGGGGAAGGAGAGGGATAGAATCCATTTTCCAAAGTTTTCAATTTCCACACCAAAACGTCAGCTTTTAATGTTGCACTTGTAGAGTTTTCCAGCATTAAATTTCAATCGCTATGCGGCTAGGGATGTGAATTAAACTTTGAAGTTCTACTATAAGTTTTCCTAGATATAGTGTGGTTCTGGTTCAGGCTGAAGTGTCTCATTTAAAGTTTCCTACTTCAATTCTAGAATCTAGACTAGAGTGACGGGCTGCTTTGACAAATCCTAAATACAAAAGCCTTGCACAGTTGAGGGAAGGAAAAGTACTGTTCGTTTAGGATTAATGTCGTTTTGGATAGGATATATATCCTCATCCTCCATCATCAGTTCATCTATATATCTAACCCTCCATATATAACCCACCATCTTTGCTTCTACATCCGTTTATGAATTTCAAGCTCCTGAGGGGATGATGAATGCTGGATACTTTGATGCTGCTGCTCCTGCCGTTCCTGTTTCTGTTAGTTGATTGTGCATGGGCGAACGGCTGTTTTATGCGCTCTCAACACCATTCGTCCTGACAGTGTTATCAAGAGTGCCCAAAACGTATGCATAACGTATTATGGCCGTTTAAATGTATATGCTTTCGGGCGCAGGGATTATGAATTAATATTCCACTCATAATTTGATTTATGAACGAGGGTGAACAGATCTAGGAGGAAATGGGTAGTAGGTATAGGTACAAGGATAATGGGCTGGCATTTGTCTATACTATAGAATGAGAAGAATTTGGATAGTGGTGATGGTTGGTAATAGCGCGCTTTCATTAAAAATAGGGAGAATATCGAGGTTTTCTTGTATTGTTTAGAACAGGCAATACAGCGGATGTGATGGTAACTGTGACGGAGGAGTAAACACAGTATACAAAACCAACTGCGACTGCCATGGAATTTGCGAAATTATCTGAACCCTCGGCATATTTTGTATCGAGACTTCATTTATTAAAATCGTTTCCGGACGTAGAGTTTATAATTGCGTAAATTAACGGGAAGCTTTGTTCTATTCTGCTGTAAGCATTCTAGCCCTTGAATTTTTAATAACTTAGATCAGAAGAAAGAGGTTCATATTAATGTTACGCTTTGCTGAAAATGAGGGGGAATAATGACTATCGCGGAAGGGATTTTTGATTACATCTGTACGATGATGATATAAAAGGGGTTGAAATGAAACAATGTTTCAAGTTGATATTGCTATTATAGGTTTGATTTAACTCGTTCAGTTGGCATGTAGTTAAAACAAAAAAAAAAAGTTGAACCATTCTCAAAAGTAAAGTCTAGGTCTAATAAAGTCCTTATTATAATTAGTTACACTGAGAAAAAATATGTCCATTTAAAAAGTAAATGAAGAAGAATTGAAATAGAATCTTCCGACTAACCTTTCCGATGAACTAGTCTAGTATACAAATGGAATCCGAAATTGAAACGGCGTCGATTGAGCCTGAAGTTTAGACTGACTAGCCGAAGTTCAGGATATCAGTGATAATCGGTGAGATATTCTACAATCTTCCAGGTCGAGCTTTTACCATATTGACCTGGAAAACCTAAAGATGCAGTTAGGCAGAGATTAAGGTTATTACATCTTGTTGATAAGAAGTAAAAGCTTAAGATGTTGTACCAAGAACACTTTTGATGAACTGGGTAGATTCAATTAGATCAGCCTAATTTAGATACCATGATATTAACGAACAGCATAAGAAGTTGTACGATTTATATTTCTACTAGTTGAATGAGAGCCGATGTGTGAATTGCCTCTTTGGAAAGAACAGTGGGTTATAACCCGTTCGAGTATTGAGTGTACTGGAAGAGCATTGCGAGGTTAGGTAAACCTATGCCAAGCGTTTTAGAGTGATTCCTTCAATCAAAAGGCAGAGGTAGCTTCTGACATGTCATAGGGCGAATGTTAAATTTTTATTTGGTGTGATCACCATTGAGGAATGAGGTTGTCGTTGTTGGCGTAGACACTCAGGAAGCTTTGTCTAGATATGAGGAATGGTTTACATGGCTTGTGTGAAAAAAGGGACGATATATATATATAAGGAGAAAATTACGGTAAATTACAGTTGGAGGCGAAAGTGGTGGTAAACGTAGCTTTGTAGTCTTCTAAAACTGTTCAAGTGGGCTAGCTTATTTCAAGGAACCGCTTTATTATCTCTCTTCTTCTTGAATTCGATCGAAATTGACCGAAATTAAATTCGATCGAAATTGAGGGGCTCAAAATCAAAGGGGTACAAGTACACTTTTCACAGTTCTGAGATATAAAACTCCCTTACAATCAGGGCCGTACACACGGGAGGGGTTTTTAAAATTTGAGAAGAAGAAAGAAGAAAAAGCTAAAAAAGTTTTGAGTAATAAGGAGGGTGGAACAGCATTAGTCCGGGGCAATATATGTCGATTCACAGCACGCGGTTAATGTTGCTCTGGAAATTATTTCGATATGGAAAGATACAACCACGTCAACTGCTGCCTTCCAATTGCTTTCGGCCATCAAAACCGTGAATTTTCAAGTATCGATTCATTTCATTTAAGTTGGACTAAGTTTTATTTAACTTGCACAAGGTTTCATTAATCTTGGACCTGGTTTCATTTAGGCTGAAAAAGGTATCATTTAAACTGAAAATAGTATATATATAATGATACTAGGTATATAGTTTAGAAAGTAGCATTCAAAGTTAATTTAAAATATATATTCTCCATCTTTAAATCGAAAATTTAAAAAGAAATGCAACAAAAAATCTGAAGGTTCGAAAATTTGTTTGCTACTATTTAGCAATTCTTTGGAAAGTAAAAGATTTTCTACAGTTTCTACTTTTAGTTTATTTCTTTTGTAAGTTTTGATGAGCTGATGCACTGCTGTGAGGCAAAACGCACAAGTTAATCATGTATTTATGCTGTAAGGTTTTGCACAATGTATTATCAAATTGGTCTTTTTTATTGCTTATATTTAACCAAAATTTTACTATGTCGCTATCAAAGCATGAGTCTAATATAGACTTGTCAATCCCAATCAATCGTCTCCACTCCAAATCAAGTTCTTCTCGCGGGGTTTCACTGAAGGGGTATGTTTTATGCAAGTTGGAAATAGAAAGCATACTTCCTTCTTGAATTTTATATGGGTTAATATAAGACAAATATTCGAAGGTTTTTTTTTTTAGAAAAATCAAATCTCTTTTTTAATTGATCTAACAGACAAACATAAAATTCAACTAAATTCTTTTTTATTTGTTCTGTGTCTTCCGTGCGCAGTTTCTCTTCAAACTCGTTAAATTTTAGTCCAAAATACATTTTGGATGTAGGCAAATAAAATTCTGAATTTTTATAATTAATATTTAAAGTCAAATGTTCAGACAAAATAAAGTTTTTCAAAATATCTATTGCCAATTGGTTAATCGAAGCATATAATAAATGTATTTGTGAGCTCTCAGATTGAAATAAACGATTAAGTTTATTGATTTCTTTTAAAATGTACAATAAAAATAAAAAGTAAGCAAAATTTTGGTTATTTAAGTTTTCTTTAATTTGGAATGCTTTTTCTGATTCATTATATTTATTTTCCCATGAAAACACAATAGAAAATAGTGTTGTAAAGCATTCCATTGCTCTAATATTCTATTAACCACTTGTTCTAAAGAAAGCCAACGTGTGTCTGATAAATTTAATATTTTGTGTTCCGCTACATTAAGAGCAGAGCTGGGCAAGTACCAAAGAAAAAGGACTTAAGTACAAGTACAAGTACCGGAGGCCTGAGTACTTCAGCGTAAGTACAAGTACCGCATGTATGAAAAGTACTTGTAACTAAGTACTAAGTCTATAAAAAGTACTGAGTACTTTTTGAAGTACTTTTTATAGTACTTTTTTAGAATCACTGTACATTGGCAGTAATATAATGAAGTTTGTCGAGTTCAGTTAATAGATATTAATAAATAAATACCTTTTGAAAACTATAATATGTATAGTAACCAGTGGCTACTATTTATAGTTTTTTATAGTTTTCGACGCTGCAGGTAGAGTAAAACTTTCACCTCTCAAAATTTCCAGTAAATTTCTAAGAAAAAATTGAGGCCTTCCCTACATCAGGTCGAGGCATCGTTGATTTTATATTGGAGCGAGATATTGCTTGCTTACCCTTGGTTATGTCCACTGGCGTATATAATATGGTCTGCTTACTTTTCTATTTTACATGCGCACAATTGCTTATGTAAAAAAGAGTTCCTACGTCGGTGCCAACATTAAAAAAAATCATTGGCGGGAAGTTGAAAAAGTGTACACGCAGCTCGGAAAGTGATTTTAATAAAACATTTCGAGTTTTTTCTGCGTATCTAATGAATATATTGCCTTTGGTAAAACAGTTTTTATCAGTAATAACCCTAAATGATTAAATTAAAATCATGTATTTCGACGAATCTACTATTTTATTTGTTTTCAGTTCTCTCTCAGTTGGTACTTGGTGCTTAGACCGAATGAGTAGTCAGCAATATAGAAGTGAGCTCACTTTCTCCAGTGTATTTCCATGAACGTAGTCAGTTCATATTATACATGTCAGTCGTTATGTCATCAAGTCGAGGCATCGTCGATTTTATATTCGAGAGAGACGTTACTGGTTTTTGTTCTACTTGCCCAATCTAGTTTATATGTTATTAGTTTGTCTAACGTTCTGCCTTGACGCGTGAGTGCGGCACATCCTTTGACAGTTTTTTCCTTGCTTTAAAACTCAACAAAAAAGGAGTTGCGTTAGAGATTGCGTTTTCTTTTCGATGAAGAGTTTGATATTTGTAAATACTGAATAAACTCAGAAATACTTCAGTAAAAATCTTGGTACTTAAGTACAAAACTAAGTTTTAAGTACAAGTAAATAGACGCTAGTACTTATGTTCAAGTACTAAGTAGGGGCATTTAAAAAGTATTGAGTTATAATAACGAAAATGTACTTTAAGTAGTACTTAAGTCTTTTTTTACTTAAGTATTGTCCAGCTCTGATTAAGAGCAGTTTGAAATTCTTTAAAATTATATTGCCTTTTCGGGCTATGAGAGAAATATTTATATATATTTTTTGCTAATTTTTCAACACATTGTGGTAAAATTTTGGATGCTGCTGATGCTACAAGATGCACATGAATGACAGCTACATCCCAAATAGAAAATATCCGGCTTTAAGTGTAAAAATTTTGCTTTCACCCCGTTTAACTCCCCACACATTACTGAGGCATTATCGGAACCTATCCCGATTAGATTATTAATTCGAATACTCTCATTTGAGAAAAGATTTATGATGGCATTATAAATATTCAAAGCAGTACATTCTTCTAATTCAATCAAACCATAAAACCGATCTTTGACCATTTTTGTTGCTTGTTGGTGGCGTTTCAGAAATTTTATCGTTATCGCCATCAATAATTGTTTTTCACTTCTTACCTTTTCACAGCAGGTTAAAAATACTTTTCCATTTCTTCTTATTTAGTTATTCACGTTTTACGGAACGTCTTATTATTTATTTTGTTAGATAGTGGCCAATAGAATACAACTAATGTTGTTCAATTAAAAAATTAATTAATTAATGTGAGATAACCAGTGTCATGCATGTGTGAACGTCAGATGACTGTTCACGAGTCACGAATCACGTCAAGCAAGTGCACTGCTTGCTTATGCTAGTGCTGTCGCTGTACTACTCACTGGTGCTGCTATACTTTTCTCGTTCTGAATCAAGTAATCAATCCAGTGTTAATTCTGTCTGATTTTGAAAACAGTATTATAATGAATAATGATGATACAGATTGATTCGAAATGATTTTGATTCCGAACTTGTGCAAGATTCTCTATTAAGAAAGGCTATCAATTTAAAAAGTCAAGTTAACACCGAATCAACAGAAAAATGTTAAATAGTTAATGCTTTTTTTCGCGAAATGGGTGATGTTCTATAAGTGGAGTAGATTTTCAAAGAGTGGAGTAGATTATCAAAAAGTGGAGTATATTTTCAGTTTAGTGGAGTAGGGAGTAAATGTGATTTTTTGGAGGAAAAGTGGAGTAGATCTACTCCAAAAGGAGTAAAGTGTCAACACTGGACAGGTTGTTTCAGGACGATTTTCAGAAAATGAAAACTATTTCCCAAGCCTGAATTTCATCAATCATTACTAAAAAAATTGAAGATAATAATCGTGTGTCGATCTAAAGGCTGCCAAGATGGTTTTCCACAGACATCACTTTATAAACTGTATCTTGGTTGCAAAAAAATAAATTTTTACTAATTTAATTTTTATTTTTTTTTGTACTTTTATAGAACTCTTTTGTATTTTAATAGAATATTAGCACTTTTGAAATTAGGCACCTCTTTTTTTTTTAATTAGCTATGAGATTCTTGTTTTACTCCTTTTGCTAACACACAAAAAAATCTAGACTGACATATCAAAAATATTTTCAAAAATAATATGAAAGCCTACTCTGAAAACTATTTCGAATACGTAACACAGCGTTAAGGAAAGAATTTTAACAAAATAATTTATATTGTGAAGTAATGCCAGAAGAATCGCTCGCTTTGTATAAAACATAATTAAAGTAAAATAATTATAGTGAGAGATATAAGCCGACTCAGATCTTCAAACCTTACTCTGATCTGTTCATTACTCAATTCATTACATTTTTGAAACGTTACAACGTTTCGTCAAATTTCTCATGCCTTTTTCCGGAGCAAATGAAACCTTTAAATTAGGCAGCATTTGAACAGTTCTTCGAAACTTGCACTTTTACACGACAACTCATCTGAAGTATGGATCAACGAAGTTAAAATAATGCGGCACTGAATTTCAGATAAAGCAATTAATAATTCTTTTGAGGCTCTTGATGTCTGCAACAAAAATGGATTCCCAAATGTCCACAAACTTTTGAAAATTATGCCACCTATGACCACGACACTGAATTAGCATTAATTCTCCACTTTGCGTCGTCATCTCAAAACCTATTTAAGGTCCACAATGGGAGAAGATTGGTACCAACTGATTATAGCTACATACTCTAAACTTACATCGGCACATAAGCATAGAAGTCGATGCAATTCCCAATGATTTTTTTCTGTACCTTGGCATATTAATAATAATAAAAATAATAAATAATAATGAAGAAAAGAATTTGTACTTATATGAATATATTGAATATATTGAATATATTCTTCGTACAAAATTTTCATTAAGCAAATACAAGAATTTTGTTTGAAGTTTTTTATCTCAAAGTCCCTCCCTTTGAAAAATCCTGCGCACGAGCCTGCTTACAATCACTTATATCCCCTCTTCGTAAGAAGTGAATACGAGCAAAAACACTTACTTGTAAGTCATTAAAATAACGGCTGCTATAAAACACCACGGAATAGGAATTTAGTTATACAATATCTCTTTGCCACTAATATTTTCAGTATATCTAGTTTGTATTTATGCACTTATCTCAATTTTTAACAAAATGTTGCTTGTACCCCTTTGCCTTTGAGCCCCTCAATTGAATTCGATCCAAAATGATTCGATCGTAATTTAAATTCGTTTGAAAATGAGTTCAGACAAAATCGAAATTGAATGGGATCGAAATTGAATTCGATCGAAATTGAATTCGTTCGAAATTGAATTCGATCGAAATTGAATTCGTTCGAACTTGAATTCGTTCGAAAGTGAATTCGATCGAAATCATCATATTCATATAAAAGTCGATCAAAATCTAGTTCAATCGAAATTGAATTCAATCGGATTCGAATTAATTCGGATTTGAATTCGATATAAATCCAATTCTATGGAAATTGAATTCGAACGAGATCGAAATCGATCGAAATTGAATTCGGTTGAAATCGAATTCGATCGAAATCGAATTCGATCGAAATTGAATTCTATCGAAATTGAATTCGTTCGACATTGAACTCAATTGAAAATAATTCGGTCGAAATAAATTCGATCGAAAATGAATCCAAACATGAAAACGAATCCGAATACTAAACGAAAATGAAAACGAAAATTAGAAATGAAAATGCTGAAATTTCTACATGACTTCCCCCGAGAAAACATACCTTTGAGTATTCAAGTTGAATTAATGTTGACAAGATGGAAATGGTAACGACGCGACGGTTCTATGTATGTTATATGTATATCAAGCAAACTGAAAAGCATAAACCTTAAAGGCACGCTCTTAAAGTACAAACAGTAAAAAATAGAGAGAGAGAGAGAGACAGAATTTTTGTCAGAATTTTCGTTCTTATGGGCCTATTGCTGTAGCTACTATTCACTCATGTAGATGTATACAAAATATATATATATGTACACACACAAACGTTATATTATCCACTTCTGGGACTATTAAATGATCATACATAACGCCATGTAAGCATTTATGTACTTTCATGTGTAACAACCTAGTCATTTTCCCTCGTCAAAAAGGGAATCCCATAAATCGTATCGTTTAAATCGATCCATAATCCAGGACCCAGATATCCTCTTTTTTTTTTTTTTTGTGGAACTGTGGGCAAAGGACATCTTTTCATTCACACACTATGTTTATTTGTTGATTCATATAGAATAAATAAATAAATTTTACCCTTTTCCATGTGTTTCTTCGGATACCCCTCCGCCTTACACCCTTTGCTGTTCCTTATCGCTTCAAGTTCTACAGTTGATTCATCAAGAAATTGCTGAATTTGAAGTTAAGTGCGAATATGTCCATTCCTAAAAAACTTTTCTTATCTGTCGAATCAGTAGTGCTTTACCTTTACACATACTCGTATATATGTATATGTAAAAAGCATTGCTCATATGCATACATACCTGTAGTTGACAAAGGTAGAAATTTGCATGAATTTACTCTGTCCACGAATGGACTTTAATCTACATGCACATGTCAAAACCGGTGAACTCCCGTAAAATGGAAATTATAATTGAATTTTCAAACTAGAGGATTTTTTTTTTATATAGGAAATTGAGTTTCCTTGTTCGAGCATAGAGTTTCCTGCATTTCCTGACGATAAAGTGTTGTCAGTGGATAATTACGATAGCAAAGAGTGTGTGTGTGTTGTTTACTCAGTGCCTAATGGAATTTCAAATTGCTTATGGGATGTGTATGTGTACTTTACCATACCTAACGAGCATTCTTAGGCAAAAAGGTTTACTTAGCAGCTCCATAGTAAGTATATAAAAGGAAGATGCGGATGGAGTAGATACTTACGAAAGTGAGTGCTATGATAATGTCAAAATATATCCGATTATAGGTAGTACTCACAACAAAAAGTACTTGAGGTTTTTTTTTATTTTCATTCATGAAAAGATAAAATTTATGGTAGCACATTTTAAGATTAACATTAGGCAGGGGGAGAGTGGGGAAATTTTAACTACGTTTTTCTCTCAAATGCCTAAGTGATTAGCATTTGATAACCTGATACTAAATAGATATACTAAAAGTTCAATACTTCATAAATGTGTTCTGTTAATAACTAAAGGCAGAAACACATCCAAGCAAGCCTCAGGCCTGGCCTCTCTCAGGCTTCCTCGCAGCTCGCCTCAAGGCTTGCCTCAGAGAAATCAAAACAAAATGATACGACCGGGCTCCGTAATATACTGTGGCTCGGTGCTGTCATTTTAATTTTGTTAGTACATCTGTTGACAGAAGTAGGCGTGAGAGAGAAAAATTTCGAACATTGAGCAAAGCGCGCCTTGCGGCTAGGCCTTGAGGCTAGCTGCTGGCTTGGTTTTGTGTTGCATCATTTAAAAACCCGTGTTGGAAATTTTGACAGCACCTCGAGGAAACCTCGAGGCCTGGATGTGTTTCTGCAAAACACTCGAGAATACTTCACAAGCCATGAAAGAGACTCCCTTCCTACCACATGCAAGGCCCAACGTAGTCCTTACATTCTAAAATATTTGCAGTGTTCTTATGTAAAACTGACAAAAGTTTGATTTGAATAGCTCCTCCGCCCTAAACTACTATTCATACATAAAAATGGTGTTCTGATAATCTTAAGCTTGCTTTCTTATCTTCCGAACCGTAATAAAATTTTCATACCTTTCCAAACAAAATTATTTAAAAAAATTTATTTAGCCAAATGACTATGATTTCTCAAACAAAAATTCTCAGCTGAGTAATCATTGTAATGTCGCTGTGCGGTCATGGCATCCCGTGGGCTGATGATATCGAATGTGCTGCCTACAGATTCGGACTCCGGCTGCACATACACACATGCAATTATCACTCAGCTGAGAAGTATTGAGCGTAAAATGGTAAGGTTACTTTGTAATCAAAACTATTTTATTATTTTGTTAAGGAAGGTATGTAGTAAGTGCAGCCTTTGGGAAGATAACGAACCAAGCTGTAAATTACTAGAAGACTATTTTTCTGTATGGATAGTAGTTGGGGCTCTATAGCATTTATAAAATCAATGTTTGGTACTTTTCCATAAGCATCAATATAGAACATTTTAGAGAACGGACTCCGAACGCACACATATAGGTTTCTGTTTCATGGCTTGGGAAGTATTCTCGAGGGTTTTGGTTTCTGCCATAAGGTACTTGAGGCAAATAAGGCCTATAGTGCCAAAATCAGGTTTAAAATAGAATAAGCACGTTGATATCAATCTCCATGCACAGACAATAAGCAAACATGCGATGCCGGTCGAAGTGTTCGTTCCCTTTGCTCATGATGACCTCAGTTGCGTAGCAAGCTTTGTGCGAGGTGGATGTTATTGCGCAGTGGTATAAAATTTTTAGGAAGAAGTTTGGAAATTTTTATCCCTTTTCATTACAATTTTGATTTGTGTTGTTGAATTAGTTACTATTCACGTTTTAAGATTGCTATATACAATACTAGTTGTCTATTTTACTAAGTGCTTAATTAATTAAAAAACGTGAAAGTTATTTTTTTACCAGACGGCTAATAAGGCCTAATGAAAAGAATGGTAGGCCTTATTACCATACACGTAGGTCTTGTTATCCTTTCCATGTATTTTTTTTTTAAATTAGTTTTAAGTTTTAATTTTTAAACCCAGCACGAGCCCAGAAACTAAACAAAGTTATTGTATCCGAACATTTTAAAGAAGTTGAGAAGCTTTATGATGAACTACAGCTACATGATCTTCCTGAGCGTATTTACAACATGGACGAAAAGGGTTGCCGGTTTACTGTTCATAATCAGGCAATAGTCATCGCTCAGCGAGCAGCCAAAAGAGTACATAATATGCAGGCCTCAGAACATGCTGAAAATGTAACTATAGTCGAATGTGTAAACGCCCTTGGAAATTCCGTTCCACCAATGATCCTTTTTACAGGTAAGAGAAAGAAACCTGAGTTCGATGACTATTTACCTACTGGATCAATTGTCAGAATGGCCCAAAAAGGGAGCATTACTACAGAGTTATTCGTGGATTTCATTAAACACTTGTGCACACAATGTTTGAAATATTATCATGAAGAGTGTGTTGGTCTTACTAAAAATGATAAAGATAAATTTGTATGCCCCAACGACTACGATTAGAGGCATTAATGACTGAGCAAATAAGTTCCTCTTCAAAAGGCAATTTTAATTAGAATTAAGTTTCAGAAATTCTGAGTTTAAGTTTAAAGGCCTTATTAAACTACCCCCGTATAATAAAACCTAAAGTATTTGTTTTTTTGTACGTTAATTTTTTATATTTAGTCTGAGAAGAAATGTTAATTTTTTTGTATTCCTTTTTATGCAATAAAGCAAAGTTTATTATGCAGAACATCTTTTATTGTATTAAACTATAATTCTTGAAAAAGTATAGTTTTTAAATAAGGTAGGCCTTATTTGCCTTCGATACCTTATAATTTATTGAGCGGTTTTACTTTTTTCCATGAACTTTATTCTTATCATTCCTCTCTATGTCCTCTTATGGCTGATAATTCTTTTTGTGTTGCTACTCACATTAAAAACAAAAATATCCAGAAATTTCATAACTTTTTAAAGGACTCACAATCAATATAGTATATTCCATCCATTCGTACTCGTCACCTCGATATCGGCGGGAACGATAAGGTGTACTAATTAGCTCGTCTTTGTGCAGCTTCAGAAGCATCCTCCTTTATTATCAGGATCGCACTAAAACACCAAATACCTTGCCATGAGTATTTCGGTTTGTGCCGACTAACAGGATAGTCATCTTTAGTTAGATGACCTTCGGGTCGAATTCCGAAAGAACTGTAAACCTAACCCAAACCTAACAAACAAGGTATTGAGACTAAACAAGCCAACTCTGAAAACTCTTGATGTTAATTTTCACTGGGCCCTCTTTTCTCAGGGGTCACGTTCACAGGATGGAGTTTGTTGATGATCCTGTATACAGTGTATGCGGAGAGGAATCCGAAACGGTGACACACTTTCTTTGTCACTGTTCGGCTCTCTCAGGAAAGCGTTACAGATGCTTTGGCTCAAATCTCCTGGACGAACTGTATGAAGCCGATAAGGCGGGTTGGGGGTCTGTAAGAGCGGCTGGTTGGAACCGATGAGCAATTGCTTATAAATTAGAGAATGAACAATGGGCCTTGTTGTGGTCTGCTTTCCAGGGATCCCGCTAGAGGTCTCAACCTTTTTTCAATACAAGCATCCATCCCGATGAGTTTGTTAATTCTAAAGATCCTCTTATTATAATAGCTGTTTCTGATAAAGCATTTCACGTAGTAAATACGCTCAGAAATACTTTTGCACTAGATACCAAAATGCCTCCTTGGAGAAAGAGTGGAGACTGGTAACCTTATAAACAGATTTGAGATCTTTTCCTACAAGGTAAGGTCATCTGATAAAGTAATGCAAATTTTTCCCATATCTTCAAAATGAAAAAATAACAACTTAATTGAAATTTTTTAATCACTTATGTATTTGCCATCGTTCTCTATAGTTGTTTTCCATCTACCTAAAGGGTTTTCCAATAAGAGGTGTTATTTTAATTAGCCCGCTATTTCGGTAGATGTCACTTTCGGAGCTGTCATTTTTTGACATTTGACAAGTAGAAACTACGCCATTAATAAAAATGGAACGATACAAGTTTTTCAATACCTTTCTTGTAGAAGTCCTTAGGCTTTTAGGTGAAATATTCTACATCAACTACCGTTCTTTCGTCCTCTCTATTATTTATCTCCCTTTGCTGTAAGTACTGTACTAAATAAACCTGAAGACTCCGGAATAGGTCTGAAGGAGCAATATCTGGTGAGTAAGATGGGTGAACTATTATGCCCCATGCGACTCCTTGTATTTTTTCTTTCGCGGCTGAAGGCCATGTTAGGCTGATTATGAGATGTGCTCGGGGCATTGGAGTTAATCTAAACTCTTTTTTGCTTGATATTCTTGTAAAAGACCTACGTTTTGCCACAGGTAACAACTCTTCCAAAAAATGGCTAGTTTTTTAACCTGATTAAGAGTTATGGCAAATGTCCTTCCTTTTTTCACATTGATCTTCCTTACAAGTTGTGAGAACTTTTGCACCTGATCAATCGAAATTTTAAAATGCAACTCATAAACAGAGTTCAAGTCAAGTCAAGTTCTGTAAGTGCTATTGTACCTAGTTTACCGTTGGTGACTTTTCCTTAAGTGATTTAATATTCCTTATTGTTTTCTTAGGGCGTATGGGCTTATTTTTGACCCTCAATTCTATTTGATGTCATATTTTCGGATCGTTGTCTCCTTTTGGAATTGTTTTAAATTTGCTTCGTTGTCGTCTATTTCTGTACAGCTATTGCGCGATATCAGCTGTAATAATTATAATTCTCGCTATCATGTTATTTTAGCAGGGTGAGGAAGGATAGAGGATGGGTGAAAGCAGTTGCACCGCTATTAATATCCCCCCAGGGGCATATAATTTTACTCCCATAATAAACCCTTTCTTTCAAATTCCTAAAAATTTTGCATCCCATATGGGACGACCCAAAAAAAAAAAACAAAAAAAGGTTACTACGTGAAAGACTACATGGTCCTCATTCACGTAAGGGTAATGTATTATGTCGTGTCTGTGAATGCCCATAAACCATATCTTACCAGCAATTTTCTACTCATGCCAGCGGTTACTAACGGTGTGATATTATTAATAATAGCCATTTCGTGTGTAAGCTTGCGGCACTCCATAATTGATAACGTATAAAACATCTAGGATGATGCGATTATATATTAAAATTAGTCATATATGCTTTTTCATCCCTGAATACTTTGCTCTACTTTTTAGTAATTTGGAAAAATGTTTTGTTAATGCTATTTTAGAGTATCACGAGATAAATTCAATTCATTAGCAGCACAGGCTTCTATAGATTTACAGGACTGTAAGCTGGAACCGTTTTGATGTGCAAAATCTTATTGCAATTATCACGGGACACTGCCTATTTGGCAAACATGCAGAGCACATTCAAACTCAATACAATGTGATTTCTGCAGAAGCTCTATAGACGAGGAGGAAGTTGAAGGCGTTCAGCACAGCACCTACTGTGTGAATGCCCTAACCTTGCAAAGTGTAGGAGGAATACGATTGATAGCTACTTTTCTACGAATTGACGGAATTAGAAGACAAGAAGTTTGGGGACCTGGTAAGGTTAATTAACTCTTGTGGCTGGTTTAAACGCAACCCCTAAATTTTCCAGGCTGGGTCCCAATAGGGTAACATCATAATGGTCCATAGATAGTCTAAAATAGGCTGATCGCATATATGTTCCGATGTCCGCCACTCTAACCTAACGTAATAGGTCCGTTTGTTGAAAATCCGGGGTAAACCTAGAGCTACACCGGGCTAGATTATTATTATTATTATTTTTTTTTTTTGATAAACCTAGCTTACACTAAAAATTTCTCGGGGTAATAGTTTGACATTTGTCACTTGAGAACTGTCACTTGCAATTTGTTGCTAATTGGGGCACATAAATTAGGTCTGTCTGTTTACTCGAAAGTTTTTACTCGGTGTAAAAACTTTTACGCATTTTTACTCACAAACCGTCTGTTTACTTTTAGCTAGTAAAAATCGGATAAATTTATACGTTTTCCCTCTTGCACAAAGTTGCACATTTTTACTCATGATTAAGAAGATGTGTAACTTCGATATGCAATCAGCTGACTGTCAAAAGTATTAAATTTGACGTTAATACGATTGTTGTGTTATGAAGTGGAAAGTGATTTGATTTTAAGCACATTTTTTTTTTTCATTTTTTAATTAAATTAGAGAAAAATATTTTACTTAATCACAATTATTATTTTCAATCCTTGCTTTGCATAGAAAACTTCTATGTCAAATTTTTGACATATGACAAGCTGAATAAAATTTACTGGAGAAGTGTCTGGTAACTTTTCCTTAGTTATCCCCTCTACCACATAAAAGTTTTTACCTGTTTTTTACTCAAAGATTTTTGCTCAAAAGTAAACACACAGACCTAAAATTTACTTGAGAAGTGTCTGGTAACTTTACTTGAGTTATCCCTTCTACCGTATAAAAGTTTTTACTTGATTTTTACGCAAAGATTTTTACTCGAAAGTAAATAGACAGACCTATTACTTCTTGAGCAAAAATAAGCAAAAATTAGATGAAAAGAAATAGATAATTAGCTAGAGCACATTTTATTTGTCTTTACCCATTTTATAAATAACTTTATGGAATTATAATTTTACTCAGAAGATCTGTCAGAGAAATGTTATTACACTAAGTTTACCGCCGTACGTTCAGCCGCACGCAGAATGTCACATAATGTCACATTTTTATACAGCATGTCGTTCAGGCAACCGAAGTGTTGTAATTTCCCCAGTACATCAATGTGCACATTTTTACGCTACGTTTTGTTAGTGTAGTGTTTCGGTGCGCTTAGTAGTTTTGACATTTAGCGTAGTTTTATTCTTAAAGAACTTTCAAAAATGGCATATCTAATCACACCAACCGTTCAGTTGCTATCCCTACTTTTTCAATCATTTGATATGCAGACCGTCGTGCTAAAAAGCACATCGGTGAACGCACGGCCAGTGTGTTAAAAACTTGTTCGCTAAACGCAAAAACTCTGGGTAAATATTGAAGGGGAAAACTTACACGGTGTTTTCATCGAACAAACCTAATATTAGCAGCTGGACGAACTACATTTGCTATCGTATTTGTGGCTACATATCGATATCTATCTCTCCCTCTTGCTATTATCTCTCTCTCTCTTGCTATCTCTCTCTCTTCCTATTGCTCTCTCTCTTTTTCTCTCTCTCTCTCTCTCTCTCTCTCTCTATCTATCTCGCTCTCTCTCTCTCGCTCACTCTCTTTCTATCTCTATGCTGAAAAGTTACAATATTATACTACCTCCTATCCCACTGTTGCTCAATTCCCCCCATTCTCCCTTATGTTATGAATAGATGCGTAGCAAGAAAACGAACAGAATCTCGACTTACGAGATCCGAGCCCTTCTGCGGCCTTATAAAAAGGCACCTAGTAGGAAAACTAATGTCCAATATTAACTTCCCACACCCATCCAACTTCCTTATTCCTCTAAATCCGAAAACTACCAAACAACAGACAAGAACACAGCCTGCCGTCGCGCAACAGGCTGTAATAATTTCGACATCGTGTAACCTTAAGTTAATAAATATTCGAACAATTAAAGTGTGTAAAGTGAATCAAAGACAAAAGTGAATTCGAGGCTAAAATTAAAGCCTGTACGTAAACAATTTCTAATATCCCGGGATATCGGTTCGGTTTAAAATTTCGACATAATTCGTTAAAATTCGTTAATCGCGTGTGAAGTGCACTTGACTTGACTTGAAACTAATGTCCAAACAAGAAAAGGTTCACTATAGCTACAATGGCAGAGACTTCTTGGGGTAAGATACCCGAAGAAGTTCATTAGCTTACGACACAAAGACTTTAAAAAGTCATCAAATGTGCGATAAGCACCAGATCAATCTATTCACTGGCCTATGGACTAGACATTGCTCACTTAAGTAGATACTTAAGAAAATAGGTAAAACCACAGACGATAGCTGCCGATTGTGCAATGAGAAAATAGAGTTTGCAGAGCACGTACTCTTTGAATGCGCAGGACTTGCTCGCCAAGGACTTCAATGTCTGGGTAAGGTGTTCGTAAGCCGCATCAGATGTTCGGAAAATTGAACCTAATAATATCCTTCCTGAAATGGGCAAGCATGGATTGAACACGGTAGGAGTTGCAGGTTGCAGTTCCTAGAGTTCGGATCTCCTGTACCCACCGCGGGGGGTAATAATAAATAATAATAATGAGTAATAGATACGTTTATAACTGGCAAAAGAACGCACATAAAAACGAAGACAAAAAATTAAAAAATCTCAACTTAGCTTAAGCTGTAGAAAATGGAAGGAGCTTCAATATACAATTAGATTTATACATCTGACTTAAAAATATAACATTATTGTAGAAACTACGTAGAATTACCAACTAACTTCAACTCAACATTTTTATACTCCTAAGTCCATCTATAATACTCAAATCACTAAAGTCACCCAATTCACAACACCCTAGAGGTCTAGCTTAATTAGTATATCCGTTATCATAGAAATCGTAATAAAGATGAACGACATATAGCTCATGCTGTTGTGATCCCATTCAACGTCCTCTATACTGGACGTTTATCCAGTTAAAAATGTAGTGTCCATGATTGGAGCTTTGAGAATGTGGATTTCTACAAATAGCTAAAGGAACCCATGTTATTCGGACCAATTACCTCTTCTACTTATTTGATAAATAGACTCGCAACGCAACGTGAAAACAGAGCCTTCCATATGGTAAGATCTTTGCATACATAGGTAGCAGCTTCTTTTATCAGAGTTGTAATAAAAAAACGTTGGTTGAGCAATTATAAGTCTTTTGTTGCGACATATGAGTACTTAGATAAAGGGCCAAATATTAAATATTTTTAAAAGCAGACTTGTTCACCCTATATTTCGTAAAGTCCCAAGTTTAGATGGAGATTAAAAGAAATGAATGAATCATGTACTGTTGGAGATGTTCAGGGCTTTTAAAATTTTAGTCTTCCTCACAGACTATGAAATGGCTTCTGAACGTGTCTAGATTGAATATCTGTGGGTCTTCTACTTCGATGAATCGAGGTATCGTGATGAAATGTATCAATTATAATTGGATGTTAAACAATTTTAATATACAGGGAATCGACATCAAGAGCAAGAGAACGAAGTGTAGTCAATTAAAATTGCCAGGACTGCAACGAACGACGATCGCAGTTTATTGCTCGTTGGCAGGCTTAATTATGTGTATTCTAATGTGGAATCATCATTTGGAAGGCATTAACGCTTCCTTCATTGGTCTAGAGTCATTCGTTATGTGACTATTAAGAGAGATCAAACTAAAGTAATCGTACTGACGCAATGTTTCAAATCGAATAGGCAAACCACACATTGGTAACAGAGAGCTAACAAAAAAATTATACCTAAGTAAACAGGAGGAGGCGAGTTTAATATCCACATACATATTTCGTATGCTATTTGAAAACACCAAGGAGTACCTTTTGATGTATTGCACTTAGCTGTTAATTACAGAAACAGAAATAAGATAATGAATTGAAGAAATCCATTCAGATTTAACAAGGAACTACTAATCGAGTCTCATTTGTGCACTTTTAATTCAATTATTATTATGCTACAAATCACATTTGGACCGCATAGCAATGGTGGACATTTTTGGACACGCATCTTTACCACCTTTATTCTTCCGATGACCAACCTAAATATGTGATTTATGATCACTTTAAAATTGAAGAATTTTCATAAGATGCAATTCTGACTACTGATTGTAAGCAGGCATTTTTACATAATTTTGTCAGGAGTGTAAAACAAGATTCGAGGCGCCTCCAAACATAACAAACATTTAACAAACATTTGTCAAACGTTTATCAAACATTTGTCAAACTTTTATCAAATATTTGACGGATGTGGACGCAAATTTTACATTAATAAATGTTTATAAAAGTTCCAATTTAATTCAAATGAAATGGAAAACATTAATGTTTGTTAAAGTTTGTTCAATAAAATTTCAGTCAGTTTTCAACAGCTGTGGATAGTGAAATTTCATTTTGGAATTTTTTAATATAAAGTATTAATCATCAAAGAGAAATGGGACAAGAAAATATTAGAATTATTAGATTCTTGTAAGATTTCGAAATCCGGAAAGATCGTCAATTTTCTGTTCCACCATCTCTTTTTTCGGAAATTTTCCTCAAATCTTGAGGCAAGTATGAGGAAAGATGTTGCAATGCACGTTACTTCACTCACTAAACATTTGGTAAATATTTTTCACATAAATATTATATTAGATTTTTGACAAATGTTTGAGAACTGTTTTACAAATGTTTTGACAAATGTTTGAAAAATGTTTGAAAAATGTTTGACAAATGTTTGTTATGTGTGAATGTAGCTTAATAGTAGAGTTTAGCCATAAAATATCTTCCTAGTAGTCTGAATTCAAGAGAAGCGACTTTTTGTTTACGCTACCAGCGTGGAATAGCAATAAAGCTTATATGTGATCCTACGTTTAAGAGCTTACTTAATACCATTTCTTTCGATGTTATCTAAGACGAGTCGTTGTGTCGCGCACATCATAGTTATTAATTAGCACAAACCAGAGCAAGAAGGGCTTCTAACTTCAGCAATAAAAGCAACTTGTACCACATTTACCTACAATGTCCGGCAAAACAGGACAGCTAACAGCCATACCCCAACTACAATCAGATTAAGCAATTAACAAAGTTAACAAAAATTATTTTACTACAAACTCACTAATGGTCCCCTTAAGTACATAGGTACATAATCGACCTTAAATAACTTTTCGCTAACTTTCGCTGATACGGAATAAAAAATTTCGTATAGCCAACTTCAAACAAATTTTTAGTCTTTATACACAGGATCACAGCTGAGTTTTACAGCCAATTTCGTTAACTTTACCAATTTTCGTTAAGTCACTTAATCTGAGGAGTCCAGTTTTAATCTTAAAAAATGTTAAAACAGTTTTATCAGCGTTGACATCATAATCAACTGTGTCAAACTCAGGACAGAATGCGACGATACTCATAGCTTACTGGATATATCGGGCAACACTGAAACTAACTACAAGCGGTTACAGTACTATACATAAACTTTGTTTGCAATTCAACGAATTCGGTTTTACGCTGTAGGCCTTTGGTTTTTCGCTGTCTTTAGTCATTTTATGATTTGGGATTTGTTCTTTTTCCCGTTCTAATGCATTATCAATTTTGGCTGAACTTGGCTTCATCCTTTGAGTTTGAAAAAAATTAAAATCGTTTTCTGAATATAGGCAAAATTTAAAGCTCTTTCTAGTGCATTGATACTATTTTTGGATTTCCATTGTTTTTGGATTTTTGCTGTTTTTTGGATTTTTGCTGTATTTGGATTTTTGCGGTTCTTGGATTTTCATTGTTTTTGGATTTTTGCTGTTCTTTGGATTTTCGCTGTTTTTTTGATTTTTGCTGTTCCTTAAATTTTCATTGTTTCTGGATTTTTGCTGTTCTTTCAATTTTTGCTGTTCTTTGGATTTTCGTTGTTTTTGGATTTTTGTTATACTTTGGATTTTTGCTGTATTTGGATTTTTGCGGTTCCTTGGATTTTCGCTGTTTTTTGGTTTTTGCTGTTCCTTAAATTTTCATTGTTTCTGGATTTTTGCTGTTCTTTCGAGTTTTGCTGTTCTTTGGATTTTCGTTGTTTATGGATTTTTGTTGTTTCTTGGATTTTCGTTGTTTTTAGATTTTTTGTGTTCTTTGGATTTTCGTTGTTTTTGGAATTTTGTTGTTCTTTGGATTTTCGTTGTTTTTGGATTTTT
Source organism: Dioctria rufipes (assembly GCA_963924295.1). Lineage (NCBI taxonomy): Eukaryota > Metazoa > Arthropoda > Insecta > Diptera > Asilidae > Dioctria > Dioctria rufipes. The sequence goes on along the minus strand of OZ002744.1, from coordinate 27,535,861 downwards.
GCTGTCCTTTGGATTTTTGTTGTTTTTGGATTTTTGCTGTTCCTTGGAATTTCGCTGTTTTTGGATTTTTGCTGTCCTTTAGATTTTTCCTGTTTTTAAATTTAGCTGTTCCTTTGGATTTTCCTTGTTTTTGGAATTTCGCTGTTCTTTAGATTTTTGCTGTTTTTGGATTTTTGGTGTTCTTTGGAATTTTGTTGTTTTTGGATTTTTGTTGTTCTTTGGACTTTCGTTGTTTTTGGTTATTCACTGTTTTTAATGAATTCGTCATTCGTTCTTTTTTCTTTTGCTGTTTGTAATTATTCAGTTCATCAATGTCTAACATCATTCCGCTGTGTTTTATGATTCACAATCGTCATTTTTGGTAATCGCCATTTTTGGTAATACGTCAATCGCCATTTTTGGTAATACGCCGCTATTCTCATTTGTTGTCATTGTTTAATAACTATTTTTCGGTCATTATTTGTTTTCTTTTTCATTCGCTATCTTTGGTAATCCGATTCGCTATTATCAGTCATTGATCTTTGCTTATTCTAGTTATTCGCTCTATCCAATCATTTGCTGCCTTTGGTTATTCGTAGTTTTTAGTTATTCGCTATAATCGGTCATCCGTTACCTTCGACATTCGGATATGTTTCGCCATTCATTCTTCTTTCTATTTTCGCTCGTTCTAGTTATATACATATTAGTTGTCTTCAGAAATTCGCTGTCTTTTGTCTTAGCTATTTATTCGCTGTTTTTGATTATTTTCGGTCATTTATTGCTTTTAATTGATCACATTATTTTCAGCTGTTTCTATATTCTTCTCTACTTTTTCGCTCTAATTTTAACGCTATTTTGAGCTAAATAAAATAAATTAAATCAATTGCTCACAGATGAAAAGATGCATGTAAACTAAATCAATACCAGGAAATTCAATAAATCTTTACCAGTATAATTTCTATGTGCACTTTTAGTTTTTCTAAGTAGATTGAAAGTTGAAACTAAAAAGTTCATAGACATTTTAGACGAACTAAACTTCATAAATCAAGAGTTTTTTCGTTATTTATTGATACTTCGTTCTTTTTAACAGCGGAAATCAACTTTTTACCTACCTACTTTGCATTTGCGAATGCAGTGAGAAAACTTTTCTCTGCTACCACAGTACACTACAGCAAACAGAGTAATAATTCTGCTTGCTGCACTTTTTTTTTTTTTTTTTAAATTGAATGCAATTTCCAGGATTTTCTCGTAATTTTCTGTTTTTCATGTTTTTTTTTTCTTCTTGTTTTGATTTTTCCATAGCAATGAACATTTTACATCATTTGTATATGCATGCATGAATCACTTCACTCACTCATTTAATGGGTCTTGGAAGCGCCACCCGCCGCCAGTTTACTCATTCAACTCTGCGACTCAAGAGTTTTTCATTTCATTTTATTTGCCCCCTAGTTTCCTTGTAATTTCGAATTGCATAGAAAAGCGAATAGATGAGCAGAAGTAGAGAGACAGACAAAAAGAAAAGTCTGAAGAAATCTAAGTAGAAAAATGTGTGTGTGTGTGTGTGTGTGTGTGTGTGTGTGTGTGTGTGTGTGTGTGTGTGTGTGTGCGTGTGCGTGTGTGTGTGTGTGTGTGTGTGTGTGTGTGTGTGTGTGTGTGTGTGTGTGTGTGTGTGTGTGTGTGTGTGTGTGTGTTAACTTTGAGAGCTTTAGATAACCACGTTCCACTCTGATTATATGCAAATTTCTAAAATCTCTGCTTAAATGGCTGCAGAGAAAGATCTAGATCCCCTCCTCCTACATGGCGTGTGTATAGTAAACTTAAATAAGTCCCTAGAATGCTATAAAATTAACTAATTTTTTTCTCTTGTTATTTTACAGTTATGAGGTGCTGAATGTAGCTGGATCCAAGCAAAGTAAAAGCTGTGGTGATCTTCTGGAAATGGACCCCAATTCTACAGAAGCACAGGAAGCAATAGCTCTCAAGAAAGCACTGGAATGGGAACTGAGCTTGGATTCAAGAGACCTTCGATCACATGCTTGGTACCATGGAGCTATACCCAGACAGCGTGCAGAAGAAATTGTACAGAAGGAAGGAGATTTTCTGATAAGGGATTGTGCCTCACAGCCAGGCAACTATGTTCTAACATGCCGTGGTAAAAATACCGTGCTGCATTTCGTCATAAACAAGGTAATTCAGATACAGTCAATTGGTAATCATACGCACACCTAGACGAATTCGTATTAAATTTAATTAGGATTCAGATTTTAAGTATAATTTGCCTTTCATGAGGAAAAAAATCACAATATTCATCTAGTACATCTCCATCATCTTCATCCACCACCAAGTAAATCCAAAGACTCGACATCCCTCACAGCTTTATTAAATGTTGCGAAATTGTTGCGACAACGGCAAGAAAATCACTGGCAAAATTATCGATCGAAATGCTTAACGTAATCTTAGAGCGATTAGGAATGAGACTTCTGTTCCTTTTCTGACTTAGGCGTACATTTGCTCTCCGACAATCCTTGGTAAATCCCGTATGAATGGTAATCTTCAAGTCACCTTTCTATATATTCAACCGACTGCTTTCCCTTCGCGTCGCATCGTCACATTCAGATTCATATTGAATGTTTGCCGGTGGTGAAAGCTTTTAAGTATCTCAAGATTATGTACCGCACCACCATCTTTGGTATGCACCTTAGGGAACTATACTGCCTCATATACCCCCTCGGTGTCTGTCGGTCTATGAATCTGTGAAGTGTAAATTTTTCTCCTCTTAAAATGCTAGGGAAAATTCTGGAAAAAAAAAAACTGAGAGTATTTGAACAGAGATAAAATTGAAAACCGCTAGGTTAATCGTTCTATTAAATCTGAATAATGCTTGCAGCCGTCATCATCATCGCCACTATAGGAAACTTTCTACTTGGCTTGAAAAATCCTTTTCAACTCCATTAAACATTTTTCACCTCTTGTACAAAAGACTTTTGAGTAGTGTGGGTGGGTTAGGTCTAAGCAGCTAAGCAATTTAGCTTCAGGCATTTGGTCCCTTTTATTCGTAAGAATTGTGTGATGAAAAAATGTGTGAACGTAAGCAAATTGAGAGAAAATTTAGAAGCTTTTTGTTCATTCACCGCCCTTCGTACTTAATTGGAGGTATGTAAATTGTGGAGTAAAGTTGTTATAAGAAATTTTTAAAGGTTTTCTGTGTGATGTTAGCCCTTACATTCTTCTTTGACGAAGATTCACATCTGATGGTATGACGTTGTCTGTCTCATGTCCGTTGCCTACTAAAGATGTACTGAGTGCTGGTCTTTGGATGCTTTTCTCAAAATTCTGTTGTGCTCTGGAAGTTCATTACGCTCGATCACTTGGACGAGACTCTTGGTAGAAACCCACCTCGGATTATTAGAAAAAAATTATTGCCTAACTCTTAGAGTTGTGGTAAATGTTGAGCTGGTTGGTCCTCCATATAGATGGCTGAGCTGAGAGCTAGCAACCTTTTCTCTTATAAAAAACCAACCTGTTATACGAATCGACAATTTCGAATTTGGACTAACGAAGTCGGACCCTTGCTTTTCGTACAAGAACAAAATTTGGATAATAGAATGTGAAAACTCTAGTTGGATGATGGAGATTTATTTATTTATTTTAATTTTCTACAGATTACAATATCGTATAGACCTGCAGTTGTTGTATTAATTAATTCTAAGAAGAGGTAAATCATATCTTGTCATAGGAATATCAACAATTGATGAAAATTTATTAAAAATTAAGGAACAATTGGAAATAGGCTCATGATTACCATAATTCGTTCTGTGATGAGGAACATACAGCAAGCACCTAAGAACGAATTTGCCTTTCCGGAGCATATATATGTACTAATCAATGATAATAACTCGGGCGAGTTAAATCTATAATCCAAAATATCTTTAACAAAAGTCGTACAGTTAATCTCCCGTCAGAATTCCAATTAAGATAAACCTAACAGTAAATATCTTCCAGAATATGAAGGTAAATTATCATATTGGTGCATGCATTTGTAAAGCACAAATCTATTGAAGATTTTCTGTATTGATTCAAGACGATTAATATGAACCTTGTAATAGTGACATCAAACGACACATGAATATTCTAAAATAGACCTTACCAAAGCGAAAAAGAGAACATTAAAAGTGCGAACATCTCTGAAGTCTTTAGAACTACGCTTAATGAATGCTATGCATCTATGAGCCTTACAAGCTATCAACTCAACATGTGGAATGTAACTCAATTTAGTATCATGTATAACCCCTAAGCCATTAATTTCAAAATCCCTAGGAAGAGTACTGCTATTTATAAGATAATCAAAAGTTATTGGATTGAATAAACGATGAACTATCATAGATTTACATTTACCAATGTTTAAGTAAAAATAGTTCACAGAACACCACGAATCAGAGAGACCAATATGATCACGTTGTAGGAGTGCGAAATCATTCACAAAATTGACTTTAAAAACAATTTCACGTCATCAGCAAACATCACACATTTAGTGGAGTTCAAACTTTCGACTGTATATATCGTTAATAGAAAACAAGAAGAGCGAAGGACCTAAGTGGCTACCTTGAGGAACGCCAGAATTATCGTTAATCTCTCTGAAGAGGACTTTACCAATTTTTACACAGTCAACTTGTTTACCTTGGTCAAGGGAAATTTGTGACAGTCGAACGACCTGGAAAAAACCGTGCTGATTATTCTCAAAATTAATTAATTTGGATCCCCTGATTTGAAAATAGGTGTAATAAAACAGCGCTTCAATATGCGGTTCAATATCAATTATGTCAGTAGAAATGTTTAGTAGTACGTCTTCAACTGCGTTCATTGGTAACTGCCTATCAGAAACAGTTTCAGACACAGCCTTTTTTATTTTAATAGTAAATTTGATTCGGTGATCCTACTTTGGAGAGTTTTTTTTTTTTTTTATATTATTAAGCCAAGCTCAGGGGATACCCTATGATGCAAAGCACAGCGTGGCAGGAAGGAGATAGGGAAAGGATTAAGGGATATGAGGAGAGCGGCGGAGGTGCCGATGTATGTCGCCCTTAAACTTTTGCAGGTTGTATGCCGGAGGAAAGACAGAAGATGGTAGACTGTTCCACATTCGCACAGCTCGGGATAAGAAAGCATCACGGAATTTTAGTGTACGGCCGAAGGTAATTTGAAGGGTAAAAGGATGAGCGCGGGATGCAGCGCGGGTATTGCGTGCAGGAACTATTCTACAAGGGATCAGACTAGATATTTCGTCAGAACATTGGCCATGCATATAGCGATAAAGGAGCGAAAGGCATCCAACATTGCGACGGTGCTCGAGCGAGTCGATATGACGAGTAATTGCCACATCGCCAATGAGCTTGCAGGCTCTCTTTTGGACAATATCCAATGAAGCTAAGGCTGTGCGACCAGCCCCGGCCCAGATATGGGAATTGTATTCCATTCTAGGTCTGATGTAGGACTTGTAGAGGAGCGCTATATTTGATGGGCTGAAATATTTCTTACACCTTTTCAAAAAACCAAGACATTTTGATGCTTCTTTGGCAACCGAGAAGATGTGATCTGTCCAGCTTAACTTACTGGAAATATTAATGCCAAGAATTCTGAGTGACGGTGATTCAGAAATTAATGCACCATCAAACGAAACGGGAGTGGTTAAGTGATGGTCTTGTTTTAATGAGATGAGACAGCTTTGGGTCTTAGATGCATTGAATTCGACGCGATTCACTTTGCCCCAAGCGAGAATATTGTCAAGATCCTTATTCAGCGATCTAATCATGCAGTCTCGTTTAACACATGCGGCGTTCCCTCTGGAATCTGCAAGGGTGTCAAAGGAGTATGCGAAATCAAGGGTACTGTCATCAGCAAAGCTATGGATAGGATTGAAAGTAAGGGAAAGCAGATCATTAATGAAGATTAGAAATAGAGTCGGAGAAATAACAGAGCCCTGGGGACACCGGCATTAATAGGATGAGGATCAGATATAACGCCATCTAATACAACACGTATTTGGCGACTAGATAAAAAACTTTCAATCCATAATAGAAGAAGAGGGGAAAGACCAAGTGCTTTGAGTTTGGCTAAAAGGGCTGAATGCCAGACTCTATCAAAGGCCTTTGAAATATCTAGAGCAACGATTTTGGACTCACCAAAATTGTGAAGACTACAGTTTCTTGTATCGAGCCATACACGGTTCTAGATCTGATTGAAAATTCACAGTTCTTTCGTTTATATGATTATTTGTCAGAAAATGATCTGTCAATTTATTTGCCATTTGAAGGCTATCAAAAAATAAGCTGGTGGATATTGAAGACGGAATTTCGTCCTCATATGTGGGTCAACGTCTTCCAGTGCAATAACTCGTGTTCATTAAGAAATCTGTCAACAATTATTTCGTTGATATCCAAATGGTTGAATTAAGCCAGTAGTATTAGGAGGCAAAAAACCTATTTTTACATTAGGAAGGATGCTCTAAAATTGGGTGACCAGCCACATTATCTATCAATTATTTGCAATCCAATGAACTGACAAACTTTTAATATTGACACCTTTAAAAGCTCGTGGTAGGAGAGATTTATTGATCAACAGAGGTTTTCCTTCCTTAAAGTCACTGGCACTTTTTTTATGTTTTGCTATGTATGTTCGGCTTGGCATACTTTTCCAGAAAAGACCGATCTTATCGGCGTTAAAACCTTGGACCCTATTGTGTCCATATTCTTCAATTAATTTGGCCCGCTGTGAAGGGAATTCTTTGGCAGCTACAATATTTCCAGAAGCCTGCCTTTCTAGAAATCTTTGCAACCATTAAATTACTAGCAGCAAATTTATTTTTGTTGTCGTCGGTGAGTTTCGAAGAAGTTGATGGTTTCACTTTTTCTTATTTGTTCATAAGTTCTTAAAGTCTTCTGCTTAATAGTATTGGTATGAAGTAATCTGCGAAGCGCTGGTGTATGCGGTAGTGAGACTATAAGACCCAATCTCTGTCCCAACGTGTTGAATAGGTACTTTGTTGGTAATCAGCAATTGGCAGATTCCGAACAATATACGCCAATGTTGTACATATCCGATGATAACACGACAGATTTCAGTTTTCATGGTGTGGATAGAAGTGAGCTACTTAATGCTATTTTTGCCATCAAATCAAATGCTATCGGTCCTGATGGTATGTCCCCCAAAAATTTTTGAAGATAATCGCTCCAACTATTATCGGCCCTCTGCTGCATGTATTTAATACCTGTATCTCTAAGTCTGTTTTTCCTATCTCCTGGAAGACTTCGAATATAGTTCCCATTCCAAAAAGAGGGACGTGTACCCGTCCTGAGGATTATAGGCCTATCAGCCTACTTTGTTTTCATTCCAAAGTGCTGAGAAAGTTGCTGTATTGGAAAGTATATGTATATGAAAACGCCGTGTACATAATAAGAGCTCTCCACCTCGATGCCAGCTAGCAAGTATATAGTGAGAAACAAAAGTTTTGTATGGCAACACCTAGAAGGGGTAATCCTATTTAGTCCATTTTTGTAATTTAATTTACTATTGCTATGAAAACACCATGCTACATATTTTAGTTCTCCACGTCAACGCGTTTCCAGTGGAGTTCCACAGGGATCCATTCTTGGTCCTCTATTCTTTACCCTATATATCAACGATTTGCCGCTTGTAACTCGTGACGTTAATATTCATATTTATGCGGATGACGTTCAAATTTATCTTAGTCGCCCCATAGGTTTGATGGAAGACTGTGTGGATAGAATCAACAGCGATTTACTCGAAATTAGTAAGTGGGCATTTGCGCATAATCTTAAAAGAAATCCTAAAAAGTCTCAGTGCATTGCCTTTTCAACTACTTCGATGGATTCTTCGGATCTACCAGCTGTCACTGTGGATGAAGTTGCGATTCCGTACGTCAACAAGGTCCGTAATTTGAGCGTTACACTTAGTTCGAATATGAAATGTTGCGACCATATTCAGGCCTCCTTTTCCAAAATTTACGCAACTCTTCGTCGCTTATGGCTATCGGCTAGTTTTCTGTCGCCCCAATTGCGTTGCCATCTAATCAAGACTTTAGTCCTTCAACACTTTACTTATGGTTGCCTTGTTTTTAGGAAATTGGATTCAAGCTGCACTAGAAAATTAAATGTCGCGTTCAATGACTGCGTCAGGTTTATTTTTGGATTATGAAGGTTTGACCATGTGTCTCATCTTAGATTTGCTCTACTTAGATGTCCGCTGGAAGTGTATCTGAAGCGGAGAGTTTTATTTTTTATGTACAACCTTATTACTACAACTAAACCTACATATCTGGCTAACTTGTTCTGGCCTCTTAACTCTGCCAGAGGGCGTAAGTTTTTAATACCTCGATTCCTAACATCAGTCTTTGAAGGTTCTTACATTGTTTAGGCAGTTCGTTCTTGGAACGAGCTGCCCGGTCACATTCAGCGGGCAGATTCATTCGGAACATTCAGACGGGTACTTGTTGATTTTCTAGAGTAACTCTCGTTTTTGTCTGCGACACACACGCATTTGTTATGTTATTGTTTTTATTTTTCTCTTCCCTTTTTTTATTGAATTTTGATTTAGTTTTTAAATTTTTGATTTTGTTTTTAAAATTAAATTTAAATTTTTTAATTCTCATTTTGATCTGAATTTTTTCTTTTAATTTTAATCATGATGTGGTTCGTTAATTTTCATTTTGTTTTTAATTTTGATTAGTTGATTTTAATTTGATCTTAATTTTAAGTTTTTATTTTAATTTTGATTTTGATTTCAATTTTATTTTTAATGTTAATTTTGATTTAATTTTTTTTTATTTTTATTTTGGTTTTGATGTTAATGTTAGTCTTTGAATTTTTATTTGCCCGTCTGTTCATTAGATACTAATTTAAAAGATTGTCAATCTTGTAGTATCGTTTACCAGAAAATGTATGTTATTATTATATTATTAAGTGGTATACGTTTTGGAGTGTAATCTTCTATCCATGTCCAACAGAACCTTTTCAATTTTTTCTATAACTATATTTCTCGTATACGAAGAGGACTTAACACTCAATTTAGTACAGAAGTTACTGCTTGTCTAATCGCTTTTTATTTTTTTTTTTAATTTTCTGGATTGTCACATGTTTTAAATTCAAAAAATTTCGAACGGAACTGTGACCTTCACCATTTCCAAGTCAGTCCACAATTTGTATCTTTGTTTCCGAAGAAATAATTGTTCGTTTTTGCTTTTGAATAGCTGAATTAAAAAGATTAAAATTCTTTTTGTTTTTTGTCCGTGTAAAAAAAACGTGTAAAATTAGGATAAGACCCCCGTGTAACAACAGGATTAGGGTACATCATGTAAGCCTAATTCATCGATGGAGAAACTTTCGAAACTTCAAAGGAGCCGACTTGGGTACCAACCAGCACAATTTTATAAACGAAAGGCCTGTTATACGAGTGCAAGCAAGATAGTGACTATAAAAGGCACCACATGACTGTGGTAAGCCTGGTTATTCACAGAAGATATTTGGAATCTGAGAGCCTCCAATAAGGCTGCAGTACTCAGAGCCACGGTTCCCATTGGATTTTATCGTTTAACCCGTTTATATTCAGGTCTCTACATTTCTATCTCCCAGGGTTGGCGAAATACGGGAGAGAAGGAATTCAATTGCCTCTACTAGCTCATACCTTAATAATCTCATGAATGTGAGTATGGATTAAAGATCCATCTTATATATGAGACAGACGTCCGGTGTATTTCACTTTGATCATGCTCATTTATCAAAAAATCATACTGAAAGGTACGATCAATTTCGCGCTCTATGCTCTGCTGGTAATCATTTGATTTAGTTCACTAATATTTTCGACAAATTTTTATACCCACACCAGAATTAGTGTAATTTTATTTAATTAATTATTTTCAGATCTTAATTCAGCCGGAAACTGTATACGAACGAGTTCAATTCCAGTTTGAAGATGATGCATATGACACAGTTCCTGATCTCATTACATTTTACGTTGGATCTGGTAATGCACTACTATCAACATTTACGATAACAAATTTCCTTTATACTAATAAAAAAAAAAAAAAACACTTCTTTTCCAGGTAAACCAATCTCAGTGGCTTCAGGTGCTAGAATACAGTATCCCTGCAATAGGACATATCCCCTATCATTCTATGGCAATAAATTCATTGGTAATCAGTTCCAGGCGCAAATGGTAGGAGGTGTACGTGGCATTAGTCCCTTAAATTCACCTTCATTAGCAAATGCAGGAATACGCTTTAATCCCTATAATCAGCAAGGTAACTATAATAGTTACCGTAGCCCGATGTCTTCACCACCTAGAACAAAGAGAGAAACACCGCCACGACTTCCATCGAAGAAGCAAAGATCTCAGTCTTTAACTCCGGTACAAGCAACCATATCTTCTAGTGTTCAAAATGTGGAAAAGTATTGTAGTGCAGACGGAGTAATTCAAAATCAAGATTCCTGTCTGCCAGGACATTTATCGGAAGCTAGACGACTTATATCGACAGAAAAATGTTGTAGTGCTGATGGTGTTATTCAACAAGTTCAACACAACGGTAGTAATCGTGACATAATGATTCGTTCAAGTGAAGAAAAGTCGACTAGTGCAGATGGTGTTATAAATCATCATCATAACGGTACTACACAAACAATGTCTCGATCGGCAGGTGATCCCGCTAGTAATCTCAAATTTTCTGCACACTCTCTATCAAGGGCGACATCAGGTAATCTCCGGCTGGGTGGTTCAAGAACATCAAGCCTTAATCGTGATACTAGTGACACCTCATTGAGTCCTTGTTTGGAACAAAATCATTTCGGCGAAAATGAGGTGAAAACACCTAGTCCTCCTCCAAAGCCATCGAGGACACAATCTAATAATGGGAAAAGAGATTTCATAAAAGATGTTCCTCCCGATCAGCATCCCATTAATCGGATTGCTTCCTATCATGCAAGTGGATCAGATTCAGGAAATGGTTCCGGTGATTCAGCTCAAAGTTTCGCTACTGGTGATCAATTGGAAAATAATCCGCATCGAGGGGTCGTTATAAAAAATCCTAGATTCATGACCAATTCGGCATCTTCTATTACGCTGAAGAGTTTTAGTGATTTTGATGTTGTATCTGCTGAACAAGAACTAGCCTGCATGGATATTCCAGTAATTGAACAGGTTCGTCTTCTCCGATTAATTTTTATTATTTTAGAAGAGATCTGTTTTGTTTTTTGTTTGCTAATTGCCGTAACGTCTTTGTTTTTTGCAGATTTCTAAATACGATTTAGAAAACTTCCAAACACTTTTACTACCAACAGTTGAAAATAAACCTCTCGATAATGGTGCCCTGAACACTTTTCGGATGATGCTTGCTGAAACTGGACCAAGAATTCTAGCACAACATCTAACTCGAATAGATATTAAGCTCACATTAGGGAATTTTGATAATAACTTGTTGCAACGGAATAATGAGAATGTGCTAGAAACTACCGGATTAGAATTGATAACACTTCCTCAGGGTCAGGTATTTAGAAATGATCTGATCGAAAGAACCGAATGCCTTAAGCTGTTAGTAGCTGTGACCATATTAACTTGCCAAAGTGATCAGGAGAGAGCAGAAACTTTGAATAAATGGATTCAGGTAGCTGTGGACACAAAAACTGCTCTAGGAAACTTATTTGGTTTTTGTGCTATTATGTTAGGGCTATGTATGCCACAGGTAAGAGTATTTTGTTCATTTGTTATGATGATGATAATGATCATGATGATGGATTTTTTTTTTTTATATAGATTCAAAGATTAGAACATACATGGCATATCCTACGACAGAAATTCACAGATAGTGCTTTCACATTCGAAGCGAAACTACGACCAACATTGAAATCTATGAATGATTGCTCAAATCCTCAAGCACCAAATACAACAGTTCCCCATATGTTGCCATATATTCTTCTAAGAGATCGAGGAATTGATGATGTTCTTACAGTGACAAGCAATATACAATCTCCACTGATTACATCTTGTATTAGCTCTTGGGAAACAAATTCAGATGATTTTGGAATGGGAATTCTATTTTCGCATTTGGATTCGTGTAGAGTGTTTACCAAAAATCTTCCCATGTATAAGCGAAATGCTCAAATCGTAATCGAAGACTCCAATCTCAGGCTAGATGAACTTCTTAGTGATGCTTTCAGGTAAACTTAAAATAATTTTTGTTGTTCTTTTAATGTTTTGTTCTCTCTTACTGTATGTTTTTATGTTGTAAACAGAACTGAATTTCATATAAAATTCCTATGGGGAAGTAAAGGTGCTACGGCTGCAGCAGAAGATCGACATTCAAAATTGGAACAGATTTTAGCTCTAATGGCAGAAAAATTTTGTAACGGTGATCATGTGGGAAGCGCTGGCTAAACTGTTGTTAAGGATTCCCCACCTAATAATAGAATAGTAGAACCACATTCCAACAGTATCAAAGACATAAAAGATCATAATGATGATAATGATCTGCATGTCTTCAATCGGAACTAGTCAACAATTTTTTTTTTTGTTTAGAGTTTAGGATTTTAATTGTCGTTTCGTTTATTGTGATCTAATCATTGAGTTGTGTTGTTCATAGTTTTTCTTTTTGTTTTTAGGATGTTTTGGTTAAAATATAGTTTCAAGTTGTTTTTCTTGTTTTATTATCGTTTTTGTTCTATTAATTTTTCTTACAGTGTCTGTCTTATTAAATGGCCTCTCTATATACAAATTAACTTTTGTTTTTCTCAAAGATTTAAGACTGATTTCCGCGCATAAAATATAGAAATAAAAATAAATATTTTAAGTTTTCTATTGTTTAAGGATAACTACCTCTCTACATCATAATATTATTTGTGATCCTTTCGATCCGTTTAATTTTTCAGGGAGTGTTGAAGATTTCTTTATTTTATATTTTTTCAATGTTTCTTATGTGAAATATTTGAAAGTTGCATTGTTATTGTATCAATTAAAATTTATCCACACATACGCGAGCTACTTTTATATATACATATTTTTTTTATTAAAATTTTTAAAAGAAATGGATAACTGACCACAGTGGATGCAATTAGTTTTTTGTACGGTCCTAAGAAATTGCAACTAATGTTTGCATATTGAAGTTAAAAATTTCATTCGGCAGTGTAAACCACTGCTCCAAAATCCAGTTTAATTGAAATAATTTAATTCTGGTGCCGATCTGTTTAAAAATTCTTCATTCGGTGCTTTATGTCCATAATTTCTCAGCAGGTCTTTATAATTTTATTTTATAATTTTTAAATAGATAGAATGTCTCATAATTTGTTGTTAATATAAATAAATAAGTATACGAAGTAGCTATAGTGTCACCAGTTAGGCATATACATATATAACAAAAATTTTGTATGAAAATTTGTGAATGTTAAATATTTTTTTTATTGTTGTTTTCTGCTCTGGTAACAAACATTACCCCATTTTGTGCCATAGGTTAGGTTAAGTTAAGTTAGGTAAGACGGTGGTCCGCTATAAGTACCTAGCCTGTTTCACTTAGACCACCAGTGGATCCATTGTGCATTTTATCGTCATGGGATAACCTAAAAATTCCCCTAGATCCATCCATGTTCCCTTAGGAAACTCAGGATGCATCTGAACTCTTTATTTTGCAGTTCCCCCACAGAATTCATTTTGTGCCATTATTAATCCTTTATTACTACCCATAGTTGATTTTCCTACCCTGGGGTCGAGAATGACCCCTTTGTGAAATTAGCCGATTTTCCACGAGGAACTTTCAACTCTTCAATATGTCTTTCGTTTTCAATTATTCCATCAATCATGCCCTTATTCCAAGTAGGCAAAGTGCTGCGTTCAAACGTTCCTATAAATATGATCTTAGATGACTTAACGCTAATTATTTAAAAAAAAAAACACGTCATTTTCACCACATTTTTTGTTCCTTGAGTTTGAAAAACGTAAAGGTATAAACGAACTTATTCCTACAGCATTTAATAGACCATAAAATATATGGTTCAATCCGACGGATTAATGATTCCCGCCGCAAGTAAGATTCACTTCTTCTTCACGATGCGATTTATTAATCCGCCGGCAGAAGTGCACATTGAGTATCAGTTTTCAACTTTCGAAAATGAAATCAGCAGAGCTGGGCATACTTAAGTACAGAAGGACTTAAGCACTACTTAAAGTACATTTATGTTGCTTAAGACTTATAACTTAATACTTTTGAAATTCCCTACTTAGTATACTTGAACATAAGTAGTTGCGTCAATTTACTTATACTTAAGACTTAGTTTTGTACTTAAATACCAAGATTTTTACTTAAGTATTTTTGAGTCTATTAAGTAACTACACATAAAAAAAATCTAACTCTTCGTAGGGAAGCAAACAATCTTTTGCGAAGCTCATTTTTTATTAAGTCTTAAAGCACGCAAAGAACTGTCAAAGCAGGTGACGCACCCGCGCGTCAAAGCAGAACCCTAGGCAAACTAATAAAATTTATCAATACTAATTAATACTGTATAAACTTCATTATATTACTGCCAATGTAAAAAGTTTCTAAAAAAATACTCAGTACTTTTTATAGTCTTAGTTCTTAGTTGCAAGTACTTTTCATACATGCGGAACTTGTACTCATGCTGAAGTACTCAGGCCTTCGGTACTTGAACTTAAGTACTTTTTCTTTCAAATGGAATGCAAAAAATTGGCCTACGGTTTTTTCTTACGCATTCAAAAGTTATAAAGGTAACAAATTATTATGAACACCATCGTGTTAATTCTTGATTTAGAAAACGATGAGAAAATATCATTAAGTATATTACGAAGAACAATCAGGATTACAGCTAGAAATTTGATGGAATTACAGGACTACGTGAATGTAAATTATCCGATTACTTAAAATTTCTTGCTGATTAGCGTGGAATAGGAAATAATTTTAAAGTAGGAATATCGCAGTCCATTTTTTCTCAGCATTTAGCAAGTGTAGGTACTTAATTTAATAGAAGCGTAACTATGTACACAATGGATTAAATTAGATATGAATCTTTTACATCCGCACGAATCTTAAACACATGCCACAATTAATTGGCAGAATTCGATTCACTTGTTTTCAATAATCAAGGGAAACTTGATTTTCTCACACTTCGAACGTTTTCGATAATCATAAACTGGTAAATTCGCAAACTTAGTCCTCCCTGTGGATCCAGAAATAGGGGCTACTATATTTGTGACACATTTGGTCAAAGGTGTCCACACCATCTTTGGTATAGATACTACTAGCTACTACACATATGTAAAAATTGCGAAAAACATTGTAAACTTTTCCTTCACCTTATGGCATTGTTAATTTTCCCTGAAAAAATTTCTGGAATTTTTCATTTGCGCTATTCCTAACCTGGGGTCGTAAACGACCCTAGCCCCTTTATATTTCGCAGAAAAAGGCACCGAAAAAAAAAACATAACTGACCCCCGGGTAGTAATAAAGTGTTAAGAAATAGATGAAGCTAATCTTCATGAGGTCTGCAGTGCTTTCAAGACAAGAGTTTGCCAGAAGTTCAAATTTGGTTTAACGTAATTCAATGTGTCGAATGTCGTTTTCAACTTAACCCGCTGGCAATGAGTTTGAGACAAATAAATGGGATCTCCGCATTAAAATCATTAAGTTTTGACAATTTGATAATTTTCAATACAAAAAATCATTAAAAATTTAAAGTGAAAATGTGAAAATACATTTTTATAAATGCGTTAATATTTTAAAGTTTTTAAAGAGATTGAATAAGCACAATTCAATTTTTCGTTCCCGATATTTCTGGTATTATAGCTTTAATTTTTCCTTTTCTACTATTAGCTTCTCCTTTACTATTAACATTTTGTTCCTGAAAAACTGCAAGAACTTTTGTATGAAAACCCTTTTGTTCTTGGAGCACTTCCCGAATAAATTTTACATTTGCTGGCTTCGCCATTATTGTTTTTGAGGAAGAGCGTTTGAGTTAAGCTGTCAAGTAACCGATTTAAATTTGCTTATATTTATATGTCTTCAGGTGTTTCTAACCCAAGCAACAATTTTCCAATTTTTGGTGACTGAAGGTGATGGGTAGTTTTATAAGGGTTATATAATGGTTACTCGGTTATATAAGAATTTGAGTTGTTATATAAGTGTTTTATAATATTACCAATTGGTAACATAGTTACATTAAGGTTACTAATACGTGGAAGTAAGTTACAAAAGGTTTCATAAGTTGGTGACGGAAATATTTAAATCACCGGTCTATATAACAATTTTTGAAATTTTATTTTTTATTACTATGAAAAGACCATGTACCAAATTTCAGCTCTTTATGTCGACGCGTTTTCAGATTCAGGCAGTATACAAATATATAGTGGAAACCGAAATTTTTGTATGGCAAATCCACGAAGGAGTTGCCCGAATTGTCTCATTTTCGAACTTAATTTTACTTTTTTTTTAAAGTCTATGTCAAGATAGGTTGGGTAAATATTTGCATTATATTGTTTTATAAAGGGAACGAAAAGTAATTTTCCTAACATTTCAATCACTAAAACCAATCAGTCTAAGAAAATTCTAAGCGTTGTGGAAACGGTACCATCGCCATTATAAACAAAGTTTATAAAATTAACCGAAACCTTACTGCAACCACTGCTATAACCAAAATAAATTAATCGAAAGCACCCTAAGTTATATGAGGGTTATATAAGAAGTTATATTAAGGTAACCA
Source organism: Dioctria rufipes (assembly GCA_963924295.1). Classification (NCBI taxonomy): domain Eukaryota; kingdom Metazoa; phylum Arthropoda; class Insecta; order Diptera; family Asilidae; genus Dioctria; species Dioctria rufipes. The sequence continues at coordinate 27,519,119 of OZ002744.1, read as the reverse complement.
GAATATTTTTATTACTCATTTTATAAAACTTTTAGTTATATAGCGTTACCTAAATCGAGTCACAGTAACCTCCATTTAAGCTCTATGAGGGGTTTATAGTGGTTACAAAGACGTTTCGAGTACTAGTATATATAACTCAAGTTATATAATTTGGTAATGGAAACCTTACGGTCACTAATATATAAAAAAAATTTGTTTCTTGGGAATGGTGTACTACTCATGGAAGAAAATTCCCTACTATTGTTCCTACTAGCTCCATATATGTTTTATCGTTTTGAAGCACTGAAACAAAAGCTTCTAGACTTCGATGACGGATTTTGGCTGCTGCATTCGAGTTTTATGCGACATAAAAATTTTCGTATTATCAAGTAATTTTTAAAAACTAGTATGTTTTATTGTCATTTTACCTTAAGAAAAAGTAAGACCGCCATCAAATGTTTCGATAGTTTTCTAACGACAATTCCAAAACTTGTGTGAACTAAAAACGACAAATCAAGTGTCGTTTCCGTTCGACGTCGACTTCCATGTACTGGCCATAGGTTTCAGTTTAGGATCTACCTTGTGATGTTGAAACGTTCCGAACTTGGTGTGTGGCCAATCCAACTCAATTTTCACGTCCTTTCTGCGATCTTGAACCAACCTCCAACGTTGTTTAAGACCACTTCGGTTACTTCAGAAAATTTTAAAATTTCAACGTAAAAAGCTTTTATAAAGGTTGTCTTGATATATCATTGATGGAAGGAATTTTATGTCCTCTTCTGTACTGGTACTTATTCTACCGAGTAATTATGCTTACTACATCTCCCACTAGTTAGTTATTTAAGGATGGTTTAAGTTCTGGTTTTTGAGTTTATGTGGAATTGTGATTCTTGTGCAATATGAAAAATACTAATACATTGAGTACTTCTTTTATAATGTCTTTGTAATCTTAGCTGCTTTTCCATTACCTTGCTAATGGTATAGAACACTAGAAGTTGTTTGATCGAATTTTCAATACTCTGAAAATTGTTAAAATTGAAGTGTTCAATTCTGAGTCTGCTGAAATTATTACATCTTAATGTCGTTTTCAGTATTTACTTGTGTCTGACATAGAAAATATCAGAATAATACTCCCGTTATCAAGTATTCCTACATGCAGTTCTACGACCCATATTGGAACTCATAGATATACATTCCTATCCGCTCCTATGGATGGATACTGAAGCAAAATTCTAGTTTGAGTAAGTTTTAAATTTCTTGTGTAAACATCCCTCCGGGATTTATGAGCTGACCACCTTCAAATATTGAACAATGGGTCTATCCATGGTCCAAATTTGGGAACCTTTCGAGGCTCGATTTATTGCACTTTTTAGTCAAATTTCGTTTTTTTCTTTAATCTCTCTATATCCTAAGCCGACCTCATACATTGTCTCAGTATAAATTCTTAGTATGAATCATATGAGGCGAAATACTACGTATTTACTTTAGCTCTTAGCCAATACAGGCCTATAGGCGGGACTAACCAATTTAAAGAAAAGAAAAGTCACGAAGACTTTTACAAAATGCAATTTTTTTTTATTGATAACTAACACTGCAATGCCTACAGTTGGCGCAGATAGCAATGTGTATAAGGCGTTTCGTATCAGCAGAAACCAATACTCTTCTGTACGGTCAGTTCCTGCCTGCCGCAGACTTTACTTTTCTCTGTATCCTCTGTAGTTTTAATATATTCAAAGATACCTTTTTCATTTTATATGAAGTAAGGTCTTCGGACCAATCTCTTATAGTCTTTATGTCTCTAAACAATACAAATCATCCTAGTTAAGCTAGGGCATATGTACATTATACGAGAAAGTCGTAAGAATACAAATGTACACTTACGTCACTCTCCTCCTGAGTCAAATCTTAGGTTTTTCTTTTTGGTGCTAAGGGGAAAAATTAGCTTTTAATTTTGTGTGCATGTAGCGATAGAGAGGGGAGGTACTATACACCTGAGTGATATTTTTATTGGATTAGGACGACCAGAACAATGAATTTATCTACTCACTACTTTAGTGTAGGGTAACGAGTGACCAGAAGAAGATACTAAAGTTTCAAATTTAAAGAGGTTGTGATAATCTCTCTTCCTAAACCACTCATAATAGAACATTGTAGATATATAATTGATTACCGAAAGATGACATATCGCCATAAAGCTCTCTACAACTCTAAGGCTCGATTTGAAAATGATTTCCTAATTTATTTTTAACTCTAATATAATAGGCTTCAAACAGCCTAACAAAATTTGTTCCACACCACCTCTCCTTACTCATGGCATGTAAGGTCTCATAACAAAGAAGATCTTTCGAATTCTATCGAATGCCATTATTCGGTTTTCTTTTCGATCATTTTTCATAGAATATTTTTTCATCCTTAAAATTCTAAAAACTTAAGAGAAAATTCATGTGTCATAACAGTTATTCATACAGCGAAATGTTTAACACCGGCGAGATGCTAGCGATCCCTAAAATTATGGATCAATTGCAATCGCTTCGATTCTATCAAAGATTATTGAATGCCTCATTTAGTTCAAGTTAATGAATTATCTGAAAGCCAATCAACTCATCAACGATTGCCAATATGACTCCGATCTGGACGTTAATAATCTGGAGACTTGCTGACTTTTCTTACGAAACGTTGGAGCCTCAGTCTCCACAATTTTGGTGAGTCTAAAATCATTGCTCTAGATATTTCACAGGCCTCTGATAGAGTCTGGCATCCTGACCTAGTATTAGTCAAACTCAAAGTACTTGGTCTCCCTCCCATTCACTATTACGAATTGAAAGTTTTATCTGGTTGGTTAATACGGGTTATATTAGATGGTTTTATATATGAAAGTTCACCCTATAAATGCCAGTGTGCCCCAAGGCCTTGTTATCTTTCTGTCTCTCTTCTTAATTTCCATTAATAATCTGCTTTCCCATACTTTCCTTCCAATCCCATTCATGATATCGCTGATGACAGTACCCTTGATTTCACTTATTCCTTTGACACTCTTGCTGACTACAGAGTAAATGCCAAGATCCTTGCTTAAGGCAAAACGAGTTGCGTCGAATTCAATGCGTCTAAGAACCAAACAGTCTCATCTCTTTAAAACATAATTTTCACTTAATCCCTCCCGTTTCTTTTGATGGAGCATTAATTTTCAATTCATTGTCACTAAGTATTCTTAGCATTAATATTTCCAGCAAGGTATGCTGGACAGGACACATTTTCTCTGTTGCCAAAGAAGCATCGAAATGTCTCGGATTTCTGAAAAGGTAAAAGAAATATTTCAGCCAATTAAATTTAGCGCTCCTCTACAAGACCTTAGACATAGACTGGAATATAATTCCCATATCAGAGTTGGAGTTGGTCACACAGCCTTAGCTTCATTGGGTATTGTCAAGCTCATTGCCAATGTGGCAATCACTTGCCTTGAAAACCATTGCAATGCTGAATGTTTTTTGCCCCTTTCTCTGCATGCATTTTCATTGTTCTGGTGAAATATCTAGTCTGATTCTTTATAGATTAATTCATTCACGCAATCATCGCGCTATAAGCCGCGCACATCTTTTCATCCTTCAAAATACTTTCGTCCGTAGGTACAGTAAAATTCCGTGATACGTTTTTATCCCGAAATGTGCGAATGTGGCACAGTCTACCATCTTCTGTCTTTCCTCAGAATTATAATCTGGGAAGTTTCAATAGTGACATACATCAGAATCTGTATACTCATGTCCTCTAATCCTTTCCTTATCACCTTCCTGCCATGCTGTGAATTTCATCATAGAGTATTCTCTGAGCTTGACTCTATAATATAAAAAAAAATAATAATAATAATGTAATTACGCATTCTACGACGTTTTCTCTACTTAACATTCATTGCAAAACACCTCCTAGCGGAAATATCTAGAAACATTTATGCCTATTTTTCATTTCGTTTTGCCGATATAATTCGCTTCATGCTAAATTACTTTCAGAAAACGCTTTGGAAGGCAGGTAAATTTGAATATTTCAGCTACTTACGAGTCACAATTAACAATTCTTTTTTTTTATATTGTTTTAATGACATAAAAGGATCCGCGTATACCTACTATGCAAACAGAAGGTAATTAAGCTTGTGGGATGAGGATTAGGATTAAGAAGGGCGAATAGCCTTTGAATCGGTTTATTGTGCACCGCTTTCTTTATAGTTCATCAAAATATCCCACTCTTCCTAGGAAGAGCAGTATTTTTATGTATAAAGTTTCTTTAAAGTTGGCAGGCTTTAAGAAGTATAATTTAAGATCCTGGAATCTACATACATTGTGCAAAAGCCTCTTATTCGCAAAGGACCTGCTCCAATGATTCATCATATTCGAGACATATAACCTACATATGTACATCAGTGGATGAGAGGAATGGAGATAGGACGGAACTGCAATGTTTAAGATTTTTTTAATTTTGTTTTTTTTTTTTTATAATTTTATCTTCCTTTCTATTCAATATTTTCTTAAACAATTGTGTTAATGACGGAATTTCGCATACAGTTCACACAAACTGGTATACATAGGTCCTTGAGGTCAAAAGAAAAGAAGAAGAAAGGATTCCTGATTCAAATCACTATAATATGTATGCCATGAAACCTCGCTAAACCACCATTTACTATTTTTTTACATTATTATTTATGAAATTAAGAAATCTTCAGCATACTTCCAAAGCAACAACCATAGTTCATATACCTACCTACAAAATGTACATTAAAAAACAAATTTGACAATACATTTTTAAAAATAATATTTAAAAACAAACCGAAAGCAAATATAACAAAAAATAAAATTTTTTATATAATTAGAATTAAGTTATTAAAAAACAAAAAAAAAACCACACATACACAATTTTTAAAAATTATTTGTAAAAAAGCGGGGCTTTTCGTTTATCGGTGATAAATTTTTATATCAAATTATTGAGGAATTACGAGTAATAATAATAAATGTAGATTGTATAAATATTGTAGCATTTATTGTAAACACATTTTCAAAATCAAATTAATCGATAGGAATAAAAATGAAATTCATAAAAAAAAAAAAAAAAAAAAACAATTTCGATAAGAAAGCGCAACTGCCACAAAATAACGAATATAAGTTAAAAAGAAAAACATTCTTTTCCTATAATAAGAGGAATTTTATAAAAATTTACACAGCAGTTCCTTATTTTCAATTAGATAAAAAAAATAATTATTATTAAATTAATTACTAAACAATAAGTAAAAACACAAAAATACGAAATCACTATACTGCCGTAAAAGGGAAAATACGCACTTGGGCGATTCGATTAGGTTTTAAACAAGTTCAATTTCGAAAAATTCCTCTCCACCTCACCACCCCCCCCTTAAGTTTTATCATAAATTGATCAAGAAAATTCTTCGAAATTTTTCACAAAATTTTCTTTTCAAGTATACCCACCTAAAAATGTATTTTTAATATTAAAAAAGAAAGTAAAGTAAAGATGAACAATGAATTTAAAAAATGAAGGGATTGAGGAACTCTACACATGTATACAAACTGGAAAATAAAAGGTTCATATATTTGCTATGATGGCAAAACTTTGTAATAAACACACACATACACTTTCTAGTAAACAAATGAAAATTTGTTGTAAGGCTTTGTTATACTTTTTTTTTATATAATAATACGAGCTAGCATATTTTATAATGACGATTTAAAATCAGACTCCCCCCCCCCTCCTTCTTAACTTTTAAACAGTGATGTAATTTAATGTTGGCACTTATATTATCACGCCGGAATTTATAAAATTATTGCGATTTGTATTACGATTAATATATTTATGATTATTATTATTATTAGTGAACATATATAATATATATTGAACAAAAAAAGTACATGACTATTATACAATATAAGAAAATATATATCAACATTATTAGAAATTGTCTCGGATTTATTTCTATTCAAAAAGGGGGGAAATTTACGTGTTGTTGCCTAATTTTGATTTTTTTGATCCTTTGTTTATGTGCTTGCTACACTAGTCACACTAGTCGGTGAGTGTAGTCGCATCTGCTTTTGCTCCGTAAATTTTTTAAATTTTTGTATAAATTTTTGTAATCTCCGTTGCTTAAACTAATTTATTATTAAAATATTTCAGTGTTGTGGTCTTATTCAATTATAATTTAATTTATTGTGTTGTTCATAAAATTGTGCTCGCGTGCATCTTATTTTGTCTATCCTGTGTGCTTGGGAAGTTTCTAGACTTTTGCTTTGTGTTTTAATCTCATATCCAGTTATTTTGCATCTGTTCGTAAATTTGTTTTTTTTTTCAATTTCATTGTTCTGCCTGAAAATTCTTTTAATTTATATACAGTGAGTTGTGCTTATTTGTGCATTTACGTTAATTTCTCGTAATGCCACTCATCTGTGTTAAGTATAGTGCTACAGTTAGGAGCGGGCTAAATGTTAAATGTGGCGGTGTATGTATGTGGGAAAGAATTTTGTGCCAAATGTAGGTACTAACTTATAACTGACTGCGACATAAAAAGTGTACTCATAAAGGATAATATTTTGTATATGTGCGACGAGTGTATGGATTTAAAACAAAAAAAACTGTTTTGAATCTTCAAGATCGGGATATCAAAAGAATTTCGAATCTATTAAATGTGCTTTCCGCAAATGATAAAATATAGATGAGTTACATCAGTAAACTGGTAAAAAGCCAGGATGAACTTTTTGTAGAGAGATTAATGTGTCAGCCTCTTGTCAGCTGGAGTGGAATTCTAAAGTAGTAAGTACACAAGTTGATATACATAACTCTGTTGACACGAGCGAAGATGACACTTATTGTGGGCCCTAACCTTAGAATACAGAGCAAACAGGAATGGTTGAATCGTGTAAAATTCGTGTACATGAACGTAATTTGTCAAGAGCAGGAAGTTATACATAGGAGTAAGTGAGATGGTGGGAGGAAGATTTGTCAAAGCTGGGTGCAGAATTGTCAAATGTGATTTTGTTTTGTGAACAGGTTTATGCAATTTAAAATTCTTTTGCGAAATTTAACAAAAGTACGGAAGTAATTCTTTTCAAAACTATTTATGTTTGAAGTTTATTTTGTGCAAAGTTTGATAGTGCCACTAGTGCCTGTTAAAATCTTTATATCAATTAAAAAATCAGAAATGAAGTGCTTGCAAATATAAATTGGATTATAAACTAAGGAAATCGTGTTTCACGTAAGTGCACTATCTAAATTATCTTTTTTGTTAATTGAAGCAAAGTTTTATATTAATTAATTATGTGAATTGTTTCAAAATAAAGCAGAAAAACAACATTTTTTACCACAGATGCTCCGCACAAAACCTTTGTTTACTTTTTGCAAATTGACAAGTTGTTTAGAATAGGGATGGCGTGTAAATACATGTAAAAATGGACTACCATCCCAACCAGGAATTCATTACGCAAAATCTGGCTTATCACCATTCTTGTTTGCTCTATATTCTAAGCCCTAACCTTTGAGGAGAGAACTAAAGGAGACGGCATCTCATAGTAAAGTATATGAATGGTAGCGTAGCAAAAAATTTTCGCCATTTTGATTTTGGCAGGGTGTAACTCAAAATTTCAAATTACTGTGCAGCTGTAAAAAAATTACTGTTTTCATGGAAAAATTACTGTGTGTAAACGTCGTTGCACAATAAGTGTTATTATTTTTACAGTTTATTTCAAACTTCAGTTCAGTAAAAAAAAAAAAAATAAAGAAATTGCATATTAAGTTATTAACATAAACATATACCTATAAAAATGTTCAGTATTATTAACATGAATATAACTGCCGTGTGTTTTGTAAATACACATATTTATATTTTGAATATATGAAAAACCGGCTTCTCTTTAATATTTTCGTGGCCATGTATGCATGTATGCATTTATCTAATAAATTTAAGTAAACAGGCTTTGTTTCAATTTCATAAAAATTTGTTTTTTTAAACAAAATTTTAATGTGCCAAATTCACTGTAGAATGCTGGTGTTTAACCTAGGGTGCGTTTACTGACACGATAGCGTCCTGTAACGTTGTGATAGCGTTGTGTTGTGGACAAATGTCAAAAGAATTACTTTGATAGTTAGTCACTACAGTGGTCACTCTTGTGCAACCAAATTGCAGTGAACGCAAAATAGAATAACGTAGCAAATCAAATATTTTTGACGTTTGCAAAAAATAAGTAAATTAAAAGTAAATATAAACGTCAAATTGCAAATAGTGTTATCGTTGGGAGATGACCTTTTTTCGACATTACAAGGAAATAAAGTAATGCATTGAAATTGATTTATAATAATAAAAAAAACACTTTTTGGCCCATCACACAGGCCACATTGTTCTCATCAACCAAATTTGATATGCTTTCTGTTTCGATTTCTATATCTATGTCACTTTGACAACACAAATTTATTATCGCACAACTTTACTATCCTAATTACTCTTGGCCGTCTCAGTGAACGCGTGAGAAAGTAAAAGAAAGTGAGTATCTGTCATTTTCTATGTACAGTGAACGCACGATAGCGTTGTGTAGTGACTCGGTAGTGACATTATGTTACTATTTTGCTGTCGGTGAACGCACCACCCCTATTCCTAATCTCCGTTTGTTGAAATTTATGACAAAATCTTTTGAGAACTATGAGATCGACAGAATAAATGTGAAAGAAGTTTCTTCAAATAAGGAAATATTAAAGATGCCTCTACCTTTTTGATGTTAAGACAAATCCTCCCCCAATTCTGTATTCTGAATCTAAGACCCTAGGCAGATGGACAAAAAAAAATATTCATTCATTCGTAATTGATTTTTTTCAAAAATCAAGTTACCCAAGATTTTGTAAATTAAAACGAAAGTGCTGTCAATTTTTATATGTTATTGACAGCATATTTTTAATAACTCAAATTCAAAGGTAAAGCAATTTTTTAAAAATTCAATTACGAACGAATGATCATTGATTTTGCCCGTCTGCCTAGGCTGTAGGATATAAGGAATTAAGAATTCTATAGTCACATAATATATTGCGAAAATGATTTGCCAAAGGAATAATTGATGCAAACTCTCTTTAAATTACTAGAATCTAAAATTTCAAAGTATTTAAGACATTTCATGGCATCGAATGGAAACCATTTTTTTTTATTTGTACCGCACTTTCAATATAAAATTTTAACCAAGTATTTCTGAATTCTAAAATTTCTTTAGAACTTAAATTATTATCTTCTAAAAGACATGCTGAGACCTTTCCACCTAGTTATATCGCTTCAATTGGAAGATGTAAAAATTCTGACAAGCACTAACGAAAATGGTGTCTGTACATTTTTGTTAAAAAGTTACTAAGCATCGTGTACGAAGTTTTTGTTGAAATTACTTCGTTCTATTGACCTTCTTTAATCAATTATCTTCGCGTTGTGTAGTAATCCTACAATTACAGTAAAGAACCATACATTGATTCAATTTTATCTGTCAACGCACGCATAGCTTGCAATGCGTTAATAATTTGTTAACCAAGTTCGGCAATAGGCTGTGTTTAGTTTGGAGAGGTTTGAAGTGGAGCGGTTGCGCGCGTAACCGCTTCAAAATTCTAGAAAGAGAAAACGTAGAAGCGGTATAGCGCTGATTTCTCTTCAACTCGAAGTTTTTCGAGCGGTTGATATTTCAGTGTTAAATATGTTCAAGTCAAGTTCACTGCTGGTTTTTCTATATCCTAGATAACAAAATGGAACATGTTCTAAAAAGATACTTTTTGGACACAGACGATCGGCTCCAAATCGGTAAACTTCATTCAATTTTGATAAAAGTATTCCACTGGATATGAATAGAATAATTTTTACCATGAATTTTTGAAAATCGAATTCTCATTCCTGCCTCGGTACAGCAGCTTTCGGATTTGTGTACGGTCGGACATAAAAATGGTACATTTTCGATACCTTCTTTTAAATCGAATTTTCGTTTCGAAACGTAATCTCGGTTGTATTGTCTAATTTGTATTGGTTTCTACTGAGTAATTTTGGTAGTTTATGCTTTTTTTTCAATTTTATGTTAATTTGAAAATGTTTCACCCATATCTATTTAATATCGCTTTGAACACGTTTTGAATATGTTTTTGTGGTAGCTTATTTATGTCAATTTTATATCCTTTAGAATTCGTTCTGAATATGTTCTTCGGATACGCACCGATTATCACACGATCCCTTTTGACCGACGTCCGACGATTTCGCTCGGCAGGGCGGACATGTTTTACTGTACAGGACTCGAAGTTTATAAAAAAAAAGTAAGTACTGTACGGTTAACATCACTGTGTTTGACTGTCACTTTTTTGTAAACAAAGAGCCGTAAAGTGTGTTTGGCGCAGAGGCGTAGTTACAAAAGGGGTAATTTTCTTTTTATAGGATATGTTTAATGGCTATTGGACTAAGTGATAGTAATATAAAAAGGAGTTATATATGGTCGAAGATTTAGATACAACAATCCGTGTGTTGAGGAAAATACTTTTAAAATACTTTTGTGGTAAATTCGGTAAATCCCACTGACATTTATATATAAATAAATTCGCAAATAATTTAAATATATCGTCAGTGAGAGCAGACTTGTTCAAATCAAAACTGGTGCCACATGAAACAGGAGATCAGTCAGTCCATTTATATACAACATGTCAGTGGGTGGTGCGGAAGATTGTGCGGAGTTTCTAAGAAATGTGTTTGAATTTTCGCGCCATTAATTTGTTGTGATATTTAAGGCATCAACAATTTTTAACGTCGCCTCTGGCACCTCGATAAAACAAGAAGAAGAACGATAGTTGCTACGCTTTTTGCATCACCTGTCGCCTCCTTTAGTTGCCTCCTCGAAGGCCCTTAAGTGACAAACACAATTCCGACGTTGATCCAACACATTGCGATCCAAATGGATGCATGAGCACAATTGTTTCGTTCGGTTTCAAACACTTGACTTTAAAATGTTGCCAGATTTTGTCTTTCCACTTTACATCCATCCATGAAAACATTCTTTTTTTGTCATATTATTCATGTCTTTTTTTATTTTTCATGCATCTTTGAGTATAACAAAATCTTTACAGATGATTTTTCTAGGTTATGTCATCCATAAAAGTTGAAATTTGCTCAACTTCTCCGTTTCGATTCGATCCATTTCGGTGTAATGTGTCCAATTGCAAGCAAATTTGACATTTGTACGAAACGGATCGAAACGGTGGAATTGTGTTTTGCCCCGTACCCTGCTAACGCTTTGAATGTTGGCGATGCTGATGGTCATAGAGTACTACTGCTGCTAATGATGTTGTTGCAATTGGTAATGGGATTGTGTCGCATTCTAGTGATCTTGTTCAGATTGGCGTCAGAGTAAATAGTAATAAAATGCGACAGCTTAAGATAGTTGGTATCTCTACTAGCTGTGAGAACTCGGCAGTTAATAAGCTCAGGTGGCTTCACTTGTCTCATCTTAACCCAAATGATACTATACTAAAGACAAGATCATCAAATATGTATCTTCGAAATTTAATATTGACCCTAACATCTTAATCTGCAATCGTTTAACTGGAAGGGATATTGGTCTGTCTTCATTGCGATTTTTGACATTCAAGTTGGGCGTCCCTGAATACATATTTCCGGATATTCTTAAAGATGATGTCTAGAGGCTCAGAAACCAGTACATCTGAACATTTGATTCGTGATTACGATGATCCCGTATCCGGTATTTGCCCTCCTTCTCATAATATTTCTATATCTTGCTATTTTCATAATGTGAGTGGTCTTAGGACTAAAGTTAATGACATTTATGTTAGCTCTACTCAACATTCGTATGATGTTATCGCGATGGTTGAGACTTTGCTTAACCCATCGTTTCATTCATCAGAAATTTTTAATCCGTCATATTTGGTTTATCGCAATGATCATGATGCTGAATCTTGACTTAGCCGCGGTGGAGGAGCCACTTCCTTCCAATCATGTGAAATTCCATTACTTCATTCATCTTATGATATTGAGCAGATCTGTGTTCGAGTATCTTTCTTTTTCCTATCATACATTCCACCAAACTCGCACGTGGAGATTTATCAGGAGCATATCTTGAATGTTGGATCGATCGTGGAGACTATGGTTCATGTCAACGATCATGTTTGTGTTCTTGGTGATTTTAATTCTGGTAATGTCCACTGGTTATGGAGTGACGACGACAAAATGCTTGTTCCATTTAATATTCTCAAGGATACTGAACGCTCTCTGGTGGATGGACTTCTGTCATTGGGTCTTCTTCAGATTAATACTGTGGCGAACTCCATAGGTAGACTCCTGGATTTAGTTTTTGTTAGTGATAATTTAGTCTGTACCTATTAACTCTGCATTCTTTAACTCTTCCAAAGATACTGTTAATCATTGTGCACTTGTATTGGTTTTATAGCTCTAAATAGTACTGGTTTCAATCCTAATTTGCGAGATTCATTACATTGTTACAACTTTTAAGGAGCCAATTATGCAGCTATAAATAATGAACTTGATCTAATTGACTGGCAGAGTTTGTTTTCTGAATGCGATTTAGTGCAGGCATACTCAAAATTTGCTTCAGTTTTGGATAACATTATTTCAGCTCATGTGCCCTTAGCATTGAAGAGGGGCAATTCTGGTCATCCATGGAGAAATCACAGATTAGCTAAATTAAATAAATGCTCGTAATTCTACCCATAGGAAATATAGGGAGACGTGTGATGTAAATGATAGTATTCTTTTTAAAGGACTTCGGAAGGAGTATGAATTTCTGAATAACTTATTATATAGGCAATATTTGAATTGCATTGAAACTGATATTAAGCATGTTTTGTCTGGTCCTTTCTTAATGGGAAAAGGAACTCTTATTGTATCCCTTCATGTGTACATTATAACAGTATGATAGCAAACAATACTATTGATGCTTGTAGACTTTTTGCGGACTACTTTGAGTCTGTCTATGTTGAGGATGATGATCAACCATTTGATGATGACCTATTGTCAAACATACCCTCTTCTGTTGACTTGGGGTTATTACATATATCTGTTAATGATGTTATTGATGCCCTTAACAAGCTTGGTACATTCACTTCTTTGGGTCCTGATGGCATTCCATATGTCCTTGTCTTTTGCTGTCGTGACGCATTATCTAATCCTCTGTGTCACATCTTCAATCTTTCTCTTTCATCTGGATTATTTCTTGATCAATGGAAGCTCTCAATGCTATGTCATGTTCAAAAATCTGGTGCTAAGAACGATGTCATGAACTACGGTCGAATCTGTAAACTCTCTGTTTTCCCTAAGCTATTTGAAAGCATTGTAACCAATAAAATTTCATTCCTTCTCAAGGAGCACATTTCTCCACTTCAACATGATTTCATTAAAGGTAGATCTACAGAGAATAATCTTGTATCTTTTGCCAACTTTTCTCTAAGAGTAATGGAGGACTCTGGTCAAGTCGACGTCCTCTATACAGACTTCATGCAAAGCATTTGATAGGGTTAACGTTCGTCTGCTACTTACAAAGCTAAGTATGTTGGGCTTTCATTCATCTTTGCTTAGATGGATTTCTGCTTATCTGTTAAATCGTAGACAGATTGTTGTCATCAATGCGTACCCTCTGGTGTGCCGCTGGGCAGTCATTTTGGTCCTATTCTTTTTATAATTTTTTTCAATGATGTTTTTAAGACTTTCAATTTTGCTACATGTCTTGGCTTTGCCGATGATTTAAAAATATTCATCAAGATTTGTGATGCACTAGATGCAGCCAAATTTATGCTGGATGTTGATAGGTTCGCTCATTGGTGCTATCTAAATCATTTATCTCTAAATTTATCTAAATGTAAGCACCTTACCTTAACTGGAAGAGCTTCGCCGTTTTTATTTGACATAATTATTAATGGATCTCCTGTTTCCAAATGTAATTTCGCATCTGTTCTTGGTGTTATAGTCAATTCTGGTATGCCATTCTCCCAGCACATTGACTTTATTGTGAGCAAGGCGAACTCTCGTCTTGGTTTTGTCAAGCGACGTGCTGTGGAATTTTCTGATCCCTATACTCTTAAAAGCTTGTATATCTCCTTGGTCAGACCTATTCTTGAGTATTGCTCTGTTCTATGGGATCCCTACTATGCTGTTTATAGTAATAGAGTCGAAGGTGAGTGCTGATCTGCCCCCGTACCATGCAAGATGTCAATTGATTGACTTGAAAAAGCTATCTACAAAAGACGAAAGATCCGTAATGTCATGTTTATAAAGGATTTGCTGGATTATAGAATTGTCTCTCCTTCCTTGCTCGAGCATATTTATTTTTACACTCCCGCTAGAAATTTGAGGTTTTTATCCATCTTGTTTAAATCGTTTCATAAGTCAAAATACATTAGCACTGTTAAGAAATGAACGAACATACCGGAACTAGGAAAAAATTCAGATTATGTAGAATACGTTCTCTAGTGCCAATTTGCTCGTTCCATTTATACCATCGCTAATTTAGAGAGCACATAAGTACGGCCAGAGTGCATCTAAAGAGCAACCCAGCAGGATATGGAGCACTCAAAAAGCTACAAAAAGAGCGCTCCACTGAAAGCATAGAGCGCTCACTTCTTGTACCTCTTTGAATATACTCTTTAACATTTCATGTCCACAGAGGTCAGCACTCCGTTTGAGCTCCCGTGTAGGAGTGCTCCTGAAAAGGATGACTTTTCCACAATAACTACGAGAGAGCTGAGTATATGAATAAGTAATTTTTATACAAAAACTCCTTTAATCATACTCTTGGACCCATTTTAAAATACTTGACTCTACACAACACAAGCAAGACAGTGGAAATCGGTTAAGGTAAAATCGTGGAGATCAACGGAAAGTTTTCGCGACATGAGAATTTCATATTAAAGCGTGTTGTCTTATATATGTCGTACACACTTGATGTAACTCAGCACTTCACGAAAAGTCTAGGCATTACATGAAATGTAGGCAGATAGTGTAACAGTTTGCGCTTAATGACTTTTTACATGATGTGTCTGGGTGTCTGCGCATCACGCCCAGACAGCACTGGAGTTCATACTTGACTTACTGCCGCTGGACCTCTATTGCAGAGATGTAGCGGCAATTAGTGCTGTCAGGCTTAGGGCGGGGGGTTGGTGGATAGAGAGGAGTGTTGGGTACTCCAATATACTCCAGAAGATAGACTCTAGTTATTGCAGGGAAGAAACAGACCACCAAGTACTAATCATTACTTTTGGTGGGGGTGTCAATGCAATGATGCCCACCAGGAGTGACTGGCATGGTGGCTGGAGTGTACTCCAAAGATCTACAGTGGCACGAGTCTTATAGACTGCCTAACAAATGCAGTGCTTTTCAGGCAGAACTCGCAGCGATTTATCAGGCGGCAACATTGGTATCTATGTACAGAGAGCCCTCACGGCATATATGCTAATATACTGATAGCCAGGCAGCCATCAAGGCCCTGGATGCTTCTGCTGGTAAAATCAAAATTGGTGCAGTTATGCAAGACTAGCCTTGAGGTATTGGCTACAAGGCACAATGTGACCTTATGATGGGTACCTGGTCATAAGGATATCTCAGGCATGATGAGTTGGCCAAAAAAGGCTCTGAATTGGATAGCTTCGCAGCGGTAGCTTATGTGCGTATCCTGTCGGAGCAATAAAAGAGGAAATCATCAGGGGCGCCTATCAAAAGGCAAGCATCCGATGGACCAGCAGGGATTCCTGCCGTATTGCGAGGCAATTGTTGCCTGCATATGACAGGAAAGGACAAGGGAGCTGCTTAATGGCTGCAGAGCAAATACCAGGAATCTAGTACAGGTCTTTAGGGGTCACTGGGCTATAGGTGACCATGCTAGAAGACTGGGGATAGCGGCGAGCGATGTCTGCAGGAACTGTAAGGACTCGCAGGAAATCGAATCCGTCCAACACGTGCTTTGCGAATGCCTCGCTCTGATGAATAAAAGAAATAGGCTATTGGGTAGCTACATCTTTTCAAGTCTGGGGGAGCTGCAAAACAAAGAATTTAGATATATCATGAGTTTTCTGAGAGAAGCAGGATGGATCTAGGTAAAGAGTCTTGGAGATATCTTGAGTCGTGTGCCCTGTAAATTAAAGCACGCCAGCAAATTTAGCATAAAACGCTCGAATCTATCTAACTTAATTCTTTTTTAACCAAATACTATGAAATACCTCGTAAACATTATCATACGCTCGTACCATTTAAATACAATTTTTAAAAATTACACCAAGTCCAAAGAACATTTTATTAAAAAACAAACCGCTCACCTCCATTTAGTCACCTTGCTCGTAAACTTACATGTGGAACTTGAAAGTATAACATGACCTTCAAATACTTATGATGCGATAATGTTCTACTGCTGACGACGAAACGGTTGGTCATTGCTATTCTAGTAAGCAGCTGGGTTATTGTAAACAACAACCGGCAACAGCTAAGCAGGTCATTGTACGAAATAACTTAGTAGTTTTTGTGTTTCGTTTATAAACAAACCACATAAATGTGCCAGTGAAGAAATACGCTTAAGCAGTTAGTGGTAAACAGCACGCAATAACGCAGCCGTTTGCTATATGAGGCGGCCAGCGATTAATCTATTATACCATCTGTCGGAAAGTTTCTGAAATCAGTTTTAAAATGCAATTAAACTTGTAAAATGATGGGCTTAACCTCAAAACCTCTATTACCGGAAAAATCCCTTAAGGACTACTGTCTTGTTGAAAAGATATCAATGTGACAACGATTACTATAGAAGCTGACAAAGATGTCGAGAATTTTTCACTTCTTATACAAATTTCTTGATCTGTTTTTATATCTATTTCTTTGGGCTGGCTAGAGAAAGGTCTTAATGTATGTTCTAGGCAAACTCTTCCGCTATCTGGGAGAGTTCATTAACTTGCTTGTTTAGATTCACTAAAAACTGCTAAAGTTTCTCAGTCGATAGCCTTAAGTTTATGCGAGATTGAAAAGTCAGTTAATACAATAGCCAACTTGTAAAAAAAAAAAAAAACTAATATTTTTTATGCCAGCCTAGACTAGACTAACTTTCATGTTCTCAACTAAAAAAAAAAAACAGTAACAGCAGCCTCAGCCGAACAACATCTTCAGCGCCACAAAATAACGTCGCATTTGATGACGAAATTGTTACATGTAGAGAGAAAAAAGACCTCAAGAATAACCACTCTTAAAATCTAAAGTAAAAACCCTGATGCATTCTTTCTTAGCCTACCAAATTTTTTTTTTTATTTATTTCTTATTATCTTACAATATTTAAATACAAAGTTCGAGTGATACGCTTCACAAAATATAAGGCGAAATTACAGCCCTTCAAGGTCTCCCTGTGCAATGTCCTACGGGAGAAATACTAATATATAATAACGGAGATCATATTTACACCAAAAATGAATTAAAAAAACAGAACACAGTAATTGCTGTTTCAGTACTGTAAATTAACTACTACCTACTATTACAAGACTTACGGCTTCAGTAAACATCAGTTTCAGTTCTGTCTCTTCGCTTAGTTCTTAATAAAAAAAAAAAAAAAAACAAAAACTTGGGACAAATGTACAAAAATTGTTACGGCGTATATAGTTTTCCATAAAAAAAAATTGTGGGCTTCTTCCCTATGTGCTTTAAGAACTACATAAGAATTTGCACCCTAGGTTATCTATCGGGAAGCGAATCAGAGGGTGTGGTCCCATTATTATTTACATTTGCGGCAATTGTTCAATTGGTGTCGCAAATTTAAAGTCTTCAGGGAACAGTTTAGTGGCATGTGGATACATGAGCTTATATGACTGTCGAATTGTAACATCAGCAACTCCAGCAATATCTCCAATTTCTTTTTGACTACGTTTATGCTCTGATGCCTAAGGAAAATTACGTAGAAAAAACTTTGCAAATTTTCAACAAATCATTTTTATACCTGTGATGCCATGTATATAGCTGCAGCTGCAACTGATATGGGAGATCTTCCCGGAACAATATCCATTTCTACAGCTTTCTTTGCTATATGTGTTGCTCCTCTCTGAACCATGTTTGGTAAATCTGAAGATTTGTTTTATTTATTAAGGAACGCAATTCAGTAACTTTTAGTTAAAAGATCTTACCCAAATTTGCGCAAAATCTCGACATAAAATCTGCAGTAGTTATCAAATCCACGGATGTCTCTAATGCTTTTAGAGTTAATTTGAAACATCGACCAATTTCTTTTTTGCTGATTTTGCTAACTGCACAAATTTCCTTGAATGTCCGAGGTACACCTTCCTGACGGCAAGCAATATACAAACATGCTGAAGCTTTTGCATCATTTGAACGTCCTTTAAGATTTTTACCATCATGAACCTGTTCCCAGAGAAAGTAATTAGGTTAAAGAATTCAATTTAAGAAATATTTGGATTTTAATCCAAATTTTTGTACCTGTTTAAATAAATTATTTGCACGGTCTACTATTGTCTTGGGCAGATTTATACGATCTGCCATTGTTGAAATTTCCTTAAATGCTGAAATAAGTGCTCGATCTGAGCTGCTCATTGTCCTACGATTTTGATATTTCGGTGAACCGAATGAATCAAACGATGCAGCTCCAGTGCCTGGACCAATTATTGTTGATAAATCTCCGCCACTTAATAGTGGATTTTCTGGGCCACCAACACGAGATGGATCAACTCCATTTTTTTCATTGCTAAACGTTCGCCACTCTGAGCCAACATCAATAACACGATCGCCGACGACAAGGCCACACTCTGAACATATCATGTCCCCCGCCCTATAATCTTCAATAAGTGGGGCTTCTGGATGGGCATAGCAGCAAACTTTATTGGAAGCATCAGGCCTGAAAATCATGAAAATAATGTACAATATAATTGATTAATTTTTTTTTATTTTGGACGCGGTATATTTTATATTGGTGATGAACAAAAATGACACCTGTCATTTTTATGAAAGTCTAGTGTAAAATGTAAATAGAAAGGAAAGCGACTTGTATGCTGAAAATCACTTGATAACACTTACCTTGATGAGCTGGCCATTTTATGGATTCTGTTGATAAGTTCAAAGATTTATGAAATTTTTATTTAAAATACAAAAACAATTGTAAAATCTTCGAGCAGAATACTAAAGACGACGTTTTCTCACCTCAAATAAAAACTTTTGTTTCAGTGTTGCCGTATTCATGAGTAGATAACTTTGTTTTTCAACGAAAATGGCTCTCAATATTTTCTGTGCAATTTTAACGAAACTTTCTTGTTTTTTTTTAAGGAGCGTTTTCTTTCTCCTTTAAATATTAAATTATGACGACGTAGGACACAGAAATCGAACAAAGAAGTTAAGTAACGGATTGAATTGTTTTTACAAATCTGTATTGAACTTTTCTAATATCCAGGGGGTTTGTCTGCGACTTACCTTCACGCTGCTCAAGTGTATCCCTGTGATTAGGTTACCATCGAACAGACCTAATAATTTTGACACTTCTAAATGTCACTGTCAATGTACTACCCGCCGGTCAAAAGTCGGAGTTGAGTTTACAGCAAACAGTTATCTGTTAATTCAACGAATTATCGCAAAAAATAGGACTTAAAACGCAGATAAAATGGTAAATTTTAGTGAACATTTGTACAGTTTCTTCAATAAACAGTTTAAACATAATTTCAGTTGCCGTTATCTCTTTTAAAAACAGCGCAAAGCCATCCAATGGTAAGCTAAACATTACACATTTTTTAATCGTTTTTAATGGTATTTTTCTCGATATTTTTCAGCTTGTTGAATTAAAAAACGGAGAAACATACAATGGTCATTTAGTAAGCTGCGATACATGGATGAATATTAACCTTCGAGATGTAATATGTACATCAAAAGTTTGTTGCCTCGACCCTTGTTGGCTCTTTCTATATTAATAAAAAAAAAATTTGTTTTCAGGATGGTGATAGATTTTGGAGAATGCCTGAATGTTATATACGTGGAAGTACAATAAAATATCTTCGAATACCAGATGAAGTAATTGATATGGTTAAAGAGGATGCCCAAGTTAAGTCTAGAAATAGGACAGAAATGAAGGGTGGTCGTGGTGTTGGTGGTGGCGGCGGCGGTGGTGGAGGTGGTAATCAAAACCAACGAGGTAGAACGGGTGGTAGAAATACATTTGCAAATCGTGGCGGAGCCTCAGGCGGAAGAGCTTCATCACAAGGTAATAGACCTCTCGCCCAAGGAGGAACTAACAAGAAAAAATAAGATTTGCAGATTGAACAATAATAATTTATTTTAATTACTATATATATAAATTATAGGAAATGTGAATTTATATTTGTTTTTCATTTTAGCTACATTAAAGTGAATTGTCTTGGAAAATTTTTGTTCTTTTTTAATTCTCAAAGTACTCGTAATTGGTAATGCAGTTCATCGGGCTGTCATTTCATTCCACTATCATGTGTTTAAAAAATTCTTTTAAGAATTGATTGTAAACATAACCTCAAAATAGTGTGAAAGTGACGTGCGCGGTGTAATTGTGTGCCGGGTTTCTTTGGTAATTTTTCATGTGTTTATTCAAGTTGACGAGGTGTTTTCTGGTAATAATAATTTTCTTTTTATATTAAATAATTTATTTTGCTTAGAAGAAGTAGAAATTTATTTTTTAAATGATAATGTTCACATCCAAACTCAACTTTTCCTGCCATACACCATATTGAAAATAAACAAAGTTTTATGGCGTACAAATCTTTTGTCTAATATAATTTGAAGATTTTAATGCAAATTTGAAGCAAACATTTAATATTAAGTGTAAATATGCTTGCTGTTTGCCCAGGGTGTAAGAAATCGATTTAACATGTTTAATTATTAAAAAGTTTATGCGGTTTATTCATTGGCATCATATGTCTGTTATGACAATTTATGACAATATTAATCCTTTTTTTTTTATTGCTCAGGATCTTAATTAACTTGAGTTCGGGCAACTCGATATTACGAAACTATAGGTATAAATCCTGAGTTTCTTAAATCTGTGAAGGAAATGAAAAAGACTATTATCATTGTCTTAAATTTATAGAACACTATCCAATATCTGAGCCGTTATAAAAATATACACAAATGTTTTATTAGATTTATTAAAAGTGGCATCGCATTCGCTTCCCTCTTAGATTCAAATCAGCTTATTGGCAGAATATTCGCCTCTAGATTTGAACGAAGAATTGTCCCCGTCGATAATTTTTCTTTATCTTCGTATGTAGTAGACAGATTAAACTTTTTCATCAAAGAATATCTACTAAATGTTATGTACTGAAAATGGTTGAAATACCCGGATGAGTAGGCTTGATTTCATGAGCAACATAGAAAAAGGCATTGCTTTAGTTCACTCATTTCAATTTGGAAACAATATTTCAAATAATAAAAAAAAAAATCCAAAGCGGTGTGGCGGGAAACTTCAACATTAACTTTAGCAACGATTCGCATGTTAGTAATTTCCTTGAAGACTTTTTTTTTTTGGTACTGAGCGAAGCTCTATTATAATCAAATCATGTGCCCATCTTGCATCAGGTGTCTTCGGAAGGAACCCTTTTACCTCGCCTATTTCCACTCACTTCTTTTTGGTGTGGTGAATCAGTCTTGGCTACCGTTTATTAGAATATGCTAGTCCCATAGTAAACAGGAAACTTGTCACAACTTCTTCGCCAATCAGCGTGCATCGGAGACCTGTTTGCGATATGTTTATGTCTCATCTCTTTTTAGATCTATTCATTGGACATCGAGAGGGTCTTACCTTAGTAGGTACTCACTGTCGGTATCAATTAGACAATCAATCTAACATGCCTGGCGGCTAGTTTAAAGGTATATTATCCACCGATGGATGCGCCAGATGCACTCTAGTTCAGTGGACTAACTTTGCATTCAGATCGCGAGCATATATGCTTGGGAATAACTGCGTCCTGAGTGTATCCACCATAAGAAGGAGAAAAAATCAAAATTGACACGTCATGCACACATAACACGCAAGCTAGAATTTTGATGGATACACGACGGATAGTGCCTCCGAGAATAGTGGTACTGCATGCAGTCTGTTTCCTTGCACGTCGATGTCATTGAGCGGTCGTCGTTTACTACACTCGATTTCGATTTTCAATTCAAATGGGAAGCACAAAATCTGCCACGCGAATTTTGCTTCCGTTATCGGGTGAGCTAGCAAGATACAGAAGTGCGCTGCTTCTTTTAGTGTAGACAATTGGTTCCCACCTAGCACGTGGGTTGCACACGAGAAACTTTTCGGTGGATACATGCCTTAAGACTGAGGCGTCTACGGCCAATGGTTTTCGAGATATTAGCGATTTTATGCAATTTTTTTCATTTCAATAGATTCTAAAGGTGTCGTTTCAGGGGTGTATGCACTTAGGGGGGGACATTTAATTGATCACTAACAAATTTGTACTACCTGGCTTTGTGTAACAGATCATGCTGTATTTATTCAATAAGGTAGGATTCATTGAATTCTCTTGAAGCCGTTTTCAGAGCTTATTTAATAGATGCTCTCTGCTTATTATCATCGATCGTGGGAGTATTTAAATAAACGAAGAGACACAGAAAAAGGTGACTACAAAATTTTGTAGAAGGAGTTTAGTTATAATATTGCTGTCAATGATAATGGATTATACCCAGTATACCCAGAATTGATGATATAGCCTCAAACTCCTTGTCTAACATGGCATTAATTCTGTGTTGGGTGTTGAGTTCATTTGTTGAGGTGGTTTTTCAAGCGCAGACATACTTAGGATTTTGAGGGCAAAGAGATCTCTAGATCTAAAAAGTTGTTTTTTTTCTCAAGGAAGTTCAGCTGTGGTGACTGGCGAGGGTGTCTAGTGATGGAGTGTGACTTTACTCAATGAGGAGCAGAATAAATTTTGACGGATTTAAGATAATACAAAGACCTGGTATGCTATTTCTGTACAGAAAGTTAACAAAGATCTTGTAGAACTGTCTTGTCACGGCTTTTGGGAAAATTTATTGTGTAGCATTTTTAGTATGCCTTTCTCCATAATTACTAGGACATTTCTAATCTGGTTTGCTTAGAAGGTCTCTGGCAATTAAGTTGTTGTTCTAAAATATTCTTACTGAGTGGAAGAGGACTGCTGATGAAGCTGAATACTTACTCAATTTCAAACAGAAAATGGTGGGAAGATCAATTTATTGCTGCAGAATAGTAGAACCAAGTGCTAACCTTGGTATTGGAGGATATAATGAGATCTTAATTGAATCCTGAATGTATTTATCTCATCATAGATAATGCTGCGGTTCCGGGCTGATGCAGTAATGCAGCATTTTTAGATTGGAACCTTTGGAGAACAGAAATATCAAAACTATTGACATATCGGTAGCATTAACATGACTCAGAATAATTGTATTAGAATTTTATATAAAAAAAATGAAAAAAACATGAAAGGTGTTTGCTGAAGGAGGCGCCTATATTGTGTTGCAATTGTCGGTTGCTTGGTGTTTTGCAGTGGGTTGTCGGAAAATGTTGACAGAAAGGCTTATATCAGCGAGTTTCATTCTGACGATTAATTATGAAGATTAAGTTGCTGCGGCGTATTTAATTATTTAATAATTCAGATAGATTCGTGGGATGAATGTAATAGATCGATAATGCTTTAATAGCCTCTCAGGTACATTACCTTCACTTAGCCTGGAAGGAAGTGAAAGTAATCTTCATTCCTAAAACTGCTAGAATCGGCTATGCCAAGAGAAGGACTACAGTCCTATTAGCCTCTCTTTGATGGTAAAAATTTTGGAAAGGCTACTACTAGACATGTATATAAGAAGCATTTGGCAGGCTAATTTTACTTCGAATTGCCTATATCATAATAAAATCTGCGCTGCACATAGTGGAGTCAATTCTTGAAAGTTCCCTGGAATACAAGGAATTACATTGGGAGCTTTTCTGGATGTCGCAGGCACTTTCAGTAATGTTAAGATGGAAGTCATATATCAAGAGGAATCAGGAATGTGGGAGTCAATAAGAAACTATGGGACTAGGTAAACTCCATGTTTCTCAACAGGAAGATAAACTCATGCTCAGGAGACGTGGTGGTGAGTAGAGCGGTATGTATAGGAGCACCACAGGGTGATGTGCTATCACTAATTCATGGATTCTGGCTATGCAAGAAATTCTTAATATATTAGAGGAGGATGGTTTCACCGCAGTTGTTTATGCGGTGACCTAACTAACCTGTTATCAGGCAAATTCATGTCAACCGTTGTTTATACTTAATAGTTGGGCCACTATAGCCTAATAGAGATTTCTGTACCACACAAACTGATAATAGGTAACTATGCTAGGAGGCTGGCTTAAGAGTCAAATGTTTTCTGTCGTAGCTGTACAGCTCCTGAAGGAATCGAATCAGTGTCCTGCTCTAGCGACTAAAAGAGACGGGGTACTTGGTAGCTCGTTCTTTTCAGAGCTGGGAGAACTGCAAGGTAAAAAGCTTAGATACATCCTAAGTTTCCTTAGAGAATCATGTTGGATCTAGGGTTGTTCCTAGTAGGATAGATTCCCATCAATCTATGCTGCGCAATAAATCCGTCAGTGCTCTAAGTTATGCAAGTTAAGTTTTCTTTGGCGGCACTGCTCTAACCTAACGTAACCTAAATAAATTCATCTCAGTATATTGAAAATAATAAGTCTAAATGCAAAATCGTATACGCCTTACGCCCTTTCAGAGAAAGACAAGATTATAAAAAATAAAAAAGTCTATTTAATTTTGGATTTGGAAGAATACATGAATTACAATTATTATTAGAATTATTTCTTAATATTAAAATATTTACCACCAATATATCAGTCAAACTCTTCTTTACATAGATTCAATAATTTCCGTGAAGAATTTTTCAAGTCTCTTATCACCTGTCAACCGGAAGAAGTACAAATAATCCAAACATTTAATACTAATCGATCGAACCGGCGGAAGATGTAGTAGAAGTCGAGCGAAACGATCATCATCACCGCAATATTGCATTCGACAATATTCATTTAAACTTTCATAGAATCGTCCTCTGGCAAATTCCACAGATTGTCGATCTCGTAAGCCACGAACTTCTGAATTGAAAAGGATAATCATTTTCAAACAAGCCAATTCTGCTCTGCTTACATTTAAACGTTTCATTTTAATCGAAAGCTCTGAAAGGATTTGATCAAAAAGAGTTTTTATTCCAGCCGCTTCTGCAACACTTCGGTGAACAGTTAACTTTGAGCTTATTGACATTTGTTGAGGTTTTTTATATTTCATTAAATCATCTGAATCCAAAAATTCCATACTTTTCCATGCTGCATTTATGATTTGTAACTCAATCCAGCTGGAATTAAGTAAACGAATTTGATCTTCTCTCTGCAGCTGAATAAATAGTAATATTCTATTGGCATGTTTTAGCATCCTGTACAATCGGCTGTTAATCGATTGACAAAAATGAATCAATTGAACTCTGTATTCTGGAGATATTGTTAGATTCGGTGGAGCTCGTAGATAAGGAATTTGATCATCACATTCCCTTTTAATTTTTTCTTCAGCTTCTAGAATTTCTTCGATTAATGGAATCCCTATAGGGCTAGAAGAAGCTTTGTCACGTTTTCTAGATCTTGAATTGCGTTGCCTTTCTTCTTGTACAGCTTCACGTTTCATGCCACATGATAAACATTTTTGGTATCGACAATATTGGCATCTGTTCCTTTGTCGTTTATCAATTAGACAATTTCTTCCTTCTCGGCAGGCATATGTCAAATCTTTTCGAACAGTTCGCTTAAAAAATCCTTTACAACCTTCACAACTGAAGACTCCATAATGTTTTCCACTTGCTCGATCACCACAAATCGCACAAAGATGCTTTGATCCACCCAGTGGATGATTTGGTGGATAATTTCGGGTTATATCTTCTGGGATGCTGTCAGTTTCTGATGGTGATTTTATGGATTGCAGAGTATTAAATAGTCCTGTAAATGTTTTCGATACAGCTTCAGATTCATTTTCAATTTGATTTATGTTTACATCGAGCATATCGATATCGGTTTTTATATCGAGAGGTGAAGTAGATCTTATAAAACTGCACATTTGTTCCATGTCTTTTGAATTTAATTTTCGATTATTGCGTAAGGTAGAATTTTTTTGATGTTTGTTAAAGGATTTCAATGTCCAGCTAGCATTTGTCCATTATATCTGTAAAATTGTAGAGAAAGCTATTAGTAAACGAAAGTGCTTATTGTATTAAAACTATTGTCAAAACAGAGCACACATTGAAATTATATAAAGATTGAAATGACAATTATTAGAATGATGTGAAAACAGCGAACGAAAATGGGAAGAAATCATACTAGAATGAGCTTCCGTGAGCTCGAATTAACAGGAGCAGCCAAGTGAGCATATCGGATAGGTTATTCCATAGACGAGAGATGTGGACACCCAGAGACCACTGTAAACTGGTATGCATGTAACTAAGAATTAAAAATCTGATGACTTCTAGGTGAATTCAAGTAGTGGGTAGAGTTAAACGTGTTTTCAACAGTTTAAATAAGAATCCAGAGATCGTCAGAGTACAAGGGATTTAAGGGGAGAAATGTGGTCTCATACCAATATAATAACATAATCCACACAAAATCATTGAACCCCATGTTTAGTCTATTTGAACAGCTCGAATTCAATTTCGGGAAGTTTAAGCTGCCATACGTGAAAATTGGCAGAATAAGGCTTTTTATGAATTGGAGGCGTTTGAAGAAGGGCAGAATTAATGCAGACAAAATAGACCATAATAAATTTTGCCAACAGTATCAGAGATGTAACAGCAACCTTTCAGTTGATAGTAACACTAAAATACCAATATGGCAGTACGATAAAATGTTGCCATTAAGATCTACTAACTGTAATGGCCGGTTTCATAGCCCAAACCTAAGCTAGAGCTCAGCTAAGCCACGGGTGTTGCTTAAGTCCCGAGCGTAAACCTACTCCGTTTCAGCTGAGGCTTAGTTAAACCGCAGATGAAAAATTTTAAGTTGTCAGCGCTGCGGTAATTGTGAAATTTTTAAAGGAAAATTTCCATTGTGGATTAAAAACTAAGCGAAAAGAAGAAGAACTTAGGCGTAGCTATTTATAGTATCACATAATTCATATTGTCATCTTCAGCCGAATAAGACTATTTCATTGATAATAATAAAACAAAAACTTTGATCCAAGTATTGACCCATGATGGGCAACACTAGCAAGATATGAGTAAAGCCTTCCACAAATAAAGGATTTGATGAACTGGATGACAAAATTAGAGAACTGAAAAAAATCCATAAAAAGCTTAGTCAATAGTCTGGAATGAAGTAGAAGGCATTGAACAGATTGATGACAGTTCGAACTGTTTGAGATTTATGGTAATACCCTAGACGACAGTCTCCATAATGACTTAATTTTTAATTGAATGGACTCAAATGTGCAGTGTGTCACACAAATGAAGTATTGACCCATGATGGGCAACACTAGCAAGATATGAGTAAAGCCTTCCACAAATAAAGGATTTGATGAACTGGATGACAAAATTAGAGAACTGAAAAAAATCCCTAAAAAGCTTAGTCAATAGTCTGGAATGAAGTCGAAGGCATTGAACAGATTGATAACAGTCAGAGCTGTTTGAGATTTATGGTTATACCCTAGACAGACAGTCTCCATAATGGCTTAATTTTTAATTGAATGGACTCAAATGTGCAGTGTGTCACACAAATGAAGTTGATCAAGGACCCGTTTGCAACATTCCGATTCAATTACAAATAAAGAAATTTTTTCTGAATATCAGTAAAATTGTAGTAAAAGTGCCACCTACTGTCATTAAAATGAACTAAATTTATTGGAAAGTGGAAAGATTTATACCAATAAAGTCAACTTTTATTCTCTTTTTGGTCTCTTTCAAATCAAATTTTCTTCTGTCTAAATGTTTTGCAAATATGCAAAATTTCTTGAGAGAATTTCATTAAATTATTGAATCCTGCCATGTTCTTTACTCAGTGAGGAACTGTCAATGACATTTCAAATGAACTAGGTTTCGTTCACAGTTTGTCACATCTTCATTTACTTGAAATGACTAAATTTCAAAATTAGTCATTATGGAGACAGTTTGCCTAGGGTATTATTTTGTGATAGTATGGCTTCAGTGACCCAGCAGAAGTAAGCGCGCTGGTTTACCATCTTAGAGATTGTGGATTCGACTTCGAACTTCGACTTCGAACTTCGACTTGATACTGTAATTTTTCCTATTTAATTACTTTTCGAATTTTGTATAACCTCTCATTACTTATCCCCATTTCTTTTAGGATATCACAGTTATCCTTATTTCGTTTTGATCAATAGTGAGTGGTGATTTTTATAGGGATTGAAAGCAGTGTAAATTACCTCTTCCACTTTCAAACTTCTCATACATTTAAAATTACTTTATCTATCTCCTCAAAAACGCACTATAGGATCGGATTGATTTGAAACAGGTTTCAAGAGAATACTAAGTATTAACCGATAGATTATTTTTTTATCACGTTCGGAGTAGGCTGTGGGAAATTAGAAATTTCAATTCAGAACCTAGGTATGTAGGTATTTCGACATCCTTAACTCTGGATCGAAAAACAATTTTTTTTGTGCTAATTGTTGATTCGAATTGTGCCCTAAGTCCTAACCCTCGCTTATATGGCAGCACGAAAACACAAATTTGATTAAAATTACATTTGTGTCGTGTCGATGCATAGCGCTCTATTCCACTTTCCGGGAAGATTGGGATGATGGGTGCTGATTCTGGTCTTTTGTCGTAGCTTAGGCGTATATCTTTGTTACATATTTTGACATGTCACTACAAATTTGGCGTATTTTTTTTTCGCCATATTCATTTTAATTTATTCTTTTCATTAATATCAAAATGAACGAAAATGAAGTATCGGTCAATAAGCACAAAAATATACACCTAAAAGTATGACAAATTAGTCAAATACTTCCAAGGTAAGTGGTTATTCTACACCCATGATACAAAGATTCACAAGGTATGGCCGAATTATTTGTCAATTGGTTTCTTGCCTCATTTGGCGACAAATGTCTCAACTTTTTTCGTCTCAATTTCAATCGTCCTTATCAAAGTGAAAAAAGTTTTCTATTTTGAAATTTCTTTGCTTTACCACTAGCACATAATTGCTTTTCCCGAAGTGATTTAAATGAAGAAACTAATGTTTTGTTAAATATTTTAATACATATATTCAAAACGTATTTCAGTCAATAAAATATGAAAAACTCAAAACAAATTTGCTGGAAATGACATTGTCTCCTCATGACGTAGCAACACATAAAGTTCCTCTCGAATCGGCCATACCTACCTTCTTATTTTGTATCATGTCCTATACCTACTTAGAGTATTACACGAGCTTAAATTCGAAATAATATTTGTGAATTTGTAATGTGAAATGTAATTTTCAGCACGGTATACAGATCCTGTTTTAGGACGATCATACTCTGTATATCGTGATTTTCAGTTCATTCTACGTAATGTAAGGCTTGTCTGAACTGAATGAAACACTAAAAAGGTAATAGAAAAGATGATCTCATTTTGTCGTATATTTCCATATCAAAGTACGACAAACATCAGAAGCAGCATCCAGTATTGACTATAAAATAGAAAGATCACAAAATCTGGCTCTAACTGTTAAATGATCTTATTCCGCTACAACCTTTACAATTAAAATTACTCTTTTCCAATGAGTTTTATATAACCATTTCCAAAACGGTGCTTTTATAAATAAAATTTGAATAAATTAAGTACTTAATAGATAAATGTATGAAAAAAAAAAATCGTCCTCCAAAAGTCTTTGTTGAAAAAAGTCATAGGAAAAAAGATTTGAGTCCCAGAACATCGAAACGAAACCTGGGAGTGCTTTTGATCTTTTGTCGTATGTATGAATAAATATAAAAATATCTTCTTTTGTGTTTCAGAGCACAGTAAGTCTTGCACTACTGAAAATAACACTTTCATTACAAATGAAAAATATTCTTTTAATTTTAAGCATCTGCGCTGCTCTAAGGAAATGTTGAATATTCATTTACATTTGTCACAAATTTAAGATCAATTGAGAAATTGTTCGGGTTTTTTTTTGTCGTATATTCTGACATTTATTCACTGCAAATTAATTTTAGTTCATTTTGTGGTAAATGGAAATTATAAATCGAAATAAGCGATTTAAATAGGACAAAGTTGTGGTGAAATGTTAAAGTATGTGACGAAAATATACGACAAAAGATCAGGGGTACTATTCTTGAATTTCGAAAGCAGATTCTGTATACGGTAAGCTGTCAAAACCATTCGAAATGAATGTGCATGTGGTATTCTTGAAATTCGTATTCGTTATTTTCGTATGCAAATCATTCGTTATATAACGAAATGGGGTTCAACCATTCGTTATATAACGAATTCGTAAAAACCATTCGTAATTCATGAATTGGCCCCCACGGCACCGATTCTTGAATTACGAATGGTTTTTACGAATTCTGGAAATAACGAACGGTTGAATCCTATTCGTTATATAATGAATGAAAATTACGAAACCGATCGATTTCAAGAATACCACATTCATATTCATGCATGGCTCCAGAGTGATAAATGCTATTCTATTGATTTGCAATCTTAAAGTTGCAAGCGCAGGACACTCGAATATGATATGCTTGGAGGTTTCGTCTTCCTCTTCGCACAATAGATACAGAGATTTGCTGTTGGATTTGTCTATCTTCCTCAGAAAATAACGGGCAGAGCTCTGGGATTGTCCAGTGAATGCATCAATGAACAGTTTGACATGAGCGATTGTCTGTAAAGCCAAGCCAATTAGTTTGCACTTCCTTCGATTGCTCGACCCCCCCCCCCCCCCCCCCCCCCAACCCCCGAGTGGCTTTTCGGTATAGAGTCATTCCACAGTAAATCGACAAATGTTCTGAATGGACCATCTCCGATTTTGATGAAACTTTACAGGTAGGTTGGATTTGTTGTTGATAGAACTTTTCTCAAATATTTTTTGTTCTTGATCAGTTTTGACGGAGATACGGTATTTTGAAATAAGTTCCAAATTGTACTTATTCAAAAATTTATATCTCGGGATATACACATCGCAAGCCCACGAAACAAACGCTATTTATTTAAGGATGCTTTGAAGTTCCCGAAAAAAAATTAGTCGAGGTAATTTTTTTGAAAATTTGTTTTCAAGGATAATGGATATGTTCGTTATTCTTGAATACTCCAAAAAGATCACTCCCGAATTGAATTTTTTTATTTTAATCCTCCTTACAGTTTGGATCAACCTTGAACACCGGTTCCAAAGGGTACCTTTATTATGATATCCCAGGTGTTACGATTTATAATCGAATGCCTCAGTTATCGAGCCGAGCCTTGAAGTTGAATTAACAATAAAACCAACCTACCTGTAAAATTTCAGTAAAATCGGAGATGGCTGATGCAAAAATTTACACAATATTAATAGTTAACGGATTATTCTCACTGACTTTATCCAGAACGTGTAATTGTTAATTTCACTCCACTGTTTTGTGTCAAGGGACCCAAATTAGGGGTACTTTATTGTTTCTAGATAGCAACTGTAGTTTTGTGTGGCAGCTGCAGACTACTTTCGTTTCAAAGTCTTGAGAGGACACAGAGGCAGGACCGCAGCTGGAATTCTTTCAGTCTATTGTGCATAGAATTCCGGTATAGAAACCTTCATAAAACACATTATCGAAGCGTAAAAAAAAATAAAAAAAACGCTAAAAAAATTATTTTTTGAAAAAGGTAAAAATAGACTGCCGTATCAAGAATTTTACAATATAGTGAATGTTGAATCAGATACATTTAATTCGAGGCAAATTTACCTTTACAATAAGTTATCAAAATCTTCACTTAGTGCCGATAGTATATTTTTTTTTCAATTATGAACCGAGTACAAAAGGCCAAAAAATGTCAATGCAATTGCTTCAACTGTTTACCATCGTTAAGTGAATTCGGTAAAAAGAATCATGAGGCGACTGCAGAATTCAGAAAAAATAAATCTATTATAATAGGCATGCGCATGTATTGGTTGAGTACTAAATCTCCTGCGCATATAAATATAATTTGAATTTGTATTTCCAGTTCCTGGACACTATTCTTGTAAATTTAACAATGCCAAGTGATTTCACTTACCTACATAGAATTATTTAAGATGCAAAATGTTAATATAGGTAATAACTGTTTACTCAAAATTCCACTACTAATTTTCGTGTAAAATTTTTTTTATGGTATTATCCAAAGTGAAGCACTTCTCGGAATTCACACATGTTTTAAGTTAAAATACCGATGCTGCTGTATAAACTGTGATTTTTTTTTAATTTCAGATAAATCAAAAATATCGATTATTATCCTTTTTTACTAAATTAATATTTTTCTTATTGTCAATAAAACATACACGGCGATGAAATTAATTCTTGCTTTCCACTGTCTTAAGTATGTTACATTTCACAGAAAGAAATTCACTTAAGGAGTTTATAAGGACGACAAATATGTTTTGCACACATGTGTAAGTTGCTATCTATAGATAAAATTGATAAATTTTGTAGACTATTGGTATGTAGGTGTATGTATAGATGTAGTCAATTCAGGATGTTTTGAGTAATTTTCACTATCCTGTAACTCATGTTTGTGTAAAATGCATGAGTGTGATGTGAAAACCTGTTTAAGCCAAAGTCCTTTACATACATTGTTTTGAACATATGCGAAGGATGTCATGCTCTACATAAATATACAAACATATATCCATATATGCTAGATGTACATATGTAGGTCAAGAGTGTAATGAAATAAATTTCGCTAGATGTAAGTAGATGGCGCTATTATGTTCTTTTTGACCTTTTCTTATTAGAAATTTTAAAATTTCTTATTTGGTATAGAAAAATATTGACCAGCCACTATTGAAAGACATGTATCTTAAGGTACACTGTATACATGGTTATATGAGGCTGTAAGACATGTAAGTTCTGAAAATTTGGTAACCCTCAGAAAGTGTAATGTCCTGTGGGTAATGCGAATGTTGTAGTTTTTCTTAGCCAAATTCCCTCAGTTATATACATATAGTCGTAATTTGAGTGGTTGTTGATAAGGTTTTATCCTCATTCATAGCACACCTTTTTTTATTTATTAATCCCATCCGTTTTTGTATCAATGTCAGACCATCAATATTTGCAATTAGCTCAAAATCATCTCAGCAAAAACATAGTTAAACAATGATTGAGTGAAGCAATGTTTTGGGTGTGGATGAAAAAAAAAGAAAATGTGCAGGATATATCGTTTGAGTATGCAATATTGAAAACCCCAAAAGATGACGCGATTTGCAATCGAAAATGTTATATTAATTTTTAATTAAATTAATGTTATTTTCGAAATTACAGGCGATTTGAAATTTTTTCGAAAATGTCCTTGCAACGTATTTTTGGCTGTAACTCAGCTGATTTTGCTTACAGCACTGTCATTTTGGTCTTGTTTTATTCGTTTTTCTACTATTATCTGTGGAGGGATGTTTTATTTCTATAAGCCTCGATAAGTGTAAGGTTTAGGATGACACATAATAACTATTCTGTTTTGAGCCATGGTTGATCCTCTATTTCTGCTGAGATACTTGAACTTAAAAGGAGGAGTCATGTTTTGTCTTAATTATGATTATCCTTCTTCACATTTCACGTTTCTAGGTGAAATTATTGGCCATTCTTTTATTTAATATCCATAGATTGAAATTAACGTACATTTTAAAATTATGAAGTGGGTTTCACTCGATTTTCTTTCTTAGTTACTTAGTTTTCCTACCATTAAAAATATTATGAATTTCGAAAAAATTTCGTTCACGTATAGGCGCGTATGTTGCAAGACATCTTTTCCTGTATCTCTGGGAATACTTAAGGTAGGCTAATAATATGTATTGGTTTTATTTGAAAGGTAATAGATTAGGGATATTTCTATGGATAGGGGATTTTTCATCCTCAAATACGAACATTTTTCAAGTTATATCGCTAATTTTTTATTTATTTATAAACTTTTTTGAAAGCAAGTAATTATAAATGAAAGCCAGTAGTAATACGAATAAAACAAAACCAATATGTCGGTTTTGTTAGCAAAACGAGTTTAGTTTTATTCAAAAAAAGCGTTACAAGAACCACATTTTCGAAAAAATCTAAAATCACTTATAATTTTGAAAATAACATGAATTCGAAAAAAATTAATATAAAATTTTCGATTGTAATCACCTCACCTTTTAGGTATTTCAGAATTGCATACTCTAACTGGAACACCCATTACAAAGTAAGAGGGTGATTAAGACTTTTTAAATAAACAGCTTTTTTTTTATCAAACTAACATGAATTTTGTAAATTACAGGGTGTACAGCTAGGTTTTTGTATAATATGCAACTCCTTGATCTTTTGAAAAACAAAGAATTACTTTCCTGCTTCTCCTTCGAATTTACTACGCTTCAAAGTCAAAACTTCAAAATTTTATCATTAATTTTTTGAATTCATACGGTTATAGGATCTTTCAAAACCACATGGGCCATGACCGGATGTAAGACAATATATTTGCGTTGACTGGAAAGCTACCGATATTCTGTTAGGCTCTCAATGACATTGGCATAATCTCCACCAAAAATACTATGCTCAGCGTAAATACATAGTTAATCAGTTTCTGAGCGGATTATTATAGTGCGCCGGCATATAAAATTGAAAAAACTTGGCAATACGTTTCATTCTACACTTTAGAATACGATCTCATTTCTAAAAGACAAAAGAGCGCTCTTAGAGCCCTCCTGAAGTGCTCCCCTGGAAGCTCGTAGTGCTTCTTTTCCCTATCCCAGATCATTGCTTTTTATCATAGGCATGTCCGCAGAGGCAAACGCTTCAATGCTACTCTTAGGAAGCGCTCTAGGAGCGCTCTAAATGATGGCGGTAGAAGTTTCTCGAATGTGTTTTTTCGAAAACTTTAATGAGCTATTTGGATACTCATCGCAGTGCTTGTTCCTTAATCTCATAAGAGGGCTTCAAGAAAGAGAACAGTAGTAAGGCGCTTGTGTTTGCTATAATGATTATTTGTGGTATTAAATTTTATGAAATTGATTAAATAAGCCTCCCTCCCTTTTATTCCCACTTATATTAAGCAAAACTTCAGATTATATACTTCTAACCACTCTGAAGATCACATGGAAAACTATAGATTCGTTACTTTGTACAATAGTGAAAATCCACAGTTTAGATTCGTGGAAAATTAGATAAACTCACCCCCTTCAATCTGCTGGAATTCATCAAATATTCCTCTATAGAGCTTCCAAGCGATGGCTGTAAAAGTACTTGAGTTACTTACATACTTGCGCTTTTGCTTATTTTTCATGATAGATCAATGAATATTCTTCTAAAGATCAAAATTTGAGCTTTTCACGTCGACGCGTTCTCGAACAGTTTCCAAATACATAATTATATATAGTGAAAAACCAAAGTTTTGTATGGAAACATCAAGAGGGGTTGCCCGATTCAGGCCATTTTTGTAGTTTTATTTACTATTGCTATGAAAACACCACGGAGTAAATTTCAGCTCTCTACGTGTACTTGTTGTGAGGCAGTGTCCAAATTTATACTAAAAAACGAAATGTTTGTATGGCAACCCTACGAAGGACTTGCCCGATTTAAATCATTTTTGAACTTGCATCTGTAATTTTTATGAAAACGCCGTGTACAAAATTTCAGCTTGTACAAACACAATGACACTGAATTTTTATATATGAATTAAGATATAAGATATAAGATAATTTATGATCCATGGTGCACTTCCTCCGACAGGAAGAAGAGCAGGAATGAATGTAACGAATTGGTGGTTGAATGTCTTCGCAAAACTTAACAAAACTTACATCATCGTTTAAATTTTTATTACCTTACTTCTACATTTATTTCTATAGTTAGTGTAACTACTACTGTTAGTACTAGTTCTACTAGAACATATTTTACCTTTTTCTTTCATTAATTTTACATTTAAATAATATTCTATGGAGTATAAAATATTAATGATATGAATAGAAGTCTCTTTTCGTGGTATTCTATCCAAGAACATCCTTAATAATACCTCTGGAGTTCCCCAGGGTAGCCATCTTGGTCCTCTTTTGTTTGTCATTTATATTAATGACTTACACTTCTTACTACCTCATACCAAAATTCTTTGTTATGCTGACGACGTCAAGCTTTTCCGGACTATCTCGAATGCCGATGACTATGCTCTAATTAACTCTGACTTGAACACCTTCTACTCTTGGTGTTCTAAGAATTTTCTTTCTTTGAATATTGATAAGTGTTTGGTTTTGTGTTATTATCGTAAGCGTAGACCTTTGTATCTGAATTACTTCATCATTGGAAGTTTATTGTCCAGACTTCATAGCACCAAGGATCTGGGGGTTATTTTTGATTCCGGGCTCTCATTTGAAAACCATATTTCAAATATTATCAATAGGGCTAACACTGCTTTGGGTTTTGTTAAGAGGTGGTCCCGGGAGTTTAATGACCCTTTTGTAACCAAGACCCTCTATTTCGCTTTTGTTAGACCGATCTTGGAGTATGCCAGTCCTGTTTGGGCACCATTTTATTCTGTCCATATTAATCGGATTGAAGCAGTCCAACGCAGATTTATTAAATTTGCTCTTCGTGCCCTTCCATGGAACGATCCTTTAGCCTTGCCTCCTTATGCTGATCGACTCAAGTTGCTCTCTATCGACACCCTTGAGAAGAGGCGTGATATTTCTAGGATCCTTTTTATTTTTGATTGCATGTTAGGTACAATTAATTCCCCTCAGCTTCTTGGGCTCCTAAATTTCTCTGCTCCTTGTCGTTCCTTGAGAAACCTTGACTTTTTTTGTTTTCCAGTTTGTGATACAAATTACAGTTTTAATGAGCCTATTACGTCGATGTCTCGTTTGTTTAATGCTCATTGGCACGTACTGGACCTACATCTAACTAAAGCCCAAGTAAAGCGTCTCTTGAATGGTCAGCTTACCTAATGTAGCTTTTTTTCTTTTTTTTCTTCTTTCTCTTCTTTTTCGTGTCTCTTTTTCTGTTCAATTTTATTTCTAGTCTGTATTTTTGTATTATGTTCTCTTTAATTTAATGCTTTTTCTCTTTTTTTTATATATATATGTGCCTATTTTTAATTTATTTAAATGGGATCATTCTATGTTGTACATTTACTTTTTGTTTTAATTTTGTAGTAATCAGCTATTTGATGAAATTTGTAGAAATAAATAAATAAATAAATAAATAAATGACGATAACGAATTTTTGATATCATGTGGAGTATAAAATTTAAAAGAGAATGGGGTTATTATGATTACGGATTCTTAGTTATTTTGATATACAATCTTCTGCCTAGCAGGGACTCCTCGCATTACGTCTCAAACAGCTACTCCTATCTGGACCTCTTTCTACCGGCACTCTAATGCTCGACGTGTGACGATTTAACTTCGTTTTAACTTATAAGGTCTGTTCGATGAAAACCCCGGGTAAACCTAGGGCTACACTGGGCTAGACTATCTTGTTTTTTGAAAAACCTGGGCTACCCCGAGCTTATACTAAAATTTTCTTGGTTTGATATTTGTCACTTGAGAACTGTCACTTGCAATATGTTGTCATTGAATAAATAACTAATAAGGAAACGGCATATCGGGTGAAAACGTAAGCCACTCGGAGAAATGTACTAGTGTGCTCTGTTTGTATTCGTTTCGTCATGGCAGTAATGAAATTCTGACATTCTGAAGCGGAACATTTTTTATAATCCAAATTCCTATTTAAAATAAACAAATTTTTAGCTCCTTTGTATGACTGGAATAATTTAGGCACCAATGACAATTCAATTGTAAACAAACAAACCGGCATTGGTAAAATGTTAAATTTTTTGCCATGGCTGTTTATTTTTATAAATATTTCATTTTTATTTTGCTAGAAATACTATAATTAATTAGTAAAGCTATTAAGCTTACTTGAAGAATGCTTTCCCATGACAATACCTCCGTTCGTTCCTGCAGCACAGCACAGCGCTCTTCATTATGATAATTTAAAACTCCGGAGTCTCTATTACATAAAATATCGTTCACAAAAGAATATTTCGCACTTATTTCACACTACTATTATGTAAGAATCACGTTTAATTATATATTTTTCACAATATCGCGAATTCAAATCCGAGAACTTATTTTCAAAATTATGAACTGTCAGAATGTTGAACTGACACTAAATAGCCACTGTGGCTGTGTTCAACTTTTGGCTAGAGCCGGCTAGAGCTGGCTATAGCCAGAATGGCTGTAGCTAGGGCTCTTATTTGTGTGAGTAAATGTCAAACTTCCATAAATTGTTTCAATTTCATTGTAAGAATTATTTTCAACATTACCGTCCTTGTCTGTTAATAATGGCACATTATTTTCGTATATAATTTCACGTTTGGTATCCACACAGTAATAAAATTGAGACATTTTTTTTGTTTACTTGACATCAACAATTAAACAAACAAACGTCAAGCTACTTTGGCTTCACCTCCAGAGCACTAACCAATTTGGCTATAGCCGGCTACAGCCAAGAGTTGAACAATAAATTCTGACAATTGAGCTCACATATACTTTTCATCATTTATAGCTGTTATTTTGGGCTCAAAATTGGCTATAGCCAACAACTGAACGACCTCATTCTGGCTATAGCCAGCTCTAGCCGGCTCTAGCCCAAAGTTGAACACAGCCTAAGCCCTCTTGTCATCCCCCCCCCCCCCCCCACCGATCATAGGTCGCACTGTCATTGAAATGCTTAAACACGTACACTGTATTCGCCCGATACCCAGCTTCCTTATTAGTCTTATTAGTTATTTATTCAATTTATGTTGCTGATTGGGGCATAACTTCTTGAGTAAAAATAAGCAAAAATTGGAAGAAAAGAAATACATAAATAGCTAGAGCACATTTTATATGCATTCGTTCATTTTATAAATAACTTTTTACAATTAATTATACTCAGGAGAACTGTCAGAGAAATGTCATTTCATTACACTAGATTTACCCGGTGTTTTAAAAACTTGTTCAATGAGTGCACAAAACCCCGGGAAAATTCTAGGGGAACATTTACACGGTGTTTTGCAAGGTGTTTTCATCGAACAAACCTATAATTTCAGCTGTATGCTGTTAGATTTGTTTTTTTTTTCATTTTTATTTTACTTTCTGTATATTCGGGATAGTACTAGGGCATTTCGACGCGGTATGCCAGCTGAATGTACAATCTATGATCATACTATAGTGTAGATTAGGTTGCAAGATGCCTAAAAAGAAAGAGGATCGCTAACTCGAAAAGAAACACAAAATTTTTTTTGGACACATGTTGACTAACGACACAAGACATACAAAGCCAAGCTTCCTTGAGGACCGTAACACCCTATTTTTTTTAATTTTTCAATATTTTTCATTCAAACTTTTATAAATTTTCTTCAATGCTTAAGAGGAGTCAGTACCAAGATTTGCAAGTTTCATACATTTTTCAATGCAAATTTCTAGCAAACTATTTGTAGCAGTATAACGATTTATATCTTAAATTAAAGGTAATGAAGAAGTCTAGTAAATAACGTCGAGAAAAATATAAAAAAATGCATTGGGATGGAGATATTAGATATTAGATATTTTAAAGAGATAAAGCCTAGATCTAGCAAATAACGTCGAGTTTTTTCCTTTTTAGTGGCGCATTTTTTAATTGTTTAACTCTAATAGTACTTGTTTTTTCTCTCGATATTTCACCGACGAGAAATTGCAATATTCCTTTGAAAGTTTTAAAAATATAAAGCAAAATAGCATATTTAACAACTATGTGCAAAATAAAATTTAGGAGAGTTCATTCTTGTTAAAAATTTTCAATTTCTTTGAACTGCAAATTTTCATTTTCGTCTTAAATTGTCGCATCTTGGGTTTCTGTCTTTCACGCTAGATGTCTCTAATTTGACTTGTGGTCTAGGTCTAGGCTAATTTTGTATGTATTTTCATACTTTCGGGACACAAACCTATGTATAGTAAGTTTTATTGCCTATAGGCTCGCTGGCATCTAAATTGAAATTTTTGCTGAGTACTGACTCCTCTTAATGCTCATTACTGAGGGCTATTACTGTTGTAGTGGCTATTTATTAATTTTCTACTTGAGAATAACAATTGATTGCAAAAATATTTCTTTATTTTTTATTTCCAGGCTAAAGTGCGGATTTTGAAATCGTTACATCCTACATATTATAATCGCGAACCGGTAAGTGTTAGTGTGTTTAAAAAAATTCCCAATTTGTTGCGAAAAATGTCGGAAAATAAAGTATTTCGAAATGCACAAACTCAACATGGTGATTATCGGTCCGTGGATGAGGAAAATATCGTTGTGTTACGTGTGTGCTTATCACCACAACCAACTAATCCTGATGATGATGTTGATGCTGTTGATGCTGAAAATCCAGTGGAAACACTTGAGGGCGTATGGTTTTATGATTTCGAAGTCCCTGAACCACTTAATGAACAGGAACAAGAACAGGTAAGTGCAAAATTGAGTTTTCTTACTGGAGAAATATGCAAACGAAGTTAATTGGATTTTCTAAGCCGTTCTGCCTTAACAGTTGTATGTATGTATATGTACATGCATACATACGTTGGTATGTACTATGTGTATGTACATATATATAAAGTCAGTTTAGGTCCGGTATGAATTCATCGAAGGTGAAATTTTAATTTTTTTTTTGCGACTTGGAAATGTACAATTTTTGTCCCAAATTAGGGAAAGTTGCAAAAGTCATTTCGAATATTGCAATTAACAACTTTTTTACGTGCTTTTGAATTCCGTTAAGGAGGGTCTCGTTTTTGCATTTTAAATATAATCGTTTCGCGGACAAAGTTAAAATTATTGTGGAAGCGTATAATGGTACTAGAGTTTTCCCTTGTTATATAGTATTCAGTCTCTACTCAGTGAAATAGGACAACTTGCAATTTATACAAAATTTTTTTTTTTCAGAATAGGGGGAATTTTCATAGCAAAACACGGAAAATTGAAAACCCTTTTTTTTTGTATTTTTAATTACTATTAATTTAATTTATTTCTAAATATGCATTACAAATTTTTACTAATATTTTGTATGTCCCCCCTTATTTTTATTGACGTCCTCAATTCTTTGAGGCATACTGCATACTTGATTGAGTTATCCTTTAAGGATTGTATAGTAGGACTTCGGGGTGAGTATATAATATGTTTTAACATAGCACTGACATTTTCTATTGGGTTAAGATCCAGGGAATTACTCGCCCATGAATTTATGTTGCCGAAGAGTATTTATCACCGATTGTGCCCGGGGATATGGTGATTCATACTGCATAAAGGTGTAAGGACCTTCAGTATCTCAAGTACAGTTTTATATTGCACTTGATTCATGGTCTCAGTTACATACAACGTATAGAGGTGTAGAACATTTCTACGTTATGAATGATCAAATCATCACATCGTCCTTTCTGCTCAGGTGCTGCACTGCGTTGTTCGAATACCTTGTGGAATATTCTCGTGACAGTTTTGGGAGTTGCTTTTCGAGCGCTACGACAATTAACGTGCTTATTGCTTCCTGGAGGTATGTTCTCCTTTAATATCTTAGCAATTCTTCCCACTGTTTGATGCGTTATTAGATGTCTCTATGTATTGAAGAAGTTTTATGCAGGGTGTTTCCTTATGAGACGTCCAAAGGAGGATAGTACTTACCTAGGTAAAACAATATTGTCAAGGGAGAGTG
The DNA here is from genome assembly GCA_963924295.1 of Dioctria rufipes. Classification (NCBI taxonomy): domain Eukaryota; kingdom Metazoa; phylum Arthropoda; class Insecta; order Diptera; family Asilidae; genus Dioctria; species Dioctria rufipes. The sequence continues at coordinate 27,477,265 of OZ002744.1, read as the reverse complement.
CATATTAACTGTTTCGGAGTTACAAGATGATTGAGAAAGTATGCTAGTTTTTCACAAAACGTACATGGTTTACGGTTACCTCATTGTATGTAGAACCCCATGGCCTTTCCAAGGGTTGCTCAAGCAGGCCCATGTACCTCTCCTATGCCTATCGGGATTTATAGCGGTTTAAAATAGAAATTTCGATTTTTTTTACTTTTGTTTTTTACTATTAAGTTAAGGATAGTTTTGGGGGCTCTGCAAACTTTTAAAAAAGTTATCCTCACGTGAGTGGGTATCTGTTCATGAGGGCCATAAAAGCAATGAAATTGCTGAATGATAGCGAAACGAGCAGCGGAAATTCCCTTTGTCAGACCAGAGCAGTTTTGGGGCACTTCAAAGTGCTACTTCACAGTCACTCTAAATAACTGGGTGATCAAACAAAAATCTCTTTATTGGGAAAGGCTACAAAGACTTTGTTAGGCAAAAAGGCTTGAAAAACAAAAAGACTCCTACTCCTTAGAAGAACAGAGTTTAAAATGATAGCTCCACTCGGGCCACTGCTTTTTGCGGTATCGCATAAACAACATGGGTTTGGCTGAGACTTCATTTTGCCGCTTCTGTCAGGATGGTTATGAAACCTCAGAGCAGGCCAGTAGCTAGAACCAAAATAAAGGATGGGCATCAGAAATTAGGGCGCAAATTTTCGGTGCATTTGGGATACATCTCTTCAGGTGAAGATACATCTTTTTGAAAAAGTAAGCTTCTAGAACCCTAATTTTATTACATGTTTTATATACGTAAACTAAAACAGGTATCTACAATAAAAAGAAATAAATGGACCAACAAGAAACACAACATGGTAAAAATATTCAATATAATTGCAATCTTTGATTAACCATATTGTGGAATTGTCGTAGCACTTCGTCAATATCTTGTTTTTCTGTTCTTTTCTGTTCAAATGCAAGAAACACCAAACCTGCTATCATCTCGTGAACCATTGACATTCTTTCAGGCTTATTGATAGCAATTAGTGCCGAACAGGTACATTCGCACGAAGCAGTACTACATTCGATTGTTGCAACTTTTTTTTATATTATTAAGCCAAGCTCAGGGGATACCCTATGATGCAAAGCACAGCGTGGCAGGAAGGAGATAGGGAAAGGATTAAGGGATATGAGGAGAGCGGCGGAGGTGCCGATGTATGTCGCCCTTAAACTTTTGCAGGTTGTATGCCGGAGGAAAGACAGAAGATGGTAGACTGTTCCACATTCGCACAGTTCGGGATAAGAAAGCATGACGGAATTTTAGTGTACGGCCGAAGGTAATTTGCAGGGTAAAAGGATGAGCGCGGGATGCAGCGCGGGTATTGCGTGCAGGAACTATTCTACAAGGGATCAGACTAGATATTTCATCAGAACATTGGCCATGCATATAGCGATAAAGGAGCGAAAGGCATCCAACATTGCGACGGTGCTCGAGCGAGTCGATATGACGAGTAATTGCCACATCGCCAATGAGCTTGCAGGCTCTCTTTTGGACAATATCCAATGACGCTAAGGCTGTGCGACCAGCCCCGGCCCAGATATGGGAATTGTATTCCATTCTAGGTCTGATGTAGGACTTGTAGAGGAACGCTATATTTTATGGTCTGAAATATTTCTTACACCTTTTCAGAAATCCAAGACATTTTGATGCTTCTTTGGCAACCGAGAAGATGTGATCTGTCCAGCTTAACTTACTGGAAATATTAATGCCAAGAATTCTTAGTGACGGTGATTCAGAAATTAATGCACCATCAAACGAAACGTGAGTCGTTAAGTGATGGTCTTGTTTTAATGAGATGAGACAGCTTTGGGTCTTAGATGCATTGAATTCGACGCGATTCACTTTGCCCCAAGCGAGAATATTGTCAAGATCGTTATTCAATGATCTAATCATGCAGTCTCGTTTAACACATGCGGCGTTCCCTCTGGAAACCGCAAGGGTGTCAAAGGAGTATAAATCAAGGGTACTGCTATGGATAGGATTGAAAGTAAGGGAAAGCAGATCATTAATGAAGATTAGAAATAGAGTCGGAGAAATAACAGAGCCCTGGGAGACACCGGCATTAATAGGATGAGGATCAGATATAACGCCATCTAATACAAAACGTATTTGGCGACTAGATAAAAAACTTTCAATCCATAATAGAAGAGGAGGGGAAAGACCAAGTGCTTTGAGTTTTTCCAACGTTCCGTAAGAAAAGTCAGCAAGTCTCCAGATGAGCGTCCGTGCCGGAAGCCGTATTGGCGATCGTTGATGAGCTGATTCGTTTCCAGATACTTCATTAATTTGGAGTTAATGATAGATTCAAAAACCTTTGAAAGAATCGAAGTGATTGCAATTGGTCGATAATTTGAGGGATCGCTACCCTCTCCCTGATGAAAATAGTTCATACATATCTCTGAATGATTCCCTTTGTCGGTATAGAGCTTCTAATATTTTTTTTTCTCTAATCTCCTCGACCATTCAACTCATTCAAGTACCTTTTCACAATAGTAGGAAGGAATCATAATAGCTGAAGAATAATTGCAATTACGGATTTGTTTTTGTTCTCATTAATTTCCTCACAGTAATTATATATTTAAATGTTGAACAGACTTAAGATTTGTCGAATTCATCATGATACAAAATTGAATCTAGTAGATCCTCTTTGTCTGCAAATCTTCTTTTCATATCAGTTGTTCTAATGTTTACAGTTTCAAAATATTCCGCTTTAAATGGCGGAGCTTAAATTATGTCTGCAGTGTTTTGACGAGGAGGTGACCATACATTATTTAATCCTCCAGATGTTTTGTCTTTACTTGTCTCTTCTGTTTTGGGAACTATTTTGAAATTCTTTTTTACTATATGGTATTCTCAGCTTCTTCCAAAATTGTCTCATACATTCTGACCTCAATTTCTTCCTAGACACAACGACACAACGTTGGCATCTTTCAATTCCGTGCTTTGACACTGTAAAGCCAGCATCAGCCGGTCGAGGAACTCGTAATATTTTTTTTGCTACTATCTTTGCCAGTGGAATTTCCATGTTTAACAAAACGCCTTTGATGTGAGTACTTTTTGCAATATCATCACCATTGAATTTTTCATTTTATCTGGAGTCTTTAAAATCAAAATAAGTTAGCAGTTTTTAAGGTAGGGCATTCCTTCTCTATGCCCACCTCAAGCCACGGCCCTGCTTCAGAGCACCTGCTCTGCAATTTCCAAGCATTGGTCAGGCCGAGATAGCTCCACCTTGAACATGTGCTACGTTCCCTCTGAACGTAGCTACGGTGTGGGTCTTGATAATATTGCAAATTGTGTAGGGCGCCACGTAGTTTTTAGGTTAAACCACGAAACCGATTAAACAGTACGTACGGCTGTACTTTTTAAAATACGGGGTATTTTGTGAAAGACTACCGAATTTTCTTAATCACACTGTAACTCCGAAACGGTTGCCCCCTTGCCATAAAATTTTTGTTTGACTAGGTGACTACTATCACCTCTTGTCTTATGGACTGCCATGGACGAAACACCTTGTATAAATGGTAGCATGTGTATGCATTTTTTTGGAAGAATGTTCACTTTTCCGCCGGTGTAATTCATTACACATCAGACTTACAAAAATAGTAGGGAATTTAGTCTTCTTCAAATTTATATTTTTACATTTTTGTCGTAGGATCAACCGTTGAGGAAAAATTTTGAAAAAAACCAATTTTTGGTACCTTTAATCCAAGATGGCGGAACGCGCGGTGCCCCCGAGGGACTAAACTTGGATTTTTCATCCCCACCTTTTGTAGGGCAAAGGCCTTATTTAGTCGCTATTGACTGGACTATAATTTGAGTTCATTATATTCGTTATATTATTATATCCTGATAAAGTTTACATAAACAAAGGACTTTCATACCCCGAGCAACTTACAAAATCAGAAAATTAAAAAAAAAAAAAGAAACAAGACGGAGCAAGATTAATTAGAACTACCAACCAGCGGCGTGCAGAAAAAACCACAAAATGTACTTGGCCATTTTTTTCCTTTAAAGGTCTTATCACCCCTCCTGGCCTTCAACCAGCCTTCTCTGTTTCAGCTTTAATTTAACTTGAAGAGTCGAAAATCACCTCCGTACTACTGCACGTGGTAGTCCAAATCTCTGTTTCCTTTTTGTTATCTATTTTATAATTTTTTTTTTTTAAATTATTAATTTTGTTTTTTTCTTCTTATCGTCCGTTTTTTTTTCTTTTCAAGTTTTCTTTGCTGATCTTAACTACACTTTTCTGGTTCTACGTCCATTCGGCCTCACGCAAAAAACAAAAGAGAGAGACTTATGGGCTCAATGGCCATTCTACCGTCTCCCTGCCACTACGGATATCGAATGTTCGAACCTTTCGCAAAGCCGCGGCAATGTTGCCAATATTGAAAATATAATTTAGACCAGTTTTATGTTTTATATTTAGTATGTGCACCAATCTATGTATAGGTACACACTGTGATACTTTGGACTTGTATTTAAGTAGATCTGGGCTCATTTTTAACTACTCATGTAGAATGCGAACGGTATCGTGAACTTAATTTTAACGAGAAGGAAAGTTTAAGCAAGGACCACAATTTAACTTTTGATTAATGCTACGAATATTATGAAAATTTATTTGACCGGTTTAAATAAAGAACGAGGCTAGTTGGTTATGCGAGAATAATGCTTGTGCTTACTAAGGGTTATTTAGTACAATTTCTTTTTGAGAAATTCATTCGAATAAATATTAAATTACTTGCAAAATGATACATGGTAAATGGTAACAATAGCTCAGGGATGTAAAATAGCTAGCTCAACCGAGCTTTTCAAGCTCATTTTAGCTCACATGGAATAGCTAGCTCAGAGTGAGCTAGCTCAAATTTATGAGCTAGTTCAAACTGAGCTAGTTCATTCGATTGGTACAACAGAGCTAGCTAATTTTTGAGCTAGCTCACTTTTTAACTAGCTCACCAATTTGAGCTAGTTCACTTTTGAGCTAGCTCACCGGTTTGAGCTAGTTCACTTTTTTGAGCTAGCTCACCGGTTTGAGCTAGCTCATCTTTTCGCTTCTTGAACTAGTTATTAAGAAAATTTGCTATACTGGTAGCACAAGCTACCAGGTTTTACAATTGTTCCTTATTTACTTAAACAACATGATATCTAGTTAAACAGATTGAGATAAAAAAAAATAATTTGGAAAAGGCCTATTGTGGATATATAAAACAATTTTAAGTGAAAATTAAATTGACAGCTGTAATATTGAAAAAAAAATAATTACTTAAGAAAAATATAATATGTTAATCCATATTTATTTTACATTATTTTATCTGTCCAGCAAACGAACTTATAGTGAAATATGGCTCTTGTTGATATGTAGGAGCAGTTGTGCTTCAAAATGCTCATCTTTGATATTGCATCGGGTTGGCTTGAGAACTGCTTTGCCTATACTAAACAATATCTCTACAGAAGCACTGCTTGGAAGAGCTGTATTGTATTTAATAAAAAGTTCCTTTAATGACTGAAAGCGTCTACTGTCAAATATGTTTAACGTTCTGATTGGGTCATGTACGAACTCTGCAAGAATTTGTTTCCCTTCATCAATAAAGGCTGGTTCATTTTCTTCATCAGAATCCCAAAATGATGGGTTGGAATTTGAATTCTATGTTTGGCATGAAGTAGTAGATATCGAATTAAGTTTAGAAATAATATACCCCTCTATATCGTCAACTCTTTCCGGATATTAACATTTAACGATTTTCTTTCCACTTTAAATTTACTCACTTTTGAGCTACCTCAACAATCTGAGCTTTTTGAATAATTTGACTTAGCTCAGCGAGCTTTTCAGTTTGAGCTAGCTCACTTTTGAACTAGCTTGCTTTTGAAATAGCTCACTTTTGAGCTAGCTCACTTGTTCGAACTAGCTCACTTTTGAACTAGCTCACCCGTTCGAGCTAGTTCACCAGTTCGAGCTAGCTCAGTTTGAACTAGCTCACCAATTTTGAGCTAGTTCAACAAGGAAAACGAGCTGAGCTTTCGCTCAAGCTCGGAGCTTTTACATCCCTACAATAGCTATCTAACCAAATAGATCTCAACAATGTGTTAGGTCTAACGGAAATAGGAAAATATATGCGAGTATGAAAGCCACTGTAATTTCTATACACAATTAAAATTATCTTATCTAACTCGATGATACGGTCTGAATAGTTGGCGTGAGATTGGACGTAACTACTGTTTCGGCTATTTGTAATATTCTAAAGAGGACGTTTCGTAATATTTGTGTCCCCGCAATCCTTAAACAGCGAAGATGGATAAATCAGGAGACCTTCAGCATTCGGAGATTCTGATTTGTTGTGCTCGAAATAAGAAAATTCTGAGCAGTATAGTATTATCAATTATCACCAACATTTATCACAAGTGATAACAAGCGGAACGCACAACATTTACGGTTCATTCATAGGGATTTCTGGGATGTAACACATGCTTTTCGTCCACCAAACTATGTGTGGAATTTCAATCCCAGAATGGTCCTGGACTTTATTAACAGTTTAAACCTAGAAAGGTAATAAATTGAACGGGCACTCACTATAGATCTTTTAGGTTGTAGTGAGTGGACTCTTCGCTTTACCATACACTCGCCCGGAGACATCTTTTATGTGGTCATTCCATATGTCTGCTAAATTACTACGAGAGCAACCAGCAATCAGGGGGAAAAAATTCGTGTTTCATCGCAAAGTATAGCACCAGTGAAATTTATTCCCGTCAAGGTGGAAAAAAGGGGCGGTGCTATAAATCCCGAAAAATCTGTAACCTTTCCTTTCTGATTTTCGACCCATAAGTCTTTTGTTCTTCCTGTCTAAAGACCTCGAAAGACTTATGTACAACCAGATGCTGGCATATATCGGAAATAATAATATGTTTTCCCGTTGGTAATCTGATTTCCGCTCCAATCATAGTTGCGAAACTGCTAGGTCACCACAAACCTGAGGTGCAGTCTGGACAGAGATGAACTGGGTGTTCTTGTAATGCTTGATTTTACCAAAGCCTTCGATAGTATTTATCATCTTAAGTTAATTAATAAATTATCTTCAAATTTCGGTTTTTCCCCTTCTGCTGTTAACTTAATCTTTAGCTTCCTTTCTGGACGATCTCAGCTGATTCGCATTAATGAGACGTTCTCTGAAATAATTTCTTTGTCATCCGGTGTGTTTCAGGGTTCAGTGTTGGGTCCACTATTATTAAGTTTATTTATTAATGATTTGCCAAATGCCATACGTAATACCAAAATTCAGCTATATACAGACGATGTTCAACTGTACTTTGGTAGATCAGTTGGTCTCATTGAAGACTGAATTGCCCGTGTAAATGGAGACTTGGAAAGAGTTTATGGGTGGTCAATAAATAACGAATTTTGTGTTTAATCCAGATAAGTCACAATGCCTTGTGTCCTTAGAATCATTTTTTCCCCCCGTCTTTCTCGACGGCCATGTGTTGCCTTATGTCAAGCAGGCTGCGAATTTGAGGATAAAGATCAACTCAAGATTGAGCTGTTGTGATCACATATCTTTCCTGATTGGCAAAATTTATGGTGGTTTGCAGAAGTTATTGCTTTTTACACAGATTTTAAGCTCCAGCACTAAACTAAAGCTTGTCAAAGCCCTGATCATACCCCATTTTTAAAATGGAAGTTTGATTTATCCACTACTTGATTTGTATTGCCGTCGCAGAATTAATGTTGCCTTTTATGACTGTATTAGATTTGTTTTCGGTCTTCGTAGGTTTGATCACATCTCCCCGTTCAGTAGAGATATTCTTGGCTGTCGGAGTCACATCTCAGGCGCAAGGCACTTGTCTTATTTTATAAACTAATACGTTCGGACGTCCAGGATTATTTGGCTACCTATATTTCTTTCCTCCAATCATCACGACATCTTGATTCTGCGATATAATAGGCGAGTATTGGAAGGCTCTTACTTTGTATATATTGTTGGAATAATTTGCCAAGTGCAATAAAGAGTGCGGGTACGGTTGGAGAGTTCGATTCTTTACTCCCATATTTCTTAGTGGTGATAGAATTGCTTCTGCCGATTAGCTGCTTAGTAGATATTTTATTAGTTCTTTATAAGTTTGATTGTTTTACAATTTTCTTATTAGTATTATTTGTATTTGAAATTTTTTTCTCTCCTTGAATTTTTAGAACTTATCGGTTTTTTTTTAATGTACTTTAAAAGATTATTAATCTTGTGTACTTGTCCAGCAATAAATGAATTGAATTGAATTTGACATACCTATGTCCGTGGCTAGAGTTAGGATGTAGTTGTCATAGGTCAAATTAAAGGGGAGAGTCTACAGTTTTTGTAATGAGTTCTTTTTTCTTAAAAAATAGGTCAAATTAAAAAAAGGGAAAAATCAGATATTTTTAGAGTGCCATAACTCCAGAGAGGAGAAAAGTACAAGCCTGATTGTGTTGAGTAGTTGTTGGAAAGGTCATGAAGTTCTACATATACAATGACTCTTAACGGTGATCGTATTGATCCTGAATATTTTAAATCTACAGAATATTATGTGAAAAATTAACATACATTTTTTTAATCACACCGATACGTCTGAGGTGCCCTCCCCCTATTACTTCCTTCTTTTTGGACGTCTCACCATCTTCTTCTTCGTCAAGAGCACAGTAGGCCTCAGTAGTAGTAGGTAGCTAGACCCAGAAAACTCCATAATTGATGTTTGTCGTTTGGAAAAACACCCTATATAATAAAATTTGTCTGTAATTTTCCTATCACACAGTTTCGACTCAAATGACACCAAAAGAAGATTGCTCTATTAAGTAATTTATGAATATATAAATAACCTCAGAAGGAAAGAGGTTTCACACCCTATAATTTGAGTTCATTCGAAAAATAAAGAAAATTAAATAAGTACGCTCACCTAGGGCGGTTTGAAAGAAAATTGGCAAAAAGCTACTCATTCTGCTTTTCTGTTGTATAGGGTGTTGTATGTACATTACATATATGTACAGTACGTGCGTAAGCACAACAATGTTATAATTTTGAATGCGGGGGTTTCATTTTTAGGGAAATTACTTCTAAAATTTATTCATCCAATAAGATACATCAGTCTCCTCCTACTCTTTTTATATGATGATATGATGAAGAAGGGATTTTACATGCCTACATATTTTCTTATAAGCTTTAGATCTAATGAGCCCCAGATTTTCTATTAGATTTTTCCTTGTACTTATATACATACATATGTATGTTGTAAATACATACATACATAGATTCATGTGAGTTTCTTAATTTAATTAAAAATTATTACGCGCGTCTACAAAATATGAATTCTAACAAATTATGATTTCAGAGCTAGGAGTATAAGTACCTACGCAGTTTTTGGTATTCCCAATTCGTATGCAAATTTCCATAAATAAGTTAAACAAGACAAAGATAACATGCCTGGATTAATGACTTAAGAAGAATTAAAAAAAAAAAAGAGGAATTTTGATGGATTTTTTGTTTTTATGATAGAATAAAGAACGACGACACGGTGGAATTAATTTTAAGGGAGACCAATTATTTTTGTCGAGATTTTTTTTTTTTTAGCTCCGGGTGAATGTTTAAAGAGCAAATTTAAAAACAAGAAAACAAAAATGTAATCACAGTTTTTTGTTTTTAAAAAAATATTCTGTCTGTAAAAAATAATGATTGTGCAACTATGCTTTTTTGGTTTGGTTGGTTAGCGGGAAGAACACAAGCTGTCTAGCAAGAGTTCCAAATAGTGCTAAATAAGAAGGATCGTCATTGTGATGCCACATTGTTGATTGCTTGATACTATGCTATTATCTAGGAGGACGACAGAGAGATTGGAACCATTATAGTATATAGTAACCACTGCTATCCGTGGGACAAAAAGTCGCTATTATGGCAATAAATTCATGCAAATCTTTCCCCAAAAACGTTGGGGAAGAATCTGAAAAAAGCCGGGGTATGTGATAGACAAGGAAATTTGACCAATAGCAAATTTAATTCTAACGATTTAAACGAGTTCTTTGTATCCTCTGCTGTGGCTTCTTCTAATTTACATAATAGCACTTCATTGGCTCATCCTGTGAACCACTTTCAACACCATTACGATTGCTTCTCCTTTCACGGAATCGATTACTAAGAGCTCGTAATAGCACTATTCTCTGTCAAATATGAATCTGTAGGTCCTGATAAAATCTCACCTAAATTCATAAAAATATTGCTCCCCTATAGGTCAATATATCCTGCAATTACTAAATTATTGCCTTACGTCATCTATTTTCCCTACTAACTGGAACGATTTTGCCTATTCCTAAAAAGTCTTCAGTTGCTACAGCATCTGATCTTCGCCCTATTAACATTTTGTGCTACTTAGCTAAAGTACTAGAAAAAATAATGTATGGGCAAATCCTAGCATATGTGGAAATAAATAACATGCTGACACGCTGGCAGTCAGGTTTCCGTGCAAATCGCAATTGCGAAACAGCCATATTAAAGGTTACTATGGACCTGCGGAAAAGCCTGCTACTTGACTTCTCCAAGGCTTTTGACAGAGTCAACCACTCTAGGCTACTCTTGAAGTTATTCAATAATATTGATTTCTCCCAGTCGGCTTTTAATTTGATCAAAAGATTCCTCTTGGCGTTCGTTAGGGGTCTGTGTTAGGACCATTGTTGTTCAGCTTATACACATCAATGACTTATCTAGTGTTATCCAACAAGTCAATATCAACGTATACGCCGACGCGATGTCCAGTTATACAGTAGTGGACCGTTTGGGTTATTTGAGGATTTGAGGATCTTGCCAGAATCTATGACTGGTCTCTAGCGAATGACCTAATCCTTAATCCTGACATGTCTCATTGTCTCGTGTTGGGTGGTGGTACATTGACCAGACCTATCCCCTCCATATTTTTTGGGGAACAAGCTTTAGCATATGTTGATGAAATCACAAATCTTGGAATAAGGCTCAATGCAGATATGAAATGTTGTGGTTATGTCAGATCAGTTCTGGGAAAGGTCTGGTTGTTCGCACAAATTCTAAGTTCGAACACCAAACTGAAGATCATCAAAGCTCTGTTTTTACAACATTTTACTTTTGGGAGCGTGATCTTCCCAAAATTAGACTCTACCTGCCTACGCAGAATCAACGCTGCTTTCAATGATTGTGTGAGGTTCGCCTTCGGTCTTCGTAGACTCCTGCAAGTGTCGGATACTTTTAAACTTGTATGACAATATAAATTTAATTAAATCCCTGATTTCTGTCTCCATGATTACCAATTCTACAATGACCTGCTTTGATTCCCAAGTCGTTTTTAGAAGTTCGTTTATTTTAGTACTGTTAGAAAAGCGTCATATAATTCTAGATGTAATAATAACGAAGGAATTACATAAATTGCCATTTCATTTCATTATAATCTTTATGAGCTCATTGATAGCATGATTTTCATTTAGCTCATGTTTCGCCATTTCGGTAATCTCAAAAACGGTTACTGAAAAATATCGCTTGATCGCACAACCTTAGCTTATATATTATCCAGGAAAGAGCTTTTAATCTCATTGGCGATGTGATGTGGCAATTACTTGTCATATCGACTGGCTTGAGCATCGCTGCAATGTTGGATGTCCTTCGCTCCTTTATCGCTGCTTGTATCGTCAATGTTCTGATGAAATATCTAGCTCTGAACTCTTGTAGAATAATTCCTGCACGTAATACTCGCGCTGCAAACTGCGCACATTCTTTTACCTTTTAAATTACGTTCGGCCGTACAGTAAAATTCCTGTGATGTTTTTTTTTTTTGCTGTGCGAATGTGAAACTGTCTACCGTTTTCTGTTTTACCTCCGTGCATATAATCTGCGAAAGTTTAAAGGCGACATACATTACAGCACCTCCGTCACTTTCCTCATAACTCCTAATCTTTTCCCTATCTCCTTCCTGCCATGTTGTACTTTGCATCATGAGGTATCCCCTGAGCTTGGCTAAATAATATGTACATAATAAAAAAAAAAAAATTCATCATCGTCTCCAAAAGTTTGAGTCCACATAAATGAGATTTGGTATTCTCTCAGGGAAAAGGATATTTTTCTGTCAATGTGCTAACGATCTAGATAATATACCTCCACGATTCGTTAAGTGTCACTCCTTCTCATATATACATACATCCTTCATATCGTGAACACATGCCTATAGGTTTTGTCTTTTTCCAGCTGCTGATAAACTGATGAATAGGCAAATAACTGAACAATTTGGTTAGCTTGGGACTGTTAAATTTTTCGAAAACTTTTGAACCCGTGGAGCTTAAAATCTTGCTTCCTAGACTCAATTGCTCGTTCGATTTTAGTATCGCTGTCTTTAACTTTCTTGTACTAAAGGTCTACCTAGGTAGACCTTTTGGTTTGTTTGAAGATTGTATTGCTTGCATTAATGACGATTTGGAAAGAATCAATATCTGCTTCCAAGCTAACGGCTTAAAGCTGAACCTTGAATAGTCTCAATGTATTGCATTTCATAATGGCACCTTAAACTAACATGCTTCACCTCTTGCAATCTTGGATGATCCAATTTTAGTTTTGGTAGCTAAAATTAAAAATCTATAGGTATTACTATTTAAGTTCAACGTATGAAATGCTGCGACAACATAAAGTTTATTATTCAAGGTTGATGCTGTACTTTATAGGCTATGACTCTCCGCTGACTAACACTAATTCTATCTTACTTTAATTTTTGGCTGTTTGATTTACCCTATTTGTCTTCGAAAGACGAAATTTGCATTTAATGATTGTTTGTATTTATGAATTGTTGCGTTACATAAAGGGTTATCCAATCAGAGGTGTTATTTTAATTAGCCCGCTATTTCGGTAGATGTCACTTTTGGAGCTGTCATTTTTTGACATTTGACAAGGAGAAACTACGCCATTAATAAAAATGGAACGATACACGATTCAACAACGCATTGAAATTATTAAAATTCACTATAAAAATTGTGAAAATGTGGCAGAGACGGTTCGTAAAACTCGAACAATTTTGGGTCGTCGTGACGCACCTTGTCGGACCGCAATACAGAAATTGGTAGAAAAATTCGAGCTGTCGGGACAAGTTAGTGATGTGAAGAATAAAACCCGTGCACGTCGCTCAAGAACAGCCGAGAATATTGCTGCTGTAGCCGAAAGTGTCGAAGAAAACCCAGGTTTGTCCATTCCTCGTCGTTCTTTGGAATTAGGCATTCCACAAACGTCATTACACCGTATTTTGCATAAAGATTTGGGTCTTAAGGCTTATAAAGTTCAGTTAACACAAGAACTCAAGCCGGCCGATCATCAACAACGTCGAATCTTTGCTGATTGGGTCCTTGAAATGCATGAAAATGATCCGGAATTCCATTGAAAACTCAACTTGAGTGATGAGGCCCACTTCCACCTCGATGGCTTCGTCAACAAGCAAAATTGTCGCATCTGGGGCTCGGAAAACCCAAGAGTTATTGTTGAAAAGCCTCTCTATCCTCAACGTGTGACTGTTTGGTGCGGTTTATGGTCCCGCGGGGTCATTGGACCTTACTTTTTCGAAAATGAAGCTGGAGCAACAGTTACGGTGAATGGATTGCGCTATCGACAGATGATTAATGATTTTTTATGGCCGGAATTGGATGGTATTGATCTGGACAACGTTTACTTTCAACAAGACGGCGCTACGTGCCATACAAGCAACGAAACCATTGATCTTTTACGGGAAAAGTTTCCGGACCGTGTTATCTCTCGAAGAGGTGAACACAATTGGCCACCGAGATCTTGTGACTTAACACCTTGCGACTTCTTCCTTTGGGACCACGTGAAAGAGAAGGTCTACGCCAACAGCCCAGCGTCGATTCAAGACCTCAAAGATGGAATTCGTGAGGCTATCGAGGACATAGGGCAGCCACTTTGCGATTTGGTTATGGAAAATTTCATGAAAAGGATATGGTCCTGTAGGCGTGGTCGTGGTGGTCATTTGGCTGATGTTATTTTCCATTATTAACGGCATACCTTCCTCTTTATAATGAAATAACTAAAGATCCGATCATTTATCTCAAAAAATGGCATTTTTCTTTGAATATCAAAATAACACCTCTTATTGGAAAACCCTTTAGTTCTTTTGGTATTGTTAGATGGGTGTTTTGTTGGCAGATTTCTGAAAGCCTTTGCACTGATTTTCTTATCCCTGTGAACTCCTTCCAATGTGATGACAAGTCATAGTAAATGATAAGATTCCATTCGCTTGAATATAGCTGGATCTCTGATACGTCTTCAAAATATATTCCTTCTTGTTCCTTAAAGCAGTTTATAAGGTTGCTGGCCTATAAGTAATATGGTGAGCAATGCCAATATCATAAAGGTTAGCCATGATTTACTCAGTGAGCTTAAGTTATGAGGTGGAATTGTATTTGGCATTCGGGTGCGTTTACTCATTTCTATTTTCATGTAGTGAGTCTGCGCACCTCCGCCTTTTGTTCGAGCTTTGAATGCAATGCGAATTAATTATTTTATTCTCGGCGACAGGATTTGGAACCGTCTCTATCGTAGTAGTTTCTTTATTTGTTTGATGCAGGAGTCTCTTTGGATCAACCAATTCATTCATGCGATTGTCGATTATAGGAAGCAGCGACACTTTAGTGACTGGTCGTATGATCCTTGATCCCTTTGTTTGGAGTGTTACTACCCTAGTTAGCTCATCGAGTCCAAGGTGCGTTTCTATCACTCGGCCAAGTGGCAATTTTGTTGGTGGAAGCTGTTCGTCTTTAATTAGTAGCAGATTTCCAATTCGTAGATTCGGTTGTCGTTGAGTCCATTTAGGACGTTGCTATAGCCTTGAGAGGTATTCGGATGACCACTTTCTCCAGAAATTCTGATGCATCCGTCCTACCCGTTGCCACTTATCAAAAGCATTTGGATTGTTTTCAAGATGATTTCTTTCAGGTACGGCAAGTAATGAAGATCTAGTCAAGAAGTGACCTAGAGTACGCACTTCCAAGTTTTCAGGATCTTCGGATATTGGGCACAGCCGTCGCGAATTTAAGCATGCTTCAATTTGAGTCATGAGTGTACACATTTCCTCATATGTCAGCCTGCTATCACCGACTACACGGCGCATATGATGTTTCATAGCTTTGTCGCCCGCTTCCCATAAGCCACCAAAATGGGGGGAGGCTGGAGGAATGAAGTGTCATTGCGTGCCGATTTCTTGTAGTGCATTCTGCACGTCATCTTTATACGACTTTTGTGTGTGTATTTTGCTAAGAATGTTATTAGCGCCAACGAAATTAGTTGCATTACCCCACGGTTACACCTGCAAGTACAGCTTGCATGCAAGCCTCCCTTCCAACACGATTTTTAACTTGACAGCGGAAGGCAGTTCGGTTGATGTCTTATCAGCTTGCATGCAAGTTCATTTAAAAAATGGCATTGAGACGTAAACTCTTGCGTATATTGGAAAATTATGGCAATAAAGGAAGCATCACAATGATAAAAACCCAAGAAAAAAGGAAAATGAAGGTGTTGGTAAATGATGTATTGCAAATAATCCCAGAAAATTTCATTTTCCCGGTATAAATTTATGAATTTCTCTCAAGCATTTCGTTTCCGCCATTTTGAAAACTGTATAAATGTCAAATTACTATCTCCCAGCTGCCATGGTTTTTCAGCATGCAAGTTCGCTGAAAGCTGTACTGCCAGCATGGCAGTAGAGGTTACACGTGCAAGAAGTATGGCAGTGCAAGTTGCATGCAAGCTGTACTTGCAGGTGTAACCTCGGGGTTATCGCTGTAAATATGAGTGATGTGTCCTCTTCTCGCGACAAATCGTTTGAAGGCAGCTATAAATGCCTGAGATTTGAGGTCGGTTACTACCTCCAAGTGAATTGCTTTTGTCCTTAAACAGACGAATATTGCCACATAGACCTTGTGCGATTTGTTTCCTCTTTCTCTGGCCAGTAAAAGTTCTAATGGTCCAGCATAATCTACCCCGACTGGTCGAGTAGAGATCACTCTTGCCTTAGGTAACATTCCCATCATTTGTTCGGTCTTGTCTTATGACTTCCAAACTCAAGGTGTTCCTCCATGTAAGGTAAGTTTATGCATTTTGTCCATCACTAGTGTTGTCAGTAGGCTTTTGTAGGGCCGTATAATACGATGCTTGCGATCGTATGATAGTTCTGCTTGATGTAATCTCCCGCCTACTCGTAATATGCCCTTAGAGTCTATAAACGGTGATACATAGAGGAAGTAATCTGCTCTTCTTATTTAGTGGTTGTTCTATTGAACACTGGGCTATTTCACCTTTAAAGACTTGCTGTTGGGTAGTCTTCACTAGTGGTACTAGTGCTTCATCGATTTCATTTATTGTCAAGTACCCAGATGTACGGTTCGCCTTGCTTACCTTCATATTTTGCACAAACCTTTTAATGTATGCTGTTACTCTTTGTAATTTTCCTAATGTTGAAAATCTTTCGAGCAACTCTTGATACAAGTTTAGTTCTTGAAGATCATCTTTCTCGTGTTCGGCTTTGGTATCATAACAAGAATGAGCCGTCAACACTTTCTTCTCTAGATCAGTTGTCTCCTTTCGGTTTGATGGAAACGATATTTGGAGCTAAGCCAAGAAGGTCCATGCCACCAAAAAATATGATTTTTAAGCAGCGATTGCGGTATTCCTCTAGAGGCGATGTCGGCAGGGTTCTCGGATGATTGCACGTAAAACCATGTATTTCTGTCTGATAATCCATGTCAGGTAGTCCCACTGAAAACAAAGCTGACTATTCCAAGATAGGAATTATGTGGAGCAACACTACTCGCTAGGCTGATAAACGAGACTAGAAAAGCCTAGAAATCGATGACTTAAAGTGCTATACCTGGACAGATTCAATGGTAGTTCTGTCATGAATACAAGAAGATGCACATACGTGGCAAACATTTGTGGGGAATCGAGTTGCACAAATACATTGATTATCAGATAGCATTTGATCGAGTTTTATTTTATATCCATCAGTTCTCAGTACAAACAATGATTGCATCTGATTCATTTATGGACTTCGTTCGACCATTTTTTCAAATTACCGTTAGCTTACTCAATGCCAGATTATATCAAGCAGAGAGAACTGTTTCACTTTTATAACCTATTTCGTAACAAACAAACTGTATTATTAATGCGAATCTCTCCAACACACAGCTTTGGAATGGATTAGGAACGTGACAATATCTTTATCCTGTCCAAATAGCTGAATCTCTGGAATAGTCCTCCTCCAAGTTATCAGAACGAGCGATCTGTTGGTTCATTTAAGGGGAGGTTACCGTTCATGACGATGAAAAATTTCGATTTTTTTTTTTTTTTACATAATTCTCATCCTTAAAGTGTTTAGAACACGTGGGTAAAAGGATATTTTACATGTCTAAAGTATTTTAGAATTCACAGCCTGTTGAGAACCGTCCGCCGGCTAGAAAACAGGTAGCTGAGGCGCTTGGGGCGCGCTTGCTGGAGAGACATTCTCTTGTTACCTGAGGTACCCTCATAAATTTCGGGAAACCGTTAACTTTCAGATTCAGCATAATCAGTTCTTGAATGAAGAAGGAGAGCCACTGTATGGTGCTGGAATAGCTGGAGTAAGCTGTCAAATATTTTTTATAACGGAGTTTTTCTGGGAACAAAATTTTACAGCGCGCGTTGCGCTTCAATGAATGGACCGATTCGCAAGAACCTTTGCGCTCAATTTACGGGGGCATCAGGAAGCGATTTTCGTCAAAAATTTATTTACAAATAGTTTTTTCGTCCGTTTTAAGAAAAAAAAAATGTTTTTTTTTCTTTCGTATATAAAGTCTCAAAATCAATTTATCAGTGCTTTTATCGTAAGTCTTGCTATAAAGTTTTTTCTAGTCGTTAACCATAAAGTCAATATATCAAAAGTTTATCTAGATATCTCCTCGAAAAATCTGTACTAAGTGTAAAAATTGAGGAAAGAAAAAAAATCCTGGTCGAGCGTAATATGTTGACAAAGTTATCTTCATTGTGTGCCAAGAAACAGGTGTATGCCATCTATGTAGATCTGTCTCCAAGTGTCTTCTAGGCTTTCTATTAAATCGAGCATATAGAACCAAATCTATGTATAATTTTTTTTTTTTTGTTATATTAAATTTGACATTTTGACTGAGTTCATCTCTTGCATAAATAGAATTAATATGAAAAGCCTCTAATCAATTTTGAATTCTTATCGTCCTCCCACGATATCATTCTAAAAATATCACATTTAACCATTTTTTATAGATTGACTCATTACTGTAAACAGTTTCATACAATGTTTGTGTTAGTTAGAACTCATTAAAGCCAATACACATTATATCCCTGTGGGGTGTCGAAACAAAATTAAATTCGCACCTCTCCGGGGTAGGTGTTAGAAAAAATAGAAAATACATACACAAAAATAGCAACAAGAAAAATAAAGAAAAAAACCCCATTACAATTCACGGATATTGATTCTGGTAAATTCAATTAGTTCAGTCCCTGGAACGATGTAGCGCTGATATATTTAAAGGAACCTTGTACTACCCTTTAAAAGTCTCATCAAGAAAAACCTGATTATCACATTCACACCATGATTTTCTCTCAACCCCCCACCCCCACCCCTCTCCCCTCCTGTTCTTGCACTGTATTTAACAAATAGCTTTAGCCTAGCTCTACGGAGCCATGTATCAGCGTTCAACGAGTCTGCCGGATAAAATTATCAGTAATTGAAGAAGATGTCTAAAAACCTTTACTCCTGACTTGAATAGCATCTCTATTTGTGAGCCATCGTCGCCGTATAGCCTTATAAACTTATCTAGTCTCTAAGACAAAGCTTATGGTGCGGTAAGAGTATGGTTTCTATAGGTTATTACTCTATGTATGTAGGCGTGTTGGTTGCATGAGTAAAAGAAAAAGTAGAAAAAGGAGGAGGAAAGAGCGGCTGATTGTTTGTCTCTTAACCGCAAGAAGCTGGTAAAACGAGGAATAGATGAAAGTCAATTTACTTGTAATTAGGGATGAACTAATTATTTTGTGGTAAAACTCTATAGCTATCTATATACGCACACATACACACACACACATACACACAAGATATGATGGCACTGCTAATATACCGTTGATCTGGTGAGATGATATCACTTGCCGATGAATTTATTAAATGGATTTAACGCTAGCGAAAATTTAATGTTTCGTTTGATATCTGGGATTTAGAGGCAAGGCAACGCTTTATTTTACACATCAAAGTTTTTGCTGCGGTACGTAATGAAACGTTATATTATGTAAAATGTGAACGCCCATAATGTGCGCCTAGCAAGGAAAGTGTTGGTTAATACGTTACTACAATTTATAAATGGTTCTACGAAGCAAATTCTGGTTGTTTTTAACTGCTGTTATATAGTTAGATTTCAAAAAGTAGCCCTGATTGGTTACGACCTTATATTGTAAGGACGTATAGTGGCAAACAGCATTTCAGCATCAGACTGACTTAATAATAACGAATTTTTCACATTAATCACAAGAAGTTCGCCAGTAAACATAAATGATTTCAAACCAATCAAGATTATGTTGCTTCTCCGTAAAGCCATCGAGTAATTTATTTATCGAATTTTTCTACGTTTTTATATAGTTCTAGTTAATCATACAAAATTTTTAAATCATTTGTACGTGGAGTACCTCAGGGATCAATTTTCGGGCCCCTTTTCTTTTACTTGTAAATTAATGAGTTCTCCAAAGCTCTTCAGAATACTAATAACTATTTGTAGAGCCATTGTAAAATTGATGACGTATAGCCTACTTAAATCGAGTATTAAGTATCATGAATGATTATGTGGACTGAATTGACTCCGGTGGTGATTCTGAATGGAACCTAATTTCTCAATCAAAGACAAGACAGATCGAGCTATCGTAAGTTATCTCTGGGGAATCGCAGAAGAAATAGAAATATAAACATCCCAACTCTCCTTGGTTTACTCGTCTGTCCATGAAATCAGTAAACCATTTGTGGTGATCCAAATGTTTATTGATGTTAGTCAGTCTATTACGAAAGGGTTAAGATAAAAATATGATGATTAGTGAGCTAAAAACAAAAAACCATTTTCTTGATCCGAATCAAAATTATTATGGTGTAGTTAGCAGAAAGAATGAAAATTCCTATGCGAAAGTTGAAGTCGGCTCTGGCGAATATCAATTCAACGCAAGTCAATATTTAAGAAAACTTTTTAAGATCGTAAGGTTTGGTTTTTACCTCCAACTTATAAAAACTAAGATTAAACGGTGGCTAAAGACGTATAACAAGAAGACACTTTTATTTTTCTTAAATATGTCTGCCGCTGATAGCTGACATTTTTTCGGGCATAACCGTTAAGCTAACAGTAAAACATGTAGTCATGGATTACGGGTCACAAATCACACACAATAATTGTATATAGTTTCTAAAAAAAAAAAAAAAAATAAATCAGCATACGGGCGCTATCTCACATTTCTCCAGAGAAATATGTGGCAAAGATTTGTGTTGTACAGAAAATCTCCATATCCTTTGGATGGTCATTATTTGGATAATCCTATCCTTGATCTTCAGTATTATAATACAATCCCAATACGCATTGCTAAAAGTCATTTCTCCAATTACTACTGCGCCAAGCTCTCAATGTTTTACAAAAATGAAACAATCTGGACTGGATTGTAACCCATACCATAAGGCGAGCAAAATCATTATAAACTAATTATTAGTTAATTACCGTAATTATATTAGGTACTAGTAATTGACAAAATTGCGAGTACAAAAGGAAAACTGCCATTGCATAATAGATGGCGCCAGCAGTAAATGCTGGTAGAAAATGGCGAATATGTCGAAGTTTCAGCCAATTAAACGTCATTTTTGAATTATTTTGCTTTTTGCCTTCAATTAAAAAAATCTGCGGCTGAGGGGCGTCGAAAATGATTGTAGACACTATTAGTGAAAGAACGTGTCGCGAATGGTTTCAACGCTACAAAATGGGTGATTTCACCGTGGAAGACAAGGAACGTCCCAGACCGGTGAACAAATTTGAAAACGCAGAATTGGAGGTATTACTAGACGAATATTCAATGCAACAAGAATTTGCAGATTCATTGGGCGTGATTCACCAATCCATTCCACATCATTTGAAAATCTTGGGAATGATGCAAAAACAAGGAAA
The DNA here is from genome assembly GCA_963924295.1 of Dioctria rufipes. NCBI lineage: Eukaryota > Metazoa > Arthropoda > Insecta > Diptera > Asilidae > Dioctria > Dioctria rufipes. Next base: position 27,456,030 of record OZ002744.1, on the reverse strand, counting down.
TTGGTGGCATACGGCGTTTTTTTTTCATATGGGAATAGCTGCTTCATAAATTGTGAGGATACCGCGGTCATGCATCAACATCGACGGCCAAGACAAACATCCATGGCTCGAAAATCATGCTGTGTATTTTGGTAGGATCAGGTCGGCATGGTGTATTATGAGCTGGTGCTACCGCGTGAAACTATCACAGTAGCTCGCTACCGAGCACAACTAATGCGTTTGAGCCGGGCATTGCAGAAAAAACGGCCGGAATATACGCAGAGAGACGGCAAGGTGATTTTGCTGCACAACAACTCTCGGCCACATATTTCTCAGGTTGTATGAAAACCTACCTGGAAACACTGAAATCGGACGTGCGTCCTACCTTAACCGTCGTATTCTCCAGGCATCACCCCTTCCGACTACCACCTACAGTGACGAGCAAAACTGAACACACCAAGACAAAATTTTGGAAAATTCTTTATTTCAGAAAAACTGCTTAACTATATTTTTTTGAAAACTGTTTATAACACTTCTACGTAATGCGTACAATATATAAAAAATAACAATAAACTCTGTTCTTCATAAAATATAGAAAAAAATAAGGTACTTCTCTAACTCAGTTTTGCACGATAAAAAAATGTAAGGAAGATGAAAAGAAATTTTAAAAATCAATACTTTGTCCAAAGTCCTTTTGCGCTCAATACTTGTTGGATACGTCTAGGCATACTTTGTATAAGTTTTAAAACATAATCCGGGCAGATTTGTTCCCATTGTTCCTGAACACGATGCCATAAATTCTCGATCGATGATGGTGGAGAGTCGTATGAATTATGTAATTGTGCTTTTAGATAAGCCCATAAGTTCTCAATGGGATTGAGATCAGGGCTCTGAGGTGGCCATTCTAAGAGCGTGAAAGGTTGGGAAGAAATCCAGTTCTGCACTGACTTAGCGGTGTGCTTCGGATCCCGATCTTGTTGAAAGATTACTTCATTTTCAGCAAAAGGTAAGCTATGAATTGTCTCCCAAAGTTGGTTCTCCAAAATGTTCCTGTACATGTGTTGGTTCATAATACCGTCAATCCTGTGGATTGCGCCTACACCACAAGCAGTCATACACCCCCAAATCATAACCGAACCTCCACCATGTTTCACTGTTTGTTTGACATGTTTGGATTTCATCTTTTCTCCTGTTCTTAACCACGCCCATGAACGCCCATTGGAACAATATCGATTTATCTTGGTCTCATCAGACCAGATGACTCGTTCCCATTGATCAACAGACCAGTCCTTATACATCTTTGCGAATGCAAGACGAGCTTTTATGTTCTTCTTTGAAAGTGCTGGCTCTTCTTCTTCTCAATAGCTTCAAATCCTGATCTTTTAAGAGCACGGCGAGCAGCCCATTCACTGACCTTCACTCCTGTTCGATTCCTAAAGATTTTAACTGCCACGCTAGCAGAAGAGGCCTCACCAGATCCAATATATCGCCCTAGAGTCCTTACATCTTGCTTAGACAATAACTGTGGACGGCCACCTAGGAGCACTGGACACTCAATTGATGTAATTTTTCTAAGCTTTTGTACAGCTGACTGACTTATATTACACCTTTTTGCAATTTGACGGGTGGATAATCCTTCCTGAAGTAGCACTCTCACCTGTTTTTTCGTGTTTAAGGAAACCGGTTTCATCTTAGCAAATTTCATTAATTCTTGTTTTAAATTGCACTGAACTTAGCACAAATATACAACTAGCACCAAAGCGTCATGCAAGTATCAAAATGAAATAAGCACAAATGAATTTATTACCAGGAATTAAACACTTTAGTCTACCTGGAAAGGGTCGTGCAAAACTGAGTTTTTAGTCATTGTGCATTTCTGTATAACAAACCACGTCATGCAAATATAACTGTACTTATATTATTCCTTGGAAATAGTTGTTGAAATTCAGTGGAAATTTTTTCTATCAGCCTACTAAATTCCAAGAAAAAAATGAATAATTCAAAAAATATTCAGATGTGTGTTCAGTTTTGCTCGTCACTGTATTCCGATCGATGACGGATGGCCTGACTGAGCATCATTTCCGTTCTTAGAAAGAAGCCAAAAATTGGATCGATTCGAGAATCGACTCAAAGTATGAGCAGTTTATTCGACGCGGAATCTATATACTGCCAGCAAGATGGGAAAAAGTTATGGCTAGCGATGGACAATATTTTGAAGAATAATTATGTAACCATTTTCCCACAATAAAGGCTCATATTAAAAAAAAAAAAGGCGACAGTTTTCCTTGTACTCCCAATACTTTACGATTACTTTTCAATTATTAATGTACATATATAGAAATTTCAAGTTAAGTACCCGTAACGGATAAGTGGTAATTTAAAAGTAATAGTGTTCTGTCCATGTAAACGACTTTCAAGTTATCACGGTAATGCACAAAGCATGACGCAAATCACTGTCGTCTATCATTTATCCAAAATAACACTGGTAAATAATAACGTTTCATTGATCGTACTCATAACTTCGAGCATATTCTCAGAATTAGAATTACTGTCGACCCAAGTTTTGCTAAATAAGATACCATTGTAGGCTGCATGTATTAAATACCAATTATTAATCCTAATGTGGGTATCTTCTCTTGGATGGTTGGATGGCGGCAATACCAAGAATTAAAAAAAAAATAATAGAAGCAAATCAACATCACGAATGAACGTCCATCTATTTTTTCATTAGGTACTTGAAATTTTTTTTTAAGTACGTTACCTAGCAATTACAAATTTTTATTCCCATTACTTATAAATTGTTGTGAAGTAATTATAAATTTTCTTTTATAAATTTACAAGTACATTATAATTGAAAAATAATTTTACATTTAATTACTAATAATTGAGCATTAATGGAAAGGCACTAAAGTTTTCGCCGTAGAATGGATCCCGTTCCCAAATGCAGCGATTGCGAAAAATGGCATATATTCGTCAGATATAGAATTATGAAATCTTGAAGTGAGTTCAAAATCACCACGTAAAATAGGATTTTATAATATGGAAAACCACATTATCGCTCTATGTCTTTCGAACAATTATTCATATTTCCTTAATGTCTGCTAGACATTTTGCTATTACATTTATTACGCATATGTATGTGTATATCGATACTATCAGAAGAACTAGACATTTTCATATGCAAATCCATATGTAAAATGGATCTATTGCTTTAATTTCCAGAACTGAATAGAACTGGGCAGTCTATAGCTATGCATAAATAATACACTTTCGCAAATAGAAATATTCACATGAAAATACCATTCCATAATCAGTTTATCGCCATACAGAATTTTATAAGAAATTGATATGAGAGACATTTGATTTCCAAGAATATGTCAAGTTTATGTCATAAGAAGCTATCCATGTTGCATGCATTCAGCCATCAACCGTCCTTCGTTTGCAGCATTGGAAATCTGGTGTGGTGTATTACATCTAAGCTTTAGTGAAGGGTATATTTGCATTTTACAATAAACCATAATGCGAATCTATTCAAGCGCTTCTGTACGTAAATTCTATGTTAAATTCATTTAGTGCAGTCAAATCCTTCGCCAAAACGCAATTGAGAAGGAATTGTATTAGTATAAGTGATTTATGCTGACATTTATTGACAACCTAATATTGAAATATGTGTGTTTCCTCCCTATTGAATATTTATATGTGATGAATTGTGATTGAGGAAATTTTATAAATATGTTATTAAATATATTTCATTTCACGTTTCTTAAAGCAACAGTTACCAGAAAAATATAAAAAAAAATCTAAGTCATGTATTTTTCAAATTATAGACATTTCTTTTGTTTTCGAGAAAATGAACACCTTGTGATGGTTTTTTAGCTCCTGTTGCTACAAATCTTTACTTTTTTTCAATTTTCTTTTTCTTATGTAATCCCGAATAGTTCTTATGTAACCTGTTGCTTTATGTTCTGGAAGAAAATGTCATATTTTGCCGAACCAACAATATAAAATTAATAATTCGTTGAACTTTAACTGACTGTACTGAAAAAATAATGTAGGTACTACGCCAGTCTGGCAAGCAACTTTAAAAGTTGACGCATTTAATTAGGATTCTAAAAGGGTACAACACTTGCTACAATATTTCTTAGCAATATTTCTTAGATTACGGAAAAAAAAATTTGTTTCTTCAAGGAACCCAGTTTCGAAAAATTTCTTTTCACCTACTAAAATTGATTCTAGTGTACCCAAAGTTTGCCTTAAGAGCGTAACTTTAAGATTTTAGCTTGAGTGAGACGGAGAGTCATTCCATGAAGTGTGAGTGAGACAGATAGTGACGCTTTCAAGTTAGAGATGCTAACTTTTTGTTAAATTTAAGACAAATTTTCCTTAATTTTAAAATTAAACACTAATTATTTGGATGCTAAGATTTATTATTTACAAAAGATGTTCAAACTGCCTTCCTTCAGCTGCAATACAAGCTCGACATCTTCTTAAAAAAGATCGAGTTATCAGACGGGCAATTCTTCCGTTGTTGACAAATTCAACTGCTTCCGTAATTCTTTGTCGAAGCTCAGCTAAATTTTCAATGGACTTCTTATAAACTTTCTCTTTTACTGCTCCCCAGTAAAAGAAATCTAATGGATTTAGATCAGGTGAACGGGCTGGCCACGAGATCGTACCAGACCGCCCTATGAATCTGTCCGGATATTCTTTATTGAGGGCATAGTGCGCTGGGCAGCCGTCTTGCTGATACCACATCTCTCTGTAAATAGTTAGTGGCATGTCTTCCAGTAAATTAGGTAAATGGTTTTGCAAAAAATCTAAATAGACTTCAACGTTAAAGACCTCTGGCAACTCAAAAGGTCCTATGACTTTTCCGTTTAAAATTCCGGTCCACATGTTTATTTTAAAACGATATTGAGATCTATTTTTCTCATTAAATTCGGATTCTCTACGTGCCACTCGTGTAAGTTGTGTAGGTTCATGTAACCGTCTTTTTTAAATGTCGATTCATCAGACCTCAAAATTGTCTCGAAGAATCGCGGATCTTCCCGTTGTCTTTGTAGCACCGTTTAGCAAAACGCAACCCGAGGTTGATAATCCCGAGGTAGCAGGGTTTGTACTCGCTGTACATGGTATGGGTGGAGCTCATGTTTTTGTAAAATTCGGTGCGCTATACTTTTGGACACTACTGTCCTCGCCTGGATTACACATACCGAAGTACTTGGGTCTTCTTCAACTGCTTGAAGTACGACGTCCTCGTAAGGTAAGGAACTTCTTCCTTCACCATGTACTTGGTTTGGAAGTCGGCCTTCTGTGGAGAATAGACGGTGCACATTTGTTAAAACTCGATGATTTGATTCGTTAGCATCACTATCTGGCTCACTCATACTTCATGCAATGAATCTCCGTCTCACCCAAACTAAAATCTTAAAGTTACGGTCTTCCGGTAGGCTTTGGGTACACTAGAATCAATTTTATTAGGTGAAAAGAAATTTTTCGAAACTGGGTTTCTGAAGAAAAAATTTTTTTTTCCGTAATCTAAGAAACAATGTAGCAAGTGTTATACCATTTTAGAATCCTTATTAAATGCGTCAACTTTTAAAGTTACTTGCCAGACTGGCGTAGTACATTTTTTTTCAGTACAGTCAGTTAAAGTTCAACGAATTATTATTGGTTTCCCAACAAATTGCGGATAAACTGAATGATTACTTTATTGAAAGCATAAACGAACTCAATAGTTCTATACCAGTAGTCGAATTTGCGAACAATATACAACAGTTCTCAAGCAGATTTAAATTCGAAAATGTCAATATCCAATCGCTTAAGGAAATCTGTAAATCTATGAATAAGAAGAAAGATTGCTATGGAATAAATACGAGAATTGTATTGGACAATTGGAGCGTTATTGGTGAACAGCTAGTCAATATTGTAAATAGGAGTTTAAATGAAGGAAAATGTCCAAGCACCTGGCAGGAATCAGTTGTAGTTCTAGTGCCAAAGGTGATAAATACAAACAAATGTGAAGAATTTAGGCCAATAAATACATTAAGCCTATTTGAAAAATTTTTAGAAAAGGTTGTTCAGCTTCAGCTTGAAAAGTATCTAGAGGAACTTAACCTTATTATGAGAGAGTAGTCAGGTTTCAGGAAAAGACATAATTGTGAAACAGCATTAAATCTAGTCATAGAGGAATGGAAAGAGGAAATGAATAAAAACAAGTTTGTAATAGCTGTATTTTTGGATTTCAAAAGAGCATTTGAAACGATTGATAGACTAATTCTTTTGAAAAAATTACGTAAATATGGAATTTTGGGTAAAGAATCTCAATGGTTTGAAAGTTACATAAAAGAGAGAACACAAAGAACAAAAGTAAACAGATTAATTTCAGGAGAAAAGGAAATATCACTGGGAGTTCCACAGGGATCGGCACTTGGAACATTATTGTTTTTTATATATGTATATTAACGATATGGAAAATGTGAAAAATGTTGACACACTAATATATATAACTGGAAGTAACTTACCTCAAGTCAAATGGCAGTTAGATCAGGATTTAAAGGCTTTAAGTAAATGGCTAAAAATGAATAAATTATTGCTGAATTTGCAAAATACAAAATTTATGGCACTAAAGACAAAACTGTGATATCGAAATTGAAATTGATGGTGAGCCGATAGAAAATGTAAACGAGATGAAATATTTAGGAGTAATATTAGACAGAAATTTGAATTTCAATGCACATGTGGATTACGTATGCAAGAAAATTGGAACAAAGTTAGGCTTTTTTAAAAGAATAAGGAAAAAATTATCAATAATGACACACTTCGAATATTGTTCAACAATATTATTCTTATGCTCACAAGAAGCGATCGAAAGGATGCAGAAGCTACAAAACAAAGCGATGGGGTGTATATTACGATGCAACAGGTATCCACCAATAAGATGGATACTAGAAGCACTAAATTGGATGAGGTTAAAAGAGCGAATTGAACTGAGTGTATTGCTGTTCATATTGAAGGTAAAATCTGGTCGTCTACCTGAATATTTGCGCAGTAAATTGAACCTAGTAACAGACATACAACCATATAATTTGAGAGGAGCTAAAGTTAACTTTCGTTTGAATCTACGAAGAAGTACCAGGGCGCAGAATTCTCTATTATATAAGGGCTTACAAAGGTTTAACGCGTTACTAACAGATTTAAAACAAGAAACAAGATTTAATAATTTTAAAAGAGGAAGTTTGCAATATATTAGGAGTAATATGTAAACTAACTTTAAAATATAAAATAAGTCAATATTGTGTACATGAAGAGTTTTTAAACTAAAACGAAATTTTACATTTTTTTCCAAGATGGAACAGTTGGCTTAGAACTTAAAGCAACAGGTTACATAAGCACTATTCGGGATTACATAAGAAAAAGAAAATTGAAAAAAAGTAAAGATTTCAACAGGAGCTAAAAAACCATCACAAGGTGTACATTTTCTCGAAAACAAAAGAAATGTCTATAATTTGAAAAATACATTATATAGGATTTTTTTTTTATATTTCTGGTAACTGTTACGATTTGGTCTATCTCCCGGTTCCGGCTTGACGTCGACTTACGGGACACCCTGTATAACCAAACGCCTGTGTTCATGATATTCAAAATAATTTTTTTTGGCAGGATTAGACAATTGAAATAATGCAATCAACTAAGAAAGTTAACAAAAAAATATTACCACCCAGTCGTATCCTTCGATATCAGAACGCAGCGAACCACACTTCTCGACGTTCTAATTCATTAGAGTTTCACACATAAATTCCTTCTCCTTATCCGAAAATGGTTGATCACAAATAATTTTGGTCGTCTTGATATTTTCATAAATATCCCATGACCATTCATAACTATAAGCATATTAGAACGGCAAATAAAGCACTCTATTTTCGAAAAATTGAAAACTTTGTTCGAAAAAATGTTAAAATTCGAATGGTTTTCTTGAATATCAATATTTTTTTCGACACGTCCGAAATATTTACTGCTTTAATTAAGCTATGTGGATAAAGTGGCTAGTCACTGGCCACTTTACCGGACCTGTTCGGGTAAAGTGGATATTTTGCATACTTGAAATAGAACTCACATCTACCATACAAAATAATAATTTAACAGAAAATAAAAATATTATAATGTTCTAAACTATTTACAGTTGCTGCAAGTAATATTTTTTGTAATTTTCTTAATTTAGATGGTCGCGTGAAAAATGATTTTCCTTGGGGTGGCCACTTTACCCACCTTTCCCCTATAGTTGGCCGGTTATGACCTTTCCAATAGTATCTACCTGAAATAAGGCAGCAAAGTGACAACAACACTAAAAGTCTCCACAATTAAAAACAAACAAACATAAATTACAAAAATATTTGAAAACAGCCACCAACTAATGACTTATTACTAAAAATGAACTCGATTTATTTTCCATACTAGATATGCAGAAATTGGTAAACCGAAATAGATTAGTCGTAGTTGATTTACCTTACTTAAAGCCATAATGAAAAGTGCACAAGAAAGCCTTGCGTAGTAGAAGTACAGTACATTGATAACTAGGACTACAAATACATAAGGGTACATGCACATCGCGGCAAAGCGAGGCGAGGCGAAGCTACATCAAGAGTTGAGCAGGCGAGGTGAAGATACATCTCGAGCTGCCATAGCGTTGTTAGGTTATGTTAGGTAAGAGGGGTGCCGCAAGATAACTAGCCTGCATCACTTCGACCTGTAGTGGGTCCATTGTGTGATAATCTTTCCAACCAGCCCCAGATCCATTCTGCTTCCCTTAGGAAACTTAAGATATCTCCAAAACTCTTTACCTAGATCCATCCTGCTTCTTTCAGAAAACTCAGGATATATTTGAATTCTTTGTTTTGCTCCCCCAGACTTGAAAAGAAGTAGCTTCCCAATAGCCTTCTTCTTTTATTCATCAGAGCGGGGCATTCGCACAGCACGTGTTGGACGGATTCGATTTCCTCCGAGTCCTTAAAGCTCCTGCAGAAATCGTTCGCCGCTATCCCCAGCCTTCTAGCATGGTCACCTATGGCCCAGTGATCCGTAAAGACCCCTACTAGATTCCTAGTGTTTGTTCTGCTGCCATTGAGCAGCTCCCTTGTCTTCTTCCTGTCATATGCAGAGATCGTTCTCTGCTATCCTCAGCCTTCTAGCATGGTCACCTATGGCCAATTGCCTCGCAAATACAGGAGGTATCACTGTTGGTCCACTGGAGGCTTGCCTTTTGACAGGCGCCCCTAATGATTTCCTCTTTTATTGCTCCGATTGCGATCCTCACATAAGCTACCGCTGCGGAGCTATCCAATTCAGAGCATTTTTTGGCCAGCTCCTTATGGCGAGGTACCCAGCATAGGGTCACTTTGTGCCTTGTAGCCAATACCTTAAGGCTAGTCTTGCATAACTGCACCATTTTTGATTTTATCAGCACAGCATTCAGCGCCTTGATGGCTGCCTGGCTATCAGTATATATGCATATATGCAAATGTCTGTATTGCTAAGGGTATCTGTACAACATGGCGAGGCGAAGCGAGGCTACATCAAGAGTAAAGAAATAAAATGATGTTGCCTCGCCTCGATGTGCAGATACCCTTAGCAATACAGCTCAAATTTGCGCCAGGTCTGTATATTAAGAAATATCACATTTGTTGGCTTCTTGGAAAAAAAGCAAGCTTTTGTTGTTTCGGAAAAACATCATTGAGTGAAGATGAATTTAATAAAAAACGCCATTAGGACCGGTCGAAAAACTATCAGCCATATCCGAAATATACCGGCCCACACGACTCGCGAATGTCACAGAATGTTCATCGAGTGAAGGCGAGAACACCAATACGTCAGTCGTGTAGGAGATGCACTGAATATTTTAGTTTAAAACTTTCGGTGATATTCGCGAGTCATGTGGGAATAATTGGAAAGACCGGGTTATGGGACAGATGCTTCGTCTTAATTAGAAGAGAAGACAGCGGAATCTTTGGTAGAAATATGTAGATAAAGTCATCAGGACTGATATCATAATATCTCATTAAGTAGTTTTAAAAAAGTCACCAAAACTATTGGCAGTTTCTAAGGGATCAGCATTGTCTTTATTGCCAAATTTCAACGATAAAGGATATCAATTCCAGTTTACAAACTTCTGCAATTGTCTAGTTTTTCTGTGAAAGCCTATAAACAACACACATAAACTCCAGATCGCCTAACTTAAATAAAATCGACAGGAAGGTCATGTGTGATAAATATCACCAAGTACTTAAACAGGGCTATGCAGAATCAGATGTGTCGGTCTCGTCGATAAACCAACATTTCCAGCCAGCGATTTCCCACAAAGGTAAGTTGCAACTGATTTGTTATAGAGTAGGGGCGGTGACTGGATCACTATAGGACCATGTAGACACCACAATCAGAGTTGCTCTATTATGTACTCGTTTAAAGTTATCAGCCTAGGTCCAGCGTTTTTACGAACTCGATTTTTGCCTTTGGGATTATATTGCTACCCTTATTCGAAGAGATAAGTGCTTCTCCAGTGATTTGAAACCTTAAAGCTGCAAGCGCTAGACACTCGATTAGGATATACTTGAAGGTTTCAACTTCCTTTTCAGACGGTCTATACAGTTCACTGTTGGATTTGTCTATCTTCTTAAAAAAAAAATGTCTGCTAATACTAATTACCGCATCTGTATAAGAGAGGGTAGAAGCATGCCTTCACTAGCATCATACCGGCCGCGTTATGCTACAGATCCCGCTGCTGTTTTTAAATTTTTTGAAGTTCCCCCTAAAATGTCTTTTTGGTCGACCAAATGTTGGGTAGGGATCCGTAATGAACAGCCTATTCCGGTTTTTGCCAGATCGTTCGATTTTTCAGTACCGTCTTTTGTGTCCAGGAATCCAAAGAAGGGTTACCCCCTTTGTTGTCCCTAGCCATCAGCTGAAGTTTCGCATGGAAGTTTCAAACTAGTTTCGACTCAAAATCTTGAGTGGACAAAGCCTGGAGCGCAGCTTGGCTATCTGAGATGTTGGTGTTCTTGCAGGCTCTGCTTAGGCTATTTTGAGGTCCTTCCTCTATAACGTAGACTTCTGCCTGAAAAATGGACGGTTAGGTAGCAAGTTGTATAGGGAATTCCACTTCTGGACTCCTGTGTCTGTTTTACCATCCTTTCTGGATCCGTCAGTATATGGGAACTGGATTCCTCTGTCTAATATTTGGCTTCTGTCGTTAATAGTTATCTGGTAACCTTGTTCGAAGGCAAATGTTTTGGCCATAACATCCGTTGGAGTTTCTAGGCATTTAATGTCAACCTGCTCGAGGATGTCAAGATGTCCCACACCGGTAGAAATGTGATAATCTGATCTTTTGCTTCGAAGCTCACTAGCTGGTGCTTTCCACTAGACAAAAAGGTATACAGTATCTATAAATCAAGAATGACTTAAAGTACTAGTTGGGGACATGATATAAAAACCTAAACAGGCCATCCTTTTCACTTTATAAAAGGTCTTCTTTGTAGTTGTCTGCATCGTTTTAGGCTATCAGATGTTTGTCCCATTGATTATATCTTAAAAGATCGATAATGTCATTTCGGATTCTGACCCACTTTTTCGGGAAAAGCCTTTGGCATGATCCGAATACCCACATAGTTTTTTTGGTTGCCATTTTAAGCTGAGGATTTCAGGTAAGCGTGACGTCGAACTACTAGTAAAAAAAGCGAATTGTATTAGAGCGATGTCATTGGCGTTATCTAAATTACTGGGGGTCTGCATGACATCTTTGCATATGCTGTGTATCCATAACAACGTGTCCTACAGGTTGTACCTCTACACATGGATATCATGGGGAATGAGAGGTCTAACTTGCTAACCAAGTACGGCGCTAGCTCTCTCTTCCTTCGACAGAAACCAGCCGCAGATGTGGCCACCTCGATGATTAGGTCTTTCATCAAAGTAGATGTTCGCATTAGATGCGATGGGTGAACCTAACTACTTGCAGGTGTATAAATCTTTTCTTGATGTCGCTAATAGCAATTTCTCTAACTTTCTTTTGGGTCTCATAAGAAAACAATGCAGAATTGTGGTTGGGATTATCATCAGCCGCAGCTCGGTTCACGCAAATCTACCAAAGATGGTAGTTATTGACAGCCCTGAGTATTTGTTCTGCCTAGAAGGAGAGCCTGAGACAACCGAACACTTTCTGTGTGCTTGTATGGCCCTTGCGCGGAGCAGGCTGGACACGCTTGGATCTACCGTCCTATCTGTGGATGAGTTGAAAATTTTGCCTCACCAAGACTTGATGTGCTCCCTTAAGAGGACAGGAAGGTTTTGGCGATGGAGTTTCTAGCAGGTCAGCATAATGGGCTGCCCTGGTCTACGTGCTTGGGATTTCTCATCTCCCAGCCTTTTAAAAAAATCATTGGTATAGTAAAATGAGAGTTCGCAGATCTAAACATTCATTTGGAGTTAACTCACGCATGATATTTGTATTTAGGTATGTAGACTTAAACAAACATCATATTTTCAACAGTGTGAAAATTGTATTTGTTTTTGTTTTGTCTTTAGTGTCTCGAAGACTGCAGACTTTTTAATTAGGCAACAATGTATTGCCTCAAGAGACAATCGATAAGAAGAATAAAGATAGTACTTTTAAAAATGTTAAGGGAGTCCATATGCAATAACGTCCTACACTGTAAAAAATATTAGGACTATTCCCTAAAATGTAGGGAATACTCCCTAAACTTTAGGGAAAATAAAACCTATATTTTAGAGTATATTCCCTACGTTTTCATTAAAGTATAGGGAATAGTCCCTACATTTTAGGGAATATTCCTTACATTTTCAAAACATACCTAAGCTTTGTGGCAACAATCTGTGCAAATTTTTTACAGTGTAGCAAACCACAAGTGAACAGTTTTTCAAACCTCTGTAAAAATATCTTCTTTCTTGTGTTGCTTCTTATTTGAAACTCTAGGGAGCCTAAAACTTTTCTATAATTTTCCACAACCCATTTAAAGTGAATAAAATTTAGTGGATTTCTCGAAAATATTATAAAAATCACAAAATATAAATATTTCCCTAAAAATTAATCCTCTCCAGAGCCATAACAACACAACACAGTGCAAAGGAATCACCACATTTGGAAGCTTTCTAATTGCGTATTCATCGCTGTTGTTGCCAAAACTCAATTTACATCATTTAACGAGATCATGAGATGCATAAACACACTCAAACACACACACACACACATCCTTTCATTTTATATCAAAGTTAAACCTTTAAATCCTTCAGATTAAAACGTAATATACCATCAAAAACTGATAAAAGTCTCGCTCGCAGCTGCTGAAGGCACATACACATAGATAAATTGAAAGCGTAATTTACTAATCTCCCGATGGGTTTTAATAATTACTTTCGGTTAGGAATGCGATATAAACGTGACTAGAACGAAACGGCTACGGATTAGACGAGTATGGGTGTGTGGTGTTAGAAATAATTGCGAAAGAGTGTAACTTTGATAGCGCTCGTATTTTAAAATTGTGTTAAGGATTGGTTTTTTTTTTTTTTTTTAGTTTTTAGCAGTTTGTGTTTGATTGATTGAATTTTTAGGTAAGCTATAAATGCGCGAAATAAGTTCATTTCAAGTTAGGAAAGATCTAAATCCGGTTGGGCACACAATTAAAATTATTGGTTGCCGTTGTTTTGAATGGGTTTCAACAAGGTATCCGTATTATGCTTAAAGTGAAATTTATTTCAAATCTAAGTATTATTCCCGTGGAAGCTATAGATCTGATAAGTATGAAAATGGGGGTGTCGGGATAGAGTCGTGAATGTATTTAACGTTTTGCTTGATAGTAAACCAGAAGGTAGCAGTACTACGAATTAATTAAGGAACAACTGGCTAATATAACTGGCCACTTTCCCCAGAGATTGGAGAAAAGAAGGAAATAACGAATGCGTTTTACTCTACTTTAAACTCACGGACACTGTGTAGATAAGAGTGTCACCAAAACGGCTAATATTCTCGCAAGCTGTTTGAATCGGAACGGGTCAACATTGGGAGCAACTGTACCACTTTCAGTACTTCGACAAATTAACCTGTCCAGGTTGAAATAAGCAAATTGATTCTGTTGTGGTGTGGGGGAAGAAGTAAAACGGTTTAATTAACAAAAATTAACAACGTTCTTTAATTTGTCTGGGTACATTCGAGTTAGATGGGTGAATTTATTTGATTCTTTCGATTGGATCTACAATTTGTGGAAGAATCTGAACAATCGACTGAAATATCTCTTATATCGCATCGTCTTAATGTTTATTTAAAGAGTATATAACCAAAACAGGAGATTAATAAAACCAAGATCCAATGTTTGTTATGCATTCATTAGATAGACTACCGACGACTTATTCTTAAGGTTTAGATAAGGCGTAGTTCACATTGTAGTTCTACGACCTGTGAAATAATTTTTTGCTGAATGATAATTGTTTGTTGCTTGTCACAAAGTTAAAAAAACTCACAAGAGTATCGAAAAATAAAGAGTTAAGATAGGTTAGACGTTGAGAATATTTATTTAAAAATAAATAAAATGTAAATATTACATTGGAACCCCGTTATGTTATCATTGAATAAATAACTAACTAACAAAGTAGCGGGATATCGATCGAACACACAGTATACGTAAATAAGCCACTCACTGACAGTCGGATTGAGCTTAATTGGACTTACTTTGACGTTTCTGAGTTTGACGTTCCTCAGTTCCGGGAGTTAAGTGAGTTTTTCAAGTTTATTATTATTAATAAGCATGACAAATTTGAAATAACTTTGTTTCTACAGCTTGAAGTGTATATTTTCATTCAATTATAGTGTTTTGTAAAATTACTGCTCACTAATAAATTTAAAATTTCTGTCAGTCCAGTGGCTTAAGTTTTCACTCGATATGCCGCTTTTTTGTTAGTTTTTTATTCAAGTTTCAAGTTCAAGTTTTTTATTTGCGCTAAATACTTACACTTATCATAACTCTGACAATAGTTTCTTATCTTAACTTATAATTCTTGATTATAATACCTATCGGCTTTTCACGTTCTCAGGCAGTATCCAAATATATAGTTGAAAACGAAGTTTTTGTATGGCCACCTCACGAAGGAGTCACCCGATTTGTCTCATTTTCAAGTGCAGCTTTCTAAGTGAACGCGTTCTCACGGACAGACGGACGGATATGCAAATATCAAAATCACTCTTAATATTATGCGTGGGTTTCCAATCCTTTTTGCTCTACCATCATTATTCTTGTGCGTTACGAACGGAATAACAAACTTAGTATATCCTTTCATGTAGGTAGAGTATAAAAATACGTCTTTTATTCAGATTTGGTTTTGTACACGAAAATGGGTAAAAATGTATGAAAAACCCAGGCAAGAGACAAACTTAGTGGGTGCAAGTAAACGGTTTATGCAGGCAAGCAGGATGCACCAAAGCGATTGCGATGTTATACAAATTTTGGGCAGAAGGCATGTGGTGTGTAATTTCTGTACTCTTATATGGTTTGTGCAGGTAAAAGGTGGACTTTTATCCGGGTTTGACTGTATTTATATTGTATACTTTAATTATTTCCTCTATAGTCTCTTGATTTATTACTTTCTGACCTGATTTCATATTGTGGCGAGCTAAAAGTCGTAATTTTTGTCTAAAAAAAAAAAGAAAAAAAAAAGAAGATGATATTGTAGGTATTAACATGGCCTACAAGTTTGAAAATGGACATTTTTTCGATATTTATCACTCACGGGAAAGAAGAAAACGACAAAAAACAAGTTGCAGTCTCATAATTTATTATTTTCTCTTCCGATATCTCAACAACGATCAACTCTAGGTGAAAAATTCATACTACAGCGTAAAAAAAGTAACAAAAAAGTATATGTAATCACAATTTTCGTATTCTGTCGGAAAACCGAGTTATCACAAAAAACCCCCCCCCCCCCTAATTTACCTCTTTTTTCAAGATGGCGGGGAAACCTCTAGGAAATCCTGGTTGAAAATTTCAAGTTAAGCTTTTCTAAGCCCCCCCCCCCCCCTACACAATATCCAAAAATCAGCTTGCTCGTATCATGTCGGAAAGCCGAATTACCGAAAAAAAAAACTAAATTTACCACTTTTTTCAAGATGGCGGAGAAAGCTCTAGGAAATCTTGGTTGAAAATTTCAAGTTAAGCTTTTCTGAGCCCCCCCCCCCACCCCTACACAATATCCAAAAATCAGCTTGCTCGTATCATGTCGGAAGGCCGAATTACCGAAAAAAAAAACAAATTAAATTTACCACTTTTTTCAAGATGGCGGAAAAAGCTCATTGGAAATCTTGGTCGAAAATTTCAAGTTAAGCTTTTCTAAGCCCCCACCTCCCCCAGAAAAAGCTCATTGGAAATCTTGGTCGAAAATTTCAAGTTAAGCTTTTCTAAGCCCCCCACCTCCCCCACCCACACAATGTCCAAAATTCAGCGTGCTCGGTTCACTTGAATTTTCAAAAGTGTATAATGACTGGACTACACACAAAGTACAAAACCCGATGCAAAAACATGAATCTGTTGTTTAATTCGAATTGACAAAATACTGACTAATGTCAAGTTCACTTGGTTAAGGCTTAGTTAAACTTGGTTCACTTGCCTTTCCATCCCTTTGCCTAAAAACCGAGTTTCCCTCACACCGATAGGATATTTACATTTTTACATTATATTTCGCTTCCTTTAGTTATAATGTGGGGGGGGGGGGATACCAAAGGATATGTAATTGAAAGGAATGCTAACTGACTGTAGGTACTCCACCATGACGATAGGCTGCTGTAAACGCAGTTTTTGTTAGTAGGAATTGCATCTAGGTGTATTTTGATCTACTGATGTTCACACATGTCAGTGGAAATTAAGTTTAGCACACAACTTAAAGACAGCTATAGCTATATTCCTGCATAAATTGAATTGAATTGCATTACAAAAATAAAACGAAAAACTAATCAAATTCCAAAGGAAGAATTTATCTAATAAAGACACCAAAAGTTAAGCAATAAATATTTTGCATAGATGTAGTTTTCCCCCATGCTAAATCCTTGAATATTGAAGAAGACACAGAAACGCTTGAGATTTCACATTTATCTTGTGACAATGTGCATACGAACCAGACAGAGAGATAGAAATTACGTTGAAAATGCACTAAGTAAATTTACGGAGCCTTTGGCTTAGTATCTTTTGCTTCACATAGATACTACTACTACTACTACAAGATGGATACACCTCATTTCCTTTAATTTCTTGTTAAGCCAGCGCCTACCTACCTACCTACCTATCAGCTTAAAGATTTGTCTGAGGATTTGTGTTTAACGTTTTGTAACAAATTGGCACCGACTACATACATTTATGTCCTCACGAAGTGGAACAGAATAAGTTAACGCAATTCGAATCACTTCTGAGCTAAATAAGCTCATTTTATTAGATTCGAAAATTTAATGCGCGTAACCGTAACGTGCTGCTAGTCCCAGTTAGTTGGCTTGACGTCTAATATGTATGTAGTACAAATCTTGGTGGTTAGCGTTAAAATTCTTAGCGTTCAGTTTTGGATTAGAAAAATTCCTGTGAACAACGCGAAATATGTTTTCAATGCTTGCAAGAAATATTTATTTGGTCTGGCTAAAGTCCAATTTTAAATTCTTTCGCACACATAAATATTACGAGTTTTTTTAAGAAAGAAAAAAAAACAACGAAAAGAAACTATTTCACTTAAGAATCTGTAGAAATGAGGAAAATCATTTGTCTTTAGTAATTAAAGAAGTTCTGTCCCACCATAGAATAGAAATTCAGACTAATTAGATATCTGTGCTAGGAGGTGGGCTATCTGCCCACATTCTCTTTTTCTTTATCTGTATTTGAACTAAAGTGTTCAGGGTAACTAATTGAAGTCATGTGTAAATTGATGCTAAGAATTTGCGTATAAATTCGACCTCTAAAATTTTGAAAATGAAAATAGGATGAATAAAATTTTCGGTGAAAAATAGTGTCTTTAATAACTGTTGACATTTTACATGGCACACGATAGGTCTAGTTCTAGTTTTGTCTCACATAAAAATTGAGCAAATTGCCATAAATTTGATTTTATTCCAATATTTCAAATATTCAATTTCGGGCATATTAGAACCACCGCGGCTGTCATTTACATAGCCCATATTATCAGTCCAAATATTTGATCACATTTGCGAGAATTTGGGAAGGCCTTATATCTGCAATGACACGTCTCATCGTCAATCGAAGGTGGTTTATCAGCATATACCGAAGAGACTTAACACATTCAAAAAAATTGTCCAGCGATGTCACATTACACGATCCTGGTGGACAATTGACAGGACGTTAATTTTTTTGAAATAAGATTTTCGCCAAATTTTTCTTTCAATAAATCGATTGTTTCGGTGCTGTAAAAGCACATATGGCCGTCCTGTTGAAACCACAAGTCGTCAACATCAAAGTCCCGAAACTTTTGAAACAAAACAAAAAAATCTGGAATTAGATTACTCTGTACCACTTACCACTTACTATTGAAGGTTACACGTTGTCCTGCCAAGATCTGGCCCGATGATGCCGCTGGCTCATAGATTGTATCAAACAGTTCATTTTTCTCGATTCATAAGCAGCTCTTGCATTGCTTGAGGATTATACATAATTACACCACAAATATGACAATTCTGCTTATTTACGCACCCATCAAGCCAGAAATGAGCTCCATCGTTGAGCAAAATTTGTCATAAATTAAAGGGTCTACTTGCAAATGATCTTGAGTCCAATTGAATCTTGTAGGCCAAGGTCTCAATGATGAGCGGACAAAAATCGAGTTCTTGCGCACGCCTGCGATTCGACAACACTGTCTTCAACAGCTGTGACATTTTTTTCGAAGAGCACTGTTTTCATTGATAGTGTGATTTCATGTAGCGTTAATTTGGAGCGGCAAATTTCAATAGCACGACAAGTAGCATGTTTCGATGGGTCGGTCCATAAAATTCACAAAGTGCTCTATAAGTTCTTATAACGGAGTCCTGATGTTGGAAATAAATTTCTACTATTTGGAATCGTTGCTGCGGTGTATATCATTCCATGATGCTCATTATCACTCTCGGAAATTGGGCACCACTTAAACATTTTCCCCCATATCTTCTTACATACGCACATATTACATGTACACAAAATGTTCACATGATGCCTAAATTTTAATATCTCATCAATTATTACTTCTAAGTACTTTATTTGTTGCTCTTGCTCTATCCTGCATTCATATACTATTAAATTCATATACATATGTGTACATTTAGTTTGAATTTCCCACACCAATCTGTCTACATTGTGCTGCAGCTTGTAGGTACATTTATTTCTCATATGTCAGTAATAGCATCTTTCGTTGCAAAATGTTATGCTTCCGCAAAAACTGCAAGTGTGCGTTTTTGTACTGCCTATTTTAGTCGTTTTTTATAGGCAATAAAAAGCAATGTACCTAGAACTGATCCTTGCGGAACTCCCAAGTTTATTAATCACGACTACGATTTAGAAGCACTCACTTTAGTTGTATTTAGGATCACATTTAATTTCTGAATTGGATTAATGGGTTTTTTGTTTGTTTTCAAGATATTTCTCCAATTTTAAGTGTACGACTTTTTCCAAAAATTTTTCACAGTTAAGTAACGCATATTTGTAAAGTTTTTCATTTTAGTAATTGGTGTCTCCATAGATTTTTTCCATATTTCCGGGAATTTTCAGGTTAAAACGTACTTTAAGAATTACTGGACCTATCTTCAGTAGGACATCTATTATTGTTTTATTTATGTACAAATTGAAAATGTTCATCGTCGTCTATCGTTTTCCTACATCTCCTACATGATGTGTTCACCACTCGCTGAATATGCGTTGACATCCAATTCATTCAATTTGGGCCACAAAGCACCAGTTAACATGTTGCGATAACGTTCCTCCATTCACAGTAACGGCATTCTCCTGTTTGTTTTCTAAGAAAATCGACCCAATGATGCTACCAGCCCATAGACCACACCAAACAGTAACTTTGCTTTGTGAATAACATGAGGATTCTCCGCTCCCCAAATTCGACAGTTTTGTTTATTGACGTACCCATCCAGATGAAAATGTGCTTCATCGCTAAAGATGAGTTTTGATGAAAAACATTCATTTTGTTCAAGCGTCCAAGCAACAAAACGACGACGTTTTAAAGATCAACATGAAAAATGCGTCGTAATGTGGTTCGTGAATGTTTTATTCCTGTGAAGGATGCCTGGTTGATGTGCTTGGTTCATTACGAACACTTTCACTAACAGCTGCATCAGGAGTACGAACTGGATGAACATGTTGATACGGTCTACGATCTTCCACTGAACCAGTTTCTTCAAAACGATTAATAATTTTTCCAATTGCACGCTTAGTAGGAGGTCCACGTTGAACAAAACTCTCACGTAATTTACGAAATGTTGTTCTTTTTGAACGACCATTTTCATAATACACTTGCACAATCAAAATACGCTGTTGTGTTGTTGTCGACTCCATAACTACAAATGGCATATTTTTGACTTTTCATATGTCAAAGAATTTTTTTAGTACAGTAACATTAAGTACTAAAAATCATCGACTGAAAAAAGGACCAGCAGATGGCCTACCCTGAATATGAGTATTTAGAAATATTTATAAGTAAAATTAAAATTAATATCAGGCCTATATACATTCTATATTTAAGATTACCTTAATTTTATTACCTCTGCTATGCCTATATATTTAATTTTTATAGAAAATATCAACGAAAGAATTTGAAGCCAAAGGCTGTTTAAGGAAAATTTTACTTAATGTTTGATGAACTACGATTTAATTCTGAAAAACTCCTTTGATATTTCCATGTGAGTGTTGAAAAATTGAGGATTTACTACACTACTACAGATTTTTAGACCAATATGCAATCATCAATTGAACCCGAGAGAGAGACTTGACTTAGAGTTACAAAGGTCTATAAACATTTTCATGGATATTTCTTCCCACATTTTTATCTTCAAATTGCTATCAGAGTCTTCCTTCAATTGTGTGTTGTATATGAGTGGTCGCATTTGTATACTTGCTGTTTGAATGCTTCATTATTCATATCAAATAAGATCCGTACGTTTTTTCCTTGCATCTCCCAAAAATAATGCCAGTCAAGTGGCTACAAAAATGTTACCAGTGCGTGACATTCATATAATGAAGATGCGGTGATAGTTTAGTCACCCAAGAGTTGCTAGCTAGAGGAACCAAAAGGTCACTCTACTGTCTCACTTCTTGCGCGCATTTACATAAGAGCCTATGGAATTGACGGTGGTGACAAAGCAGTTAAGAGACTTTTGGTCTCCAGTCTACGGTTTACAGAAACTGAAATATCCGAAATGTTTACACGGCAAGACCTACACTTAACTTACCAGGATGCACACATAGTCTCCGGAGACCTGGAGACGATAAAAGAATAAGCTTCGGAGACCGGAGACCGAATCTGTAGACCGGTTTGTTTTAAAATATACGACCGGAGACCAGAGACAAAAAAAGTCTGTAAAGACTAGGTCTATTTAGAGAGGTTTTGCGTCTCCGAAGTGTAGAACATGGGTCTTTAGGTCTCCAAGGTCTCTGGAGCCAAAGTCTCTCGTCGTGTAGCTTGACCTTTACGTGACAAAAAGTCTCTAGAGCGCGATAGGCCTTAACATGCTTTACGTTACTAGTACTCTTGATAACCCAAAGTATCTTAGAAAATAATTTCCGTTAGAGAGGCCCCCATATCCTAAAGTGCCCAGAGCCTCCACTTGGCTAAAGACGGCCATGCAGACAATAAGTTGTACTTTGTTCCTTCAGAAGAAAACGAATAGCAGCTCTTATAATTGGTAATATTTTGTTGGCTGTGTGTTTTGCTTTTGATAGCTTCAGCCATTAATCTTATATTTTGATGTTAAGTACAAACACAGACAGAATGAGTACCCGAAGTATTAGCTAAAATGCAATTTTTCGGTCGAAAGAAGGCGAATTTTGAAAAACTGATTTTGTTTTCTGGATGCGATGACTTGAAGCTTTGATGTATTTCCTTCAGATTCCCTAAAAGTAAATTATTTTGCACATGGTACCTTTCGCCATCAACCTGGAATAAAATTTTGCTAAAAGAATCCTTGAAATTTTTGACTATTACCTTTATTGAAACAGAATTCTTTTTCCCAGGCATGAGCCTGCTGATTTCGTCATTAAGATAAAATTGTATCGTAAATTTTCTTAATTTCGTATCCATAGATTTTCGGGGGCAAACTCCTGTATTTGTGATAAGTATTTAGCTCGTATGTAGTTCCTGAAAATGATTCCATGATTTTTGTAGCAGTCTAGTCTTCCGGTAAAAGTGTCAATATCACGCATTTCATATTTTTGTCTTGTGTTGTGATATACTTTTCTCTCAGTTTACTCGCAAATTTTTCGAAAAATCCATTGGATTTTGTTTCTTGACCGATTGGTACATTAAAAATTTTAGTGGATATAGCATCCATAATGCTTTTCAGTTCTCTTTCAACATACATCTATCACTCATTCGCGTCCTTTGAATTTCAAGTCTCCTAAGTAATGAAGACACTCTTGCAAACAGTTGAGAGCAGCGTTTCTGTCGAAAAACTCTACATTCTGACTATCAGCAATACCTTGTATATCTTCGAGATTCTCAACATCTACAGAAGATGACTTCTAATCAACACTGCGAACATATTTTCCATTTCAGTTGTAAATTTGGTAGACGCTCTACCATCCCTTTGGTAACTTTTCTCTAATATGTAAACATTCAGTAAACAATGAGTTCTTTAATTGTGGTTTCTGATATAAATATATTTATATAAATGTTGTACGTTTTGTCGTTTCGCTACGTGTTTTAGCGATAATCGGAGCGATTATCAAAATACGGGAACTTTTGCGCCAATACGCACCTCTACGAATCCGCCACCTGGCCGAGCGGTCACCAGTGGTAGGCGGTGGAGTATGGACGGTCCGAAATGACTGGCGCCACGTAGGCTTGAGTTGTAACAATTTAGGAAATTTTACCTGGTGTAGCGAAGGCCGGGGTTTCTCCGAGCGTCTTGTTGGGGGGAAACTGAACAGTTAATTTTGATTCTCCCTAGTTATTCGTAAGTTTCGACTTCCCGAGAGAAGAAAACTTATGTATGTTATTTTTTTTGTTTTGTACTTTTAATTTTGTTTTGCTTTTTTAAAAGAAACTCTGCGTCTCCTATTCGTGTTCTACAGGTCGAATCTTCAAACAGAACAGACCCGAATCTCATACCTAACATGGCCGCTTACACTTTTTCATCATCTCTGACTAACTCGACTTGAGCCGATTTGGGTCATCTATTTTATCAAGTTGGCGTTATGTTAAAGCTCTTTTATTTCACCTTACATTTATCCCAATGATCCAAGTTATTTTTCCTTCCTAATATCATTCCTAATACAGGTTACAAAATCTTCCTGTAGTTTATTTTTTACATTTGTGCAAATGATCAAAGTTATTTTCTGTTCTTACTATTTATTTATAATACAAGTTACAAATTTTTCCTGGTTTTAATTATTACTTAGTTCTACTCTACACTTGTCAAGCTCGCGGTAGTTATTATAGACTTTCAAGTTTAACAAAGGATAGAAATATTCATGGACTTTGATTCTCCGTATCTGTCAAATTTTCCATCACCGGTAATTTTAACGAAGGGTAAAATTTCTCATTACACTTGACTTTTCGTATCTGTCAAACCTTCCGCCTTTCGTAATTTCAATGAAGGATAAAATTTGCTCATTACACTTGACTTTCCGTGTCTATCAAAGTTTTTATTCGATTCTAAATTTCTATCTCTGCTGAAGTTTTCGTTCAATTTTATATTTCTACATCTGTCAAAGTTTCTAATCAATTCTAAATTTCTATCTCTGCTAAAGTTTTCGTTCAATTTTATATTTCTACATCTGTCAAAGTTTCTATTCAATTCTAAATTTCTATCTCTGCTAAAGTTTTCGTTCAATTTTATATTTCTATATCTGTCAAAGTTTCTATTCAATTCTAAATTTCTATCTCTGCTGAAGTTTTCGTTCAATTTTATATTTCTACATCTGTCAAAGTTTCTATTCAATTCTAAATTTCTCTCTCTGCTAAAGTTTTCGTTCAATTTTATATTTCTACATCTGTCAAAGTTTCTATTCAATTCTAAATTTCTATCTCTGCTAAAGTTTTCGTTCAATTTTATATTTCTACATCTTTCAAAGTTTCTATTCAATTCTAAATTTCTATCTCTGCTAAAGTTTTCGTTCAATTTTATATTTCTACATCTGTCAAAGTTTCTATTCAATTCTAAATTTCTATCTCTGCTGAAGTTTTCGTTCAATTTTATATTTCTACATCTGTCAAAGTTTCTATTCAATTCTAAATTTCTATCTCTGCTAAAGTTTTCGTTCAATTTTATATTTCTACATCTTCCAAAGTTTCTATTCAATTCTAAATTTCTATCTCTGCTAAAGTTTTCGTTCAATTTTATATTTCTACATCTGTCAAAATTTCTATTCAATTCTAAATTTCTATCTCTGCTAAAGTTTTCGTTCAATTTTATATTTCTACATCTTTCAAAGTTTCTATTGAATTCTAAATTTCTATCTCTGCTAAAGTTTTCGTTCAATTTTATATTTCTACATCTGTCAAAGTTTCTATTCAATTCTAAATTTCTATCTCTGTTAAAGTTTTCGTTCAATATTATATTTGTACATCTTCCAAAGTTTCTATTCAATTCTAAATTTCTATCTCTGCTAAAGTTTTCGTTCAATTTTATATTTCTACATCTGTCAAAGTTTCTATTCAATTCTAAATTTCTATCTCTGCTACAGTTTTCGTTCAATTTTATATTTCTATATCTGTCAAAATTTCTATTCAATTCTAAATTTCAATCTCTGCTAAAGTTTTCGTTCAATTTTATATTTCTACATCTTCCAAAGTTTCTATTCAATTCTAAATTTCTATCTCTGCTAAAGTTTTCGTTCAATTTTATATTTCTACATCTTTCAAAGTTTCTATTCAATTCTAAATTTCTATCTCTGCTAAAGTTTTCGTTCAATTTTATATTTCTACATCTGTCAAAGTTTCTATTCAATTCTAAATTTCTATCTCTGTTAAAGTTTTCGTTCAATTTTATATTTCTACATCTTCCAAAGTTTCTATTCAATTCTAAATTTCTATCTCTGCTAAAGTTTTCGTTCAATTTTATATTTCTACATCTGTCAAAGTTTCTATTCAATTCTAAATTTCTATCTCTGCTAAAGTTTTCGTTCAATTTTATATTTCTACATCTGTCAAAGTTTCTATTCAATTCTAAATTTCAATCTCTGCTAAAGTTTTCGTTCAATTTTATATTTCTACATCTTCCAAAGTTTCTATTCAATTCTAAATTTCTATCTCTGCTAAAGTTTTCGTTCAATTTTATATTTCTACATCTTTCAAAGTTTCTATTAAATTCTAAATTTCTATCTCTGCTAAAGTTTTCGTTCAATTTTATATTTCTACATCTTCCAAAGTTTCTATTCAATTCTAAATTTCTATCTCTGCTAAAGTTTTCGTTCAATTTTATATTTCTACATCTGTCAAAGTTTCTATTCAATTCTAAATTTCTATCTCTGCTAAAGTTTTCGGTCAATTTTATATTTCTACATCTGTCAAAGTTTCTATTCAATTCTAAATTTCTATCTCTGCTAAAGTTTTCGTTCAATTTTATATTTCTACATCTTTAAAAGTTTCTATTCAATTCTAAATTTCTATCTCTGCTAAAGTTTTCGTTCAATTTTATATTTCTACATCTTCCAAAGTTTCTATTCAATTCTAAATTTCTATCTCTGCTAAAGTTTTCGTTCAATTTTATATTTCTATATCTGTCAAAGTTTCTATTCAATTCTAAATTTCTATCTCTGCTGAAGTTTTCGTTCAATTTTATATTTCTACATCTGTCAAAGTTTCTATTGAATTCTAAATTTCTATCTCTGCTAAAGTTTTCGTTCAATTTTATATTTCTACATCTTTAAAAGTTTCTATTCAATTCTAAATTTCTATCTCTGCTAAAGTTTTCGTTAAATTCTATATTTCTACATCTGTCAAAGTTTCTATTGAATTCTAAATTTCTATCTCTGCTAAAGTTTTCGTTCAATTTTATATTTCTACATCTTTAAAAGTTTCTATTCAATTCTAAATTTCTATCTCTGCTAAAGTTTTCGTTCAATTTTATATTTCTACATCTTCCAAAGTTTCTATTCAATTCTAAATTTCTATCTCTGCTAAAGTTTTCGTTCAATTTTATATTTCTACATCTGTCAAAGTTTCTAATCAATTCTAAATTTCTATCTCTGCTAAAGTTTTCGTTCAATTTTATATTTCTACATCTGTCAAAGTTTCTATTCAATTCTAAATTTCTATCTCTGCTAAAGTTTTCGTTCAATTTTATATTTCTACATCTTTCAAAGTTTCTATTCAATTCTAAATTTCTATCTTTGCTAAAGTTTTCGTTCAATTTTATATTTCTACATCTGTCACAGTTTCCCTTCGATTCTGAATTTCTATCTCTGCTAAAGTTTTCGTTCAATTTTATATTTCTACATCTTTAAAAGTTTCTATTCAATTCTAAATTTCTATCTCTGCTAAAGTTTTCGTTAAATTCTATATTTCTACATCTGTCAAAGTTTCTATTCAATTCTAAATTTCTATCTTTGCTAAAGTTTTCGTTCAATTTTATATTTCTACATCTGTCACAGTTTCCCTTCGATTCTGAATTTCTATCTCTGCTAAAGTTTTCGTTCAATTTTATATTTCTACATCTTTCAAAGTTTCTATTCAATTCTAAATTTCTATCTCTGTTAAAGTTTTCGTTCAATTTTATATTTCTACATCTTTAAAAGTTTCTATTCAATTCTAAATTTCTATCTCTGCTAAAGTTTTCGTTAAATTCTATATTTCTACATCTGTCAAAGTTTCTATTCAATTCTAAATTTCTATCTCTGCTAAAGTTTTCGTTTAATTTTATATTTCTACATCTGTCAAAGTTTCCCTTCGATTCTAACTTTCTATATTTGTTGACATGGATCATTTTCTTCCAAGTTTATGAAATTGCTACAATTACTTACTGATTTCGTGTTGCTATACCTGTCAAAATTATGTCTACTCCTATTGGGTAAAAATGAAAATTATTTCCTGACATTCATTTTCTATGTATATCTGTTATGATTCTCCGTCTAGGCACAAGTCCAGCAAAATGCTTCCGCTTCGGGATGCTGCGTGTGGGTTAGCACCTTTTTATCATCGGCTAGATCTGTTTCTCTGAACTGGACTAGATTTGAGGAGTTGTTGTGGTAGGAATGGGGATGGGATTGGAATGGTTTTACAATTCGAAATATCAAGTTCTGGTTTGTGTCTGTTAGACGAAGTTGTGAAGCGGTAGCATTTTACCAAACAAATACGAAATAGGAGGGTTTCTTTTAAATTACGTTGTCGTTTTATGCTTAAAGCGACATTTGTGTTTAATGTGCTCCGTGTTGTTCGCATTAAATCAGATGTTGATTTGACTGTGTTCGAATGCATTCAAACGTTGTCTTCATCACAGAAAGTCCCATATGTAATCTAGCTGCATACTCGGACTATTTTTTTGCAAGTATAAAGTTGTGGTACAAATGATGAAGATCCCTTACGCTCAATACATTCAAACCTTTGTGAGATGTACAACGACGGAGCAGCTGGAACTTATTTCGCCAGTCTCACTAAAAGTGTAGGCCACAATTAGAAAAGCTGACGGTGCTATTGCTGGGCTCTGCATGCATAAGGGATGGGCTGGTAAGTCATTTTGTAATAGTATTATATGACATCAATCTAAAAGTCGTAGTATATGTAATTATTTTTTTATTTTCCTGTATCACTGTCATTTTAAAACGAGCTGCATATAGTACAAATATTTGATAACTCACCATACATCATTAATTTTTGTTCAAAGTTTTCTGAACTACATATATTTAAAAAATAACTCCAAGGAGTTCCATTTTCTTTTTTCTTCAGTTTCTTCATAATTCATTAAGGATTAAGTTAAAAAAATATAAAAAAAATCAAGAGTGCGAACTTCAAGATATTCAAGGATATCGAAACATTGATTATCCTTTAAAAACAATTTTTTTGAAAAAGGACCTCAACTATTTTTTTTTTCAGGAGATTCAAAGCTTCCTTAAATAAATAGCGTTTGTTTCATGAGCGCTTACAATGCATGCATCCTGAAATATAAATTTTTGAAGTTACATCTACCAAGCAAAATTTCCCACTTCTTTCAAATTTAAAAATACCGTATCTCCGTCAAAAATGGATATTTCAGCAAAGTACTATTAACCTTCTCTCTGTGCACACATATTTTAACATTAACCGTGTACAGGGGTGCAATTGCACCCCATACATTTTTATTGTAAAATCTATGTGAAAAACCTTATCTGGATAAATATTAATAAAATTTTATTGATACAGTACCAATTTAAAAAACAAAATTAATTAAAATTAAAAAATTTCAAAGTTAAAAGAATAGAAAAAAAATTTTAGGATGCATCGTCCGAATCTACATACATTCTCTTACCCCATCATCAATTTCAAGCTTAATGCATTCATTACAAGCATTATTACTGTGCTTTTTACAGGTTGGTTTTCGCAAATGTGGCAGATCAAGCTGGTCATGATGTCATTAGAGCGAGGACATATGTACCTGCGATGAGATCAGGCACTTTGTAGCCGACTTGTTGCATGGCTGGTTTTTAACTATTTTGGATTTGACAGCCGAATTTTCACAGCATTATCAACCAATTGCCTGGATAAATATTTTAGGAAATCTTTCCGTTCTGAAGATTGGTTTTGTATATAAAACTGTGGCCTTGATAGCCTATGTTAGATCAAAGTAGCAACTCCCACCAAATCAATCATATTGAGAAAAAGAATGAATCATAAATCGTTTCAAAACGAATATCGTAGCAAAGAAATAAATAGACATTTAGACAAAATAAATGTGAAACAAATCAAACAGTAGAAAAATACTAACGCAGCTGCTTCCAACATCCGGATTTCAATGAGAATTTTATAACAAAACTTCGGGGTGCATATACACCCCTAAACACAGTTAAACGCTCAGGTGCCTTCGTAGTTTCACTACTTCATTCATCAATTTCAATCCGTTTTTTTTTTACAGTGTGTGAAACATATCACAAATAGCATTTCTGGAAGGATTTTTGTTAAGTCTTGATTAATTAATTTTTCATTTACGTTTTTAACAGGCTGGGGTGAATTTGCACCCCTGTACACAACAATAAGACCAACCTACTTCAAAATTGGAGATGGTCCATTCAGAACATTTGTCGATTTCTGTGGAATGACCCTAATATAGTTTTATTTCATAATGTATAAGAATATTATTGATTTTTTTAATTGCGCACTAAAATTTTTTTTCCTTATTAAGATAATCAGTCCTATTGTTGAATCTATTGGAATAGGAAGCGAAAAAGCTTAAAAAGCCTTTTTTCCGGAAAATTAAACAAAGTTTTACGAAATTTTCAAAATTTCACTGATATCAAAGGTTATCAATTAAAATTTCCTCACAAAATAGTTCGACCAATCATCTCAGATGAATTTTTTATAAATTTTAAAATAATTTCAATAGATTTTCTTAAAGAAAAGCCTTTTCGATTCCAATCCGAACGGATTTAATTTAATTAGGCCTAAGATTGTATGAATTGACGAATGTTTTTTAGGAATTTTTATAATTTCCCTTGGGGGGGGGGGGGCAGTCCAGCATACGTTAACTACCTCTTGACAGTAATATCAATTAATTTCGGAGACACCCTGTAATAATAAAGAGTTTATGGGACAAACTCGATTTCTAACCTATTTAACCCTTTCTGAAAAACATTGATTTTAACATTAAACACATCAAAACTACTTTTAAAATTAATTGAATATGACCTGAACACCTACATATCTACTATGTACCTGTGTACCTCTACTCCTTGAACTCTATACTATCATCAAGTAAATTTTCCATGGAAATTGTAAAATTCCACTTTGACCTTATACCTTAATGTACCTTACCTCTTCTCTTATATGGGTTCTTTTATGATATGTTGTTATAGAGGACCTTTACAAAGCTATAGTATGTCCGTCGCCGTAGCCAGCAGAGAAACAAGTAATAAAAGTCATTTTCATTAGGTTCAATCTGCATAATTTCGTTAGTTTATGGGCATGCAATCAAGAAATTGAAAATCTCATTAGACTTTGGTAGGTAGGTAAATCGTTGCAGTGAGCGCAGCGTCGCAATCGATCGTTAAATTTTACTAGGAAGGCAGATAATTGTGCTGTTTTTGCCTTTCACTATAACGATAATGTGGACATTAAGAAGAAAAAATTCATTTTTTTTTCTTAGTGTTTTTTCCCCAATCATTTAAATACCGGATAAATCGATAATCGTATTATGGAAACTAGATATGAAGATGTCTAGTGAAATTTCTTGCACAGACAAAGATTTGTTTAAGATTTTTACTTTATGAAATTAAGATTAAGAAAAATGTTTTATAATCTACAAGTGCATGCATAGCAATTAGTGTTTAATTATCATATATAATTCTAAATAAGGTGAATAAGGCGGAAATTAAATGCTTTCCATATGATTGCAATTCGTGAATTTATCTGATTACTGATTTTATTTTGATGTGTCGTGTATTGAGTTTCTTTTCATCATCTCCTTTCCTATGTCTCAAACTTCAATGAGTTTCTTATGTATACCAGTCGTGATACTGCTGCTTATACGTTTTTTTTTTTGAAGGGTGCGTCAGAGCGATACAGAAAAGCTCCAATTCGTTAGAAGTGTTGAAATTCGATAGCCCCCATGGAATATCACGTTGAAAAGCATCACAATCTTGGCTTACAATATCTGAGTTCAAAGCAGAAGAATGACAATATCGACAAATCATCGCTAATTTGAAATTTGCGGTGGTGTAGTTCAATCCTCTGCAGTGCTCTTCTTTAGCAGGGGAGACCCGGGTCGGAACGGGGTAGCTAAGCTTTGATTATAATTTGGGAGATTTTGAAAAAAATAACAGCATTATTTGTCAATTTGTATGTTTATTAACATCTTTCTCTACAAAAGAAACTAAAGCTACACTTATGTAAATAATAATTATTATCAAAAAATCAGTGTATGAAAAAAAAAGAAGAATATTTTCCGTTCTGCCTCACCCCCGGGGTACAATAGGAAATATACCCGGCGCACAATGGGGTACCAATTATTGGTACAGATCACAGATGAGAGTTCATTAAAAAAATGCTTATTAATCTGGGATGTACCTACAAATATTATCAGGGGCGGAATGGGTTATACCCCATTGTGCCTCAACGTAACGTTCTTTGAAACACGAGTATTATGGTCGTTATATTTGTTAACCTTGAGTTATCACTAGACTTAATCAATCAAAAGTATGTTGACACAAACATGTGATGTAAAGTTCCGAATAAAGAATTGTGTATGGTGTAATTATCTTGGTGTTACAGAGCTGAAATTAGAATGGGCAAGCTATTTCTCCGGCCTTCGGTAAAACCCAATCTAAGGACTTTCTCTTACTAACAGCGACCATTCTGTATAGCGCATCACAAAGCGAACCAAAAGCTGTGCACGAAGGTGGCGCGTCCTTTGCGTCCAAAGCGAGCATCCCATTCCTTTGACATTCCGCCCGGTACCCCGTTCCACCCCGGGATCCCCTATTGTTGTGAATTTATTATTAAAAAACTTTGTCTGTGTCAGGTAAAATGGGTTACACACCAAAGCTGATGTAAGCAGTCAAAATTGTCTTTATACCTGTAAAGGAATGCCGGATAAACTACTCGACAGTTAAGGTACAGTGTGCGCCATCTTTTATATCGGTATGTAAACAATGAATAACTTTTTTAAAAAACAGCCAATTTCTATGTATGAATTATTTTTATTTAATTTGGTCTTTTACAATCCATTTGGACTAATTTTTGAATACAACATCAATCAAGTGATTGGCCAAAGCAAAATGTGCCCTTTTTGCTGCGTTTTCCATTACATTTTGAAGCATCTCAGGCGGTATAGCGATCGGCTGCACTAAGGAAAAACACAGTAACTATCAAATTTAAAAAAAGTGAGTTAGACACAAATATGCATTTACTGTGCTGATATCTATTTTATTGTATCCTCAGTTTCGCCTAAAAGCGGTCCAATTACGAGATTTTTCATTCGCTAAACACAGTAACTGATTTTCTGGAACTCAACCACCAATTCAAAACACAGTAAATGATAACAACTACAATAAAACACAGTATGTGCATGGCATATACTGTGTTTTGTCATAGTAATAGTTGTTACTGTGTTTTAAAAATTGGTCTGATGATTTGTTTTCTGAATTTTGTCGATCTTATGCCACAGTATAACAGAGACTTTACATGGAAAGTCAAGAGTACAGACAAGTTTGAAGCTGAATGCATGCGCTGAAAATATACTTTTCAATTCAGCCACCCTTCCCATATGTATACAGCCGAAGGCTCATACTCTGGTAGGGAGAAAACGAATAGACCGTAGACCATGAAATTACTTTTCTGGATTCCAGAAAAAGATTTACGGTGGAATGTCGAGGGAATATCACGTGAAGGAATTTTTAATACAAGTGTATTCAGCTGCAGGCTATGCTACTTGGCTCTACTGGATACTTTCCATGTAAATTGCGTAATCATTTTCTTTAAGTCTTTTTCTTGGATGTTTAAACGTGGTTGAATCTGTAACGGTATATTTTGTTATAAGTTTCATTGTGCGATTCTGCATTTAGTGAGTCAGTGGAGGTTGTGACAAGCATAGAAAGTTATTTGTATTAAATAATTCTTGAAAGCTATTAATGATATGGATAAGTTTAGTTCGAGAACACATTTTATTGTGAAAATGGCCCGTGAACAAAAAAAATATCAGGTATACTATAATATACTCACGATTTTTTTGTTAAGAATACATATATAATTTATCACTTTATAATTTTGTGGTAATTTCAGTGTTTTGATAATAGCTTCGTTTGTCCTCCGGCAAATTACGAGACTAGTTTGTATTTTCTCGGAAATACAGAAAGCAAGGAGGAGTTAAGTAGATATATTGATGAAATAAAATCTAAGTTACTGGGGTCTGAAGGAGATATTTGTTATGACGACTTACTAAGTCCTTTTGATGATAGTGTCGCAGATAAAGATTATATTCCATCAGAAAGTAACGACTCCCACAAAAGCGATTATTCTTCTAGTGCCTTACCTAGGAATAAAAAACCAGCAGTTAGACTATTTAGGTCACTACCAGAGAATGAAAATGAAGGATGTGAGGTAATGCACATTTTGGACTAAGCTATTGTTATCCATAATGAATAAAATATTTTACCAGTTATAGGTACAGAGAATAGAAAATGATCAGCCAAATAGTCTAGATACGAATACGAAAGCTAAAAAGCGATTATCTTTTGTAGAAAAGAAAGAAAGAAATAAAAAAAAACACCCTATCCGAGCCAAATGTCAAGGTAAGTGTAGAAGAAGCTGTGACAAATTAACAGAAGAAAATCGAGAAGATATTTGGAATAGCTTTTGGCATCTTGACTATTCGAGTAGAAGGAAATGGTTGAGCAAACATATCAAACTAATTCCTGTGAAAAAGAAGCCAATGTCAGCTACTCGCAACAAATCACAGAGTAGGAGATTTTCGTTACCTCACCAAGATTTAACAGATATGTCAGTTTATCGCTTAACGTTTCTAAATACACTAGGCTACATGAATGACTCTGTTATAACTAAGCTAGTTGCGGTCATGAAAAAAGATCCTTGTGGTAGCATGATTAAGGAATGTAGAGGTATTCAATCGAAACAGAAGTGCGATCGTGAAGTAATTAAAAACCACATTGAGTCCTATCATCCATGCGTTAGTCACTATAGGAGAAATAATGCTCCAAATGTAAGGTATCTCCCTAGAGAGCTAACTGTAAAAGACATGTATGTAGATTTCAACGAAAAACACCCAAATATCTGTAAGAGTGAAACCTACAGGAAAGTTTTAAAAACAATGAACATATCGCTGTATGAACCAAAGTCAGATATCTGTGAGATCTGTGGGACTATAACCATTAATGAGAATGAAAATGACAATTATAAGGATAATTCGACAGGTGACTCTGAAAACCATCGCCTAAATGTCAAAAAGTCTATCAGAGAGTATAGGTTGGATGTTGAAAAATCCGTGACTGCTGAAAAAAAAGATGAAAATATACGGATTTTTTCAATGGACCTTCAAAAAACTATGCTGCTTCCGATGATGCCACAAATTAAAAGTAGTTTCTTTATTAGCAGATTGGTTGTTTTCAATGAGACTTTTGCTACTCTAAACAAAAATAGCACAAGAAAAAGTTATTGTGTTTTATGGCATGAAGGGTTGGCTGGAAGGAAAGCTGAGAACATTACCGACTCCATTCTAAGAGTGATTTCTGACGAAAGAGATGCCAAAGATTTCATATTTTGGTGTGATAATTGCACAGCTCAAAATAAAAATTGAATACTTTTCACTACGCTTGTTAATGCGGTGAATCAACCCGCTGGTCCAAACCAGATAAATATAAAATATTTGACAAAGGGACATACACATATGTCTGCAGATAGGGTTCACGGAAACATCGAAAAAAAAATTGGTAGAAAAAGGAATATTTATGATTTCCAGGAGTTGTGTGAAGTCGTTGAGAGTTCACGTAAAAATCTGCATGTACTCGAACTTAATGGATTTCACGAATGGAAAAGTGAGAAACTAAATACTGCAAAAAGTGCTGATCCACTGAAGAAATTCACATTGAGATCACTTGTCGAAGTCAAATTCTCTAAAGGATCCAGGAAACTGGAATACAGGAATGATTTTGATGAAGATTTTAAAGAAATTGAATTTCTGAAAAAGAAATTCACCGTACCTTATATGGCCGAATATAGCAAAAATCGTGGTACGACATCTTCAAAAAAAGCAACGATTTTGAATCAACTGACTCCACTGATGCCAATCAATAGAAAATTATTCTGGGAAATCATCGATTCTTCGGAAACTTCGGAGGATCTAGTCTGTACAAGAGAATAAACATGTTCTGCATATCAAAATAAGTATTACTTTTGGAATTTTTTTGTTTTCTTTTTCAATGTGTCCATGTATTTCTTCCTTTGTAAAATTTGAATATATATTAAAATACTGGAAAATGTTATGTCTCAAAATTACAACTCCCTTATTTAAAACACAGCAGGAGACATTACTGTGGTTATCTATGGAAACATTATCATTTGATTACTACTATGCTCATTGTAAAACACAGTAATGTTCCTTACTGTATTTTTCCCTAGAAAATTAAACTGAATAGTTCAAAACGTTTATAACAAAAACCTAATTTCATGTTGCCAAGTGGGTTATTTTTACGTATATAAGCCTATTGTTTTGTTTAAAAGAATGCCCAAGGTAAGCTTAACTTACGACAAAAAAATCAAAACTCTGTTGCTATTAGTTTTCTGAGGCAGGAAAATTTCACAAAATGTCATTTATCTCGAAAAGTAAAAAACAACAGTTACTGTGTTTTTACTTTGAACAGCCGCGATGATTTCGGCACGAATGTTTGCCTTGAGCTCGTCGATGGTCTTGGGCTTGCTGGCGTACACTTTGCTCTTCAAATAACCCCACAAAAAGAAGTCAGGAGGGGTCAAATCTGAAGATTTCGGTGGCCAGTCAATGTCGTCTCTTTTTGACACCAGACGTCCAGGAAATTTTCGTTGCAGAAACTGAATTGTTTGATTTGCAGTATGACATGGCGCACCGTCTTGTTGAAACCAGTGACCGTCCAGACCTTTTTGACGCATTTGCGGGCAGACATAATGAGCCAACATCAACATCAATGTCAGACGGTGCCTGTTCACCGCGATATTTTCGACGATATGCACGTTGGGTTAAAACGATTGAACGATTATGTTCAATGTACAGCGTCACTATTTCGGCGCGTTGTTTCGGTGTGTAGCGATTCATGGTCAAAATTGTACTGAATCGACGTTTTAAAAATATGTATATTCAAGACCATCGGTCGACAAATCTCAAAGTTATTAGATGTTTACATACCGACATAAAAGATGGCGCACCCTGTATATGGGTTTCCTTCATCCTCAAAATCCTAGAATGCATTAGGGAATTGAAACTAGAAGCAGATTTTCACATCACCAATACGCTTATGTCAAAGGAAAGTCCGTTGAAACCACCTTACACGAGGTAGTTAGCTCAAATGAAAAAGGCTCATTTTTCAGCAATTAACGCAATAGGCTATCCCATATAAGTATTCTTGATGCAGTATGCATACCGGGTTTCTAGGGTGGAAAGGTGAGACGAAGCAAAGAGATATCTCTACATTTTGGAGGGATATCTTTTTGCTTTCTCTCACCTCTTCCCCAGAAAATGTGTTTGCATATTGCATTAGGAATACTCGTGTTTTCCATGGCCCAATGTGTTGTAGTGTAATACTGGAAAAAGAGGAGTGTAAAGCCTTACATGATTCCTTGAAGTATCATCCGACCGAAAAAAATGCAGAAAATGTACCTCAGGGTGGTTGCGCGCTATGGTCCTCTAGTGCTTGGACGTTTCTGATTATCCTCAAAAATCACCTCGTATAAATACACAAAAAGAAGTATGTATTGATCGTAGTCTGCATCTTCTGATGAATAAAAGAAGTAGGCTACTTGGTAGTCACTTCTTTTTAAGTCTGGGGGAACTGCAAAGCAAGGAATTTAGATATGTCTTGAGTTTTCTGAGAGAAGCAGGATGGATCTAGGTAAAGAGTCTTGAAGATATCTTGAGTTCCCCAATGGAAGCAGGATTTATCTGGGGCGGCTTGAAAAGGTTATCCCATGGGCTCTAGGGGCACAATGAACCCATTAGAGGTCTAAATAATGCAGGCACCCCTCTGAACCTAACCTAAGTCTGAATCTCAATCAAAGCTGGAGTCATCTTGAAAAGATATTTCCAGATGAGTCCTATACGATTAAGCTAGGGAACAGAATCATAATGAAGTAAGTCAAAAGTGTCTTCAGAAAGTGAATCCTCTGAGTTCATTAGACTTTGAAATAAAGATATAAGTAGACAAAAGAAGGCAGGGAACACATAAAAACACGATATTGAAGAAAATACGTTGTTAATTAAAAACCATTTTCAAATACTAGTTATGGATGTAAAAATAATTGTGTTAAAAAAATAACATGATTGATGAATGATGATGATGATTGACAAGCAATATTTGATTCGTTTTGGCAAATAAAAGATTTTCATATACATGCATTTATTTGTGAAATAATTCAAATGAGGGACATCCTAAAAAAAAGAGGACTCGAAAAACAGGAGCAATTTTAAGAGGTGGCTGTAATAAACACTTAATATCAAATTAAACCAGGGTTTGTCTATGGCAGTATATTAGAAGTTCTTTTTCGATACTTTCTGTATTTTTGAGGGTCGAGTTGATAGAGCTTTCAAGAAAGTGCGCGATTGAAGGCATCTAGGTGAAGATCGTAGAGATATTAAGGTTTGTCCATCTAGAAATATCTCTGAAGATCGTGAGAATGATGTTTGTCAGAGTATTTTATCATTTCCATATTATCATAGCCATTGCACAAGAAATCATAATGAAAACAGAAGATATTTGAGCGGTTCATTAAATATTAGGTTGATATATGTATGTATACACTTTACGTAGATAAATGTACAAAAGAAGAGAAAACTTCAGTGGAACACCATTACTGTAGATATATTTTCAACGCGAAATTTAATTAACACTTCTATGTACCCAAAAAGGATACATGTAAAAACTCTGAGATTTACAAAATAAACGTAAATCATTCTGACTCAAGCAAAAATACAAATTTAAAATGAACACCAAATGCATTTGTAATAAAATATATTAAAAAAACTTTTAAAATAAATAACTTTTGTTAATAAAATGGGTTAAAAAGTAAAAAAATATTTTTTTTTCTTTCTCAGTGATATAAACAAGAAAAGCTTAATACAAAATAAAAAATGCGACAACTCAGATTAAATCTTAAAAGTTTGGGCATGATTTGCAGTTAGACAATTGTGATTATAGAATGCCCAAACTTTTAACATTTAATCTGAGTTGTCGCATTTCTTATTTTGCATTAAGCTTTTCTTGTTTATATAAATGAGAACGAAAAAAATATTTTTTACTTTTTAATCCATTTTATTTACAAAAGTTTTTTTTTTATAATATTTTATTTTCTATTTTTTAGTCATACTAACGAAACACGACTCTCGAAAATCGAGTCTCGAAATTCGACTCTCGAAAATGGACTCTCAAAATTCGAATCTCGAAAATCGACTCTCTAATCTCGAAGGTTGGTAGTTAACAGCACCACCCCAAAACTCTCCAACACGTAAGGCCACGAACGGCACTCTCGAAGGGTGGTAGCTACCACCCCTACCCTAAAACCCCAACACGTACGAATATTTTACCCCATCGGAAAGCTCTCCATTAATCCCTCCTAAATAAAAAAGCACATGTGAATCCATCTTCCAAACTTTCTGAGTCAGGGGTCTGTAAGTTGATAAAAAGTTATTAAAAAGTAAAATTAGCAAGAAGTTGTATGATTAACGATTTTGAATATTCAGAAAATTATCCTGAAACGTGTGTTTCCATTGCCATATCCTGTTATCTAAATTTCCGAGAATTACCTATTACAAACGAAATTTATATTTAACTAGAAGTACGTGGCCTTGCAACAGATACTGCCACCTGTTCGTTTGAAATGAGACTATAGCCTCCAGAAGTGCACAGGAGATTTCTTCTTGTCTCATTGAACATTTAAAGCTTTAAGCACAAGCTCAAAAAACGGTTATAATCTACAACGACGCACAGTGGGATGAAAAGCAAGTTTTGCGGTCAAAACCTTGTAACTTCTGTAATGGTGCAGATATTTTAACTTTTTTTTTATTTTGTCACTAAGAAAATCTGGGCTTTGCTAAATAAAAAAATAAAATAAAATTGTGACGATACGTTCCTGGAAAAAAAAATAAAAAAAAAAAATATTAAAAAAATTGAAAAAAATAAAAAAATAAAAAAAAATAAAAAAAAAATAAAAAAAAAAATGATATATGAAGAATACATTCCATAAAACGTATCCAGCAATGCAAAGTATAGTAAGTATATTACATTGTTTGGATTTAATTATATGAAGCTTATTCATTTCTGTCGGTCTTGTACCAAACACATTACAGGAAGCACTTGACTTCTCTCCAGATAAAACATTGCACGTCTTTTCATCTACCATTATGCACTGCATATTATATTTTACGATGCAAGAAATTCCTTGTATGTTAATAGTAGTACTATTTAAACTATTTATTTCTTGACTGTAGTATCTGAACTCATTCAAGTTTGCTCTACTGTTTCTTTCATATACTGAAATTTAATTGGTCGGCAAAACCTAGTTAAGTTTGGGCGATCATTTTTCCAGATAACTTCTTCCGATATATTTGAATTTATCCGCAGAGGAACTAAGCATATTATAAAAACACTGCTGTCTTCACTAGAACTTTTCCGATCTAGTTCTTGTTGATCTAACGCACCTCCACTACCACTTGCAAAATTTTGTTTAAATATTTGCTGACCTGATGATCCATCCATACCCCATTTATTGAACAAAATAATGGTCTGATTATTAAATTTGAAAGTTGCTCTTGACAGTTTATAGAAAGTATTATTCTTTTTGCGGTATGATCTAAAAGCGACTGTAACCTTATTTTCGCACCTCGCTCAAATATTTCTATATTTTCGGGATAGCAATCTTTCTTTGAAAGTACAATTTCTTCGCATGCTGGATAATGTTTATTGTCTGTCCCTGTTCTTTGATTGAATGATCGTAGGATTATATATTTTTGTTTGGTTAGTCCCATATCCATAAATAAGCCTAGTGCGTTGTTCCTTATAGTTTCCCGAAGGGAAGTAACAGGGAGTGGAGTATGGTTTTTGCCTGAAGATCGGAAAGCATGTGCCAGCTGATCAAAAGGTACTTCTGAACGAAGCTCATGGGCTTTCCTTCGATTGGTTCTTTCTAAAGATTCAGCATAGTGTTTCCTTGGGCGACCACCAGTTCCACTTGATAAGCTGCGTCCTCTACATGAATCCCGTGGTAAAGAACGCGAGACTTTATTATTATCACGCAAACTTCGTGTACTTGGGCGCATCCGACTTGATTCACTTTCTATATTTGTTTGTCTATTCCAATTTATAATTAAGTCTTTTCTTAACCACGCACTATTTTTATTCACAAACTTGGTTTTTGATCTTGAACTTGTGTTCCACAGTATACGGTAATAGCAAAGAAATTTTTTTGAGATGTTCTCTTTTATAATTTTTAATTGTTCCTCATTATACTTATATTCGTCACTATTCATAACAGAATTAAGTGAGCCATCACCAATCCACAACCAATCACAAAGTTTTTTTTCCCCATTTTAACAACAAGATTCTCTTAGTTACGCTTGCTTTGAAATATAACTTTGAATTATGTCAAAGTACTTAAGCCATGGTTTTTATATTTACGTACCTATGCTACCTACATGTATTGCGTAAACCTTCTATCCAGAAACAGCTATTTTTAAAATTTCTACCTTCTACAGAATTTGTATACATACGAGTATATGTATAGTCTACATAACAAGGTATCTATATATAATCCGGTTCATCCCTAATTCGGATGACTCATCGCAAGTCCCTAAAATATTTTTATATTGTCTTATCTATATTGTGAGTCAATATTCTCCTTCTTGCTATTAATTCATTAGGATTCCCTACAATTATAGACAAAAAGATCATAAAATTAGATTCCCATATACCTGCATGAAAAGTCCTAACATTTTCTTAGAGATATCTTAAACTGGTATTATTTAGAAAAGGAGCAAACCGGAGCAGCTGAAATTTATGCATCCTAGAGACTAAGGCTCAAGCTATATTCTTGTGTATGTCTAATCATTTAGGACAATTTAGCTTAAACAATATATACTTTGAAATAAGGTTCCTGGTGATATTTGAACAATTTTTTAAGACTTTTACTTTAACGTGTCAAAAATTAAAACCACAAATATTTTGTTCTCTCAAGCTCAGGCACACAGGTAAGAATTAATGTATCTGTAAATCTTCAAAGTTTCATATACATTGCGCATACATTATTGAATTTATCGATGCTTCAATATGTAAGATTATTTCCTTTTCATATATGCTTACAAAATTAGTTCATATTCACCGTACTAAAAGTACAACATCGGAATAAAAAAATATTACTTTTTTTTGTGTGATTAAAATAGCCTTGGAGTTCATTATCTAAAATATGTATTCATTTCTTAAAAAAAGTTAATATACAAAAAAATGAGTTTTGGCCGTCCTTATCCTACTGTGCGACGCTTTTACGGAACAAAGCAAGAATATTACAATGGTTTTAACACTTATGACTTTTCTTCATAGTAATGAAACGACCAACGAGAAAATTGAACAACAATCTTTGGAATCCGGTCATTCATTTCTGCTCAGTGATTTGGTACAAGCTAAAGGAAAAGTTATCTATGTTCCCGAACAGTGATATTACAACATGAGATCTGTAAGGCGAAAAAAAATTGGTGGCTGTGAAATGAATTCTGATGAGTTGTTTTTTTTTCTACAACATTTGAAGGAATATTACAAGACGTACATATATGACACAGGAAAAAGATCCAGTGAACTGACTGAAAATGCAATGGTTATATGTTACCAAAAATATCGCCCGTATCTTATCAATGAGTCATTGTCGGAATCTATGATTTTCAAGATTCTAAATATTAGACCTGCAGGAAGAAAAGATAGACCAGTACTTCTTCAAAACATTACCAGGGAATTATTATATCCAACGAAAATGCCTGTTAGCGGGCTGCAGAAACAGGACATCATTGATCTTCCATCATTTATCCCACCAATGCACCAGGGATTTTTCCAAAACTTGATTATTATTGGTATTTAGGAGAATATTGTGGGGGCCTTTTTAAATATTGGAAACAAAATTTAAAAACTGTGCGATAGTAAGGGCCGTATTCACCAAGCTATTTAATTGAAATTTAATTTAATTTCTGTTTTAGTACTTTTGTAAGAGAGTTTATATTTATATTATATTTGGGTTATTTTATGTTATATTAACGTATATATAACTTTAAACTTAATTCAAGTCGCCCGCAACCCTCTATAACGCGAGTACTAAAACACAAATTAAATTAAATTTTAATTAAATCTCTAGGTGAATACGGCCCTCAGTCTTTGAATTTCATAAAAGTTGGTCTTGATTGAAGATGATAGTGGCGTAAATCAAGTTGGGTCCTCCTGAAAGTGATTCTTATGATTTATAAACACAGTAAAGTTTATATTATAAAAATTTAAAGGAATTTGGACTGGAATAAGGAAATAATTTCTTTATAACTTTTAAGCTGAATTTTTAATGGGTCGGGGTGCGAAAAATCAATTTACTCTAAACTATGGAAACTTGACGCCATTCTGATTCTCATCGGCTCATATGTAGATCATGAAAACTATGCCATCGTCTTCTAAGTTTAAAGCCATCCTGCAGTCTCTAATTTTCTATTGTAATGTAAAGCTACTCTGTATTCTCGTTCGCGATGTATGTAACTCGCTATGAGTTTTTATTGAGCTTCACAGCAATATCAGTGAAAACTAAAGCTCAGAAAAACTCATTCGACTTGGAGCAATGTCATCGGCGAAAATATTTTACTTAAAATATTGTAGCTTATGCTGACTATCAGCTAGCCTTTAAAAAAAAAAAAGAAAAAAAAAGGCAACCATTCTTTATCTTTACATCTTCACTCCAAAGAAAGAATCATCAATACTGTAACGTTTTCACTACGTTTTATCAGAATTCTGGATTTAGATAAAAAAAAAAACAGTTCTTAACCAGTGTGAAAAGCAATCCAAGTCAGAAAGTCTTCCGTCTACATAAGCTTTACGTAAGTCTTTCAAATAGAATTTCTTATAAAAATGTTGTTTCAGTTTAGTTAAATGAAAACTGTATGCGGGGAAGATTACATAAAAAAGAAAAAACTGATTCAAATATTGAAATGCAGCACATACCAGAACAACGATGCTGCATATTATTTTTCCTATTTTAAATCCACTGTATACTAAGAACACACATACGCGTAAAAACTTTCCTGAATAAATTGAATTTTTCGTTCTATCACCGCCACTTTTCAAAAGAATTTATTTTTATGGCAGAAATTCCAATATTGAATTCACATATGACACATACCATAAAGCAGCACTAGAAGTAAGCCAAGTATGACCATTTATAGATATAAAACTCGCATATGTTTTCTCCCTTGCAGCCTACGGGGGAGGGGGAGAAATGCAGAGTTCGACAGATCTTATTCTAAATTTTCCTTGATATTAGTTTTAGTCTCTTTTACTTCATACCTACCTACCTATCTACCTACAGTAGATATTCAGATATCATCGAAACGAATGTGGTCCTTCGACAGAACGATGTGCAAAACCGCAAATGAAATAGCAAAATGTCTTGAGGACAGTTTCTTATGTAAATACATTTCTGAATACTTGGAGACAGTTGGATTGCATCTCTTTTTAAAGTAATATAATTCTTGTGAGCTCTGTATGATTGCTTTTTGAATATCTGTCAGATCAGATGATTTACAAAAAAGCAATTTGCTATACATTAATGATTTCGGTAGCTTTTAGAGAGTGTAAATCGGATACGCAATCAACGGTATAATGAAAACTGGTAATGTTTTTTTTTTTTTTTCAGAACATACAGTTTTATAAAAAGTCGTTTTTTAATGGCTTACTCAGTGTCATCCCACTTCTGACACCACATATCTCCTGTGTGAATTAAAAAAAAAAAAATTATCAGGGATCGAGATTTGAACACTCATACACATTTTATTTCCAATTATGTATGTGCCTTAACAATTAGACAACCAGCAGTGCCTTGATAAATTCTCCGCTTAATTATTAATTTTCTTATTGATTGAAAAATCGTAATACCCTGGTGTCCGTTTTTTACTGTCACTGTCCTTGTGAAATTTAATAGCGTTCAATTGTAAAAATCGGGATAAATATATCTACATCGACTATTAATTGTTCATTTCTCATGTCCACATCCATCCTGCCAACACTCTTACGAATAATCGAGGTCTTATGTATCTCACGATACAGCGACAAGTTAACAGAGATCTTTTTAAGGTATTGGAATTTAACGCCTATCTCGTAAAAATGGTGCTGTTA
Source organism: Dioctria rufipes (assembly GCA_963924295.1). Taxonomy (NCBI): domain Eukaryota; kingdom Metazoa; phylum Arthropoda; class Insecta; order Diptera; family Asilidae; genus Dioctria; species Dioctria rufipes. The sequence continues at coordinate 27,411,580 of OZ002744.1, read as the reverse complement.
TATTGCAGCAAAACGACAATGGAAAACCTTTAATACGTTAAATCCTTAAAATTCGTTAAAGTAACCACTTTTCATGGGCGAAAAATTTAGGAGCTGAATAGATTAATCGACAAAAAAGGAGATAATACAATTGGAGTAGCACACACACACACTTTGAGGTGACAACTTTAATTTACTGGAATTTGCAAGATATATAGCATAGTATGTACGTCATACAAAAAGATCGAAGAGAATTATTTCAACTAAGGCTGCATCTAGAGGTAGATCATAGAGTGAGATAAAAATTATCACTATAAACGGTATCCGATGCATATCTACCCTTTCTGTTTTTTCATTCCGCCAAGCTGTTATTAAAGGATTTCTAATTAATTTAATATCAACTAGCCGTAAGGCAGTGCTCCTACTTTGAAGTTTACCGAGAATATGGTAAATGTAGCTTCTTTGCAGGCACAAAATGTAAGTATTCTTCACTACTACGAAAATACCGAGTCTTCCTGTAGACTGTAAATTTACTATACGGCAACCAAAATTTTTATTTGATCAAAACATCAAACGCAAAGTTTTTACTAATCTCAAGAGTATTAAAATCTATCCCTAGTCCGTAGTGAAAACTGCATTAACATACATATATTGAACCTGTCGGCGTTGCTTTACCCCTCCCCCCCCCCCCCTGCACCTTCTTATTAACCTGAGTCTGATATATTACTCTTTTAACAAAATTCAAACCCTTTAGCCTGTACTCTAAGTTAGCATCTTCGATTAAAACATTTTTTTTTAAACCAATTTCATCAGTGATTCTCATAATATAAATTCCGGCGTACCTCTAGGCTCTGATCTTTGCCCAATTCTATTCATGCGAAAAATGAGTCATGTTTTATTGTCTGTATTACATAACATTCAAATGAATTTCTTTAAGACTAGGTTATCGTTTATGGCGGTGAAAAATTCGATTGTCATATCTAAAGTTTTTTTTAGAATTCACAGCCTGTTGAGAGTGAAATCTTCTTCCGGCTGAAAAACAGGTAGACGATGCTCTCGGAGTGGGCTTGCTGGGGAGAAATTTTCTCGCTACCCTCATAAATTTTGTGAAACCATTAATCTTCAGATTCAGCACAATCAGTTCTTGGAGGAATAGCTGAAGTAAGTTTCCAACGAGTTTTTATTACGTTAAACTTTAAATGCGTTTTTTTGGGAACAACATTTTTCAGCTTGCACGGCGCTCTACAGCTTCAACGGATGAACCGATTTAGAAATGGTTTTTTCGTCCTTTGAAAAAAAAATGGTTTTTTGTTTCAAACGGCTGGCATTTCGTTATTCAGAGGTTTTTATGAAAACAAAAACCGATAAGGCCCCCAAAATTTTATCTAGTTCAATAAATTTTCAAACCTATTTACTTCGGATGAATTTGCAGAGCTGTGGAGCGGCCCGCGCAGAACAAAACACGCCCTATACGGCTTTGTTTGATTTGAGCCGCCATTTTGGATTTTTTTCTCCTTAGAAATAAAATTGAAATTTACTCTCCATTGATAAAAGAATAAAACACGTTAAAATCCATTTTTAAAAGTATTTATTTGATGCAAAAAAAAAAAAAAAAAAATTTCCAAACTTCATGCATTTTTCATGCTTCTCGACAGTAAACTTCCCTTACGCTAATAGGTAATAAATACGATTATAACTTCTACCATTAACATCCTGAATCGAAGTAAACGTTATATTTGAACAAGTAAAATCAGTAGGTCCCGGCCTCAAACCCCGGACGAGGCGGTTGTATTTATAATTTGATTTAGAATCGTTAAAAATAAAAGTTCTTAAAATTTTTCTATTCTTCAACAATTTTTATGTTTCGAAGCAATATCCTTTCTAATATCATGCACTTAACGCAAAATATTCGGACTGCAAATCGTGCTATCCGTTCATCATCCAAAGCGATTTTGGTCGACCAACTTTTCTTGTCTAAGTTGTATGCTTTACATCGTATAGCATCTCCTGCACTACACCTTACAAAATAACCCTTGTAGTCTATTTTGTTCAGTGGGGAGACGAGTTCCAAACACGTCTACTTTTCAACAAAGTGAAACCTGTGAAATAGTAAAGAAAAGCGTATTTTCTGTAATTGGTATGTACGCTTTTTGATCTAGGTGATCAATTAATATTAATTTGGAACGAATGTTAAATATGTGGAACTCGTTTCCATATTGATGAATATAGGTAGATTTCATGGTATGCAAACAGGAGATGAGGTCCTGAACATAAAGTTACTTGAGACACTAACTTCATTTGTGAAACCTATATATTTTAGCTTTGTGCTTCCCTTTAATCTCGCAGACTTCACCGCAGATTCAAACGCCTAAAGAGATTGCTCAAAGGAACTGAACTAATAGACCCATCCACCATATTTAGGATAACAGTTTCCGGATGATATGTGTATGTACGTAAAGCATCAAAGTAAAATTAAAAAAAAAAAAAAATGCTTTCAGTTTTATATTCAGCAAAGTTATACGTCATCATCACCCTACGTACGACATATGTATTTCCAATTTTTCAAAGTCTCATTGTCCAAGTAAAAAGACATTTTCTTTGCTTGAGTATAAACCGGCTGACAAATTACCTAGAGAAGTTGGAATGAAAGGAAAACAAAGCTCCCAATAAGTTAACAGATGAGCTCACAAATAATATATGTCAACTGTACCTACATCATGCTTATGTATGTCTGTCTACCAAGACAATACAAATGTCAGTAGGTGCATATAATTCATCCTACATCAACTACACATGCAAATCAAACAATATTTCATTCATTAAGCTGAAATGACATAAAGCCTGGTATGTTTGTCATTTTCAATTAGCTAAATTTGTATCTCAATAAAATAATACAAACCCACCCACATAAGCTTGCCGACAGGTGGAAGCATATATGTATGTATACCAATCTACCTAATCCTGATTACTCCTACCCCCCCCTTTCCCCTTCTGACCCCCCTCCACAACCATTCAATTTGTACTGTACGAGGATTCTGTATTAAATTTGAGAACAATGTGAAATCTTGTTGCACATTGGAATATTGCATTCTCCGTTAATTACAATCACATTTACTTAACGAACTATAAATTGCCATAAATTTGTAATTTATTGTTGCCACCCCACTTCTTCCCGCTGGTTAAATAGACAAGTAAATGAGAATTAACCCGAATTGCATAGATCCAGGACAGAGCTGAACAAACGAATTCTTTACATGTTTACAATATTGTGGCGATGCGGTATGGTTTACCTGATGTTCTACCCTGAGCTTATTAAATAATATCGCTCCAAGCAATTGGAATATCTTGTGGTTTTATGTCCAAATATAGGTACAAGGTAATAACGGTATACAAAGGAATACAAACACCATTCTAGTCATGTGTTTCAAATCACCAGATGCTTTGCGTTTGTATATTATGAAATGAACTGTTAATTGGATGCACGAAATTCCCAGTATTTCTCAATAAATTGGATGATTCTGCAGAGGATATTTTGGTATCGAATATATACAATAATTAGGTCGGTGCGGTGGCGGGGTGAAATTATAAGAGTTAAAACCGGAAATATACATAGTACCTACGCGTAAGGACTTATACAATGCAAAAGTTAACAAAGGGTGTGGGAATTGGGGGCATCAGTGTAAATTATACGGCTAGATAATTGGTAGTTTCAGATACATGGCTAAAATTTTGCTAATTATTATTCGTAGTTCTGTAGAATCTGCGAATTCAGAAATTTAGTTAAAATTTAGTTTGTGCACCAATTACGTGGTTTTAAAGATATTTGAATTGGATACTTTATTGCTGGAAATATGTAGACGGAATCTATGGGAAGAGACCTATATAGAATTAAGACGAACAGATTGCTTTAGTTTAGAATTTACAATCAGCTGAAAGTAGCTATATTGCTAACATAATAATGGCAGACTTAAACCAAAAAAGGTATTACGATTATATTCTAGGACTTTTATATTTACAGATTCTTCTTTTAATATCTGCCATCTCTTAAGTATAACCATAGAAAATCGCCTTGAGTTGAGGACGTCTTTTGCTTCTTTTTTTTTTAGTATATAATATTAAATCAAGCTCAGGAGAAACTCTAGCATGGCAGGAAGGAGATAGTGAAAGGATTAGGAGAAATGAGGAAAGTGGTGAAGATGCTGATGTATGTCGCCCTCCGCAGATTGTATGCCAGCGGAAAATAGAAGATGGTGAACTGTTCCCTATACGCACTGTTTGCGATAAAAAAGAATTACGGAATGTTTTTGTACGGACATCTAAGACATTTCGATGCCTCTTATGATACCCTAGATGAAATTTCGTATGGTCACCGATCTATGCAAGTTGAATCTTTGAAGTGGTTTTTCACATATATTTCTATAACGGTTTATCGAACAGAAATAATGATTATCACCAATTTTATAGGATTTCATATTCTTAAGTTTTTAGTATATAAAAATGTCTAGGACTGATCGTTTGCACAGAATCCGTAAAAAACCTAAATTTTTATATGGCAACACCAAGAAGGGGTTGCTCGATTTATTCCATTCTGGAAATTTTGTTTGATATTAAACAAAAATTAAATTAAAAAGGAGGTAAGATGAAATTGCGAAACTGTTTGATGGTGTGGGGGGGGGGGGGGGGTGTTAAGGCGTGGGTTTTTTGCGATTTTCGGCGAAATGTGACTTCCTAGCGGAAAATGTTCTACGCGAAAGTTATAAATAATAAAAATATTTAAAACTTTCAGATAAGGCATTTTTCAACATAGCCTCGAATTTTTCGACAAAATGCCAGAAAACCGGGTTTTCAGTTTTTTATTTTTTTGTCTCGTAAAAATAATTCAAATTACATGAAATTTTTTCTATTTTCTTCTTAGTTCATTACATTATAACGGAAAAAAATGGTATATAAATGCAAGTGTGGATATTGTGTGGAGGGGTGGGCGGGTGGGGGTTAGAAAAGCCTAACTTGAAATTGTCGACCAAGATTTCCAATGAGCTTTCTCCGCCATCTTGGAAAAAAAGGAAAAATTTCGTTTTTTTACGATAAGAAAATTGTGATTATATACTTTTTTGTTGCTTTTTTTACACTGTTTACACTGTACAATATATGAATTTTTTACCTGGCGTTGATCGTTGTTGAGATATCGGACGAGAAAGTAAAAAATTAAGAGACTGTAGAGGAAATTATTAAAGTACAATATAAATAAATAAAACAATAAAATTATGAAACACACGCATGAAATTTATTAGTAAATAATTGTTTTTGTGTTGTAGAAGATGGAAATGAATGGAGGCCCGTTTTTAATATCTATACTTTTGGTTTCGACGGTCCTGGTTCGCAGTCTTCCTGCTCGGAATACTCATCGGATTGTGGACATTCTTCATGAGATGATCCTTCAATGATCGAATCATCCTCCTCATCCTCGTTGAGTAGGATGTCGAATTTGGCAACGTTTTTGCATGTTTGCCCACTGCAGTTGAGGCAAAAAATACTCACAGGCAGCTTCACATTTTCCCCTGCACTTGCACGATATGAGCTTTAAAAGCTCAGGTGGCGCGGGTTCAGCAGTGCTGAGAACTGGTTCAAGTCCATGATGTGGAAGTCAAAACCTCCGGATCAACTTTTTCTTGTTTGAATAATTCCACCGATTACCGTAGCTCCAGATGCTTTTCAAGACGATGTGGTATCGCAGCCGCTAAAAGCATGAAGGAAAAGTATGTTGTCGAGAACGGACTTATCATGCTTCAAACTAATCGGAGAGTAGTGTTTTTTGGATGTATTTTCTTTTGCTGGTTTTTGGAAGTACATGTTTGTTTTGTCCTGAGCGACTCCACTGATTACAACTAAAAGACGATTTCGACTTTTGCAAAATAACGGCGAAGCATTTGTATAAAGTTATCTTTGTTTGTATCTCTTGCAAGAAACATTTCTTGGCTAACTTTTGGAGCTATAGTTTCATCAAATCTAAATTCTTGCGATTGGTTCTTTCTCAAACGTCGTATTCTTTCCGAAGTTTTGATTCCTGCTATACTCGCGTCATTCGGATAACCGTCGAATATAATTGTGACGTTATCTTCAAAGTGTTGTTGAGTTGAGTATTCCGCGCAGGAACAGTGTGAACCAGGACCGTCGAAACGAAGAAGAATATAAATATTAAAAACGGACCTCCATGCATTTCCATCTTCTACAACACAAAAACAATTATTTACTAATAAATTTCATGCGTGTGATTCATAATTTTATTGTTTTATTTATTTATATGGTACTTTAATAATTTCCTCTACAGTGTCTTAATTTTTTACTATCTGACCGCCTCACATTGTGGCGAGCTAAAAGTCGAAATTTTTGTCTAAAAAAGGAAAAAAAGATGACATTGTAGGTATTAACATGCCCTACAAGTTTGAAAATTGACATTTTTTCGATATGTGTCACGAGAAAGAAGAAAACGACAAAAAACAAGTTGCAGTTTCTTAATTTTTTACTTTCTCGTGCAATATCTGAACAACGATCAACGCTAGGTGAAAAATTCATACCACCTATATTGTACAGTGTAAAAAAAGCAACAAAAAGTATATATACACAATTTTCGTACCATAACGGAGGGCCGAGTTCTAAAAAAAAAAAAAAACAAATTTACCCCTTTTTTCAAATTGGCGGAGAAAGTTCATAGGAAATCATGGTCGACAATTTCAAATTTTCAAGTTTTTCTAAGCTCCCCCTACACAATATTCAAAATCCAACTGGCGCTGTTCACTTGCATTTTCAAAACTGTATAATGACTGGACTATCTATATGTTTTCTAATTCTTCACTTTCACTGAAAACCATTGCTCAAATGACTCATTCGAAATGCTGAGTGAAAACCTAAAAATCTTATTTACCTATGTACGGAGAACAAGCTGTAAATAAACTGAACACCTTACCTACTCCATTCTCAGATAAGTGGTTCAATAAATCGTAGAAAGAGAAGGCCAATTAGAATGATTTTGAAGTATTTTCAAGTAACGAAAGAAGCACTTCTCAAAGGAAGTACAACTAAAAAGTCCGACTGGGAATCTATTCTTCCGTCGTAGGTTTACAGCTTTCGAAAACATGGTTTGATGGAAATTTCCTTACGTTTGATCCTAAAATTACATTTTTGATAATTTTTTATAGTAAAACTTTTATTGTTTTTCGTATAAATGTGAAAATTTCAATCATCAAAAACTATTCTCAACAATTCCAGTTCAAATAAGAAAACAATTTCATTTTCAGTTTCTTTTTTTCTTCTTAAACTAGTTTATTTTCTTTTTCCCTTTTTTGTCTGTGTTATTTGCATCTAAGATAGTATAAAAGTCGTCGAAATTCTCCTTTCCATTGCCTCTAACTGCAATAATTATTATACGAAGCAATGAAATGTCTTGAAATGTTTCTTCCTTCCATTTCGATAAGAAGTGACATCTATGTACGTCGTACTTACATACATAATATATTATTACTCCGCCGTGGATGCTGGAGGATGTTGCTAAAGCAACTACACAGTTTCATATTGAATGCATCTTACCAAAAGATGATAATGTGTGCATGTGGAAAGAAAAGTCATTAGAAGAGAAATGCATTCTACAAATGGGACAGGAATGTAATCACCCATTGTAACAACAAGAGAATGTGCACAACATCAGTTTTTAGTGGCTTTTGTTGTTCTGTTTTGTTTTATTTTTCTCACCCACGTTTATATTATGTTCAAAAATAAAAAAAAAACAAACAGAATTCTTGGAAGAAAAATATATTCGAGTTGTCAGAATTTTTTTTTATAAATAGATGCGAAGTGGCGAATTATTATAATTACTAAAATCTGTTAGCTGTGAGAGTACCCTTATACCTTAGAAATCTTTTTTTTTAAGTGGCTAGCGACAAGCATTAATGGTTGAAATTCATGGGATTGGAGTACCTATACAAAAAAAAAATCCATTTTAAAAAAATTTAATTTGCTGTCACTTCTACTCACTTAGCTACTTTTTTGAGTCTCTTAATTTCTTAAGTGCGCTGACAGAAAAAAAAATCACAATTTCCCACCACTTCCTGTTTGACCCGACAATACCAACTTAATTCTATTTCCCCCCTCTAGAGAAATGTGAAATTTTTATTTTTGTCGTAAAACCAATTTCCGTTCTGACCTTTAACATGGAAAGCTTTTATGGTTTGGGTATCGTAAATAATTATAAGGTCAGGAAATTACATTAACAGGCATATTTTACACAAAGGAATTATTACCCGGAATTTAATTAATGTCAACAAGATTTCGATGAGTTAAAAGTGTATGTAGTGTGTCATGTAAAATTAAGTTAACGGACAGAAATCAATTAAAAGTAATGCAGTTGAAGTGAAGTTATAGTGTGCTCATGGAAATGAAAATTGAGTTGAGTTTAGTTAAATCTATTTATTAGTAACTTAATGATACGATACCTGTTCAACAAAGAAGTCTACAGAAACAACCAGAGGCCCTAATGGAATACAACAACATCTTGAACGAGTATATAGACTTGGGACATATGACAATTGCAAAATCATACACTGGAGATCATTCTAACTTGTACTACCTACCGCATCACGCTGTGATTAAAAAGGGTAGCACTACCACGAAGCTGCGTGTAGTTTTCGACACGTCTTGTAAAACAGAACTTGGACTAAGCTTAAACCACATCCTACCAACTGGCCCAAAAATTCAACAGAGCCTCGCACATATTCTGCTACGTTGGAGAAAACATCGTTACGTTTTCATTGCTAAAAAGGTTCCGACAAATTTGGGTTACAAAAAAAGACAGAGACTATTTGAGAATACTCTGGGGACAAGACCAAAAAGAACCCACACAAGAGTTCCAATTGAACACGATGACGTATGGAACTGGTCCTGCTACATATCTTGCAGTAAAGACATTACACTAGCTTGTAAACGATGGCAAGGCAATCCTCACCACAGACTTTTATGTGGATGTCATGCTTACAGGAAAAGACAGCAAAAAAAGAGGCAACACAGCTACAAAACGAGATAATTGCTTTCTTAAAGGAAGGCGGCTTTAAGGAAATGGACGGCAAAAAATCAAGAGATCCTAGAAGGGATACCAGAACACATGAGAGAGAAGGGCATCCTTCAAATAAAAGAGCACGACACAATAAAATCTCTTGGTATACACTGGAATCCAAAAAAAGATGAGTTTCAGTTCAGCTTAAAGCAAGACAGCCATAAATCGCACCTAACGAAGAGAATATTGCTATCCAAAATCGTATCAAGCTTCGACCAATTAGGATGGCTCTCACCAGTCACACTAACAACGTAACTAATAATGCAGTCCCTCTGCAAGATACAAACCGAATGGGATAAAGATGCACCCTTAGGGATACCGAAAACATAAAAAAACCAGAAGATGAACTGTGCGAATTAAAAAAAATCACAATTTCTCGATGGATATATCACCACACAAGCAAAGAAATACAGCTCCATGGGTTCTGTGATGCCTCAAAAAAGGGTTGTTCGGCAGTAATTAGAATAGTACATTCTTTCGGGAAAATTCATACAACATTATTGACTGCCAAGAAGAATGTTGGACCTCTAAAACACAAGGTGTCTCTTCCACAGATGGAACTCTGTGGAGCCGTGCTACTAGCGAATCTGCTAAAAATAGCAGTCCCGAACAAACAGATCATCAGCAGCAAACATAGCCAGATGAGTGAAGATCAATATTCCACGATTAATTGAGTGCAGCAGAAGCTTGTTTCATAGCAACTCTCTCATGCTGCAAGTGTTGTCATAATTGCAGCTAGTAAGAACCCAATTTACTGTGAAATTTTTGACTCGCTTGCTATTCCGGATGACATCGTTAATGCCTCCACAAGATCGTCTAGACGTCAGGGTAGACAGTGGGAACATGACAATATACGGCTATTTAGACATAGTGGAACCCACCAAATATGATCTGATACACATGCTCAATGACAAGTGAGGATATCTACCTCTGCACAGCCACAATTGTGCACCACTTTCAGGACAGTCCATCCTGTATCATTGATGAGATCTATGACCGCCACACCAAAACCCCTTGCGATATGCGACATAGTTAAAACTCAATGGGACTATCTGGAGGGTCCTGATGATGAAAAATGCATGAACGGTGTCACCCGGAATAGCAAGCGAGTCAAAAATTTCACAGTACTAGCTGCAATTATGGCAACACATGCAGCGTGAGCGAGTTGCTATGAAGCAAGCTTCTGCTGCACTCAATTAATCGTAGAATATTGATCTTCACTCATCTGGCTATGCTTGCTCCTGATGATTTGGTTGTTCGGGAACTGAACAATACCAGTTGCTAGTAGTCACTTAAACAGACGGTTTCAGTTCAGATATTCTAGGAAAACGAGGGAAACGAGGGAAGCGTGAGTATGTACTTAATATATTTCAAAATTTTTTCATAACTTAAATCCCTCTTAAGAATTTTTGTCTACATACCATCAAAACATAATCGTAACTATGATTTTAGGCAGGACGAATTTAATTGATATACTTTGTGCTTTTTCTGCTTCCTTCCAATCAGTGTTGTCAGGTCAGCAGGTCTTCGCCCCCCCTACAAAATTCTCAAAAAACCACCTAAAATGTTAATTTTGTCTGAAAAATTCCTCAAAATAGTGCGGAGTGAAAATGAAAAGAAATTTTCTTCACAAAAATATATTTACATTCTTTTTTATTATAACAATATAATACTAGTACATATGTATATAGTATATATGTATACTAGGGTGGTCCATCTTTTTCGAATTCAAAAATTTTGCTCTCCCACTCCTGGAAATTGAAATTGAAATTGAGTGATTTGAAAAACAAATGAAAAAATAGAACAAAGAAAAGAAATGAAAAAATGAAATTTATCAAAAAATTGAGAAATAAAGAAAAAAAAAATTTTTTTATTAAAAAAATTTAAAACCAGATTCATTCGAAACGAATCGAACCTGTGTACGCCACTCAATTTCGCTATTTGGGACCTGTTGATGAGTCAAAACCAAGACTTGAAACTTGTCACCCGATATAAAATCGGTTGTGTGATGAAATATCAAATAAAACTTTTTTAGCTTTTTGCTATTATACCGAAGATTAAAAAAAAAATGCCTTCTTGGACAAATATAAGTTTGCCCCGGTAAAAAATCTTAAAGAGTAATCTCTATTTTTGTCAGTTAATATAATCCAATTTTAACAAAAAGTGAACATCAAAAACAATTTTTGCTGCAATCTCTATTTTTGTTTCTTCCACTTTGGTTGAATATAGGAGTTTTTTTGCCTCATACATATAATTCACACCCAGAATTTATTCTGAGTTTATATGAGATGAGATCAATTTGATCTGTTTCAAGCGTCTACAGCAGGCAGAAAACCAAGCTGTACCGATGAGTGTAAGGTTTTCTGCTAACACGAAACGCCTCTTCTTCTTCGTTTCTATTTTTTTTATTTTTTCAGCCCACTGCGGGCGTAGACAGGTTCGATTCGTTTCTGGTATTAAATTGTTTTAATAAAAAAATTTTTGTTTTCTTTTTTTCTCAATTTGTTGGTATTTTTCATTTCCTTTCTTTGCTCTATTTTTTCATTTGTTTTTCAAGTCACTCAATTTCGCTATTTAGGACCTGTTGATGAGTCAAAACCAAGACTTAAAACTTGTCACCCGATATAAAATCGGTTGTGTGATGAAATAACAAATAAAACTTTTTTAGCTTTTTGCTATATACCAGGAGATTAAAAAAAATGCCTTCTTGAGCAAATATATTAACTGATAAGCTTGATGCCTCGTTTAGCTGCATCATTTATAAGCTTATGTTTCTTGACAATATCCAAACACTGTTTGTAAGAAGAATTTTTCATCAGCCGTTGGAAGGTGGCTGGCACGTTTATAAGGCCGAAAGGCATAGGCAAGGTGAATTCAAAATGGCCTTCATTAGTAGAAAAAGCAGTCTTCTTTATATTCTCTTTTTCCATCTCAATCTGGTGGAATCGCTTTGCTAGATCGAGGGTCGTAAAATATTGTGCCCTCCCTAATTTGTCGAAAATATCATCTATGTTCGGTATCGGGAAACTTGACATGACTTCATTTAATTTCCTATAATCAATCACTATACGCCATTTTTGTTTAACCGATGCATTCAGTGTTTTTGGGTATCACCACCCATATGGGAGCCAAATATTGTAAATTACTAGGGCGTATAATGTTTTGTTTTTGCATTTCTTTTATTTGTTCCCGTACTTCTGTTTTATGTACCTCAGGGTACCTGTAACTTTTATTATCGATTGGGACATCGTTTCCCGTCTTAAGGCTGGGTCTATGTCATAATTGGGACAACTCGGTGCACAGTTAGCAAGATGGAGCGGGCCGTTAAGATTTTTGAGTAAATCGCAACTTGATTAATGGAATATTTATTTAAACACCCAAGGCAACAAAATAATGTTTTCTAATTTTTGAATTTATCCGCCAATTTTCACTGGTTTGCGGAGCGGGGCTGCCACAAATTCGAACTAAACTAAAAAAAAAAATTAATATAAGCCATTTGAAGTTAATAAGCAGTAAACAATGTTTTCCGATTTTTAAAAATCCACTTATATCTAAGAAAGCAATCTATTGCATACAATTTTCATAAAAATAAGTAGAATTTTCAAAATCGGAAAACGTTATTTTCTGCTTTTTTACTTCAAAAAGTTTATATTAAAAATTTATTTAATTTAGTTCAAATTTGTGGCAGCCCCGCTACGCAAACCAGTGAAATTAAAAAAAAATCATTGAATTTTCATTTTTAAATCATTTTCAATAAAAATTGGATGACAAATTTAAAAATTAGAAAACGTTATTTTGTTGCCTTGGGTGTTTAAATAAATATTCCATTAATCAAGTTGTGATTTATTAAAAAATCTTAACGGCCCGCTCCATCTTGCTAACTGTGCACCGAGTTGTCCCAATTATGACATAGACCCAGCCTTAATGGAATGTTCAAGGGTTTCAAAAAATTGTTTCCTATTAGACCGTCGTATTCAAAGTGATTCTAAAAATTCTGCGATTTCGTTAGTTCTATTGAACTCATTGAATAATGGTATTTTAACTTTATTAAATATTTTTACATTTTGGTTTATCGTTTTTACCTCAATGGGTTATTGAATGGGGGTTTGCCATTTAGCATTGAATACGCCTGGGTAGTGCTGGTGTCTATTAAAAATCTTAACTTTCGAACAGCTATGTCAATTATTATATATAGGGTAGGATTGGATATTGGATGCTAATAGTTGAAAATTTTCGTTGCTATCATGTTAATGCTCTTCGAAATTATAGTTACGTCTGTGTGTTAACGTTCATCGGTTCTACGGTGTCGTTTCTGTTAATAGTCTTATTGTTGTTGGTTTGACTTTGATTATTTTGTCTGTACCTGTCGGATCTAGGAAGTTAAAATCTTTGATTTGATCGTTTCTAATACCTGCAGTAACTATTGTTATTATTTGTATTCACATTCTTTTTATTTCGGTCGTACTTTGAGTTATCGTTTCGATTGTTATTTCGATTATTTTTACTATTTGTATTTTGATCGTAGTTACTATTTCGACCTACATTAACCCTAGTGCAAGCATAGCCAGTTTCGTATAAAATTTGCATAGTGACTTCTAAACTATCTGGTTGCCTGCGACATAACAGTCCCCTCATTGGCTCTGGTAACTTGTTTTGAATAATTCTGAGAGCTGTTTTGCAATTATTTGCTGTATCAGTTTCGGCACTATTTTCAAATTTTGTTTTATTATTTAACCTGCGTAGCATAGCAATGATTTCATTATAAGAATCGACACAATTCGTTTTAAATGTTATGAATCTAAGTTCATTAAAGAGTTCATCAATGCTTAACCTACAGGGTGGGCCAAAAGTCACCATGGGGTTTAAAAATAACTAACTTTTTCGTTTGTACATTGCTCCACACCCTGTTGACCGTTTCTCTTCATTCCTTTTTTACATGATAGCCAACTGTCTGTTCTTCATAGGTAAGCATGTTTCCCCACCCCACCTTACCCCTCCTTTTTTTCATCCTACCATATGTTACCAATTTAATTTTTAAACCCCATGGTGACTTTTGGCCCACCCTGTATTACCGAAATGTTTGTTATGGTCGTAGCATAATGTATATAGCAATATGCTACACGTGCTGTAGCGTGTATATCGGCTGCTGTCCACAGCAAAAAGCGAACGCACCTGACCGAGAGAATTGCATTTCCTCACGTTCAGGCGCCATGTCGAGGTGACAGTGAAAAAGGAAAGGAAGAAGAAGATTGAAAGTTTTTTTTTTTTTGGTGGTATGACTTGCGAAAGTCAAAGAAGGAATTTTTTTTTGTGGTATGATTGACAAGAACGAAAAAGTAAAAATAAGTTTTAGAGTTGGAAAAGGCACAAAGACGAATTATCGCGAGGATGCCTCTGATAATCGAGGAATAAAAATATCATCCGCAGGAACCGCAAATTGCTATAAGCTGCTAGGCAGGTTATCCGGCAGAGGATAAATAAAAGCGACAAATTGGGAATCCGAAAAATTCAAAAGTAGTCCGTCAATCAGCACCAGGTTACTGTGACTTGAAACCTGTAATTACAATCCACCAAGCAGTATACAAGGAGATGAGGCAAAATCAACGTAATCAGATACCAGGTTCAATATCTAAAATTATTTCAAGAAAAAAATTTTTGTTTATGCATCCAGTGAATTCAGCAGATAAAAATTTTGCTATATTTTTAAAGGCCATAGTAGTCTAGAGTTTTTGCTACATTTTAAGATCGCATTATTCAAAAAATCTTCGCTATATTTTAGAGGTCATAGTATTATAAAAACTTGGATATGTCTTACAGGCCATAGTATGCTAAAAGTTCCCTATATTTTCAAGGGCCGTAGTATCTTAATATTTCTATATAGTTAAAGTCCATTAGCAGTCAATAGTTGCATATATTTAATACGAATATTTTATAAAAAAATTAAATAACACAATATTTTACTAGAACAAATACAATATTACTTTACTAGAATTTAAATATTACAAACTTCTCTATAATTTAAATGCAATAAAATCTTACTATTCCTTAAAGGCGATAGTTAGATAACTTTTCCATGTACTCTAAATGAGATACTTGGATGACATTAATGTAGCACGTTAACTGAAGAAACATGATTGTGCAATAACAATATAGGTTACAGCGAAAATATTAAGCGTGAAGTGCATGTCATTCGGGTCAAATCTAAATCTATCTTTATATCTGATAGAGTACCCCAGGGAACCACAATATCACTATAACTTCCTGGCTATTCTGGCCATTTCAATTTCAGCACACTAAGGATGAAGCTCCAGAAGGCCTTTTAGAGAAAATAACTTCACCAGGTGAGATGTAAGTACTCATTTATAGGTATCATGGTATAAAGAGCGTGTGGTTATTCCTTCGGGTTACCTCCTAGGTTGATTAGTCAAGCTAAGGTTAGAATGATAAATCCTGTATTATATAAGTTTTTTTTTTCACGCCCTAAGCGTAAAATTTGGTTAGTGAATTCATATCCGTAGCTATCAATAATGAACAGACCTGTAGCATGGTTGTGATTAAACACGAATTTTATAACGTAAGGATGCAATAAGTCTTTTTACTTTTCCTTCACATCCCGGAGCCCTCTATCGAAAAGAACAAGGTCGTCTAGGTTTGCCTAGTCGCTCTCTTCCTATAGGTCAACGAAGGGACTTTGGACGATTGTGGCACCCAAAGTCAATGGGAGGATGGGGCTTGGCAAGGAAGGCATGCCATCTGCGCCTTCCATGGAATGCAGGTAAGTGACGTAAGGGTCCCTTCAGGACCGAGTGTGTGCTAGGCTTGGTGTAAGTAGGCACGAAAATTTTTTGATTATGGGTGATGACAAGCGGCAGGTTATTTCGGGAACTCCCCCACACTCTCCGCCACCCTTAGCCGAGGTGCTAGCGTGCCGCCCTGTGCTATCGCTGTCATCGAGTGATCTGTCAGCTCATGCTGACAGTTTGGACTTCACGTCCTGACCAATCACTCTCAACATACTTCCATAACAGGGGCACGACGATAGCAGCAAAGATAGCCAGGTGTAACCATGGTATGCTATCACTATACGACTAGCCTTATATCTGTCAATCAGAGAAGAGTGGAACAGCATGTACCATGTGGGGGAACAAAAAGGAATCGACCCGACGATATGCCGGAAGGGTGACAGGCGGCCATGATTGGGTCACTAAATAGCAAACAGTGAAGAAATAAAAATGAGGGAATGGAGATGAAGCCATGAGTGAAAAAAATAAGAAAACGCGTCAGATCGTGAAAGTTTTTTTTTTTTTTTAAAAAATCAAAAAAGAGTGTTCACCCACAAATCCATTGAGGAGCACTGTATAAAAATTGCTTGTAATTTTCGTCACTTGTGGTCAAATATCTTAATAATATTGCAAAAGATTCGTCAAACTCTTTGTTAATAATCGTAGGAAATTACCGAGAGCTATAATTTATACAGGGGTATATAAAAAAATTTTGGGACGTGCTTAGTGCTTATTATTATCGTTGAACCCAACGCGTAAGTCCGTGAAAGTCTGGTTTAACAAATATCAATCGACAGTACATACTCCACAAGGCCTTCTGCGGACGACCCAGCATCGAATTAAATACGTGAAGGAAACATTCATCTATAAAGAGGAGAAATTATGGATTTTTTTATTATTAACTCCCATTGGGTTACCACGGCCTAAATTAGTCCTAAGTAGGGTAGTTTACGCGGTGCCTTCAAGGCCAGTGTGTGGTTTTAGTGTCATAGATCTTCGTTCTTCGATTTTATTTGTTTCGCTAGGCACGATAAATTTTGTTTATGGTGAAGTGACAGACCGGTTTTCTTTTTGTCAACCTACCCCGCATTTTCCGCTTATAGACCGTGGTGGTAGCGTGCCGCCCGGGTTAGCTGTCACTCAGTAAGCTACCAGCTATTGCTGGTAGTCGGAGTTTACGTCTTCAAGTCTTCACTCGTTACCAAGAACCATAACATGTTGAACAAAAAGAGTTTTCACATTTTGCCACGTTTTAATACCATTATTTATTTCAATCACTTCGCGAGCTTTTCCAGTTAGTCTATAATTTTAATTATATTAAAAAACTTAACTAATAAAGGAAAAACCCTTTTTACTGAATTTGTAAAATGAAAGTAGGGAATTGACTCAAATATTTTATTGGATCTAGGCATACTTGTGTCATCGTATTTATTGTGTTGATTCCTCCTTCGTATGCGTTGAGAGGCACTTGACGGGTGTTTAGTAGGTTGCTGTTGATTTGGGAATTAATTCATTGTTACTGATTATCGATGATAATATTGCAGCTGTCGTCTGATTGTGCTTCTTCTAGTTTTACTTGGTCCTGTGAATTCTCTTCTATTGGTGGCAAGAGCCTGTTGTTGTTTATTAGTCGAAGTTGATGGTCTTTTGTTTTATTTTTCCATATTTTATTCTCCACATTTGTAAATTTTTGACAATTTACTTTTGATTTCAGAATTTCGCAATCAATTAATTTATTTTATTTATTTGTTTAATTTATTAATAGATTTATTTAATTAATTTATTTTGTTTTATTATAAAACGTTTTTCTTTCTTTTCTTTCAGGTTCGTGGAGTTAAATAATTAAAATTAACCATGTTTTATTATTGGAATTTTCACTTCCACTTTACACGTATACTCCGAAAGGATGGCAAGTATTAACAAATTTTAGTAACAATTTTCAGATGTTTCTCTTACTTCGGAAATGATAAATGTTGTTTTACAAAAAATTTGTTTCGCACTGAATTATTTTAATAGGATTTGCACTGAATAACAAATTTATATCTTTAACTTTAAACGTTTATTATAATAAAACTACCGCGACTACGACCGACTCATAATGTAATTTTAAAACAGATTGCTTTTCTTATTACTTCGAACTTTTCATTAGGTTTTAGGTTTTCTTTGTCGAGTAAGTAAAAATGCTCACACTTCTGCAAAACGCGCGTGTGAGAATGATTAAAAATGATATGTGATACTTTTGTTTTTTTTAGAATTTCATGAAAAGTATTTTCCGGTGGAGGAATAAATTAGCTGAATCTGCGTATAGGATTTTTAATGAAGCTTTTGATTATATTAAAAAAAAAAAAAAAGTGAATCATGTTAGGACGTGACCTGTATATATTCGATTATATCTACGAAGCCTGATCGCATACCTAATTGAATTATACTAGGCTACTTCAAGTTTCGCTTACAACCTGAGTCAAGTCTTGGGAAAATTATAGAAACATGTAATAGATGCGACATTATCAGCGTCCTGACCAAGTTTATCCGCAGTTCGGTGGAGAGCAGATCAGCATACAATCAAAGTCGGTGAAGTACCCCATAAATCTTACATTTAATATTAAAATACCTATTTGAGAATTTAATATAATGCTAAAGATTTTAACTTTCTGTACATATGGTATAGTAGAGCGATTGAGTCATATCGGGGGAAAATAGGTAAGGTCATAACTTCTTCTGCGTACCACTAGAGATTGCAATTTTTCTGGGTTGAGTATCAAATTATAATTAATGGTTGACCATTTTAAAATGTATTGAAAATCTTCATTCATTCTACTGACACAGAGCTCTAAGAGACAATTGGGACGCTCTACATATATTGCAAAGACTGAAGAGCAGAGGTCCTAATATTGATCCTTGTGGTACACCGACAGACAAAGAAATCTTAGAGGAAATAATTTCATTCACTTTAACTCGCTGCGAGCGATTCTCCGAAAAGCTAATAATTAACTTCAGCGCAGACGAACTAAATCCAAAGAAGCTCTTTATTTAGGACTTTCCTAACTTCGATGCTATCGCAGTTTCCGTGAAGTTGAAAAGGACTAAGAGCACAATGTGTTTATCATCCAAAGCAGTTCTAATGCTATAATGCCTGTAGTGATTTTGAAAAAAGCTGTCTCACAGTTATGTGCAGGGCGAAAATCTGACACAAGGTATTCATATGATCTAAATGTTAAGATATTTGATACCTACAAACACAGATTTGGTGTTACTTGATATGGATTTTTCACACAATATGTTGAGGGTTTAACGTGAGCACCTAGCTATTAAGCCATAATCTGAGTGCAGTCTTAATGCACGGATTAGTAGACGAGCGACAATAATGAGGCCGAGTATATTTTATTCTGGTTCAAGATTGTCAGTTTATGTTAGTGCATGCTTGACATTGGACTTACTGATCGAAGCGAGACCTATCTAAAATCTCTGCCGATCTCTGGGTCACGGCACCCGGCTGATTTAGTGCACCTTCACGCCGAAAGCCAATCCTCTAAGCATACATTAATAAGCGACCATCCTTCAAATCCTCGGACGCAATATGCAATTGTACAAAAAGACATACTCTTCTGTTCAAAGAAGAATGTCCGTCTAAGTCATGCAGACTCAGACATTCTTTCTCTGTCCACATATGGGCTACCACAACCATAAAGGGGCCTACTCCATGTTGCGGTGAATAATCCTCCTGCAATAACTATCAATTACAGAGAATCATTCAGGGCTCCTCAATCCCGTGGTACCAAGTTAGCAATGTCGGCTACCAAATTGGTATGGCTTCGTAGTCTATGACCATAAGATCATGGATACTGCCAGTAGTATCTTTACATGTAGATATTCTTTTACAAACGGGACTGGTTACTCCATTCGGGCCTAAGATCTTATTTGAAATGTCTAAAATAATGTAGGTATATATCCTGTACAGGCAAACGAAAACATAGAGAGGCACCGTCATCGTGGACCACGCAAAGGTTAAGATATGCCCGGATTCAACTCTGGAGAGGCTAGGGATTACGGATATTACGCCAGTAATCTTATAGCTGATCACGCATACTAACCATATAAGCACTACTATCATACATACTTGACTTCCATTATTTATCAACTACAACGTCCTACGCCCGTTTTTGGATAATATAATGGATGTTCTACCGTGAATGTTTTTAAAAAATAATATTAAATCAATAGTTTTTTCAAACATCCACTTATTAAAGCTCGGCGCTGATCGATAGTAATCCCCCATTTCCCCCCCCTATGCTATAAATTTATCCCCAAAGAAAAAATAACCTAAATTTTGCACTTAAAATTCTCCTATGAAGAGAAAAAATCCCCCCTTTTGATGTGAAACTCCATCAAGTTGGCATCACTGATTCCAATGCTATTCCTATTATTTCGGAGAGTAACGAAAGTTACCCGAAGATATCACTTTTTAGTCATTTGTAGTGGTGGTACTTTAGGTAATAATTTTTCAATTAGGTCTGTAGATATGATGCTAATGAACTAAGAAATCAATCTTTACCGTACTATGTGTTGGAATGGGACCAGATAAAATCCTTCTAGGATTCATAAAGTAAATATTTCCGTATATCGACACTGGAATGCATAATTGCTGTAACTTTTAAATGAAAATTTATACTGTAGCCCAAGAACTTTTTCAAAATCAGAAAAAAGTAAATTCTATCAAGATGGCTGTATTATAATAGAATAGCTGAAATTATTGTCAAAAAACTTGCTGTATCAAACATACCTTATTTTTTTTTATATATGAGCTGTATCCAAGTTCTATGCTTAAAACAAGATCTAACTTTTGATATATAATAGCTCAGAAAAAAACAAGTGGGTTAAATAAAAGGTTGTATAATTATTATAAGTTTTTATTTAATACTTTTTTAACATAGAAAAACTGTATTCTGAATTATCTATAAGTTAAAAAGAATAAAGTAACTGCATCTCTCTTGAATTAAAAGCTATTTTTCATAGACAAAACAAGTCTTTGAAAATGTAGTGACTTCGAACAATGTCGAGAGTTAATAATAGAAGTCAAACCGCGGAAGATGTATGTAAGTCGCTTAAAAATTTTCAAACCCTCTTTTGCTTTAAATGATTGTGTTTTCATCGTAGAGATATGAGACACAGTCCATTCGACACAGTTTCTTTTTCTGATTTGGCTGTTCTTAAGAAAAGAACTACACAGGGCTCAATCTTCGGCCCTTTGCTTTTCAGTCCTTACATTAATAACCTACTTCTAAATTATACATAATGTAAGTGCTCATTTGTATGTATGCAGATGACATTCAAATGGATTTAAATTCCAAAACTGGGAAAATGGATAACTGTATTGAATGTATCAAAATTGATCTACGAAACACTTCTGACTAGTTTCAGAGTAATGAGATCCCGTTATATCCAGCCAAATTACAAGCATTTATTCTGAATAATGCAAGCTTGTATGATTCTCAGCTGCCATCAGTCTTTTTTGATGGTTTTCCTTTACCATTTACCAGATAAAAGACCTAGGAATAATAATAAACCCTAATTAGTTGTCATTTACGAAAAATATATACTGGATAAAGTTGCTATGGTTATCTGCTGATGTGCTGCCCAAGAACAACAGAATGAACCTCGTAAAGACTACTACTCTCACATTTCACTAATGGTTCTCTAAGTTACAGTAGACTAGATTAGGTGTATGCTCGAAGAATGGAATTGTTTGCTTACGTTTTTTTTTTTTTTTGTTAAACTCACGGCAAGCGCTCTTGGGAAGCAGAGAACTATTAATTCTCCATTTTAATAAAAATGTGCTTCAAAGCTCCTATCTTGTCCAAACAGCTTGTCTGGGGAATTGTTTATTCCCAGACCTGGGAATTGGGAATTTTATGAATCTTTAGTTAAATTAAATTAAATCGCTTAAAGTAAACATAATTAATGGAATTGAAAAAACCTGACTTGGTGGGAGGGGGGATTTAACATTATGTGGAGGATATTTTATACCAAATAGATTCCTCATCCTTTTTTTGTCCTAGCCAGCTGGGACAGGGATAACCGAAAAAAAACATAGCCCCCCTGTAAGTCCTTCAAGTGAAAATAAATGTGACCAGTTACCTGCAGGTTTTATAATTTGGTTATTAATTATTTTACGTCACGTCTGTCATTGAAAACTTACTTTCAAAAGTTAGAGGCACAATAATCCCGAATGAAGAAATATGTAGCCCACAAGAAAGACTCTACCTTCTTCTTCTTAATTTTCTGAAGAAAAGTGGGTGGTTTAAAAAAAAAAAAAATTTGTAGTTTTGTTTGCTCTTTTAATGTATGAGAGTGAATAAAAAAATATCCCAAAAAATAACTAATTAAAACAAAAAGGGGAATGCCCACTTTTCATACAACTTTGGGCTCGACACGTCCAGACACGAGAGATGTCTTAAACGATGCATTATGATACTGTGGACATATTTTTTTAACAATGTTTATGTCAATTAAGCGGAGGAAAAAGTTAGTTTTTCTACTTTCCGTGGTTGTGCGGAATTGGTGCGTTGTGGAAAATGACTTCCTATGAGAAAAATGTTCACAACGGAGCACTAATAACCATGGAAGAAAGAGCTGCGTAAATATATGCGAAATGTAGTAACTGGGGTATATGTATGTAAACAAGTGCATGAAAATGGGGCGGCAAAAACGTCCTGAGAAAGTTTTCTGAATCGGGAAAAATATACACCACCCGATAGTACTTGGCGAGACCCGTAATTCGGTATGCAACATGTGGTATTGGACCCCCCCCCGACAGGGATTCCTACCCCCTACCCTAAAAGAATGCAAAGAAAAAGTTTCTTCGACGAATTGTAGCTGGTAATGATGAGGCGAGAAGTAAAACCCGTTTTCCGATCGAATATAATCCTACCCAGTTAGAGGCGATCTAAGGTGCGAAAAATCTAGTGTTCGAATAACAAAGGGGGAAATACTAAAAAAGTGAGTATTGGTATGGCTATAAATAGCTATTTAAGCCTCCGAGTATGGCAGTGTGGGTACTCAAACTTCTTCTCAGGATATAAGGAACTCGGTTCTGTACTAGATTTTCCAAAATGTACTACTAGCTATTTAAGCCTCCGAGTATGGCAGTGTGGGTACTCAAACTTCTTCTCAGGATATAAGGAACTCGGTTCTGTACTAGATTTTCCAAAATGTACTAGGTCAAATTTTGACTCGCTCCCTATAGCTTTCCCCCGCTAGATAGAAATAAATAATGTTAATAAAAAATTTTCAGAGTCTAAGACATCTCTCATGTCTGGAGGTGCCGGGCCTAAAATGGGCATTCTCCTTTCTAACTTTAAATATTTATTTTTCTACATTAGGTATTATGTACCATTTATATCGAGATAATTTTGTATGCGGTGTTGTCACCTTTTTTCCGAACGTCCTCTATGAAATACGGGATACTTGATCCTGAACCATTTTAGAACAGCATTCCTAGCTTCTGTGAAAAAGTTCCATTTATAAGCTACCTTGAATTTAGGAAATAAAAAAAAAATACAAGGCCAGATCTAGGAGCGTGGATTAATTAAAAGTCTTCAGCGAAATCTCCCCGAAAATTTTTCAATTTACATTGAAGAATGTCCTGGATCGCGTTATCGTAGTTTGCGAAAATTGCAATCACTGAGAAAACACTTACCATCACTTTATGAGTCAATCAATCTTTCAACTTTGATTTTTTTTTATCCTCGTAGCAACCGCTTCATGGAGAGATTTTTTTTTTTTTTTTTTTTTTGTAGTAGTAGGTGCTGATGAACACACGTCACATCCCTCGGGACAATTCGTGAGTAAAATTCCCTAATATTATATTTTTCTGCGATCCTGTTTAAAAAGATAAAAATTTTCTAGATGCAAAGATTTTGATGATACCCAATGCACAGAACGATTCGACCATTCGACAGTATGAAACGACAGGAACAGTCTGGGAATCCTTTGATTCACTTGCATATGTATTAGCAAAGAACATTTAACTTACAAGAAGCTTCATCTGGTCTCTAACAAGTAAAAAAGCTAGAATTGGTCTAAGACCAATTCTTATGATACCCTAGATGAATGCCCGTATTAAATTTCGTATGGTCACCGATCTATTCAAGTATTGATTTTGAAGTTGTTTTTCGAATATATTTCTAGAACAGTTTGTCGCACAGAAAAAATGGTAATATGAAATTTAAAAGGATTTCGTATTCTGCAGAAGTTCTTAGTACAATAAAAATGTCTTGGACTGATCGTTTTCAAAGTATACGTAAAAAACCGAAATTTTTATATGGCAACACCAAGAAGGAGTTGCCCGATTTAGTCCATTTTTGACATTTTATTTACTAATGTAGTAAAAACATCATGTACGAAATTTCAGCTCTCTACGTCGATGCGTTCTCAGGCAGTGTCCAAATATATAGCGGAAAACAAAATTTTTATATGGCAACCCCACGAAGGAGTTGCCCGATTTGTCTCATTTTCGAACTTAATTTTACTTTTTTTTTTAAAGTCCGTGTACAAAATTTCAGCTCTCAAAGTATACGCGTTCTCGAGTTATCGTGCGCACAGACGGACGGATGGACGGACATGCAAAAATCGAAATAACTTTCAATTTTATGCCTGGGTGTCCAATCCATTTTGGTCTACCATCATTATTTCGAGGTGTTACAAACGGAATGACAAACTTAGTATACCCCTATGATTTCATCTAGGGTATAAAAATGCACAAGTTGTATGCTTGCCTGTTGATGCGGTCGGGGGGAACAGACGGGAAGAAGCAAAGATTTAAGACTGAGAGAATATTGCGCTTTTCTCTCTTTCTCCGCCACCTCATAGCTTTACATGTACACACGCCGATGCCAGCCATGCACATTCATATTTCACTTTTCTGCCTGACTGCTTGTGGACCAGCAATTCCTAACTATCCCATCCGCTCCTCTTACTATTCTCCTTCTGTTCTACTGCAATGCAATGTAAATGAAAATTATCTCAAACAAAGTTGGTGAAACCGGTTTCGTAGACAAGAAGTAAAAGAATTAAAGAGAACGCGCAATGCCATGCATGGGCTTGATGCGGAGTGCATGCACTGGCTCTAGTGCTATGATGAACGCTGGTGCTTTGACGACCCGCCGTCCGCCACTCACCACTGGTGACCGGCGGCTGGGTGTCAAACCAGAAAGCTTTCGTAAAATTTGTGAAAGCGGGTCGTAATATTACAACTGGGTGAGTGGCGGGTCATTAACAAGCAGAGAATTTTCATACAATTTGTTAGAGCGGGTCGTAATAGAACGACCCGCCATATAAAACTTTTCAATATACGAGATGCGTGCTCTTTTTATTAGATGTTCTTTGGTATTAGTTAAATTAAAACTCGATATATACTACATAAACACTCCCCAAAATATGTAAAATAGAATTGCATCTATCTGATCCTCCTGCTAAGCAATGTTGCAAGGTTTTTTTTTTTATATATGGTAAATTCTTATCGCTTGTTTCCTGTGCTTGTAACATGTTTCAAATTGTCTAGTGTTTATTTCAAATGTTCGTCCTTGCTGGAAGTCAACCTAAGTCTGAAATATTTCGGGTATAGTGCAACAGGAATTGAGATTAAATGCTTAGGTTTTATTTTAAGAGCAGAATGGAATAAACTTTAGTCTTTTGCTCTCTACTCTCTACTCCACATTCTCTATTTGCTTGCGATAGGGGGCATCATACATATATTCAAACGATAGGATGATAGGGCACCGCTTACCATTTATACCAGGTACACCCCAAAAACACAGTCAAGTAAATCAATATTAACAACCAATTCCTCCTCCAGTTTTCCACATCCTTTCGTCATTCTAACCTTTCCGTACCCATTTCTACGGGATGGTTTTTTTTTCGTGCGTTTCTACCATCTTTGACCCATTTCAATACCTCCAGTGTTAGCTAGCCTAGCAGTAACCATGCCAGCCAATTGATAATTGGTCACAAGGTGAGCTGACTTCGGAATTTGGTCGTCGGTCGGCTGACAGGACTGCACGTTCTCTATATATTTCACCTAAAACCAACAGATTCAATTATTTGCAGCCAGAATGGTCAAAAGGTCTCATTCACTTTAATCACGGTAAGCTTTACGCTCATAAAAGCAATTTCCCTCCAGCCAATATTGTCATTATTTTCCAATAGAAATTGTGCTACCAATAAACAGTGAACAGTTTTCACTGATATCCCCTTAGGCTTTTTTTTTTTTTAATTTTAATTCAATTTTCATGGGAAATTTTTTTGTGAAAAGAAATGTTTTCATTTTGTGGAAAATTAACTAGCGTGGAATATGGGTCCTCACCTTAGACTGGTAGAGAAAGAGTGAGAGAGAAAATGAGAGTGCGATAAGGAAGAGAGATGTAAAGACAATATTTTCACTAAATATACTTTAAATATAGAAAATCCATTCTCCATGGTAGTTTTTAAGTGTCTGCACATGGAATATAACTCGTCAAGTGTCTCTATACAGTTTTTTAATTAGGTTAAATTCGCTATCGTCATACTTTCCTAAACTTATTTCCTCCCAACAATTTCTTAATTAATTGAAGGTTGTGAAAGCCGGTCACGTTTTCTCAAGTGGGCTGAACCATTGGGTTGATTTTATATGTAGTAGGTACCTGCTACACCTGTATACCATAAACTTACTGTGTATGGCAATTGGCAAGTACCTACCTATATATCATGGTATCTAAGATCTGCACAGTTTATTCTTAAGTGTCAAGATCCCGTACACAACACACACTTAATTAAGATTGCTGCAAAAGTTGAAAATTGAAACTGAATAAGGTGCTACAACCCCAGCAGGGAAGCTATCTATGTTCCACCTATCTATCCATGGTACTACTTATTTGATTCTTTATTAAGTACGTGGCCTGATTACCACACAGAATCTCGCTAAGAACTTAAAACTCTTTTCAGAAAACCACAGCAGATTTTAAAGGCAGTGGGTGGAAATCCGCTTTTTCTTTCATCGTGTATGTTTGGTTTGCCTTTTATTCTGTCAACCTTGAAACGGTGGGGCGGAGGGCTGGGTATATCCAGCAGGACCAGTTTCTTTATTCTGAATGCACTGCTATTTATTTTCACTATTCAGAGAGATACTTTCGCATATACTCGTATGAATGTGGGTTAGTACAGTTTATAGTAGATGGCAGGCAACTTTTGCAATAAATAACAATTTTTTTTTTTGTATAGTGTTCAAGTGTGGGGAGAATGAAACCAAAAAGTCTGAATCTCTCTTTTCTAGGTCTCGATCTGTTGCTCAATGCTCCTCTGCAAAGAAGAAGCTCTTACTATGAATGAATTTTGATATAGAAACGGATGGCAACACGTCCATATATGTTTACAGATTATGGCTTAATGTCAAGGGTTTTTTTTTCTTATTGACTTCTAACATGAATTGATGCACTTTAAAAACTACAACAACTACAGTAACATGTCATATGCCTCCAATGGTTTTGAACATTGTGAATTTCATATGACAAAAGTTGATGACAATTTGTGAATAGTGAGACCAAGTTCTTGTTACTGCTTACAATTTGAAATATGCATATAAATGACAGGAGAGCAAATCTTAATCCTTTCTTGGATGAGATTTTTATGAGATTGACATTATAAGCTTACGATTTTCTTGCTAACATTACACTTAACTTTTTTCAGACTTTTCTATTAGCGCAGAATGAAATGCGTTGATTATATGTGTGTGTGTGTGTAGGCTGAAGGAAAAACAACGGTGGGGGGTAAAGGTAGTAAGATGTTCCTTATTCGCACAATTCTGTTACAAAACATACTCTGGTTACAAAACATGTCAAGACTACTTAAATATTTCAAATCTTTTAAGCCAAGTTTTCATGGGTTTGAGACATTGAAGAAGTATCAGTTGAGAAGAAGCTGGTTTTAAAAAGAGAATTATTATGCAACTTTCCCCCCCTTACACTACATGGATTTATTCGGCTTATACTAATCATTACTTTAGTTTTTATATTTATAAGCTTAATCAAATCAGAGTTGCAACAAACGGTCTAGGCTAGCTTCTAAGGGCATTGTTACATTTCTTTATCAATTCTTCGCATACATACTCGTATATACATATTATATAAAAACATGATCAGAATTTCCCCTATACAGGGTGTGTTCCAAAAGTTATGAAATATATTTTTTTAAAAAAGATTTATAACTAATACCGGTACAAATTATTAATACATATACTTCTCAAAGTACTCTCCATGAACATCTACACATTTTATTCACCGACTCTCCCATGTCCGGTGTGCCCTCTCGAAGGCCTCGACGGGAACCTCTTTCAGAGCTGTCGTCATGACCGCTTGAATAGCATCAATGTTGTCAAAACGACGTCTTTTGAGTGCGGTTTTGACCCTTGGGAATAAAAAACAGTCGGCCGGAGGAGGTCAGGACTGTAGGGTAGCTGCGGTAGTTGTGCTACACTGTGCTTTACGAGGAACTCACAGAGCTGTGTGTCTGGGCGCATTGTCATAATGCAGCACCCAAAGGTAGTGGCGATGTTTTTTCGCACACGGATAATTCTTTTCCTCAATCTTTCCAGAGCATTCATGTAGTAGGCAGTATTGACGGTTTGCCCTAGAGGTGCACACTCTTTGTGGACCACACCATTTGCATCGAGAAAGACAATAAACATTGTTTTCACTTTGGATTTGTTCATATTGGCTTGGCCTTCTTCGGTTTCGGGATACCGAGATGAGCCATTCGGCACTCTAGTGCTTCGCCTTTGGGTCGTACTAAATTGTCCACGTTTCATTACCGGTAATAACATTGTTAAAAAAATCAGGATTAATTTTCACACATTCCTTCAGTACAATCGCGATCAACACTCGATTGGCCTTTTGCTCGTCCGTCAACAGTTTTGGGATCAGCTTGGTGCACACCTTTCGCATGTTCAATTCATCCGTAACGACGATGAGATACACAACAGTTTTCTGAATGTTCAGAGTGTCAGTTCACAGCCGAACATTCATTCGACGGTCAGAATTCAACAAATCACACACGGGAGTCACATTTTTATCGGCTTTGTTTATTGTTGGCCGTCCATAGCGGAGGTCATCGTTCACCCCGTCTTGGCCCTCCTTAAACTTATAAACCCATCTTGAAACTTGCACATACGACGCATATACTCAGATTGAAACGAAAAAAAAAAAAAAAACAAAATCTAAAATCTTTAAATCACCATAAAAATTGTGAAGAGTACACTCTGAAATTTTCTTTTTTGATAGATGGTCTATAACTTTTCAGCTCCTTCTTACCTGCCATCCTCAATGGAAGAAATACAGAAGTTGCAGTTTTCTCTTAGATAAGTAATGATAATATAATTTGTGCAAAGCCATGCTAGCAGAATCATATTGAGGGCTTGCAGTGAATGATTAGAACATGTTAAACTAGAGCTACAAACAGAAGTACCAGATATAAGTCAGAAACGTTCCTCCTCCTCCATTTTTTGTATAAAGAAATGATAACAGAATTACTCCATAATCTAGGCAACATACTCCCACGAATAGATAAATTAAATAATATTGAGACTACAGAAAAACTCTGCGACAAGACCGAAACGAATTTTACATGTGTTTTCTCGTCAAATACATACAAGATCCTTCATATCGAAAGAAGAATACAGAAATTTCGGGTAGTGATTAAAATCTAAGAAAATGCGGTTCTATAAAAGTCAACAAATGGATTGGCCATCATGAAGGAATCATCATTTTCACATTTCCAGAACTTAGAGCAGTGAGCATAAACGTTAAGCTTGGAATTCATAAAATTTCAAAATGGATTAGGTTTAGAGCGCAATGACCGTAGAAATATACTCAAGATTTTCGGACTTTAGGAAGTCGATAATGGAACATGTGTTGACATTATCATCTATTGAGGTAGACTGTCGATGTCAATAAGTCAAGTTTTTTTTTATTGGAAGACTATACATCAAAACCCTTGTATATAGAGGAAACGAAGAGCCTCAATATAGCTATGTTGACGTAGTATATGGAGATCTACTAAGTTCTTTGATGATGCAGCAATTCAGTTCTATTATATTTCAGCAGGCAATATAGTTACAGGGAACACAAACTTCTTTAGAGTCGTGGCGAATTGAGTTGAAACCAAGGAGGTCTCCAGCATAATCAATATATAAGTGGGTGCTACTATGCCCAATATCTACAGCGACATTTTCGAACCAGGATATTTAACATCAGAAGAACGATTAACCTCAACAGAGTTGGCCATACATTTCGGGGATCACTTGTTGTTGTTACGTTCTTCTCGAGTTGGGTTTAGAACAGATGTATGTGGATAAGATAATGTCCTTGCAGATTACTAGATATGTGTCCATAAATGCTTGGAAATCGTTTGATCCACGAGTGATGATTAGGATTTACGATCCAGTATAGCAGAGGGAAGTTCTCCCAGTCATTAGCTACCATTCTTGAGCTTTTATCGTAACAAGTCTACACTGCATTGGCTGTTTAACGAACTTCTCGCCATTCCTCATCGATCGAACTGATGTTTACTACGGTATTTACATATGTCTATTATTAAAATTATGTGTAAATCATATGAAACAGAATTTTTAGATGTATGTAAAAAAAAAATAAAAATTTAAACTTTGAAGGGCATATGACATGATTCAATTGTCTTTTTATAAAATGAAAATCTGTCAACTTTAAAGCAGGGCTTGGATTAGACTAGATTTGTGGAAGGGTGTGCAGACGTTAATCTCGCATTTACTGTGACCTGAAAGATCTATTGTGAGTCCCTTTACTACCTTTCTAGGTTTAGGCTGTTAATAAAGTCCAGAACGATTCTGGGATTGAGATTCCAAACGCAGCTTGGTAAAGGAAAAGCATGTTCGAGGTGGAGTAATCTCCGCCTGGAAAATGCTTGACAATTGTAGAACAGGTGCTCTGAGGTTTCATGAGCATCCTGACAGAAGCGGTAGGATGAAGTCTCTGCCGAGCCCATCTTGTTTACGTGATATCGTAAAGATCAGTAGCTTGAGTGGAGCTTAGTGATCACTTTAAGCTCTGTTCTTCCAAGTAGTAGGAGTTCCTATTTTTCCCCCAGAGGTCTCGATAAACTTTTTTAACTGACGAAGTCCTTGTAGCCTTTAACAATAAAGGAATTTTTTTTTGTGCTTTCAGTTATTTAGAGTAGCTTTGAGGTAACATTTTGAAGTACTACAAAATGGCTTTGGTTCGACAAAGGAAGTTTGCGCTCGTCTTTTGGCTTGGTCATTTGCAATTTCATTGCCTTCATGATCCGCATGTCCCAGTACACACATGATGATAACTTTTTTTCTACTCGATAAATTTTTAAGGGTTTTTAGATACTCCCAGACTCTCTTTGACGAAATTGTACAAGACTTTAAGAGCGGCTTGACTATCCGAGTGGTTGATGATGGTGGAACCATTTATGGTTCTTTTAATATAGGTATTGGCGCATTCATTTATGGCTAATACGTCAGCTTCAAATACGGTAGGGGTATAGCCCATGGTCTTTGAGACATAGCATCTGGGCCCGTATACACTCAGTCCGATTTCACTGTTCGTTTTTGAATCGTCTATATACCACATGTCAGAAGATGTAGATTAAATGTAAATACTCCTTCGATAAAAAGTGGAACCGTTGTTAGTAAACGCTTCGTTCTTCTCGTGAACGGAACAATAAACATTTTGCTGATGCCTTTATTCACACACCACGTGTGAACTTTGCAGATTCTCAGCGGCTACTTTAATTGCGTCGAAGTAGGTTTTATAGAAAGCTCCTTCTATGTCTACAACTGCACATAAGGCCGTACCTCTTTTGCTTCAAGAACTTTTTCGAGCTTGATAAGCGAACTGCACCGGATGAAGTGGTGATTTAATCATAATTTCATCTCGAATGTATGGGTCTAGGATTTTTTCCATGGACTGAAGTAGAAATTAAGAGAGGTTGATTGGGTCGGAACGATTTGGCTAGAGAACTAGTTCGTTTTCCTGCTTTGGGTAGTATAAACACCACCCTGATGTCTCTTCAAAATTGGGGAGTATACCCTATAGCGTAACTGACTCGAAAATTTGGAAGGAGTATTTCTTCAGTACCCTGCTGTAGTAAGGCTTGGAAGATGCCATCACCTCCAGCAGATTTACAGAGTTTAAATGTCCCAATGGTTGATCTAACCTTGTTGGGTGTGAAGATTCTTCCCACAATGCTCTTGCTCCTGTTACAGACCCAGTAATTGCACACCTCAATTGAGTCTGTAGCTGTATTGCTTGATCGGATGAGTTCTCAGCTGGTAAGATTTTCATGTGATCTTTTACGTTTTTGATCGAGTTACTTATTAATTAAAAAATCAAGGTGTGTCAAATATTTGTACTAATTTTAAGAAACTTGACTTATGTGCAATTTTATATAGAGTTCCTTGAAGTGCGCCCCTTCACTTGAAATTATATATTTACAACAAAACGATCTTTGTTTTTTTTTTTAAATATAATACCTAAAAATCTGATTGGAAATGAGAGGGTCGAGAAAACTAGTTTCTAATAAGAGCCTGACTGTTTCCTAACAACTCTCAAGTGAGTCTGTCTATACAATTCGAGTAATTCGAGTGGAAGTACCTTATAGAGCAGGGTTTAAAGCATAGGTTCCCAACCTTCTTCGGGTAGTGACCCCTTCTTATAAAAGAATTTTTAATAAGGTAATTAAACGCCAACGTCATGTCATTTTCAAAATTTAATTTCTTTCTTTCTTTTGTTTTCAAATGAAGAAGAGTTGAAAATCCATTCTCGCAGAGATATATAGACACAAATGGAACTAAAAGTAGAAAGGCAAGTATCGTCATATGAACGATACATACCTACCCCAGAATTGTGTGAGCAATTTTTCATTAAACAAGTTACGTACTGGAGAATCATTCCGATCATTCCGCAAATTATGGGGAATGCTGGTTACATCATGGGAAGCGGAGAATGCATTCCTCCGTGTCAATGTAGTTTGTTCTTCTTTCAGCTCAGGGAAGTAATGTTGAACTTCGTTTTCAAGGGATTTGAGATGCCCAGCAATCTTGTCATTCAAATTTTCATTTATTTCATCTTCAGATTCATCTACCACAGTGCAGAGTTTCTCAAATATGGCAATGCTTCCAACATTTTTGCACCTTGGATAAAAATGCCCCGAGATTATCATGCCATGCGATAATATTCGTTTCCTTTCAGGTTAGACCTATTTTGCTGTTATAATATATCTGATAGATCTGCTATTCTTTTCAACCAAGCTTTGCCGTTAAGTATACCAAAAAGTCCTTGCACTTTCAGGAATGACTTGATTTCATCTTTCAATTCAAAGATACGCTTCACAACATTTCTTTTCGACAACCAGGGTACTGCAGTGTAGAAAAGAAGAACCCCGTGATGGACTCTGTCTTTGAAAGGTTCTTTAAATAGACAGACTGTTCTTAAGAGCTCCAAATTTGATGAACATAATTTACTTAATTTTTATCAGCGAATGAAGCACCTCTTGCAGAGGAATAGGAAGAGTGGATTCCCCTTGTTTGGGAAGCCAGTTCTTTTATGTTTTTTCTGAAAGCCGAATTTTGATCCAAGCATAGATGGTTCCCCATACGTACAAACCCCACAGTCATTTTTTCACTTTCATACTCCAGTCTCATAAAACGTATTTATGTTCTCTTCATTTTTTGTAGTAGTTTCAAGTCCACTACAAAATAGGAACTCTTCTTTAATATCATCTGAATGAATATATTTCACGAAGACAAGCAATTGAACAGACGAGCTTTCGTCTCTTGATTCATCAACTTGGAAAGAAAACAAAGGTGAAACCTTGATTTTATTCAAAATCTGATCTTTAACGTCTACGGACATGTCTGATATTGCATTATAGTGAATATTTTTTTTTTAGATAACTATGTAAGTTGGCGAATCCACAGAGAACCCGCTGTGACCCCATTTGGGGTCGCGACAAATAAGTTGGGAACCCGTGGTTTGATTATTACGAGGACTTGTCCATTTAATAGAGAAATAAATATTTCAACATGTTGACTTCATAGTTGATATAAATGCAGAAGGCGTCCTCAAAATGCCATCGGTTTTAAGTATTTCGTTCAAAATTAAGTCAAAATCAAATATGACGTTTTCTACATTTTAGAGCCCTCATCTCAGATCAAGCTTGTAATATTGGGAAGTCGTGTCGATATTGTTACTTTGCATTGGGTTACAGGATATAGGAAAATAAGGTTAAACAAATCGATCTCCGATAGCTAGATAGAATTCCTTTCCATGAATTTTCGTATTATTGACGGCTAAAATAATTTGTGGTAGCAAAATAGATGTACCTACTTATATTGATAATTTGAGCTGTATCTAATCTGAGCTCTTCACATAAGCTAACCAATCAATAGCGTTTTTTTTGTGGAACCAGGACATGAAATTGAAGTAATGATCTGATGACTGATGCATGTGATATCTACACCTAGTATGTAACCATAAAAACATTCCTCTGATTTTCAGTAATCAATGTGAGCTGGTACATAATTATTTTATCTTCTTGACTTAACCAATAAATTTTTTTGTTACTTTGAAATAATTTTCTCTTTTCTGTGATTCCTATATAAATCTCAATTTGACTAAACCCTCAATTTATGCGGAAGGGGGCTGACTCATATTCACCTGAATTCTATTGTTATACTTTGGTCGACTATGTTCTATTTACTCTAGCCGCTATCTGAAATTATGTATATCATCTCAACTGAATTTTCTTAAAACATATTTAACTTTTCACAGACAGGTCTCACAACATAAGACATAAAGAAGCAAGAAATACCAAATGAGACATGTGTCCGGGTGGCTGCCAAAAATCCCATTAAATCTCAGAATGTGTCCACATCATCATCATCGGGTACTTGACGTTTGTTTCTCTTTTGTTATGTTGGCTGGTCGGTCCGGTTGGTCCCGCTACCGCTGGGTAATGGCATTGTTTCCAGGTTGTTATCGAATTTTGTTGATTCAAATAAACATTTTTTTCTTCTTCTTCCTATTTCACAATTTTAAAATTCCTGAGGCATAACATAATTAAAAATTTGTCTCACCGAACTTTTTGCTTGCAAATTGAGATGAAGTGAGCGGAATAAATCTTTTAACAGAAATTCACACAAATTTTGTTCACATTTTTCCTGCAGAAAAAAAAAAAAAAACGGGAAAGATCGTTTTCACGTGCCAAATATAGGTTGCTGCGATAAATCTCAGGACATGTTTTTTTTTTTTTTAAAGATCTTTTGTAAAACTGAAATAAGTGTGGTGTGGCGATACTCATGGTGACAACAATTATAAGAGTTTTCACACTGCGAAATTGTTGCATTCAGCGGGGTCATGCTTAAATTCCGTTTAGACATGTTAATAACATTTGGCATCTAATGATAATAAATAGCCGTCATTAACGAAAAAGTTGTCACTGTTTTATAAGCACTGTGATTTATGGAATGTGATTGTTTTCTTTAGTTTTATTTCATCTAAATGCTTCGTGATAAAATTATTATTATTGGTTTTAAATAATACAGAGGGATTTGGAGTTAGAGAATAGGCTCGATTAACAACAATGGTGGTGTAACTTTCAAACGATTAACAGTTTTTTCATGTTTCCTTCAAATGGTACCATAGAATCTAACAAAAAAAAAAACACCTTAATTCAATTTAATTATATTTCGTGGATTTACGTAATGCCTTATATTTGATTGATAGGATGATTCGATTGAAGTACAGGATGTACGGATGAATTGAATGGATGGGATGATAATGTCCAATAGAAAGATGGTTTATTTGTATGTAATATGAGTTGAATGGATGGATGGATAAAATGGATGGATAAAATGGATGAGATGAAATGCCTTAAGAAGATGGTTATTTGTATGTAATATCAGATGAATGGATGGATGGATAAAATTGATAGTTAGCTTGTGGTAATTAAGTTGTATAATATTGTTTCATAGATGAGAAGAATAAATTGCTGCGATAAAGAATGGATTGGATGAAAGGATGGATGAAATGGTTGGATGGATGGATAGAATGTATGGATGTTGATGGATAAGATAAATTTGCACCCAGGATGAATTGAAGGAGTGATTTGATATGGGGATATATTTTATGGTTCGATTGAAGAATATGGAGATATGATGGATACGATTTATTAAAATATTGGCAGTACTAATTAGTTCGGTCCGTTGTCAAAAGATGGCTCCGGCTGTTATGAATGTTTCATACTGACAGCTGATCTCAGTGGTTTCAGAGATGTTAGAGCAGCATTTGCTGAAGATTTTAGTTTTCTGCTTTAATTGGAAGAAAAGCCCAGCTGAAGCCCATCGAATGTTTGTGCAAGTTTATGGTGCTCTAACTGATAAATCATGCAGGAAATGGTTTCGACGTTTTAATAATGGTGATTTCAATGAGGGTAAGTTTCGCCTTGTACAGCCAAAAAATACGAAGATAAGGAATTCGATGCAGTACTCTATGCAGATCTGAGTCAAATGCAAGAGGAGTTTGCAGAACCATTGATAGTAGCTCGACAAGCAGTTTCCGTACAATTAAAATCCATGGGAGCGTTTTAAAAGAAAGGAAATCGGGTGCCTTATGAAATGAAGCATCGCATGACGCATGACATTGCTCGGCCTCATCTTACAAAAGTCTGAAATAACATATTTGGAAACACTCAAGTGGGATGTTTTACCGCACCCGCCGTATTCTCCGGACATTGATCCGATGGATGCAGCAAGATTTAGCAAGTCACCGGGTCACTTCTTTCGCAGTAATCGAAAATTGATTCCAAGCTTGGATTGCTTCAAAAGACGAGACATTTTTTGCTTCTTTGGTTGAGCTTCATGCAAGCCCGGGATTGATGACCCTCTCATTTCTAGACTACATGTTTTTTACACTGCGGATATGCCAGGCATTTCTTGCCTAGCGTATCAGGTATTTCCTGCCTAGCTTATATCCTTCTTCTCTGCTTAAATACGTATTCATTTATGCACTGATGCTGCTCTCTTAGGCTCAGTACCTTGCTGACATCATACCAAAGTTAACTAAATGACAACTTAGGACACAGAAGAGTTTTCCGATGGTTTTACATTTAAAATGCACACGGCAAGAAAAGGAAGAAAAAAAAAATCAAACTATAAAATGTGAAAGTGCAGATTACATGCAACGAAACGGAATGGCAAATGATTCATTTTCGTAAACAAATGAGAAGAGACAGAGCTTTCACGATTTACTATTATAAACTGTTCCCGCGCTTTTGTGAAAACCGGTTTGATTCTCTGATATTTTCGACAAAAATGAGAATTTCATTTGAGAGGAATCTCCTTTCAGCATTTTGGCCAAAGCGAAAATTTCTCTTTGGGCTGGTTTAGACGGTGTAGTTTTTGCGTCGCGTGATCGGTTATTCTCTTTTGTTGAAGAAAGGAAAAACTTGCTGTGCGTTAACACG
The DNA here is from genome assembly GCA_963924295.1 of Dioctria rufipes. Classification (NCBI taxonomy): domain Eukaryota; kingdom Metazoa; phylum Arthropoda; class Insecta; order Diptera; family Asilidae; genus Dioctria; species Dioctria rufipes. Next base: position 27,374,167 of record OZ002744.1, on the reverse strand, counting down.
GTATAGTTTTTGCACGGCGCGCACGAAAACAAGAGCAGTTCTTTAATCGCTTATTTCGTCGTCTTTGACATTCTTCTCTGGGTGGCGTTCACGTTAACTGAAAATTATTTGGACTGGTAATAATTTTAGTAAATTTCTTGCGCATTTTGAAAAGTATGTTTATTAACATATAATAATAGCATTCAAAACTCTAATTATAAAAATATTATTTCATTTTTAGACATGAATACGAGTTGTATTTTATTGCGTATGTGGTGCACCGTAATTGCGCTATTGCTTTTTTTGCAGCACTCTGCAAATTACTTCAAGGGATTTTTCTCTCTTGTCTCTTTTAATGTAGTCTTTGTGTTTAGTGTTATACAAGTTTTCAACGTCTTGATAACACAACAACAGTTTTTCTACTAATTGGCGGTCCCATCTTACGCTCATTATATTTTTTTTACACAATACTTTTAAAAAAAATCTCAATTTAAAAACAAGAAAATCAAACAATATTTTCACTGCCAATGGTCTAAGCTTTCACAAATTAAAATCCCGAATTAAAATCACAAAACACAACAATCACACAACATTTTCACATCAATGGTCCACACTTCAATAAATGAACAATTGCACACAATATTTTTCAACGACATCATTGAAAGATCAGCTGATGTTAAAAAAATTTCCTGAACTCCCCCGAATGCAAAAACAAGTGAAAGAGGAATTGCTGAAAATAACAATTTTTCTGAACTCCCCCGTATGAATAGAAAACAAGTGAAAGAGAAATTGATAAAAATTTCATGATCGTGCTCGATGCTCAGTCGCTGTTCTGTGCGCGCCCTCCCCCATCTCCGCTCATCTCCCTCTCCCACCATTTTCGTGCGTGGCGCGCAAAAACTACATCGTCTAAACTACCCCTTTCTTAAACAATTGAGGTAGGTGACCTGATTTTCATTATTGTGAATAGTTTAAAAGGATTTTGAAGGTATTCAATAAGATTTTGTCGTTTGGGTAATCCTACGTTCTCTCAATTTTTGTGTTTAACTCGTTGTCTCAGTCGCAATGCAATAGTGCATAGCCAAGTTCTTTTCCCCTATTCATACAAAAGACGAAAGTATATGACACCACCTGTATCGATCTAAAAAACACGAAAAATTTCCAATATGGTTCGGCTGTGTCCTATCTTCTTAATATTAGATTATTTCTGGTGCCGAAGTGCCGGGTAGTGAAAGTATTTGTGAAATGGAATTAAGCAAAGGGGCGCGACAGCGGGTCGGCTAGACTATAAGGAAACATGGCGAGTTCGTTCCTGTACCTTTCCACAATTGCCTTAAAATAACAATTAACAAGTAAAAAGCTAGAATTGGTCTAAGACCTTATGATACCCTAGATGAATGTCCGTATAAAATTTCGTATGGTCACCCATCAGTGTTGATTTTTGAAGTGGTTTTCGTATATAATATTTTTAGAACGGTTTGTCGGACAGAAAAATTAATGATGATTGAAGAAGTTTTTAGTACAATAAAAATGTCTAGGATTGATCGTTTTCACAGTATATGTAAAAAATTTAAATTTTTATATGGCAACACCAAGAAGGGTCTGCCCGATTTAGTTAATTTTTGATATTTTATTTGTTATTACCAAAAAAACACAATGTATTTCTCATTAGGTTATCTTTGATCATACCCTTCATCAGCTGTTTCTATGCTATTTAAATCCCTAAAACACTCACACATTGAACATTCACACAGTATATGCGCTCAGCCGTCACAGCTACCTCCACACATACATTCTTGGTTTTCACTTAGCCCCTTATTGTGCAGGAATGCATTCAGTGGGTCATGACCATTCAATACGTAACTCTTCCTTTATCACTTTCACTCCATCTGACTTGTAATTTATTCATAATGCACTGCTTTAGTCCCTTTTTCTTTTCTTTCTTACTGAGCCCTTCCATTTCCCTATTCGACACTCGGTCATGTTCTCTCAGGGCAATTCCCTTCTTGATCCTGTAAGAAAAGTTCTTGCCTATCGCGCTACAAAATCAAGTGGGGCTGCGCCCATTAAGACCTCAAGTAGGGCTGCGCCCATAAAGACCTCAAGGGCTTCTGTCGGCACAGTTCGGCACACAGACAGGCACGCCAGCAGCACAATCCTCTAACAAAAGCGCGGAATATGTAGAGGTATATTATTAAGAGGAACTACATAAAACAACAGACAAAATATAGAAAAATCTGATTTTTCTTTGTACCTAAGGTTCGCATATTGCCGGCGGAAAAGAATCTTTTTAACGTCATGCATATATCCCTCTCTCTCCCCGTATGTCTCTAAAAAAAAAAAATCAATGATCTCCAAGTAAATTTATAGACAATATCTCAATTACAAAAAAAAAGTTATATTAAAAGTTAAACCACAGTCAGCAGACGCTCAAACCATGATAAATTGAATTTTGATACATATTTCAACGGCCGCAGTTTGTGGTTAGATGCAACGCGCAAGCGTGGCATACTTTTATATTGTTTTATACTAGCTAGCGTGATCTATTACACGTAAGTTTCGTTTGTTTCAAAATCGGTTTTTATTACTTTATTAATTAAAATTTTTCATATTATATTTCACTTTTGTGAAAATGTATGAAAATTCAGCAAACTTGATGTACTCCATCTCGTCATTTTGAATATTTTTTGTTTTTTTTTTGTTTTTTTTTTTGTTCAAAATGTAGAAAATCTTAAGCGAGTTCAATTATTTTCAACGCTTTTCTCTATGGTTAATGATAATGATAATGTAAAACCTATTAACATTGAAACGTAAGAAATCAAGGTGAATGTAAACCTGATATTAATTAATCTGAAAAGCAAAATTGTTTTGTTTTTTATTTATTTTTTATTTTCTTACTACAATTCCTAATCACGGTCAGTCGAGAAACTTGTTTTCTTTAAGAACTAGTCGATTGCAAAAATCTAGTTCTAATTTAATGCGTTCATGCTACTTATTGCGTTTTTATTTTTATAAACTTGTTACATTTTTTCACATACACATACATATATGTCTATATATATAAATTAATTAATGCTTATCAATCGCAAAGAATTCGGGCCAAATGCATATCATCTGAGTAATGTCAAGTCCAAGTCAAAATCATCCACAGATAGATATATTATGAGGACGTGGATTAAGTGACATAGATCCATGTACATATAACTTGCTTCACTTGATTGACAGAAGTTACGTCTGGATATAAACTAGTTGGGTAGAGAGATAGTACGCTAGCTAAATATCTAGTGACGTTACATGAATTGAATATCTACACTTTGTTGTGAACATATGCATTAAGAAAATACATGAAACTTTCAAATGATTTTCACTTTTCAGAAAAACAAAAAGCAATAAAAAAGAAAACACAGTTGCGGATAAGATATTTGATATATGTATGTAGATCACAATAAATATCTTCTGATTATTGCTTACATAAAATTGCATTAAGCTCTATAGAAAAGCTATAATTACTTGTTATGGGATAATTAATAAAAAAAAAAGAAAAAAGAAAAAAAAGAAAAACTACTATCACCACCAGTTTCAAGGTGACGAAACAATGTATGTTCGAGTTAGAAGTTACTTCCCTTACTTTTGATGGTTTTAAACTTGATAATACAGCGGTGCATCACAGAAATACTATACAAGTATAACATGGAAATACTGCGATTGGATACGTCTCCAAAACGGAAGTATTTTATTGCTTCAGCTGTTACTGACTTCATTAAGCTCTTGACATACATATATTTAGATTGACCGGATGGGAACCTTGAAACCAACTCGAACATTCTGGTTCTCTTAGATGCACTTGATCTGAATATTAGCGACCAACTCTTACTGGTATAGATATCAACTCCTATACGAACTGGAAAAACAGCCTCAGAGGATTGAACAGATTTAACGATTATGACCTTGACAAGATTTGGACAATGAAACTCTATGGATGAAGTCTATGAACCGAAATAATATCGCGGCTATTGAAATTAACGACCAAATGGTATGTTCTTGGATAACTTATATACATGTTTTTGTGGGTGGACAACCTTTGAAGAAATAACATTCTATTGATGGAGGACGTTAATGCAAAAATTGGTTCCAAATAACTTCGACCTTGAGCATCTGGTTAGAAAATAAGGCACATATGCAAAGTCACCAATGAATGCAGCTATGGCGATCTCTTGTCGAGAACCATACGGAATCCAAGTAGTTTTAGTAAACTCTATTGCAAACTGGCATATTTGCGGAAAGTTTTGTTATTATAGTTGTTCCCATCAGGACATTTTCTTTCCGTGGGGTCTAAACTGATGAACTTGTTTCCTCCATTTTTTCCATTAAATCAGAATCTATTGGTCCTGATAGTGTACCACCGCGTTTTCTTAAATTATTATTACCCTTTATCAGTAAGTACCTTCTTCACATCGTCAACTGCTGCCTTACGTCCTCCTGTTTCCCGAGTACGTGGAAGTCAGCTATAGTCCTGCCTATTCCCAAAAAACCATCTCCAGAAAATCCATCTGATTTTCGGCTAATAAGCATATTATGATTTTTGTCGAAGGTACTAGAGAAGCTTATCTACAAGCAAATACTTGAGCACGTGGAAACCAATAATCTTCTGACATGTTGGCAATCTGGTTTTCGTGCGTCCCACAGCTGCGAGTCCGCAGTATTAAAAGTAACCTCGGACATCAGAACCGCCATGGATAGGCATAATTTTTTTGTTCTGGCTCTACTAGATTTCTCGAAGGCTTTTGACAGCGTAGACCATAACATTCTCCTCCACAAACTTTGCAATTCTTTTAGTTTCAGCGCATCTGCAATTGCGATGATTGACAGCTATTTGAAGGGGCGCAGTCAGTGTGTGAGGACCAATAGTTTAGTATCTAATAGTCTACCCTTACTGTGTGGAGTACCACAAGGATCTATTTTAGGTCCGTTGCTCTTTAGCTTATACATTAACGACTTGCCGAATGTTACGCAAGATGTGAGCATCCACATATACGCAGATGATGTACAACTGTACATATGTCGGCCTATTGGACTTATTGAGGACTGCGTAGCTCGCTTAAACGACGACTTAGAAAGAATCCACTCTTGGGCCTTAAACAACAGACTGCTATTGAATCCTCAAAAATCGCAATGCATCACTTTCTATGACAATAACGAAATACTATCCGAAGTCCCTCCCGTGGTCTTAAATGGGTATTCGTTACCTATTTTAAGCAAAGTAACAAACCTAGGAATTGTATTAAGCCAGGATATGAAGTGCTGCAATTATGTCAGTTTTATTCTTAGCAAGATATAGGGGAAGATCGGGTAGCCCCGGACACTTAAATGAATTGCAAAAGAAAGTACGAATAAACAAAATTACTGTCTTCATTTTACTCTTAAAACAAACCAAGAACTTCTTCAATCACATTAATTAAAAATTATTTATTATATACATTGTCTTTTAAGAAATATTTAAAAAATACTGTAGTCTTATTTTTTTGGCGACAGAAAAAAGGCGGGTAGCCCCGGACATAGTAATCACTGGTGGGCCTATATTTTTTTGGCCTTACAAACATCACAATAATACTGAACATCTGAAGAATCTATATAAAGACAATCTCCATTGGCCCAGTCTGTGCATTCGTGACACTGAATCCAGTCCTGTTCAAATATTTCTCCACATATGATGCATTCGGCCTCTTTTTCTTGATCTTCTTGGAAAAGGCTTTGATTATTTTTCGCTGTTTTCAGCGTCTTTTTAGCGCCTTTACCTTTTTGTTTCTTGGCTTCATCTTTTTAAGTGTTTTTACTTTTCTGTCTTTCCTCCAGATCTTTTTTATATGGTAAAGATGTTAAAATCTCGTTCCTTTGGGTTTTTCGAGCCCGCGTTACCAAGCGTTTTTTTTATGCATCAGGAAATGGTGACAACTGTTGTAATACATCTATTGAACTTGTTAAAGGCACTGGTTCAGTTGCAAGCAATGCACGACTAGCGGAGGGCATTGGCGATGAAGAATGGGCCGCTGAAGGCTGATTGGGCATATTGTCTTTAGGAAAAGCTTCTTGCGCAACGTCTGTCATCATTGATGGCAAAAAAATCAATCTCAGTGAAGATTTCAGGGTTGAAAGGATAAATTCATGGGCATTTGAACCCGTTTTGTGCTAATAGTAAAAACATTTCAAATTAGTGTCCATAAATAAGCAAACTGACAAGACAATTGTAGTTTGTTACACAATATTGAGGAATACAAAACTCAACATCACGTCCGGAGGTACCCGACATTATCGTGCCCGGGGCTACCCGATCGCTATCAGGCAAAATTTTTAAACATAGCTCTTAAATAGTACAAGAAATGTTATAAATATTATTACAACCTTAAAATATATAAAATTTCCCACAGCATTAAACAAAAGACAAATATGCACACTTAATTACTGAACTTGATAACCTTCAATGAAGTTTGACAAGAGCGACGAAAATTGTTTGCCAAGAACAAAACACACTCTTACGTGTAACTTACTCGGTGCCCACGTCGCAACTGAGTTGGATTTATTTTCACTCCAGAGGGCGCACATTTAAAATGAAGCATTACCAACACAACGTAGTTAGTATCTTAGAAATTTAAATGTCCGCGGTTACCCGCCGTCCGGGGCTACCCGATCTTCCCCTATGCAGAATTGCGGCGATTATGGCTTTCGGTCCACATCTTATCGAGAGGTATGCGATCTAAGCTTATAAAGGCACTTATTTTACCACATTTCACATTTGGCAGCATCATCTATCCTAAGCTGGATAGCGTATGCGCTCGCAAGCTAGAGGTTGCATTTAACGATTGTATACGATTTATATTTGGCTTGAGGCGTTTCGACCATGTTTCGCTCTTCAGGACTAACCTGTTGGGCTGTTCTCTTTCCAGCTACCTAAAACAAAGAGCTTTAATTTTCCTATATGTCTTACTACAGACTAATACGCCGCGTTATCTTAGAGAATTTTTCCAATTGACCGCGTCCCAAAGAGGTCGAAATCTAATAATGCCTCGCTTCAATAGGTCAGTAGTGGAGTGGAGTGTTCTTATCCTGTTCAAATCACCCGTTTATGGAATGCTCTTCCTCATGGAGCTCAGACGGCGGGTAGTGTCAAGGATTTCAGAAGGTTCATTAAGGCACACACGAATTAACTCTTTCATCTAATATTTTTTTTTTTCCTAATATTTTACTATGTTTCTCCCTCCACAACTGAGGCTCCAGAATAATCATAATTTAAGAATTCTTCAACATCATAGTATTTTTCTCATCTTATTATTATTATTTTCTTCTCTTATCTTTTTTTGGTTTTGGTTTTATCTTAGATATATTTTTAATGTTAACTTAGAATACTATCTAGCTCCATCTACCTAATTGTACTCTAAAAGATTATACAATCTTGTGTACGCAATACCGAAATATATATATTTATTTATTATTATTATATGTGAATCAGAATAGTTTGAATATTGCCTTTGAGGTTATAAATCGTTTGTGGAACGTTACGTTTCTTCATAACCCAAAGAAAAAAGTCCATTGAAGTACCAATTCGCATGATCTTTGCGATCAATTGGTGTTTGATCATCACAATTGTTTTAATATTTGTTTGGCGTGTATAGTGCCATACATGGAGGCAATTATGTCGACCATAACTTCCAATTCACATAATATAAATTTACTTACAATGGCACGGTCGCACCTGCTCCTCTTAACCTTAACCTATTGATATGTCATGAGATCGTTCCTGATAACTATACTTACTATAATCGTATTTCCAGAATAATACCCGAAAAAAATTAATCCTATGACACCACCATATCCCAAAAACTGTCCCCTAAACTGTTATGGATTTTTGGAGCTATACATGAGTTTGCTTATTGTGATGTATTTTCTGAGATGATAATCTACTTGATCGCTCTGGCTAACTGTTTAATGCAAATTACAAATACAATAAACAAATCTTCGAAGGTGGGTCGTCGTCAGAGATAAAGCAATCATCGCAGCGGCCCAAATCAGAATACTACTGCCTCAAGTATTTCATCAGTTCGACATGAGGTTTCTCTGGATACAAATGTGTCCTCCATTGCCGGGACTTCATCTTCGGTTGCCAATACCGTGGTATCTCCAATTGTGGGCGAAGTCATTGATGAATGGAACGAAAGCTTCAGTTGCCAATACCGTGGTATCTCCAATTGTGGAGGAAGTCTTTGATGAAAGGAACGAAAGCTTCAGTTTCGAATGTCGGTATATTGAGGTCTGCTTCGGTTGCGGATATTGCCTCCACCAATGATACTCCGACTGTAATTGGAAACGCTGTTTCCCTGCAGCCAGCCAGACTTCGAAAATGTGTCTTCGTATCTAGAGTACATTCTGATACTACCGAAGATGAGATAACTAGACATATTTTAACGCGTGTTGGTACTTCGACCTCTTTGATTGCCTGCCAAAAAAATTATCTACTCGACATGATTGTGGGAAACGCTCATTTTCTGCGTCCTTCAGGATTTTGGTTCTGAAAAATCTGTTTCAGGCGGTCCTCTCTCCTGAGATTTAGTCCTACAATTCTATTGTGCGTGAATTTATTCCAAAGGGCGCTCTGGATCTTCTGCTAAGGCAAAAAACTTATTGGCGAAATCTCCGTCCACTTCAAGATGACTCGCCTTTTTACAAGCTGGATGAACTCATGTTTTGACGTGGTCTATTTGACCGAGACATGGCTATGTGGAAAGATTACAGCTGCAGAGCTTTTTGGTCCCGAGTTCTTGGTGTTTTGCCGTGACGGCCATCGTCTGTCTTTGGATGCTCCTGTTGGAGGTGGAGTGCTTTGTGCCGTTCGTTGCAACCTTTCATGCACATTAATCGATTTTGTTGAGTCCGGCGATCTGGAGTTTATATGTACAGCGTCCGCTGACTTCTCTTCAACCTAAAGACCTCTATTTCGATGTAGCGTCTGTCTCCAAGTATATTTCAAGCATAGCTGATAGTTTTTCTGGCGGTCCGGATGGCGTTCCTTCCACACTCATAAAACATTGTGCTACGTTCATCGTTTCTGTTTTGTGTTATTTCTTTAATTTTTCTTTAACTTGTGGTATTTTTCCGAAACAGTAGAAGCTTTCTTTGGTTATTCCTCTACACAAGAAGGGTAATAAATGAGACATTTCTAACTACAGACCTGCCTCTAATTTAAGTTGTGTTGGTAAGATATTTGAAGACCTCCCTGACTTGCGATGTTTTGTACTTCCACTGTAAGCCCTTCCTGTGCTCTTTTCAGCATGGTTTTATGAAGGGAAAATCTACTACGACTAATTTGTAGGAGTTTACTAATTTCTGCATTTCTGCTATTGAAAACGGTAAGCAAGTGGATTGCATTTTCACGGATTTCAGTAAAGCTTTTGACCGAATTATTCATAAAATTTTAATTCACAAGTTGACTGTTGTTGGTTTTCATACTGTCTTTGTCAATTGGCTTCGTTCTTATTTGTCTGATCGTACGCAGGCGAGTTATAAGTATTTCGCGCAGCTCTTTGTGACGAAATAGATAATACTTCCGGCGTACGTCAAGGTAGCCATCTTGGACCACTCCTTTTTATAATTTACATCAACGATGTATCTCTGATTTTGGCTAATTCAAGAATTCTTTGCTTTGCTGACGATGCCAAAATCTTCCGCATTGTTTTTAATGAAAACGAGTGTGGATTTTTAAACTCGGACTTAAACACCTTTCATAAATGGTGTGCTATTAACTGTCTTCCTCTTAATATTTGCAAATGTACTCCTATGTCCTTTTCTCGTAAAAGGAGGCCATTGGAATTTAATTATACTTTAGATGGATGCTTATTAACTAGACTTGACAAAACCAAAAATTTGGGTGTTTTTCTTAATACTCGTCTTTCCTTCGAGGATCATATTAATTCAATTGTGGCAGGGCTAATGCTACTCTCGGGTTTGTAAAGTGATGGTCAAAAGAGTTTAATGATCCATCTCCCTTCTATGCTGTATATATAAATCGCATCGAAGCTGTGTAGTGGAGATTTGTCCGATTTGCCCTTTAGGACTTCATTGGGACAACCCTATTATTTTGCCTCCATATATTGATAGGCTTAAACTCTTTCCATTATATTCTCTTGAGAATAGACGTAAGACTTCCAGAGTTGTCTCTGCATTTCAGTATATACAAGGAGTGATAAACTCCCTTGAGCTCTTAAATACTTTCAATATATCTGTTCCTGTTCCTCCTTGAGGAATTGTGACTTCGTCGTTGTTTCTCAGCATAGTACCTAGTCACTTCATAAGTTCTGACACAAATATAAGAAAGCGCTTACACCTAAAAATTATTCAAAGTGACCACACTTAGTCTTAACACAAGCCCTCAAACGACGAGGACAATCATCTATTGAATTACGGACGGTTTCTAAGCTTAAATTCGCCACAGCTTTTATCAAAGCTCGCTTCAAGCTTTCTAAGTTCCTGTGGCGGGACGAGCAGACTTTTTCCTCTAAAACGCTCCATATTTTATAATCCAGTGGGTTCAGGTCCGGGCTTCCTGACGACCAATCTTCATGAGCAATAAATTCCGGAACATTGGTTTGTAACCATGCCTGAGTGGATTTGGCTTTATGAGCAGGAGCTGAATTCTGTTGGAAAGCCCAGTGTTGTTGGTTGAACATTGTTGTTGTTGCACTGAGAGGTTTCACTACGTTTTCCCGGATGGTGTCTTGATAAACTTTGGCACCAGTTTTGACATCTTTTTCACAAAAATGCATCTCTGTTGCACCAAGATAAGACACTCCTAGCCAAACCATTACAGAAACGGGATGGTGGCCACGCTGAATACGGGGAATCGCTTCTTCCGCTACTTTACTGCTATGTACGTAAACTCTACTATTTTGTCTATTTACTATTTCCTCGATGGTGAAAATTTTCTCATCAGTAAAAAGGATGTCCCGGTGTTTGTTGCTAGCGTATCATCGCAGAAGCTATTTTGATCTTTCCAGTCGTATTTTTTTTTTAAAGCAGGTGTCAAAAGTTGGCCAGTCTTTCTACGATAAGCTTTTAACTTGAGATCCTCGGATATAATTCTTGATATGCTTATCTTGCTTATCTTCATCTGCTGAGCCATTACTTTTTGTCGTCGAATCGGATTTCTGCGAATTCGGGCCTTTACCGCATTTATGGCGGCTGTTATCCGTACAGAACGTGGTCGACCGGATCTTGTTCGGTCATCTGATGAGCTGACCTCATTGTACCGTTTCATGGTTCGATAAATAAAACTACGTGTCGAGCAATTTAAAAATGTCACTTGCAGAGTGATTGCACTTGTGCAACACAATGATTGCGATCCGATTTTTCTTTACGGTCCATTCCATTTTAATGCTTAAAGAAAACTGAACTAAATTTTATGTGTGGATCCTAATTCATTGGTGGAATCTAAAAATTGGTGCTGCCACTTGTGCTAGAATACTTAAATGTCAAAATTTCATTGCTAAAGTCTTGTGTCAGAACTTATGATATGACTAGGTACATACTACGGCAATGTACGAGCCGGTTTCATCAATGTCTCGTCTCTTTAACCGTCAGTTTGATTGCATTGACTTTCATCTTTCAAAAAGTCAAATTTAAGGATCAGCTTAGTTAAAGTTACTTGTTTTTTTCAATATTATTGTTATGTATACTTTTGTCATTTTATGGTTATATTTCTTTATTTGTAAACTCAGTAATCGGATCGTTGATGAAGTTCTAAATAAATAAATTCACCACCGTTTTGAATTCTAAGCTGAGACCGTCTGCTATCGGAGAAGGCTTGACTAGAGCCCCAAGTAGTTTTTTGTTGATTTTGTTGACATCAAGATTCTTACGAATTCTTACGAATTCTGAACAAGGATACTGTACTGCCTGCTAACACTTAATTTTACCATCTTTCCCGCTTTGTTCACTGCAGAAAACAACTTCAACGAATGTTTATGTTTGTACTATGGACCATATTTTAATAGGAAAAAAAAAAATTGGTTTTCTGTCTCTACAAACTTTACATGATTGCATCCCTTAATTTTCATTCATATAAATCTTTCAATTGTATGATGATGGAATTTTTTAAGAGCGGTCAACTCTTATGCACTCAGCATTCCCCCAATAATAAGTCAATTAATTTTATTTTGTTTTAACCATGAGCACTTGCTTCTATATGTGAAGAGAATCTCAATTGAGATGAGCTGATCTGGAAAAAAGCTTTAAATTCATAGTTAAAAACCGCTCGATACTTGATTTAATCCCACAGGATAATTTTTTGTTGTTGCTCTACTACAGTCTACTACAGCTATATTCTTGGCGGATATATGAACTGCTGTACAAGGGATTGAATGAATTGAGTGCCGAATGTCTATGAATTTTGAAGGAGCATAGATAAAAAAAAAAAAAAATACGAGCTCACATGGAAAAACGAGTCTTAATAAAAAGCCCCGAAAACGTATCGTCGTTAGTACAATCAATATGCGCTGCGGTATCGAAGGGAATTTATTTTATTTTTCTCGTTTTTCACCTCGATTGGTAAATGTGTAAAACAGGTAAAGTGCACAAAAATCGATGTTATGCTTGGGAAACTTTTTATCGATGGAGAGCTGGTTAAAAATGCTGCTGAAGAGGATGGATTTATGTTCGGCAAACAATTTCCCTTTTACATATTTGCTTTTCAACTTTAAGCTTTTAATCAGATAACAACGATGAAAATCGACTTTGAATTGCGTTCAACGCAAGGTTTTTTTTTTTTAATTTGAATTATTGTTTTTTATTAAGTACCTAGATGTTTTCGTATTTTATGGGAAAATTTTTGATTTTATGGTTGGATTTTATAAGATAGATTAATCCTAATGATTTTTTCGTTTTTGTTTTTTAGAGACTTAAGGAAACTGAGTGGGGTATACTCGTATCTAAAGGTTGTTCGTTTTCATAGTAATTATAATCGATTCCCAATGTTTCTCTATGTGTGTTACCTTCACTTTCTTAGCACTCAACGGTAGAGCTGAGCTTCCTCATAGAATTCTGGACCGTGTAGGTATACGTATTTAAAGAAAAATTTAGATAAAAAAAAAATTAAATCTGAACAACACGAAGAAGATAAATTACCCAAGTGTATATGCTAAGGGTCGTGTACACGTGTATTTGCTAAAGTATGAATCAACTGAACCTATAGAGCCACCCAGTGAGGATGTTAATTAAATTTTTAAAGTTTTCCTTAAAAAAATATAGGCTAATTGTAGGCTTTCTGCAGAACAGTGGATTAGAAAAGCCTGGATTGTTCAAAATTGAAAACTTTACCAATTTAAAAACTGAAGTAATAAACCAATACTTTATTTATTTTTTAAGAGGAGTCAGTACCAAGATTTGCAAGTTTCATACATTTTTCAATGCGAATTTCTAGCAAACTATTTGTAGCAGAATAATGATTTATATCCTAAATTAAAGATAACGAAGAGGTCTAGTAAATAACGTCGAGAAAAATAAAAAGAAATGTATTGGAATGGAGATATTAGCTCGAAAACTTGTAAAAAATGGTAAAAATTGATTTTTTCAAATCAAATTCCTCTTAGTAGGTATTGTCATTTCTTTTTATTGTGACTATTTTAGAGAGATAAAGTCTAGATCTAGCAAATTTTTAGTGGCGCATTTTTTAATTGTTTAACTCTAATAGTACTTGTTTTTTCTCTCGATATTTCACCGACGAGAAATTGCAATATTTCGTTGAAAGTTTTAGAAATATAAAGAAAAATAGCATATTTAACAACTATGTGCAAAATAAAATTTAGGAGAGTTAATTCTCTTTAAAAATTTTCAATTTCTTTGAACTGCAAATTTTCATTTTCGTCTTAAATTGTCGCATGTTGGGTTTCTGTCTTTTACGCTAGATGTCTCTAATGTGACTTGTGGTCTAGGTTTAGGCTAATTTTATATGTATTTTCACACTTTCAGGACACAAACCTACGTATAGTAAGTTTTATTGCCTACAGGCTCGCTGGCATCTAAATTGAAATTTATGCTGAGTACTGACTCCTCTTAAATAGTTCTTCCCCTCACACATATAGGTATCCCTTCATCCATCAACTACTCATAAAAAGCCTGTAATTAGGTCTAATCCAATTCCATTTTTATCTCGAAGATTAAGTTATTTTAGATTAGATTAAAGTGGCGGCTATCAAGTTAGCAACGATCAGCTAAACTTATATCTTTGATGGTAAATTTTGATGTTACTGAAACGAATTTATTCCAAAGTCTGTTTTTACTGATTTACCTGAATGCTTTCGGAGGTTCGGATTGAGAATTTAAATAAAAAAATAAAAAAATCTAGCAGCGATCCAAGATGGAGAATTGCAGATTTCTTAATTTACGACTTTCTCTCTGGAGGTCGATCAGAAGGATCTTTCTGACACAAATGTTTTTTTTGGGGGGGGGGGGGGGGGGGGGGGGGGGGTCTTTTGAAGTCAGTTACGGCATATTCAAATTTTCATTCCGATTTACATTGTCACTTCTGAATGATGCTTTAGTTCGCTAATTATCTAACTTTTTGCTAAATTATTGTCATGTTCATTGAACTCATCTAATTTGACGTTATCAACTAAACTAAAGTATTACACTGAAATATTGTATTTTTTTTTTTTTAATTCGTTGGCGTTGTAATTTTACAATTAAAAATTATTTAATAGCGAAGATAAATCCTATTAGCGCCTGAGAAAATTAAAAGATAAATAGATTACCTGAGCTACATGCATGCAAATAATTATAGTAATAATTTTTACAATTGTTTAGTAATGTGGACGCTTATTATTATAATTTTTATGAGTTCGTTCGTGTTCGTATTACAATTAATCCTTGCAACTAAATATTGTGAATGGTGTACCCACTTATTATAACTGCCATAATCTCTCTTCTTAGTCACTGATCCCGATAAGGTCCTTTTCCGGAATCAGCATAGCCCACCTAGTATGCTTGATCACGATCCTGACCTACAATCTTTCACCTACCATTAATACAAGTGAGAAAGTTTTCTATTATTGTGATTTTAATCATCTTGATATGATTAGTCTCCTTGATGACTGTGTTTCGTTACCTTGGAATGACATTCTCGGTCTTCATTCGGCGGAGGCTCAACTTGTGAAATTAATTGAACTGACTTGTTATTTGTTTAATAAATATGTACCACTTATAGTTAAACGTATCCGTGCAAGCTATTATTCTTGGTTCTCCTGAGAAATATATTCTCTAATTGAGGAAAGAGAGTTTTTATACCGTCAATGGAAACGACTTAGAACTGAATACTCGCACAATTTATACAGGCAAGGCTAGCACTGAAAGGTCAGTACTGCAATTAAGAAAGCTAAGCGCGAGTTTTAATCTTCTAAATTTGATTCTAGCTTACCCTCCCAAATCTTATGGGGTAACTTAAGGAGAGTATCTGTTTATAAGGATGAAGCTCTAAATGTCCCTTCGACCCAGAGAAGCGGTTCTTTACTGAGGGGTCTTGCTGAACTACTTCTACCAGTGAGCAACCGACTACATCATTGCTTTCTCTGTGAGATCAACGTGTAAATTTCTTCTTGTTCTGCTGTATTGACCTTGCTGAACTATATCAGGCTGTACACTCTATCAAGTCAATGGCGATTGGTTTTAATGAACTGAATCCTCGTTTTATTAACGGGAGGTTACCGTTCACGACGTTGAAAAATTCGATTTTTTTTTCTTACATAATTATCATCCTTAATGTAACATTAAGGATGATAATTATGTAAGAAAAAAAATCGAAAAATCGAAAATCGAGCACGTGGGTAAAAGGATATTTTCATATTTAAAGTATTTTGCAATTCACAGCCTGTTGAGAGCGGAACCGTCCGCCGGCTGGAAATCAGGTAGCTCAGGCGCTCGGAGCGCGGTTGCTGAGGAGACCTTTTCTCACTATCTGAGGTACCCTCATAAATTTCGGGAAACCGTTATCCTTCAGATTCAGCACAATTAGTTCTTGGAGGAAGAAGAAGGGCCTCTGTATGGTGTAGTTGAAGTTAGCTTTCAAACATTTTTTTATAACGTTATTCTTTATATGAGTTTTTCTGAGAACAACATTTTCAGCGCACGAGGTGCTCTACAGCTTCAACGGTTGAACCAATTCACATAAATCTTTGCGCAATTAAAAGGGAAATTCAATTTTCGGGGCCTTCAGGAAGCGATTTTTGTCAATAATTTATTTAGAAATAGTTTTTTTCATCCGTTGAAGCAGCAAACAAAATAAAAAGGCAAAACATTTTTTTTTAAACCGCTGGCATTTTGTTATTCAGAGGTCTTTTTGAAAACGAAAACCGGTAAGACCCCCCCCCCCAAATTTTATATACTTTAATCATTTTCAACCCTATTTGTTTGGGATGAACTGGCAGAGCTGTGGAGCGCCCTGCGCAGACCAAAACAGGCCATGCACTGCGTTGTTTGATAAGAGCTGGAGCCGCCGTTTTGTTTTTTTTTCTTCATGTAAATAAAATTGGAATTTATTCTCCACTGATAGAAGAATAAAATACGTTAAAACAAATTTTCAAAAGTATTTATTTTATGTAAAAAGAAATTTCTAAAGTTCATGCATTTTTCATGCCTCTCGACGGTAACTTTTACATTCATACATTCTGCACATTATGAATACTTATTTAATGTCTTCTCATTTTCCAAACATTTGGAAAGTGGCTAAAATTCTACCAATACCCAAAAAAGTTCTCCGATTGATTTGGATAACTATCGACCAATCAGCATTCTTAGCTTTTTCGGTAAAATCTTAAAAAAAAAAAATATATGAAAACCCAGATTATGAAATATATGGCGGACAATAATCTCTCGACGAAAATTCAGTCTGGTTTTCGTGAAAAATACAGCTGCAAAATTGCTCTACTCAAGTTTCGTCAGACTTGCGGTCGGCTCTAGATATGGGTGATATTGGTATGTTCGTCTTTTTGGATATCCCTAAAGCATTTGACAGTGTTGTGCATTCTAAACTGATCCGTAAGTTATTTTCGAATTTTTGCTTTTCTCTCTCTTGCCTTTGCTCTGTGGTGTTCGCCAAGGCTCAATTTTAGGACCTCTCTTGTTTATTAGCATCTTTATTAATGATCTTAGTGATATAATCCATGACGTTAATTTACATCTGTATGCACACGATGTTCAACTATACCTGAGCAGACCTCTCTTGAACTCATTGAAGACTGTGTTAGTAGAATAAATGAAGACCTGACTGAAATCTGCAAATGGTCTAGGGTTAATCGGCTCCTCTTCAATGCCAGTAAATCTCAATGTATAGCCTTATATAGCTCGGACCTTGATACTCGTAATCATATTATCCTCAATAATGTGAGACTATCTTTTGTTGATTGTGTGTTAAATCTAGCAGTGAAATTCAACACCAGACTGAAATGCTTTGATCGCAATAAGACTACGGTTAGCAAAAATCTATGGTGGTTTAAGAAGATTGTGGCTATCCGCCAATTTACTGCCCTTGAATTTCAGGCTGAGACTGGTTAGGGTGTTGCTAATGCCCCACTTTACCTATGGAAGCATAATCTTCCCTAAACTAGACTTGGTTTGCAAACGAAAATTTGAAGTTGAATTCAACGCTTCGCCTTCGGTCTATATAGGTTTACCCATATTACGCCTTATAGATCATCGGCTACTCACTAGACACATACCTGAAGAGAAAGCTCCTCTTTTTTCTGCATAACATCATTCACACGGTTACGCCTGAATATCTTTATAACAATATACATTTTCTGCAATCCCCGAGGGGGTGTAACATCTTAATTCCACTTTTCTATACATCCATTTTTGAAGGATCTTACTTTATCCGGATTGCTCGCCTTCCTACTAATTTATGTCGCGTAGCCACTGTCAGTCAACAAATTTAAAAAGGTCATTTTGCAATTTCCCGATTTGATGACCTATGTAATGTATCTCATCTGGCTGTGTTAGATTTTTCTATTGAAAACTGTTTGTATTGCTTTTCATGTTTTACTTTTTTTACTTTTTACTTTATTTAGTATTTTGCTCTTGTCTATTTTCTTTTCTTTATATTTAATCTTTACTTTTTGAGGCCAGCCATTACCTTTAACTCGTACACGAATTTGTCTATTTCTTTACTATTTCGACACTCTCGTAGACCCATTTTTCGTCATCACAGCGAGCTGAAATTTGGTCCACAGGTTCATGTCGCGTGAATCTGTTAAAATTTGAACCGGAAATTTCCATGGAAAACCCGGAAAATCGGGAAAAATCATTTGAGTAAATTTGGTACAAATTTGATTAGTGATAAATCTGTTTCAGGAAAAATGCAGAGTTTTCCGATTTTTCCGAAAAATTTTCCGGAATTTTCCGGTAAAAAGTTTTCTAAATTATGCAGGATCAAGTTCCCTATCAACTGGCATCATTACTTTCTCTCCGACAATCGTGAAAACTTGCAGAAAAAATCGAGGAAAATTCATGTAAAACGCTTTTCGGGAGTTTTTCCGACCAAGGTAAGCGTTTGAGCGTTTTGCAACCTAAGACAAAATTGTAGAGCGAAATGGGTTGTTTAAAGTTGCTTTTGTGGAAAACTCCATGGAAAACCCGGAAAAGTGGGAAAATCATCGGAAAAATTTTCATCGATATGATTAGTGATAAATCTGTTTCAGGAAAAATGCAGAATTTTCCAATTTAGTTAACGTGAAAAAGGTAGCAAATAAAATAAGTAATAAACGAGTTTTCAAACAAAACTGAACCCAAGTCGCATGAAAAAATAGAAAATAAACTTTTCTTAACACACAGAGGTGGACTCAGATTTTTTGATTGGGACAGTTCTCTTGAATATTCTTTCTCTTCATGAATCAAATCACTTATTACGTCTGATTGATCATACTGAAATATATCGGTGATTGTCAGCGAATAAAATCTGAGTCCGCTTCTGTGTGTGAAGAAAAGTTTATTTTCTACTTCTTAATGCGACTTGGCCTCAGTTTTGTTTGAAAACTCGTTTTTTACTTATTGTTTACTTTCTTATTTTTTTATTTTGTTAGATTAGACTAGATTACTGTTAAGTTTTTCATTTTCACCGCAACTATAATAGATTGTACTTAAATATAAGATAACGAATCTAGTGTACAATTTTTGTACATAAATGAAATTAAAATTTGGTGCTTATTCCATTAAACCTTTTACAGCAATTCAAAAAAATATTTCCAATGGTAGTTTATGGCTGCTTTGTTTTTTTGTTTTTTTTTTATGTATATTTGAAATTTTGCTCTTCAATATTCAATGAACCTTTTCAATTTTATTTGAACAACCTTAAATAATTCAGGGCTAAAATGGCCGTTTTACATAATATTTTCCATGTTTCCTTCATTCATACATTTGACATTCAAATTTTCCACGTTATACTCATAAAACACCTTACGTATACCTTTAGAAAGGTAGAGACAGAGGTAGTGATATAGGTAGCGGTAGAGGTATAGGCAGAGGTAGAAGTAGAGATAGAGGTAGACGTATAGAAGTATAAAATACATAATACAATAAATTACTGGAAAAAATATTTATTTTGAGAGACAAAAAGCATATGAATATAATTTTCATAAATATATTGGCAAAAAATTCGTTCTCCTAAAATCCTTTTTTTTTTTCATGAATAATTCAGGATTATGCGGGTGAAAAAAAAAACATGAACTTAAAGTTAAAAACCCTTCAACTGACAGAAAAGAATTTAATAACCAAAGAATTCCAACAGAATTTTAATTTGCTTGGACTCAAAGCCAGTTTTTTTCCTTTATGTTTTTTTTTTGCAATATTATAAATTTCACTCATACTCACTTTTTATGCCATGTCAAAGACATTCATTGAAGAATGTTGAACAAAATTTCATACTGATGACAGTGAGAGAAAGGTCTGAAACTCAGTCAGCTGGTTCTTCTGTAAGGACGAAATTTCTGCTATATATAGCTTAGCTAGCTAACTGACAATATTTCATGATGAAAGGACCACCCACCACACTTGAGAGGACCACACTACACCATTTCTGCGCTTAGGCTAATTTTATTAAATTTTGAAATGCATGCATGAATCTCGTACTGCTTGTCATGATGCTTCTGGGTTTGGAGATTGTGATTTCATTTTCTAAAAGCTGTACGTTTTTCGGTCCAGCAAATTTGTAGCATCCAGTAGCAGCACAGTACCCAAAGGGCTGGTTGGTTGGTTGGTTCCCATGATTCTGGCTGGATGATGTACTGGCTGCATTCATGCTGAAGATATTTCCACAAAGGCAAAGAGCTTTATGTCATCAACACAACAATTTTCTTCTCTACAGGTGTGTGTGTATAGATAGGTATGTGTAAAAAAATTCCTATGACAATTATACTTATGTGGGATGTATGTAGATTAGGGGTTGACGTGTGGTCCATACAAATCAATTTTTGTTGGATCTTAAATTCTTATCACAAGCTAAAATTATAAAGCACAAAACTACAGTGACAGAGATGTTAATTTTGTGATTATTATTTAATATTCTATCCGGATTCATGGAAATCAATATTCAATAGATATTCACAGTTTTTTTTTTTTGAATAGTCACACCTACACACATCAACACATATTTTTGCGTCCCTGGAGTGTGTTTACTTTAGAAATGACTTTCACTGATATGACAGCTACTTTCGTACATACATGTTCTATAGAGAAAGTAGCTTTCAGCTATGGCACGTTATACGTTATTTATATTTCTCTCATCTAATCTTATATTATACATATGTATGTGTCTATATATGTATACACATATGTATAGGGATATGTTCATTTTATCAGACATGGTAAGTCATCAAGGCTATCATCAAAAGCAATATAGAAAACATCTCATCCAGGAACTCTGATCTCATCCGATTGTACGTACAACAATAGGGAGATGATGCGGTGTCTTTTATGAAATTGTTTCGCATCTCATCGTAACACCTCCAGGAGATATTTTTTCTTACACTTACTTAGATATCGCGTAGTCAGTATAAAAACACACGTAAAAAAAACAACATACAAGTACTGCTTCTTTCGTATTTTTACCTGCTGCAGGGCAAACAATAGTGGAATGATGACAGCACAATTTGTTCTCAACTTGCAAACAATTTATTTAAATATTTCACCATAGACACACACATACATACACGAGAATAGTCTGAATGATAGAATGGACAGTTTCATGACTTATAGATGATGGCTGACATTAGAGTTATATCGTATCATAAAAAATGAAAAATTCATGATAGTTTACTATCTCGGTTATGTTTTTGGAAGAAAGAATGAATTTCGTTCTATATCAATTGAATAAATCACCTGGATGCACAGAGAAGAAGATGAGGAGGAGAATGTTTATTGATTTCCTTCTGTTGTAGAAATTGGAAAAACACTAAAAAAGTTATTGACTGCGATTCTTTATTAAAGTGAATTTTAACTGCATATATACATTTGTAAAAAGTATTCAAATATATGTGTTACAAAATACAGGGTAATTCCCTGGTAGTGTTTAGTGGATTTTTCTTGGACACCATCAGATATTCATGAAGCTCTTGATAATGATGAAATGGAATTCTAGTACTATTGGACTTTTCTTAAGCTTTTGACAGTGTTAATCATGTTAAATTATTATTATATTATCTTTGAATTTTAATTTAACACTTTCAGTTAATTATTAATAGCTTTTTATCCAGACGAACATGGCAAATGAAAATTAATAATTGCCTTTCTAATGCAATAAATTAGACTTTGACATATGGAATCCACCAAAGTTCAATTCTACTAGGACCGCTGTTATTCAGCCTTTATATTAATGACTTACCAGATTTTACACGTCATGTTAATATATACAGGGTGTCTCGTAAGTCGACGTCAAGCCGGATCCAGGTGATAGACTAAATCATAATAGTTACCAGAAAAATATAAAAAATAATCTAAGTCATGTATTTTTTAAATTATAGGCATTTCTTTTGTTTTCGGGAAAATGTACACCCTGTCAGAGCTGGGCAAGTACCAAAGTAAAAGTACTTAAGTACAAGTACCGAAGGCCTGAGTACTTCAGTGTAAGTACAAGTACTGCATGTATGAAAAGTACTTGTAACTAAGTACTAAGTCTATAAAAAGTACCTACTGAGTACTTTTTGAAGTACTGATTACTTTTTTAAGTACTGAGTACTTTTTGAAGTTCTTTGTAAAGTACCTACTTTTTTAGAATCTTTGTACGTTGGCAGTAATATAATGAAGTTTATCGAGTTCAGTTAATAGATATTAATAGATCAATACCTTTTGAAAACTATAGTATGTACTATATAGTAACCAGTAGCTAATATTTACAGTTTTTCATGGTTTTCGGTGCCTCAAGTAGAGTAAAACTTTCACCTCTCGCTATACTCCCAAAAACTATTAGAGGTCGGCCCAAGCACCCATTATCGCCTCCAATAATGCAGAATAGTTCTAAGGAAAAAATTTCTAAGAAAAAATTGAGGCCTTCCCTACACAATTTTTTAGTACGGTCCTTAGGTTCGCCGTTATTTCAATAGATGCGGCTAACTGTCTTGATGTCTGAAGATTGTTGGATTCCAGTCGTAACAAACTCTATCTCTAGCGCTCTGTTGTTGGGTATTCTACTTCTCCAGAATAATTTTGTCCATAATTCTCAGAAACATTAAAAAGAATTCTTATTTTCGTAGAACTCCTCTTCAGTTCTCTCGCTATTTGCTTTCCGCATTATTTATTTTATAAGCTTTAATTTGGCCAATTTTCTCTGCTGACTGCTTCTTTCCTTTATCCGTTTTAAATTAACTATAAAAATAGTAAAGTTAAATGCCAACAATAGTTTTATATAAAAACAAACGTACCTCACAATTTTAAGCTCTGATAATAAAAGGGGAGCTAACAAGTTGTCATGAATTTAAATGTGCCCAAAATGCAAAAAGATTAAGTTGATAAGTACCGTTAGGAGAAAAAGTTTGAAATTCCTTATAACAATTAATCATCTCTCACACTACCATCTCTTAAAAGTAGAGAAAATGTGTGCCCTTTCTTAAAGGTATTCCAGGAAATTATCCACGGAGGCTAACAAGTTGGCACCGACTGTATATTGCAAAGGTTTTTGTAACTTTCTTTGGTAGTTTTTGCTCGTGCTAAGTTTTCCTTTTTGTACACATTTGTCCTTTATTATATTGTATCTTGTTCAGCTCTTTCTTTTTGTTTGTTTTACATTTATAATCTTATTAAAAGCCTCATCTCATGTTCGGCAAACAAGTGTGGAATGGATTATGCCTTGGATTGTCCTCATCACACTTTTGCTCTAGAAACCCCTCTAAAATTAGTTCTTACCTCCAAATTTCCGTTTAATCATTTTTCTCCCTTCAAGAGGAATAGTAGTTACTAAAATGCTCATAAGTGCTTGCAAGGATATCGCAGGATCAAACTTGAATAGTTATTTAAAGAGCACATTTCAATCATTCTAAAGATATCCTACATGTTACGATTTATGGTCAAATTCTTCAGTTATCAAGTCTTAAAGTTGAATTCTTCTCCAAAGGCAACCTGTTAACAGCAGTACTTTAAACAAATATAGAAAGAATTACCTGAACATCTGCTTACGCTCAAAAGTTATTAAATTTTTTTTTTCATGCTAAAAGATGCCCATTTCAGATTTAAGACAAATTATTTTTTTTTCAAGAAATCAATTTTAACGCTCGATAACTGAAGCATTTGACCATAAATCCCAACATGCTAAGTATCGTTAAAAAGGATGAAATGTCGTCTTTAGAACAAGTTTAAGGCTTAAGAAAAAATACTCAACAACATTTATGTGACTACACTCCCTTTGAAAAACAAAAATTTAAAGGGGAGGAAGTGTTTTAGATTTTGGGAAGGGGTTATAGGAGAGGAATCCATTGGTATACTCCATCCTACTTAATCACCGAACACCCTGTATATAATAAAAACAAAAAAAAAAAATTAAATTATTAAAATCCCCATGCTGCCCCCAGTGAAAATTCAAGATTGGCCGCCTCTGCATAATGTATCTATTTTTGCTTTATATGCAGATAATAATTAATAATTCCAGACCAGAATATCGAAAAATATTGAAACTGGCCTATATAAAGAAAACCAGTGAGATGACTGACCAGGAAATTACTCAGACAGCATCACACTATGCACTACACTACACGGCACTAGAAAGTGTACTCACCAGAGATAGTTATATGAACGAGGAGTAAACGTGTCAACGGTAACAGATTAGAAGAAGATTTTATGAAGCGAATTTATAGTGTATGACCTTGCCCAATAAAAATAAGTGCTGCCTCAAGAGCTGCCTGTGTTGCTTGTGAATTTTAAGTTGCATGCACTTCATTCCTGCCACCGACAATCATTCTACCTACAAGTTACGTGCTGCAAAGGCTGCATACTGACCCATCTAAACAGACTCTATGTGCATCTTGGAAAGAAGCCAAAATTTATGGTAGAAGTATGAAAAGGAAACCATTGCATTAAACAAAACTTCATGAAAGCTTCACTATCGGTGACTGGAATAATATAATCGTAAAGAAGAACATTACTACTGCTTTTGACTCTTACCTCTGTGAGTAATACACATTTTTGATTTTTATACTCTCTAGATGAAATTTCATAGGTTTGTCATCCTCTTTACTTAGAAGCTAGAAATTTTGTACACGGCCTTTTTAAAAATAAATGTTATGTTCGAAAATGGGGCAAAAAGGTAACTCCTTCACAGATTAGCCACATACAAAAATCTCTTTTCACTATACATAGTGGAGGATATAATTAGAAGTTCACAAACAAATTCAAATAAAGTTCACTTCTAATTCATTATATTTATTATTACGAATAGAAGTTAGGAAAAGCTTAATAATATATATAACAAAATTAAAATTAAATTAAATTATTTCAACCGTAAACAAAATTAAAAAAATTAAAATTCTCTTTTTTTTTCTGTTGAATTAGAGGAGATAATTATAAGTTCAAAAGCTATATTTTCTCAACCAAGCATTGTTCTAGCAAGTAAGCCCTAAATTCATAAATGGAAAAGACATTTTTGGTGGTTTTTATTCAAATATATCCGCTTAAAGCTGAAACTTTGAACGCCCGCCCCTCCCAGAGTTTGGCCCTCCCGAAAAAATGAAGATGCGGAATAACGAAATGTACGTAAATATCAAATTTGGTAAAAAAGTGTTTTTTCGAAATTACCCCCTCCATTTTCGAAATTCGAAATCTAAAAGTGCCCTATCTAATAGCCAGTTAAGATTCCCGTGCAATGACATATAAATGGTTGTCGTAGGTTAAAAACTGTAGGAGGAGACAGAAACCTACGAAAAAACTGAAGATTACTTCGATGGGCACATCTTCCAAATGTTTGCTTATAACTTTTGATTGTTATTGTTGATAGCACTTAGGGAGGTCATTTTGGAAAGGGGACATAATGCGCAAATTTTTTCATAGTTTTGCCAAGTTCGTGCAATGGTGATATTTCGAATAAATGTACACTGAAGCGCGACAAAAATTTTGGTGAAATAAAAAATTCTAGAGAAAACTGTTTTTATTTTAAATAATTGAAGGCACAAATATAACTTATTATATATTCTTAGAAAGGCCAATATGTGTTCTTTTAAATAAAGGTTTGAACGTCACAATCCATTAATTACAATAGAACTTATAACGAAATTACTCTGAAAAGGTATGCAAAATCTCGAAAATCGATATTATCGATTTACTCGAAAACCAAGCGCAGTTCGATATAAAAGTATCTAGACTTTTTTGACCCAAATAACCTCTACTTTCATCCCCTTAAAGGATTAAAGACATTTACGGAACACCCTGTATTTTGTATAAAGTTACAATTTTGTATACCACTTGGCTGCTAATTTGGGATTCTTTGACCGCTCGGAAGTGGTCAAAAATCTAATCACATTATTATTGGTAATTTATAGATTACAAAGGATAAAACTTTCATAATGCCGCGACAGTATGTTCCAAAAGGCCGGTTTACGTAAATATGGGTATTCTGAAGAAGATATGAAATCATAAGGATTGGCATAACTAGGTAGGGGCCAGGATGGGCCCGGCGTCCCCCAGACTGCGGACTGGCCTCCCCCCAGAAAATTATGAAAATTCCCCAAAAACATTCGTTAATTCGTACAATTTTACACCTATTTAAATTGAATCCGTTCCGATCGGAATCGAAACGACTTTAACGAGTTCTATTAAAATCTTTTTAAAATTTTTAAAAACTATTCTGAGATTGCTCTGATTCCATTGAATTTTGACAAAGGCGTGATCAGTAGGAGAAATCATGCAGAACTATTTTGACAGTTTGTGTGGAAATTTTAATTGATAACTTTTGATATCAATGAAATTTTGAAAATGTCGGAACGTTTTTTTAATTTTCCGAAATCAAGAACTTTTTAAGCTTTTTCGATTCTAATCCCAACGGATTCAGTAATAAGACCGCAATTAAAAACTTCAATAATATTCTTATGACGTTACATTATGGAATAAAACTATATTAGCTAGCACTCGAGACAATAAATACTTCGGGAAACCGAGAAATTCACAGCAAAAAAAAAAGACTTCGTCATAGAGTCCACACTAGGTAAAAGTAATTTAGTCGACTTGGCGTCAGATATAAGGCCTTCCGAATATTGAAGAAGACACATATTTACAACCAAGTAATGGACAGCATTATCACTAACTTCAAAAGTATGTTTGAAAATCTACTTTTGGCACAGTCAGTTGACTCCATTATAAAATTGTACCTGAAACATGGAGAGGCATTTGTAGAAAATTATAAAAATGAAGAAACGACTTATTTTTCCTAACTGTTCCGACTATTGTAAGCTTCCGATATAAAAGTTCAACTCTTAGGTCATAGAAAGTGAAAAAGTTGTCTCACGTAACAGTATGGCCTTTGAGATCCTCAACGAGATCTAACACAACTCGCCTTCCTTGGTTTAGCTCAGATTTGTAATTCCTGTCTTTCCCTGTGTAAACTTGCAAATTCCAAGCATATTTCTTTTTTGACTATCGCAGAGAGCCCATATTTTTATTCCGTACTTCGCTGGCTTAAATGAAAGATAGTATCGATATTCAGTATCGTTATGGTATCAAAAAGCTGGTTTCGATAGCTGCAAGTATCGGTTTGGACATTATCGATACATTAAAAGTATCGATGCTAGAATATCGAAATCATAGGCTGATATGAGGCATACAGCATGCAGTACCAATGGACTAGTTTATACGGTATACGTAAGGGAGGTTCGCAAGGTAAACCACACACCTCCTTTACTTTACATACATTCTCAAGATGTGAAATTCAATTAGATATTTTCTACTTCTGGGGGTCTTCCTAAGTCGTAGAAAACTATTTTTAAACAAAAATTTTTTTTGATGCATTATATATATACTATATATAGAACAGAAACCTTTATGAAGCTATGATATATAGGTAGGTACATAAGAAACTTATAAAATGAACTTATCATATATTATTCATAGTTCGCAATAACAATTCAGCTCAGCTGCTAAATGAAAACCGCACATATATTCTCAAGGTGCAGTTGCAGTTGTATGTATGTATGACCTTTGTTCTTAAGATATTTTGGAAATATTCTTCACAATTTCTTCTTCTTAAATCTCAATATTCTTAGCCCTTTATATATATATATAAAAACAATTGCAGACTGCATTGCTAGAGAATTACTTCAATGAAAAAAATTTGCTGAACAACACAGACAAGAAATATACAGATGTCGACAGTAGTACTAAGAAAGTGATGATCTCGACTAAATATATCATGGGCTCGAACAAAATCCCCGAGAATACTTCACAAGCCTCCCTCCCTACCACATGCGAGGCCCAACGGATTCCTTACATTCTAAAATATTTGCAGTGTTCTTATGTAAAACTGACAAAAGTTTGATTTGAATAGCTCGTCCGCCCTAAACTACTGTTCATACAGAAAAAATGCTGTTCTGATAATCTTAAACTTGTTTTCTTATCTTCCGAACCGTAATAAGATTTTCATACCTTTCCTCACAAAATTATTTAAAAAAATTTATCTTAACCATATTACTACAATTCCTCAAACAAAAATTCTCAGCTGAGTAATCATTGTAATGTTGCTGATGATATCGAATGTAGCTGCCTACAGATTCGGACTCCGGCTGCACATACACACATGCAATTATCACTCAACTGAGAGGTATTGAGCTTAAAATTGTAAGGTTATTTTGTAATCAAAGCTATTTTATTATTTTGTTAAGTAAGGCATATAGTAAGTGTAGCCTTTGGAAAGATAAGGAATCAAGCTGTAAATTACTAGAACACTATTTTCCTGTATGGATAGTAGTTTAGAATCTATAGCATATATAAACTCAATGTTTGGCACTTTTCCATATGTATCAATATAGAACATTTTAGAAAACAGACTCACAACGCACACATATAGATTTCTGTTTCATGGCTTAGGAAGAATTCTCGGGGGTTTTGGCCGGAGACAAAAATCCGCGCATATGTACCCAGCCCTACATTCATAAAAATTTTTAGTTAAAAAGCCCAAGCAACCAAATAAATCCAACTTCACGAAGCCGAGACTGCCCAGACACAACTTATTCGAATCGTCTTCAGTCACCAATAATGGCAGGAATTCTGAAGATATATGGTTGAATTAAATTCCAAGTCAGAAATGAATTTTAGCCTATTTTGAAAAAAAAATTTGTCCATACCCAGGATATATTTAGCCAAGATCAGTGAGTTATTCAGGTTTGCTATGAGCTTTTCGATACATCACTTTCTTAGTACTATCTGAGACAACTTACAACTAGATAAGAAAATCTCCATATAAACCCGGATCACTTTTTGAAAGCTCTTTAACTTTTTTCAACCAAAGAAAGCTATCATTGCGAAGAATTTATGTGGCATACTACAGCAAGAGAGAGAGAGAGAGAGAATGTGTAGAGCTTTCTGTTAGAGAGCCATTAGATCGTTTTAGTTGGACCGCGTTTTTGTTAGGTTTTGCACATCTAGATGTAAGTTGTCTCAGCTAATAGTTAATAAAAGAGTCATTCTAATTGGTTGGCTTTAGCCACGTCTCACGAGTCACGTCCATGAACTTAATAAAAGGAACGAAGTTAGTTGCGTTTGCGTATAATCTATAATTTCAAAATAGGATGTCGATTAAGTAAATCTTTTTCCTATTTAAATTTCGGCTCTATTTTCAAAGGCAAAGCTTCGATACCGCTACGGCGATACTTGATCTTTTGTACCGATACTAGTAGAATATCGGGAAGGTACTATCGATGCTAAGTATCGATAGTATCGTTAGCAAAATATTGATACTTCAAATATATCGATATTATATTCGTGTCCCTATATGTACTGTTTGAATGGGCATCTGCCACGGAAAGCAACCAGCTGTTCATCTATGGTAACAGTTTCAGGTGGGCTGTAAAGTTTTCTAAGATTTATAACCAATTTTTCCCATAAATTTCTTATTGGTGCTAACTTGTCGCGGGCTTGTCTTTCATTCCTATCTATACAATCATCGAAGCGCAATACTCGTGTAATATTTCCGAATTGCTGAAAACTCATCGCGGCTCTAAAAATAGGTCTTCCCTTCTTGTCGTCCCATAAAGTTTCTAATGACTCACCGTGTGAACGGTAAACACTTGCTAGGATTAGCAATCCAATATAGGCTTGCATGGAAGTATGATCGACCGGTATCCAAACCTCTTCGAATACTCTGTCACCTGCAAAAACTACACTGAAAAAATTTATATCAGAATTTACCACATTTTATATGACATTTGGTGACAGTAACTATACATAGGAAAATTTCATATTCACTATATCAAAATATATATGTAACACACTTACATTTACATAACAACATTTTCAAAAGTAGCGTATGACAATTTTTTATGTTATAGCAAACGGTTTATTAAAATTAAAATTAAAATTATTAAAATTAAATGTTCTTTATATAATTAAAAAAAAAAAAAAAAATAAAAAAAAATATATAAACGAAAAAGTTATTAAATTTTTAAACCCCATGGTGACTTTTGGCCCCCATGGTGACTTTTGGCCCACCCTGTAGATATGATATATAATATAACAACGTCTCCACACCATATGGCTCACTTTACCGTATATTTTACAAAAAATAAAATATTTGTGAAGCGATTTCAAATAGTTTTATTAATTGGAAAAATATTTCATTGTAATGATGGACATAACTATCACTGTAATACATATCTTGTATTATAAAATCTGATAAATATATAGGAAATTTCCACGAATGACGTATGAGATTTTGTTATGTCTTATAGTAAACGGTTTACAATATAGTATGTTATTTAATATAACAACCTCTCACATACCTTATGGCTCACTTTACCGTGTACCTTCTATATATATGTATACATACTTCTATTCCGGAAAAACTTTTTACGCTAACCCCAATTAATGAGCTTAAGTCCAGAGAAAAAAAATTGTACAAAAAGAAATTTTTTTGCAATTTTATCATTTTATCAAACAGTGTTTCCAATTTTATTTCAACAGATTAGAAAAACTTTTGAAGATTTGAATAAAAGCATTCCTACGTTTGAGTTTTTTTTTTCAGGTACTTCTTCAATTACGCTACTAAAAGTGATAGGTACTGAAAGGCATTTAAATAACATACACAAAAATTCAAAACTTTATTGCAAAATTAAATAATTTTGATAAAAGCTGAAGATAAAATATTAAAAAGATAATATACATATTATGTCTATGGATATAATTGAAAAATGTAGAAAAATTTCAGAAGGCTGTCTTTATTTTTGTTGAGGAAATAATATTACTTTTGAAAATTTTATATATTTGATTAATACATAATTAATTATTATAAACAAATATTTAATAAAATTATACAAGATTAAATATGTAAATATTTCTATAACCTGAAACATGTATTCTTACGTTTATTTTTATTTATTTGATTTATGATAGAATAATTAAATCAGGTCAAATCACTGATTAAACTATCAATGGCTGTAAAAGTTTTATCCTACCGTTTGGCTATTCCGTATATATACTTTTGTATAAAAATCCATATTGGTCCGGTATCTCCTGAATACTTTGCATGAATTGCATGAATAATTTTAAAACAAGCATCCACGGCCTTTAAAGGTGAATTGAGGTCATACATTACATCATCCACAAAAACAAAAGATCCTTTTATACAATCTTTTTACGTGTGATGTATATCGACGGCCGTAATTATTCTAACAGACTGCAAACAGTTACTAAAAAATCAGTCTTTCAATTATTACAAAACCGAACATTGTTTTTATTATATTAAATACAACACCTACATATGTACCTATAAATTTTGGGATTAAATTTTCAAATCCCCACCGTTTAAAAATTTCTTGAATAAAATTATCTCCCATGGCAATGGCACAGAATAATCACTAAAAATTTCACTTTACACAATCCTCATTAATGCTCTCTTGCAAGTTGCAACTTACTGTCAACAAATACGAACCTTTAATGAAGAACGCGCTACTAAAATCCTCTTTGCGCAGCTAACTTGAAAAATTATCTTATTGGCATACGAAATTGTGCTATTTGTATGTGAAATTGTGCCACTTGTATGTGAATTTGTGCTATTTGTTTATATAAAATTGTGCCACTTGTAAATGAAATTGTGCAATTTGTAGAAGAAATTGTGCTATTTGCATATTAAATTCCCTCTTAGTCATATTTCTTATTAATTAAAAACTGTAATCGAATTTATTATACATATGTGATGAATATTTTGTTGGGTCGGTTACTTCAATCCACCTTGCCCATCTTTATAACTTGATAAAATATCTTATCTGCTATTTGTATAGTTATTTGGTGAGAAATATCTATATATTTCACACTAAATAACTGGGATCGAATTTATTATATCTACATAATCCGCGTACTTATTTTCGTAGGTATTAAGAAAAGTTATAAAGTACAGGTTTTCTAAATGCATAAGAAATCATCACATTGCCATGCTTTTGTAGGATAACAATTCACAAAACTTGAACCAATTTTTTTTAGGTCATTTTAGCGTTTTCCGAATATTGAAGTCATGGCAATTTGATAATTTGCGCCATATGCAAAATCATGTCTATCTATATAGACATTTTTTAGAACAAATCAGTATGAAATTTCCGATGAACGAAATTTATAAATATAATGATACAATTTGCTACTAAATGTGTGGCCGCATCGTATTCAAATTTTATATGGGAATGTGACCGTTTCTTACAAACCTGACAACCAATTTCTAAATCAGAAATTTACTATAGCCGTAATATTTTGAACCATCGTATATATTTTGTGAAGAAGTGCACTGTGGCAATAAGATATGTCACAATATACATTGCTGAAATTGTAATATGATAAATTCCACATTTATGTATAAATTCCTCTCACACTTTCAAGTATAATTTGATATATTATTTCAATTTTGAAGACATTTTATAGTAAAATTTCTTAAACTCACTTCTGATATACTTTTATAGTAAATTCAGTAATAGAAATATTTTTTCAGTGTATATGATTGTAAAAATCTACTTAGCTGCAAGACTAACACCTTCAATATTTTTCATATCAATAACAACGTTTTCCATACTTATTTGTATATATTGGGCAAATTTGACCCAATAAAATCAGGAACGTAACTTTTTCTGCTGCCAGCTGACTAATAAGCAAAAATGAACGGAAGCAATAAAAAACCGTTTATCCCAAGAAGTGACAACAAGTCACTAAATTAGGGGCTGCCACGTATGAATTATTACAGGTCAGATTTATATGAAGTACACATTGGGCAATTTTGACCCATAAACACAGGACAAGGGTTAAATCCTCTGATATTTGGGGCAGTTAATAGTGTTTTGAGTGCCATAAACAGCTTTCATGTATAGTACATACACACAGTATTTATGGCGGGGACTATAATCTGTAGTGAGAACGTATCGACAAAGCTAAAGTATTTAAAATTCTAAGAAATCCATATAAATTGCAAATGCAATAAAAAATATTAAAAATATTATTTGTTTTCAAATTCAACTAAACACAAGGCAAGAACGGCCATATATTTTGGAGCACGACATACAGCTTTTCCTAGAACATATAAAAAAAAATTTTTAAATGTCAACAATTTTGCCAGCATTCAACAACAATCGTCGCCAACAAACAAGTGGACCTCTTTTCCCGTTTTGCTTGTTGATCAGGAAAAATACTTTCAGGAAAATTTATTGCCACTTGCAATTATTTTGTTGTTTCCCTTGGAGAAATTTAACGAACTCTGTCGATATCACTTTGGAAAAATCGAACCCTATACTACTACCTAGTATATATAAAAGTTTAGAACTTTTCCGGGGCATTTAATAAAACCTGTAAATTTTTCTGCTGTCATTTATTTATGCTTCTGTCGAGCCTGCTATAAGAAAACTTCTCTCCTTAATTTTAAACTTTTCACAACTATATCACGCCATGCCAAGCCTCTAAACAAAATGTTTTTATGTTTTTTGTTCCATGTATGTATGTTATGTAACTATATATATATATAACTCGATGACTATATATATAGGATACAAACACACAGACGAACAGTCAAACACGAGGGCAGGGCAAACTTCTAGCCTAATTTGGTGTCCATTTAGAAGATGCATTTCCTTTTCTTGGTTTCAGTTTTTATTTCTCCTATAGTTGGAGGGACCTCTCAATGAGTTTGTTTGGGCTTTATTTCCCTAAGGGTGAGTTACTTTGCCATTTCACCCCGAACTCACTTCGTCAGACATTCAAATAAACTCTAAGAAATATTTTTCCTATTGCTGTTTAGTTGCTATGCGCGCATTGTGTTTTTCCTCTGAGGTTTTCTGATACCTTGGTACCATTTGAGCAGCAGGTGAAATTTCATTTAGAGGTGGAGAAAGAAAAGTAAGAGATTTTTCTTCCATATTCTATAATAGAGAGCTTTGCTGAGCTGGGCTACCCCTTTAGGATATCATCATCATACTTTCTCTATGCACAAAGCAAAATCTCTCATGTTTTTACATTTTGGTGCAAAGAAAATTTCTTTTTTTTGTGTAAAAACTCATTTAGCTTAAAGTTTTTCTCATTTTTTTTTCCAGTTTACTTTTTATTTGCACTTTTTCCAACCCTTTTAAATCAGAAAAAAAAAAAAAAATCTTGTTTGGCCAACTACTAAAGCTTCCTTATTTTTTTTTTCAGTTTAGCCAGTGTTGTTTGCCCCTTTTTTTCCATTTTTGTTTTTATTGGTTTAAGCCAAGAGATAAGTTCTAGTTTAACTCAATTTAGTTTATTGCATTGCATTCCACAGAGTGAGAGTTATACGGTTATACGTTGGGGCAAAAGTTTTCAAATAGACTAAGAGTTTCTTGGTTGAGGTAGGTAGGTACTATAGTTGTAGTAGTAGTACTAGTAGTAGGATTGGACAAGATTATATCAGAGTTATTACTTAAAGTGGAGAACGTTTACAGTACTTAAAAGGTAATTACTTCAGGCGGTGAACTCACGCGCAAATTAAGGTGGATTTTTCAAATGAAACTAGATTTTCTTTAAGGCATCTAATTTTTTTTTATGATGTTTACTAAATCCTTGAGAAATTTCTTCATTCTTAAAGGCAAGATAATTTTTAAAGAAATTACAAAGTGCTTTTTTTTTCTATCTGCTATGAAGGTATTTATAGAAGAAAAATGAAAGAATGGTTGAATTAGAGATTTACTCTGGCTTTTGAATCGATTATAAAAAAGAATGAAAACTGTAGACGTTAGATGGGATGCGAATTGTTTTTTTTTTCTTTCTTTAAATTCTTTGGGTTTGGGTACGAACTTCAACAGCGCCTACAAATGGATTTTCCCTTCAAGGTCATTATCATATTTTATTTGGTGATTCGGAGCCCAGCTAA
Organism: Dioctria rufipes; assembly: GCA_963924295.1. Lineage (NCBI taxonomy): Eukaryota > Metazoa > Arthropoda > Insecta > Diptera > Asilidae > Dioctria > Dioctria rufipes. Next base: position 27,339,126 of record OZ002744.1, on the reverse strand, counting down.
AATTGATAGTCAAACTAGAGTATTTTGTTAAGATCTAGATGAATTTTTACCGCTATAACTACGATTACATCAAATTCAAAGTAAAATTACAAATTTTTTATGTAATTTTGCATAGTTTAAGTTAAGATTTAGTTATTTGTCGTGTGGAATGGTATATTAACGAGTTTTCCAATAAGAGGTGTTATTTTGATATTCAAAGAAAAATGCCATTTTTTGAGATAAATGATCGGATCTTTATTTCATTATAAAGAGGAAGGTATGCAGTTAATAATGGAAAATAACATCAGCCAAATGACCACCACGACCACGCCTACAGGACCATATCCTTTTCATGAAATTTTCCTCGATAGCCTCACGAATTCCATCTTTGAGGTCTTGAATAGACGCTGGGCTGTTGGCGTAGACCTTCTCTTTCACGTGGCCCCAAAGGAAGAAGTCGCAAGGTGTTAAGTCACAAGATCTCGGTGGCCAATTGTGATCACCTCTTCGAGAGATAACACGGTCCGGAAACTTTTCCCGTAAAAGATCAATGGTTTCGTTGCTTGTATGGCACGTAGCGCCGTCTTGTTGAAAGTAAACGTTGTCCAGATCAATACCATCCAATTCCGGCCATAAAAAATCATTAATCATCTCTCGATAGCGCAATCCATCCACCGTAACTGTTGCTCCAGCCTCATTTTCGAAAAAGTAAGATCCAATGACCCCGCGGGACCATAAACCGCACCAAACAGTCACACGTTGAGGATAGAGAGGCTTTTCAACAATAACTCTTGGGTTTTCCGAGCCCCAGATGCGACAATTTTGCTTGTTGACGAAGCCATCGAGGTGGAAATGGGCCTCATCACTCAAGATGAGTTTTCGATGGAATTCCGGATCATTTTCATGCATTTCAAGCACCCAATCAGCAAAGACTCGACGTTGTTGATGATCGGCCGGCTTGAGTTCTTGAGTTAACTGAACTTTATAAGCCTTAAGACCCAAATCTTTATGCAAAATACGGTGTAATGACGTTTGTGGAATGCCTAATTCCAAAGAACGACGAGGAATGGACAAACCTGCGTTTTCTTCAACACTTTCGGCTACAGCAGCAATATTCGCGGCTGTTCTTGAGCGACGTGCACGGGTTTTATTCTTCACATCACTAACTTGTCCCGACAGCTCGAATTTTTCTACCAATTTTTGTATTGCGGTCCGACAAGGTGCTTCACGACGACCCAAAAATGTTCGAGTTTTACGAACCGTCTCGTTCCATTTTTATAAATGGCGTAGTTTCTACTTGTCAAATTTCAAAAAATCCAAAAGTGACATCTACCGAAATAGCGGGCTAATTAAAATAACACCTCTTATTGGAAAACCCTTTACATCGTACCATATGGACTGATAAGTTTCCAGAATCGGATACTAAATGGCATCGTATACCAAAATCAATCATATGTTCATTTAAGGCTCAACTTTCAAATATTATGACATTTCGACTACAGCCTCGTTATTTATTGTCGGTTGAGCGGCGCTAATTTTTTCATTGTGAAAAAAATGTAAATAAAACTTTGGGGACTACTGCCCCATCGAAAAAAAAACCGTGTACGATTGGTATAATGGATTTAAACGTGGTCATAAGAGGACTAAAGATGTTGGACGTTTGGGGCGTCCGATTGAGGTGACAACTTCAGCAAACATCCAAAAAATCCACCGTATGGTTATGGATGACTACAAAGTGGGCATGTCAAAAGAGCACGTGTGCAACATTTTTCATGAGTACTTGCAAATGAAAAAGCTGTGTGCGCGTCGGGTACTGAGTATGCTCACAATTGGCCAAAAACAACATCGTATTGATGATTCCGGGAGCAATCTGCCGATGTTTAGGCTTAACCCAAAGGAATTTTTGGGGTCGATTCATAATAATAGACGAAACATGAATCCACTACTACTACACTGGGTACGCTTGTAACATTTCGACTTAAATATCTTGTAAAAACCTTGATATGCCAGCTAGATTAAAACTGATTACTGTTCCATAAATCGTATTTATTTGGCTAAAAACTGGTAATACTTATGTTCTCTCTAACTACGATTAGGCTTCACTAGAGACGTAAAAAAAGGTAAAAGATAAAATGTAACAACTGACCCCATCATCATGATGATTGTAACAAGGGGTCGGGTCGAATGTAACAATCATAAAAAACTTAAAAATTAGTAGAAAAATAATGTTTATTAGTATAAAATTATTATCAGTCAACTTTAAGATAATTACAGCTCTTCGGAACTACAATTTTGGGCTTTGTAACTTAGATAACTAAAAATAAAGCCTTCAACTTTAATAAAACACAAAGAAAATAACTTTTTCGAAGCTAAACAAAAACTTGATGACTATGATTAGTCGATATTACAATTATGCCAAATATAATACCGAACTCCAGCAGTACACGACTCATGAGCCCAGTTCTTACAAGATACAAGAAATGATACAACCGTCCCCAAACACTGTTTCTCGATATTATTATATATATAAAAAAAAAATGGATATTGATAGAAAACCTAACCATTAATATATTTATTCTACAATGTCCAACTATTGTTAGAAAGTTATGCACATAATGTACAGTAAAAGAAGAAAATAAAAAATAGTACAAGATCGAATATTTATTTTTAGTCGTAAGAAAACAAAAATTCCTCCTGGAGACATCCAGTACACGTGGCGCAATACGAACGACTACTGATAAAGTTCGTACACGCAAGGACTTCACCCCACCCATATTGTGAGTTACACAATCTTGAGCGGTTGCTGAGTTACAACCGCACTCAGTCTACTCTACTCTTTCGCCAGTATGCCATCATATAATGATAAGCTTCCAAATGGTATTACAATTGAGATTTATCGAGAGACAATTGACAATATTGTCCATCAATAAATAGCCTCCAAATTATCACAACTCAATAGATACCGTCATACCTGAAGTTTAGACGCCTATAAATAAGTGCAGAAAATATACACAAAAGAGTAACGGCCCAAGAAGAGAACCTTGTGGTACAACATATATGGTCAATTCGTTCCTATCACTTGTATACTCTCTTTAGAAATGCTTTTCTACGGGTTTTTTGAATTTCTAGCGAATTCGGCTATCTGTCGTTCTTGGTCAGGAGTTACATCACGATGAAGTTTACCGTATTTGGTTTACATCTTATGTTATCCTTGCAGATTGATGATGGAGTTAGCGGGTTTCTTGTTATTGGGGCCAGTCTGGGAACTCATATTCCTCATAAAAAAATCAATGTCTCTTTTAGACATGAAATTTTATACCCGTCCGTCCGATCATGTTTCTTGATGATTGATTTTTTTTTTGTTAGGCCAGCAATAATAATTATCCTCTCATATTTTGGTGACTAGCTAGCAAAACTGAACCTAGATGCATTGGTGAAAAATATACCAAAGTCATTTCTGTGGTATTTTGTTGATGACCTATCAGAGTATATAAAGGATGCTTTATACGTGCAAATATGTACATATATGGTTAATATGTCAGTAAGGTTAAGATTAATGTTAAGAGAAGGGGCGACTAGGCCACTAGGATTAGGCGAACACCAGATTTGATCTATTATACAACAGAAAAGTCATGAAGCTTTTTAGAAAAAAGTTAACTATTTTTAAGAAAGTGATAACTATTGCACCGCGAAGCCTGCAATTGTCGAAGACAGCAATGAATAAGGGGTTTTGTATAGGCAGGAACCAATAATCTTTCTTTTGAAGACCTCATGACTTTTCTCTTGTTCAATTTGGCTTCTATCGCCTAGGGATTTATTACCTAAGCCCTAAAGTAAATACGTGGTATTTAGCCTCATATCATTCATACTCAGAATTTATACTGAGATTATATATGAAATTGGCTAAACATTTTTTTTCTGGCGTCTACGGCAGGCAGGAACTAGCTGTACTGAAGAGTACTGGTTCCTGCTGATACGAAACGCCTCATTCAATTCTATTGATGTAGTGTGTCTTCCCCGAAAGTGGTTAGGCAAAATTGAATCTAGATTATTGACCTTGGAGTTAGATTATAAACCTTATTTGGAGAGATAAATGTTTCTCCGGTGATTTGCAATCTTAACACTGCAAGTGCGGGACACAATATGCTTCGAGGCTTCTTCTTCCTCTTAGCATAGTCAGCACAGATCGGTATCGGATTTGCCTATCTTCTTAAAAAAATAACGGAAGGGGTCATGTTCAGTGACTGCATTAGTAAATAGCCTGAGTGACTGTCTGTTAAAATCAATTACTATGCGTATCTGGTAAGGAGAGGGGGTGAAGAATTTTTTCGTATGCCTTATACCAGGCGCACTACGCCAGAGAAGATCCAGTTGCCTGTTTTCCTAATTTTGCAGTTCCCCCTGAAGGGCTTTTTTGGTAGGCCAACTGTTGGGTAGGGACCAGTATATGCACTACCGGCTCTAGTTTTCACTTTTTTATTACCGTTCCATTCTATAGCAAATGGAAGGTGAGACACAAAGAGGAATGGTAATAAGTGAATAACTTTCATAATAGATGGCGCCCAAATCGCAAGAATAATATAATTTTTGACATTTTTCATCTAAATTTGGGTACAAACACAAGTTTGATCTGTCAAAAAGAAAATTTGGAAAAGTTTTTGTAGGTTTATTCTGTGTGCTGATAAAGCACCATATTTTGTGTGATAACGTATAATGAAACTGAAGATAAAATATAAAAAAAATATTATAGGCAATTTGCTCCGCATGTAGTAGTCATTGTGGTCGGTTGTACTACAACCATGAATGATGCCAATCACTCAGGACAAATTCGGGATAAAATCAACGATATTCTGTTGCACGAGTGAAGTTACATGAGATACCTAAAATGTCAGCCATGTGCGACGAAAATAATTAGACATGAAAAAGCAATTGGCAAGATGAATGCCGTGTTTGATCATAATTGACCAAAATCAGAATTTTGCAACCATTTCGAAAAAGTGTTCGACATAATTCATACGCAATCCAAATGAGTGTTTGTGATGTTATGCAACCATCGCTGAAACATAGATTAATTATTACACTCTATAAAAGAAAAAAATAAAGGTAAAACAGACTATTTATTCTGGGCAACTTCTCCGATGAAGGAAAAAAAAAAAAACGGTTCCATCATCGGCTGAGACCAAAAAATCTTTTTTATGTGAGATTCGCATGGCATAATCTTTATCGCCCTGACAAATATTCCATCTCAGTCGGCTCCCCTCTTGGTAATTCAGACCACTGTCTAATCACGGCTCAATTTATCACCTCAACTCTGCGCCGCCCTACTTCTCCACCTACAAGTAGGCTTCTCTGGCACTATAAGAACGCTGATTGGGAAAGTCTCAATCAGTATCTTAGAGATATAGATTGGTCGGTCTGTTTTGCTTCGAGGGATGCTGATGAATGCACATTAGAACTTAGTAACATACTAAGTCTAGGCATGCGTGAATATATTCCGTATTCTTACAGCAGATCTCAACAACAGCAAAATCGCTCTCGGTTTAACGATAAGTGCAACCAAGCTATAAAAGCGAAAGAGTCTGCTTTTCGCGCCTATCAAGTGCATCCTTGTCCAGAACTGAAAGGAATCTACAAGACTGCACGGAACACCTGCAAGTCCATTATCCAGAGAGAAAAATTTCTTTTTGAGCAGAATGTTAGACAAAGAATTTTGGCAAGCCGCAAAGGTAGTAAAGGTTTCTGGTCCCTGGTCAAAACCATCAGGAACAACTTCAGCAGTTCCTCTATACCTTCACTACTTAATAATGGTGAAGTGGTTGTTGACTCCCTGGATAAAGCTAATATTTTGGCTGCTAGATTCGCATCAAATTCTTTTCTTCCACCCACTTCACAGGCACCTGTCGTGCATCCCCCGTGCGGATGTGTACAAGAGCCAATACACATCCGTACGAGGGATGTGTTCAAGGTCCTTAAAGGAATCAACGTCTCTAAAGCCGCAGGCCCTGATGGTTTCTCGCCCCTATTAATTAAAAGCTGTGCCTCATCCTTGGCTAAACCTCTGCGCAAACTATTCTACACTAGGACACTATTCGACAGGAAAATTTCCAACTGCTTGGAAATTAGCTCACGTTCAGCCTATTCCCAAGAAAGGAGAGGGTAGCGATCCCTCAAATTATCGACCAATTGCAATCACTTCGATTCTTTCAAAGGTTTTTGAATCTATCATTAACTCCAAATTAATGAAGTATCTGGAAACCAAACAGCTCATCAACGATCGCCAATACGGCTTCCGGCACGGACGCTCATCTGGAGACTTGCTGACTTTTCTTACGGAACGTTGGAATCGTAGTCTTTACAATTTTGGTGAGTCCAAAATCGTTGCTCCAGATATTTCAAAGGCCTTTGATAGAGTCTGGCATTCAGCCCTTTTAGCCAAACTCAAAGCACTTGGTCTTTCCCCTCCTCTTCTATTATGGATTGAAAGTTTTTTATCTAGTCGCCAAATACGTGTTGTATTAGATGGCGTTATATCTGATCCTCATCCTATTAATGCCGGTGTCCCCCAGGGCTCTGTTATTTCTCCGACTCTATTTCTAATCTTCATTAATGATCTGCTTTCCCTTACTTTCAATCCTATCCATAGCTTTGCTGATGACAGTACCCTTGATTTCGCATACTCCTTTGACACCCTTGCGGATTCCAGAGGGAATTAACCTTTTGTGATTTCATTCTCTTTGAAAACATGGAGAAATGTGACTGGGTGGAAAAAAAATACTTGAATCGAACCCTAATTTTGGAGTTTGAAAATCCGTATTTTTTGGAAGCATGTGGGAAAAGTGCATCGAGCTACAATTTTTTTTTTTTTTTTTTTATGGGCATAAAAGCCTGTCGAGTTGTTTCTCTAAATTCCATAATTGCGATGCTGTGTCAGAAATAATTCAGTTCTTTTTATAGGAGAGCATTCCCAGTTCTCAGGTTGTCTAATACAATCCTGTTTTTGGTACAGAGTACTTGCCATTTTCCCTCACTTGTTAGTTACTTCCGAAAAAAAACATCAACACTACAATAGGAGGTCGATGTAGAACTTGCTAACATAGTTACCAGATGTTCTACTGCAATGAGTTTCCCAGCAAACATGGCGAAACGCAGAAGATTTTACTTTCTTATTACCTGGACGATAAAATATCTCGCGGATGATAATCATATTCGTATTGCATTCTTAGCTTCCAACGGGAGAAACTGTTACCCCGAAGGCAAAACTTCTTGAACAAACGAATGCGTATCCTCTACGCGATACGTTGAAGTAATTTGCCAACATCTCTTCCTGGCGAGTTATTTTCATATCATTAATAAGTAACGTATTCGTTTCTTCAAGATGATTCGCTTTCTTATCGTCTCAAATCTTTCAAGAATTGTCGAAATAAATCCTTTGGAATTTGTAGTAAGGAATTTAAGAAGATATTTCTTTAAAGTAAGTATATATTTATTTAATTAATTTTTTTTTTTTTAATATGAATTGGTGGAATTAAAATCACTAGTGAACTAACAAATTAATTACTGTCATGGAATCTAATGACACGTTGTTCCAAATGATAAACTCGTGTATCATAGAGATGACAAATAAACGAAACTATTGTCCTTTTGCTTCCACATTTAAAATCAGTAAACTAAATTGTTTGTAATTTCATCTTCTTTTCGTCTACGCAAGACAAGGAAGAAATCATTTCATAGTATATGCTTTAATTTCGTGTGGAAGATATTTTGGCAGTATCATCCACATATCGCCCGGAAGATTTTTCATCCAAATATTTGCTGGGTTTACTTAAATTTTAAAAATTACACCAACCAGCTATCAGTTGCTCCTTTTCGAGACATTTGTTTTACCATTTCTCGCCTACTCTTGTTTTTGGGTTTCCTCTCTCTGTAAAACTTTCTTTTCTTTTTTAATCTTATCTCAAATTTTCCTTGATTCTAATCATAATTATTATGACATCAAAAAATCCATAGTTAATGGTGTAACATCTGGCAATCAGGCCAGTTTATTCAAAAATTTAATATTAAATTATGACAACTGCTCCGACATCATTCAGTTACTGCAAAAACATGTAAACTGCATTGCAAAAGTCACCTCTAATTGTATATCCCGACCCGGAGGACATATAACATGACATTTTCCATTTAAATGAAATTTGAAATTACAATAGCCAATGGCCGGCGGGTGATATCGCGCCAACATAAATTCACTGGACAAACAGGCATTAACATTGCAGGACTCGATTAAATCTTCCTGCCACAATACGATTATTTAGTATTCAACGTGTGCTCTTTGGGCATTAATCGGATGCACTCATCCATTTGCATTTGCATATTAATTGTACGGCAATGAGACGCATCACTGTATGGAGGGATGAATCAAGTGTTAGATTCTAGGGTCCAGGTGTAATTTTGCGGTTGTTTCATTCCGTATGTATAAATCTGTCCATTTTACAACTTCGATGCAAAGTACCTAATTAGAATCGATATACTCTGGTGGTGGTGATCTTACGAGAAATTGCTATGATTCAAAACGCATTTACCTATTTGCGGTTGTAAATCGATATCCTTTTGTGTATCGATGCGTATGGCGTATGGACAGCACATATGGGGAACGGATATGGGACACCACACCAAGTAGTAGGTACCTACAAACACTGCTATTATAATCTGCCAGCAGACAATAATTATGTTCCCTTCGATCCCCAGTGCAGTAGAACACTATTCGGGATACTGTAATCACTCATAAATTTAGGTTTATAGCACAAGTCATAAGGCACGGTCTCCACATGGACATCAGAAGTCCATTAGGGGTTAATCCGGTATTGAATTTTATATGGCGTTTGGTTAGTCTCAGATTTCGTTATTTTTGATGGCCAGAGCTGATGTTGGCTTGATGAAGCACTTTGTGCTTTCAGTTTTCAGTAAATAAATATAGAATTGGAGCCGGTTAGTGATACACGAGGGGGGGGGGGGGGGAGGATGTCAAGTATCATAGCATGAAATGGATGTTCATCCAGATTTATAACTTAATAAAATTTGTGCGATATTACGGAAATTCCTCAATTTTATAGCAAATCACAGTGAATCGGTGTGGGTGATCTCATATAATTTCTCTGTCTTATTTTATTTGGGGCGTACTGTTGTAAATATGTCTAACCTCAAATTAAACATAAAATTAAAACTAGAGAAAACACTTTTGTATATCTCCTTTCAGATTTAATTTTTGTTTAATGATGCCCTTTGGGGGATAGAAATTACGTGCGTTGTTATCTTTTATTCAAATGATTTTCACTGTGGTAATATTCCTTAGGGGGGGCTATGTTTGCATGCTATTTTTGCATGTGTTTATGTTATTTATCTTCAATTTGTAGGAAATTAAGTATGTAAAAGAGGGAATAAATTTTAGGGGTCAATTGTTTTGATATGTACCGACCTCGTAGAAAGGAGCTGTTTCTTTGGACTTGATAAATAAATTTTCTGCTTTGGGGGAGTGAATACGCACGCAATAGAGGGATTAATTGTTTTTTTTCTTCAAATTATATATATAGGTAGTAATATAGCTTTAGTTTCAGTAATTTGTTTAGCAATAACTCTCATACTCTTACCTTGGTTCACATTCATACAGGAACTTGGAAAGGACTGCTATTAAAGGGGTATTTCTATAGTTCTGTATAATATCGTCTCATGGTGCATTCCAAGAATATTCGTGATTGCCATGAAGGATATCTATGAGCGATAAATTGTATACTAAAATCACTTTCTTTCAAATTCAGGTTAAAATTTTACTTTTTTGATCTATCTGAATTATGGTTTTGTTATTTCTCCTACCCACTTGCGGTTTTAGATAGGGGTCTGAGTTTGCAAATACTAATCAACTTGATATATTGCTCGGTTGTAATGTAGAAATGCCTAGCCTACCTCACTTAAACCTTCAGTATCCATTGTGCCCCTTGCCCTCAGGGAATAGCTTTTAAAACCGTCTTAGATCCATCTTGTTTCCTGTAGGAATCTGAAGATACATCTGAACTCTTTCCTTTGGAGTTCCCCCAGACTTGAAAAGAACTAGCTACCTAAGAGCCTACCTCTTTTATTGAACAGAGTGAGGCACTCGTTAAGTACTTGTTGGATGAATTCGATGGGCTCCGAATCTTTAAAGCTCCTACAGAAATCGTTCGCCGCTATTCCCAGTAATATTCCGGTTTGTACCCCGGTTCAAGTGGAATCGGGAATCTAGGTACTCGATTCCAAATTTACTCGAGTACCCGATTCCAGGTTACCCGGGTATCCGGATATAATCGATTCCAGATATGCCGGTATCCAGGCTCTTAATTTTATAATACTCCGGTACATTAATGAATTCGTGAATTCAATCATAATAAAAGAATTTAATTCTGTTAACCGAATCGCGCTTTCCATAATTTTCCATATAAATTAACCAAATTAATTTTTTAATAGCCGATTCCTCACTACCCGATTTTAAAGAATCGATTCCTAACAACCCAATTCCAAAGAATCGACTCCTGCCAGTGAAATCTGGGTACCCGGATAAGAACTGGGTACCTTGAAAACGTGGGGTTTAAGGAGCATTAATTCCCAGTCTTCTAGCATGGTCTCATATCGACCAGTGACCCATAATGATCCCCACTAGATAACTGGTATTTTTTTTACTGCCATTAAGCAGTTCTCTCTTGTCCACCTCCTGTCACAATTGCTTCGGAGTACGGCAGGTTTCTCTGTTCATCTACCGGAGGCTTGCCTTTTGATAGGCGTCCCTGATGATCTCCTCTTTCAAAGCTCAGATTGCGATTCTCACATAAGCTACCGCTGCGGAGCTATCCACTTCAGAGCCCTTTTTGCCCAATTTACCAGTCATCTCGTTGGGATATCACTGTGGCCACGTACCCAGCATAGGGTCACCTTATGCTGTGTAGTCTGTTCCTCAAGTCTGGTCTTGTATAACTGCATCAATTTTCATTTTACCAGCACAGCATCCAGCGCCTTGATGGCTGCCTGGTTGTAAGTGTATATGGAAATGTGACGTGTGGACTTTGTGATCTCTTTGCACGTACCTAGTTTTAGGTGGTTGATATATTATCACACACCTAGTTGCGAAAATCTTGTTATTCATTACTTCAACAAAACTAATCCCCTTAAGTCAGGGCTTGAACCTTTACTCCCAAATGAAGGGAAAAATTTGTTAAAGTGATTCTTACTTCTTTATGTCCATTTATAGGTTGATGAACTTTGGAATGATCAACGACATGATCATAACAACCTCCGATTTCATACAGAATATCATGAGTATATATTCCACAATTACTATGGTGCCAAACCTTTTGGTAAAATAATAATCTTTGCGCTCATGAGGAAAAGGAAAGTTTTTTTAGAAGTTCTATCTCCGGAGGAGATAGTAGTGTAATTCGAAAAGAAGGTGTAATAATCTAGGTATTAGCTTAAACAGGACACTCATTTAGATTTTTCATTTAAAAAGAGTGTTTGAGAAAGATATAGTAGCTACATTGACTCTTCGACAGGAATTAGGGGTACAAACCAAAAAAGACCCTTTGTTTATATATTTATATTTCTTACAAGGCTCATGGACAAATAAACGCTATTCGTCTAGTGTTATAGTCATAAAACAAATCGAGTTCACCTAGATTGAAATAAGACTGCAAAAGGCAAATCTTCGTAAACCAGGCTATCTGGATGGCTACTTCAAAATTCTTAAAAAAATCATAGAGGAAATGATGGGTAATTCAAACATGAATATTATGCCAAAACGGAGCCTTCAAGTTGGTCTTAGAGGAGCATTCTGTTGACTTAGGCGCCTTGTACGTGTTTGTTGTCACCATAAAAGTTATCTATCGGTACAAATCAGAGACTTTTTCCGAAGACAGAATCGAGGTATCCTGTGGAAATTTTTCAGGGCTGAAAAAAAGTTTAAAAGGACAAAGACACTTCTTATGGCCGGCAAGATAAAACTGAAGCGCTTATAACAGGTTTATTAACTGGGTATGACCTACTTAGATGCCAATGTTAGAAAATGAGACTTGGCTGGTTGTGCATGGATGACGATGAAAACAGCCGAACATATAATTTATGACGAAACAGACGAATATGTTTTTTATGACTGCTTCTCTCTCTCTCTCTCTTTCTCTCTCTCTCTTTATCTATCTCTCTTTATCTATATCTTTTATCTATCTCTCTATCTCTCTTTCTCTCTCCCTCTCTCTGTCTCGCTCTCTCTCGATCACGCTCTCTCTCAATCTCGCTCTCTCTCGATCTCGCTCTCTCTCGATCTCTCGGTCTCTCTCGATCTCTCGATCTCTCGCTTACTCTCGATCTCTCGCTCTCTCTCGATCTCTCGCTCTCTCGCTCTCTCTCTCTCTCTCTCTCTCTCTCTCTCTCTCTCTCTCTCTCTATTTGGCCGCATAACGCCTTTGGTGGTTAATGTCACAAAAATACAGTGGAAGCTTCTTAGTCTGTATCTAGTGTTCGGCACGTCTAAGGCTTTTCGTAGAATCTCAAAATATTTATAAAAGAAGGACACGGAGAAGATTAGTCGAAGGTACTACGACACGATGATAATTAATAAGAAGTTGTCAAAACATATAAAAATGAGCACGTTTGTGGCAATAGGACCGCTCTATGAAGCGCTCTGAAAACGCGATTGTTTCTTCATCTACTTAGTCGAAGAAGAAAAGGCTTGAATGTTTCTGATTTCGACACAGTTCATAGACTGCAGGATAGATACAGGCTTGGGGACTTATAGCGGTGATTGTTGCTAAGATGATTAACTCTTCTTGGTCACTGTGGGTCAAATTGACCTGTGCCGCATAAAGAGGCATCTTTCGCTATAATCCAGTGCATGCTCTTTGATTCACTTATCACATTGCTGATAAATGTGCAGTTCATGTGTAACGCATAATCAATCGGAATGACTGCTACTTCTATATTAAAATAGCGTGAGCATAACCTTGCTGCACTCTGGTGCTCCTGCATATTATGTGTTCGCATGTTAAGTCGCTTGGTGCATGGGAAAGAATATTTGAATTAGCAAAGGTTAGTGGTGTCTGGGTATCACAGAGTTTGTACCACTCTGTGGTCTTCAGATTTTAGCTTAATCTACTGCTTTGGTTATGCTGACCCAAGCGGAGGTCGGGCGTAGTACTAGGGATAGGATTTGATCAGACATTAATTGCACTTGTGCTGGAAGAGGAAAATGTTGTGATTCTATGCCATTTCTAACCTAAGTTTCGAGAGTATGGATTTTGCCTGAAAATTCTGTTAGCTTACCTTGCCCATGAGAATCCTGTGAATATTGCGACCAAGCGTAATACTACATTAAAAAAAAAACAATTCTTTTACCTTTAAAGTAATTTTGCCCCTTACAGTCTTCCTTATCACGTGACTCTGGTATTTTTTTTTTCCTCATTCACTTTTCAAACATCATTTCATCTAAAGAGTTCCTATTGTTTTAGATTTATCCATGCTCATAAAATATCTTCCGCTCATCTTTCATGTCTATTAGTTCATCCTCCAGGGATAAGTGCGGAGATGAACCTTCATCATACATCCGCGATAATACTATCAAGGGATTTTCTTATAAATGCACTGCAGTTTAGTGAATTACGTTGACAGAAATATCCGGCGGAGTGCTTTCACACCATAGTTGCGTGTGAGAGGAAGTTAAAATGTTGTGAATTCCGGAGAGCCTCTAGATTCCGGAAGTCCCTTTCGACATTTCTCTGTGTCTGTCTGCTGTGCTCCGTGAAACAGAATTGCGAGCTAATTAAAAGTATCCGCTAAGCAATTTGCTATGGCAATTCTTTTCTATCTTATTTTTTTTTCTTCTTTATTTTGTTTATTTTTTTTTTGTGAAGGGCGCGATATTATATGGCTCGTGGACGCTCACTCTAACTACTTTGTCGATTTATTCATGGGGACGGAAATGAAATGCTCTGTAAAAGACAGGATTATTCTTTGAAGGATTAATTTCTTTAGCGTAGCTTGTTTGTGATTCGTTATGAGTTCGTGTCTGTATATATATTTGAGGGCAGTAAATGAATGTGAATGTCGTTGAATGATAAAAACAATCGATTTTATAATATTTTTGCTTTTATGGGTTACGTTTACATATACGTGACTTTCTGTCATAACTTAATTGCCACTCTTAAGGATGCCTTTGTAATTAGGTATTCTAAATGCAATGAAATAATTATGTCCAGTAAAAATAAGTTATCAAGATTGATTTGTACACTTAAATGATTTTTGGATTTTTTTTTTGCTGGATTAATTAATATTTGTGTGTGTGTTGAACTTAAGCAATTGTTAAAGTTGGGTCTCCAGTTTATCCGTTAACAACAACTAGAATAATATGCTAGATTTTTGTGTGTGTATGAGACCTCCACATAGCCTGTGCATCTAATTCTCTTTTATCCGTTCGTATCCGAAGCTCTGTTTCGGGTTCTATTGGAAGTAGCTACCTTAATGCTAATAATGCAGCTGTCATCTGTTGTTTATAAGGTAAAGCGAGTCATGTTGGCCTGTTGGTTGTTGTTTGAGATGTTTTCGGGTTTACGTCTTTGCTTATGGTGAAAGCATTTGAGTTATGTTCTAAACCTTACAAATGTTGACTGTCTCCTAAAGAATTTATTCCAATTGTTGTTGATGTTGACAGATTGCGGGGGGGGGGTTGATGGAGTGGGGATATATAATGCAGAGTACGAATAGGCGATGGGAAATGTTGCATTCGTGGGTTCGATTTAATTTTCTCTAAAAACTGGAAGGATTTGTATTATGGCCAAATGGCCTTACAATCTCCATTGATTTACTCGAATTAAGGCCAGGTAGGCCTACTAAGTGCTTTATTTTGTCTCTGGACAGTTGTTTACGAGTGAATTTAGATAATATTATAATATTACCGGTTTGTGGCAGCTCTTATCGGGCCCGCAAGCAGTCATATCAAGCGGTTGTATAGCTTGTGGTAGCAATGCGACAAAAGCGCAAACTTTGTAACACCATAGTCCTTGAAAAAAATCGACCCGTGATTATTGAGCACCTGAAAAATATTTTTGCCAATATTGATGATCTAATGTAGCAGAGGTTTTGTCTTTTTCTTCATTCCTCTCCGAACATAGGGCAACAACACAAAGCCTATTCATCTGGTTGTTATCCGATTTTTCGAATCGATTAGCGAATTTAGAGTGCAGGTAAAAATGTTGAGTTCCTTTAAACAACTTTGTTTAATCTCTTGCAAGATCTTCTTTAAACTTACGATTTCTTAAGGAAAATATATCACCATGTTGATAGGCCTTCGGCAGTACCATGGTCGGGTTCAGTGGAGCGCAACAAGGGCTGAAGCCCCGGGGGCCTATACAAGAGAGGGGCCTCCACAATCTGATCTTTTAAATTTCATTGGACAAAAAAACGAATTACACCCGTTTTGACAAAGAAAAAAAAAATTCATATTCATCAGGCACTTTTTTTTTAAAAACAATTCAAAGCATATGCCTGAAAAAATTAATGGAATACGCGAAACATAACGAATTCTCTATGAAATAATATGATATTCTTTTCGGAATATGTACCATCTCACACATGTAATGCGCAATGTTAGGTTTAGCGTTCGGTGTTTGATAGTATATGCTTTTACAATAATGCAATAATTGTTCGCTATATAGAAAAAATTCATGCCAAAGGGAATAATGCTGCAAGTATGACTGGCAAATATAAAGGAATACAAGCTCTACTTTTAGAGAACAATAATTTATCAGTGTTGGTAGCATGTTGTGGTCATTCTCTTAATTTGGTTAGAAAGGCAGCTGCTAACTCGTTTACATCAGCTTATTAGTTCTTCGATTTCGTTCAGAATTTATATGTATTTTTTACAGTAAGTACAGAACGATATAGATTTCTGCAGCAGAAATTATCAGAAAAATGAACAAGAGGTTGTACATCTCGAAAAAAAAAAAAATATTAGCGATACTCGCTGGTCTTGCCGAGCTTAAGCCACGAAAACCACTATAGACGGCTGTTCCAAAATTAAAGATGCTCTAATCATCATTTCTTCCAATCGGGAGCAAAAAGGCATCGTGAGAAATGAAGGAAAATTTTTTTTTTTTTTTTTTTTTGTCACAAAATCACGTACCTGCAACATCCCAAAATCTATGGAGTGCCATGGAACGTCGGACCCCAACTGAATTCAGCACAAAGTCCATTCCAGTTTTCACATGGGGAGCTTCTCCAAATATCCTTCAGTCGACTTTCATATGGGAGGCTTTTCCAATGTCCTCCGCTAAAATAGAAAAGACGCATAAGCAAAACGAATATAGAAATGTTACCCACCATCAACCTTTGACTTACCTGTTCCTGGAGATGAGATCTCAGCACCGGCACCGTGGATAGATTAGCAGTCACTCAAAGAAGCCAACTTCTACTCAGGCTCCACAGTCCCACGACGCAGTTGTACTTTCACTGCTTCACTGGATCTGAAAAGAAACAAATAATTAGAAAAACATGAAACCATAGAAAAATAAAAATTTGTATACAATCTCACACATAACCTAGAAAGATAATTTTTAGAATTTACAACAGAAAATAACGTTCAGCATTAGTCAGCAAAATTTTGTTTGTTATATTTAGTTAAAAATTTTCAAATTTAAATACAATTCGTAATTATTAGTAGAAAAGATAAATAAATGAATTGTTATGCTAGATGTCGCTTCGTTAGGATAGTAGGAAAAAATAGAAAAGGAAACAATCATAAAATTGGAAGACTGGAATAGAATTTGCTAGAACTAGAGCTGTCAGAACTGAGCTCGCTCGAAAGGAAAAAAGATCAAAACATTCAAGAGTTAGTCACGAATCTTACAAGCTTAACGTTGTTAAAGATAGAAATAAAGAATACATCACAAAGTAGTGAAGTTTTGCTTTACATTTACACCAGCTATAGATTTGTTGATTTCGGTCCCACTGAGAAGAAATTTTCCTGTACTGAAAAAATATTTCCAGCCCACGGAGAAGCCCTAGCCAGGGAGGCCACTTCGCCTGCTTCACCAGATATGCTGCCCGGTTAAGTTTGCTGTGCCTGCAATACGCATGACTAAGTTGAAGCATACAAAGCAAACACAATTCACCAAGTAGCACATTATAATCTTAAATACAGGTAACAATTTTATTTTTCACCTAAACATTACTCTCCGCATAACAACCCAATCATATTCCGGCGACATAAACGCACATACACACACCCGAATCTAGCTTACGAGGAAAACAAACCAAATCATAACAATGCAACATAATTGCATAACCTGCACTGAGCATAGAATATGCGCGATGAAATTCCACTATACACCAAGTAAATAGATCCGCGAATGCCCTAACGCGATTTCTAATAATCAATCAAATAAACTACTAGGACGCGTATTAAAAAGGAAAATGACAGACGATAAAAATACCCAGAAAAAATCAAACCAGCTGTCAAGTAAGCCCTTCTTACTTTTCGATTACAACTTCCCTGCGAACCTTAGCAGGGTTTCACCATTTGTTATAAAAAAGAAAGTCTGGTACACGTCGGCCAGACACAGAAGAATGTCACAATATTGTTTGAAATTTAAGTTAATTTTCGGAGTAACCACATTAATTTGATTACTACCAGGAGCCAGTTCGCGTATAACTGGTGGCCGGAAATTAGAGCTGCATTTTTTTTACCTCGCCTCGAATTGCGGCCAACAACCAGCTTAGCATCAATTAGTCTGATTTAATGCATTGTATATAAGGAAATATGGAAGGATATACTGCTACAACACCAAATGAAGTATTTTCCGACATTCGACAAGGAAAATTTTCTATTAGAACAGCTAACATTAAATAAAATATTCTCAAAAACATCAGTACAGGATAAATCGTCTGAAAGATATCCGGAGGCGTAGAAAAGTTTGGACAATAAAGTATTTTAAAGGAATCCGAAGAAAAAACTAGTTAAGTGGTGTGAGTCGTTAGCCAAATGTAGGTTTCCATTAAGTCCTTATAGCCTTTTAAGCACAGTTAAAAAAAAAAAAAAAACGGCCATGTGCGAGTCGGACTCGCACATGAAGGGTTCCGTACCATCTTACAAGATTTAAGAACATATGCTTTTTAATTTATTACAATTTTTTATTTTCATTATTTGTTGTTTTAGCAGCTATAGTAAAGGGCTTTCCAATAAGAGGTGTTATTTTGATCTTCAAAGACAAATGCCATTTTTTGAGATAAATGATCGGATCTGTATTTCATTATAAAGAGGAAGGTATGCCGTAAATAATGGAAAATAACATCAGCCAAATGACCACCACGACCACGCCTACAGGACCATATCCTTTTCATGAAATTTTCCATAATTAAATCGCAAAGTGGCTGCCCTATGTCCTCGATAGCCTCACGAAATCCATCTTTGAGGTCCTGAATCGACGCTGGGCTGTTGGCGTAGACCTTCTGTTTCACGTGGCCCCAAAGGAAGAAGTCGCAAGGTGTTAAGTCACAAGATCTCGGTGGCCAATTGTGATCACCTCTTCGAGAGATAACACGGTCCGGAAACTTCTCCCGTAAAAGATCAATGGTTTCGTTGCTTGTATGGCTCGTAGCGCCATCTTGTTGAAAGTAAACGTTGTCCAGATCAATACCATCCAATTACGGCCATAAAAAATCATTAATCATCTGTCAATAGCGCAATCCATTCACCGTAACTGTTGCTCCAGCATCATTTTCGAAAAAGTAAGGTCCAATGACCCCGCGGGACCATAAACCGCACCAAACAGTCACACGTTGAGGATAGAGAGGCTTTTCAACAATAACTCTTGGGTTTTCCGAGCCCCAGATGCGAAAATTTTGTTTGTTGACGAAGCCATCGAGGTGGAAATGGGCCTCATCACTCAAGATGAATTTTCGATGGAATTCCGGATCATTTTCATGCATTTCAAGGACCCAATCAGCAAAGACTCGACGTTGTTGATGATCGGCCGGCTTGAGTTCTTGTGTTAACTGAACTTTATAAGCCTTAAGACCCAAATCTTTATGCAAAATACGGTGTAATGACGTTTGGGTTTTCTTCAACACTTTCGGCTACAGCAGCAATATTGTCGGCTAATCTTGAGCGACGTGCACGGGTTTTATTCTTCACGTCACTAACTTGTCCCGACAGCTCGAATTTTTCTACCAATTTCTGTATTGCGGTCCGACAAGGTGCTTCACGACGACCCAAAAATGTTCGAGTTTTACGAACCGTCTCTGCCACATTTTCACCATTTTTATAGTGAATTTTAATAATTTCAATGCGTTCTTGAATCGTGTGTCGTTCCATTTTTACTAATGGCCTAGTTTCTACTTGTCAAATGTCAAAAAATGACAGCTCCAAATGTGACATCTACCGAAATAGCGGGCTAATTAAAATTACACCTCTTATTGGAAAACCCTTTATTATCCACTCGTTGAAAATTTCAACTGTCTACCCATTACGGTTCATGACATACAGCCGACTGACAGACAGACGGACAGCGGAGGCTTAGTACGGGTACAGAACCTAAAAAATGATCAAGGCGATGGCATGAATACATCCTTTAAAATTGGTGGACCAGATCGAAAATGGTATGACCTTTTCCTGAAATGCAATCCAGAGCTAGCATATTGAATCCCTGAACACCTAATTGAAGCCAGAGATACGTTTCCTGAAGAGGTTATTCGAAAATGGTTAGATGAGCTGCACAATTATATAAAGGAGATAAATGCAGGAGACATATTTGAAGGAACAGTTGTGTTTTCCTACGTATGAGCATTTAAGGATGTTGTCAATAGCCATAACAAAAGCCGAGTTTTTAGTTCGTTCTAAGTCAGGTTAATTACTGAACAAATTCAAAAAACATGCGAGATTTTTTGTTGACGGCCATAAATCCGATTTAACATTGGAGCTATGCAAGGTTTACAGGCAAACGAGATAATTTTGTGCGCACTTCCTCCTAGCACAACACATATGCTACAACCAGCCGATCTTAATGTGTTTAGCTAATGCTTCATCAAAAGAAACGGGAGTGGTTAAGTGATGATCCTTGTTTTAAAGAGATGAGATAGCTGTGGATCTTACACGCATGGAACTCGACGCGATCACTTTACACAATCCAGGATATTGCCAAGATCATTATTTAATGATCTAATCATTAAATTTAGTTTAACCACATGTGACATTCCCTCGAAGTCCGCAAGAGTGTCAAAGAAATAAGCGAAATTAAGGTACTGTCATTCGAAAAACTATGGATGAGATCGGAATTAAGGCAGAGATAATAGAGCCCTGTGGCACACCAGCATTTATAGGGTGAGCTTCAGATGTAACACATCAAATATATCAAAAACTTCCAATCCATAATAAAAATGGACAGAAGAGTCCCACAGCTTCAAGTTTGACTAAAAAGTATGTTGAACTAAATATAGCTTTATTGTCGGCCCTCTTTTGCATATTTTTACTTCCTGCATCACTAAGTCAGTATTTCCCCAAAATCTGGAAAATTGCGCATATGATCTCTATTCCAAGAAAAGCGACTGCAGATACTCCCGCCGACTTCAGACCTATCAGTTTATTTTGTTTCTCTCTAAAGTGCTCGAGAAGCTGTTGCATTGGCAGGCTCAGAAGTACATGCTCCAAAATGATCTTCTTAGTCGATGGCAGTCTCGATTTCGACCTAAACATAGTTGCGAAGGTACTCTCGTGAAAGTTACAACGGGCATCCGCTCAGCTCTTGATAGGCGGGAAGTGGCTACTATGATGCTTCTGGACTTCTCCAAGGCTTTTGATAGTGTCAGCCATAGTAACCTGTTGAGAAAAATGTCCTAAAATTTCGATTTTTCGAACCAAGCTACCCCCATAATAAAGGAATTTCTTCACATTCGCTCGCAGAAGGTTACCTTGGGGCAAAATGATTCCTCCACCTTGCTTCCCCTATCTTGTGGGGTCCCACAGAGTTCCAATCTCGGTCATTTACTGTTCAGAATTTACATAAATGATTTGACCGAGTGTATTCGCGACGTCAACATTCACATATACACGCCGATGACATGCAAATTTATTTAAGTCGTCCTATAGGCTTGATCGAGGATTGTGCTGCTATTCTGAATAGTGACTTGGAAAATATTGTCATCTGGTCCCTGGCAAACAAGCTCAAGTTGAATCCGAGTAAGTCGCAGTGCATTGCTTTTCATTGTGGATCTATTGACCCTACAACACTTCCTACCGTTTCATTGGGCGGTTTTACCTTGCCTTATTTGGATCGAGATCGAAATCTAAAATGAGATGTTGTGACCTCATCAAGTCAAACATAACAAAAGTATATAGCACTCTCCGCCGTCTTTGGCTGTCTGCCAGCTTCATATCTCCTAAGTTCCGTTGTCACCGAGTTAGGTCTCGCATTCTGCAACATTTTACTCATGCCTGTCTTGTCTTTTCCAAGCTTGACTCGCACTGTTCAAGGAAATTGAATGTCAATTTCATCGGCTGTACTAGATTTATCTTTGGAGGAGTACTTTAACTTCGTCTGGCAAGGGCTTAGCCGCGCGCAAACCGTCTTGGACTTACATATTTGTGCTCAGGGAAAACCTCTCTGTTTTTTAAGACGTGCATTAAGTGGTTATAATAAGTATTTCAATTTTGTACAAAAAAAAGGTGTTTTCAACATACTATTACTCACTTAGGCCGCAGAGATTTCCTGCCAGACGATTGTTTTTGACATTTCCTTTAACTTAATACGTATGCATAAATATTTTGGTTATATTTCACACCAAAAATTTACTGCGGGCTCTTGGTCTATGAGTGCATAGTGCAAACTTAACAACCACAAAATCACCACCGCCCAATGTTAGTAACAAAACGGAACTTTATTTAGTGATTTCATTAATTTTGATCAAAAAGCTGCAAAAATCTTCTTTCGTTACACACTACAATGTTCACCTGATCCAAAGGGTTTTAGGTTGCTAATCAATCCAACTTTAGTTTTTTTTTTTCATAATTTTCAACTTCGCCGGTTATGGAACTGGTTGACCTTTCTAAAAACGAAGAATTAACTATCTTTCCTCATCCACTATTTGTATTTAATCTAGCTTTATATTGAAAATTTCCTAATTACCCTATAACAAAGTATGAAATAGCATCTACCATCCTCTCTCTACCCATCCTCTCACTCTTTTTCCTTTACGTAAAGAAATCTTTTCTCCACACCCTCTCTAATCAGAGTCATCCATTAGTCTCGTCTGGAATAGGTGACCTTTAAGAAATGATTAAAACCGGATTAAACCCGTATAAATGGATTACCGGTACCAAAAATTTCATCACAACACTTCTCGTTTTTCCATGGGGTCGTCTAGGACATATATTCGCTTTCGTAAGGCAATGAATCTGCTTCTTATATATATTTATAGTACAGGGAAGGTACGACTCCCTGCTGTGAGAAGCTTATTGTTTTTTTTTTTTTTTTTGTTTCACGTGTAATCTGTATCTCAACACAGAGAAAAATTGCCTTCAGCCTGTAATAGTAACCTAAGCTTAGAGATAAGAAAGGACTTGGCAGCAGCAGCAAAAGGAACATTTTTATTTGACTTATTTTTATTTTTTATTTTTACTTCAGCTACGAAGAGAACTTTTTTCTTCTTCTGCCAATTCTGCATAAACTGCATAAAAATTGTTTGTTTGTTCATTATTGTTTTTCTTTTTTTTTTTTCGGATGGAAAACCTTTAATTATCATTTCAACCTGGAAGTTTTTATGCACGCTACCATTTTATTTGTGTCTACAGACGATTCCAAGCATACACGATTTTGCATAAATTCTTTCTGAACATTTTATTACGTTAAATCCCCATAATTTAAAAACTCAATCTCAACTGCACTGCAATGAAATTACAATCATTACAATAGAAAATCTGAGGTTTACATAAATCAGTATTTTGGTAAGTTCAAAAGGTCTTAGAAAAGAGAAATTTTAAATCCTCAAATCAATTTTATCGTCGCGTCGTCGTTGTCGTCGTCGTAGGTAAATATCTTTAGGCAAATGAAAGTGCAATTTTCACTCCTTAGGTAGTTCATCCTTCTTCTTGTCAGAGACAAATAGAAAAACAATTTTCTATGACAATGCTAATATCACATTGCGCCTGCTACCTAGATTTTTCATCATAGCAGCATTCGCAAGTTCTTTTCTTCTTTCATCCAAATCGATGGGCCAAGAAATCTTCTAAATTATTGCCAGGGATTTGCATGCTTCACTACCATTTGGGAGATGTTCTTATTCCTTAGTTCATTATGCATGGATCACTTATACGACGGGAAGCAATTTTCGGACTGCTATACATCTTGAGCTTCATACAAACTTACATAGGAAGGTATTACTAAACTCTCGGCCTCTCTGATAACACTCTTCTCCCCTATTTTGTCGTCTATTATTTTGTTTTTCTTCTCCTTTATCCCAGTAAGTATTATGCATACAGAAAAAAATCTATGTTGGGAAGAAGAAAAAAAAAAAAAAAAACATTCTCTAGGTGCACATTAAAGCCGATCGGAGAATCCATTATTTTACGTGTAATTATTTGTAATTTTTATGGATTTCTCCTATGTATAGCCTAGAGGCTTCCTCTTATTATTTTCCAAGTGCATTTTTTGTTTGCATCATGAGAAAGAATATCCATCTAAGGTAAGGCAAGAGGTGCTGACAATGATGGACAACCGGATGGATGGACGAACGAACGAACGATGGATGTCGTTGTTTGCTGACATCGAGGCCTCAATCTTCTTACTATATATACAAGCTTTATTCAAGCAGGATCCGGGGGACTATTAATAAAAGGTGTCGCCCTAATGATGAATGGAAAATTTCAGGGGCATGAAATTGTTAATTGCCACCAAGACCTTTGGGTTGTATATAATTTTTCCTACATATATCTAGTTACAATGGACTTCTTAGCAGATAAAAGTGTTGAGTTCAGGATGAATGGGTGGAACCCCGATATACATACTATACAGGATTTCAAAAGAAATTAATTAGAGTGGTTGAAGGATAGTAGTACATATAGTAGTATACCTAGGTACATAATATAGAAACTCTATTTAGGTGAGCGTTTTAATATCGCTAACAGACATGATTGCTAGTGTGATCCTGCTTTAAGGATAATTTATTGTAGGTATATATCGTATCGCGGTAGTGCGTTATTAAAGAGTTGAATAAAAGCAGCATTGCCCATTAAAGGAATAATTATTTTAAAAAAAAGTTTCAACTTGAGAGCATTTACAAATTAATGAAAGCATTGAGGGGTGTTGGATTGAATTTTAAGACGTTGAAAAATTGAAAATTATGTTTTGTTTTTAATTTGTGTGAAAATTATCGTATACTGTAAATTGTGTGTGTGTGTGTAGAGGAAAGGAAATTATCAAACAAATTGAATGCTCACGATATAAAATAAAATTGCTCTTCCATTTAATCGGTCCAATTTTATTGATTCATTTTTAATATCTTCATAATTTTTGAAGAGCTATATAGTATGCATATTCTGTGCATTGATAGTTTGAGACGGCGCATAGTTTATAAAATAACTTTGATTCCACAACATATAACCTTAATTCCATGAATATTTCGTTTTTGCGGCGATGTTGATTGTTTGCTGGGTTTCACCCATGTTTTTCTTCGCTTAGGGTAAGCATAAATGAATCTATTTTTTGTTGATTCAAAAATCAGTTTCTTCTGAATCGTAAGCAACAATTCTTAGACTGTCATTGTCTCCTTCTTTCAAGTCTTTTTTTTTATCCATATACTTCATTCCCATTGTTTTTAACTGTTTACTAACAATGGATTTATTCAATATTTATTAGTTCTGGAAGTTCTGCAAGTGTTGGGTTTGAATCTTCCTGAAGTAATGCTTTCAGTTCTTCTTTTTATATTTTTTGCCCTCACCAGTGCGTTCTTCGTTTTTTACATTGAAATAATCATTTCGCAATCATCGTTGACACCATAAAAAAAAAATCAAGAAGACTTTTCGTAGAAAAATGTTATCAATTGAAAAAATTAATAACAAAAAAGATTATTTGCTAAAACTGCAACTGCAACTGATCAAAGTGTAAAAGGTGTTTCGTATCAGCAAGAACTTAATACTCTTCAGTACGGCTGGTACTTGCTTGCCGTATACGCCTGGAAAAAAGCTAAGTTGACCTCACATATATTTTTTTTGATATCAATTTTTTTTGAAATTGATAACATTTCTTACTAAAAGTCTTCTTGATTTTTCTGTATGAATTTGTCTATACCGTTTAGGGCTAAACTGCTGAGAGTACAAACTAAATACTAAAGGCCGTATTCACAAAGCAAAATTTAAAAAAAATTCAATTAAAGCTATTCACCAATCACACTTACGGAATCGATTTAATGAAAATTTAATTTTAATTTAATTTTAAGTGAGGGCTTACCCTGTCTTAAATAAATTTAATTTCGATATCAGCTGATTAAAGTATCTTGCAGTCAAATGTCATATTTTTAATAGTTTGAAGAAGCAAGAATTTAGCTGTCTAGATATATTACGATATCAGTGAATAGAACCACGGTTTTTTAGTTTCAAGTGCATTAAAATGTAAATACAAATTAATTTAATCTTAATTACTGCTATGGAAGAAGTAAGACCATCCACATCGAGAGACGATAATGAATCTTCAGATTATTATTATAAATTGTCTCCAGCTATATTTATTTAAAATCCTTTTATTGGTAAAGGCACTTCAAAAAACAATTAAAAGTTACTAAATTGCACATCAAATAGTCTCAACACTTCTACCACAAACAAAAGACACTCCAACAAAGAATAAATAATACATAAAAAGTTCTCTTAACTTTTTATATAATATGTAAATTACATGAACTCTCACGAGAATTGTCACTTGCCAAATTCGGAAATCTTGTAGCTGATAGTCCGAAATGTCCGAAATTGTTTATTTTATTAAGGTTGGTGAATAGCTACAAAAATTTAATTGCGGTCCCTCAATAATAATTAAATTAAAATTGAATTTGTTTAAATAGCTTGGTGAATACGGCCCTTAGTATTTCGCCTCATATAATTCATACTCAGAACAAGCCGTACTGAAGAGTATTAAGTTCTTGTTGATACGAAACTCCTTTTGCACTTTCATCGTTGAAACCAATCTTTACATGTAGTTTTCAATAGAATATGCTCATCGGCAGTTTCTACAAGTAAACAATGAACTTTAACTTAAAATATACCTAACGCCACCTCTTAGAAAACATCGGAAATTGATTTAATTCCAATATATTATTATCTGGCGTTGAGAATGCCATCACATAGGTGGCCTAGACTTATTAGGACTAGAGCTTCGTAGTCCCAGAATACATTTTCACACCGAGTAATCTTGTACTATACTTATTTACCTATCCACTGCGCCCTCCTCGGTTACTCGTGATACATCCTTGTTCTATAGAGAAATGCAAACACGTCGGCTATTTGATTTTGGATTTCCGTCAAGAAAGTCATTGACGATGTTGTTTTTGTCGGTTCACATCACAATATGTGACTAATCGCAATACACGCCCTAATTGTCAAATAAGTACGACTTAGAAAATTGGAAAATTGACTACCACACAGGTGTTATTTGTAGCACCTATAAATCTTTGATTTACCATATATCTACTCCAGAAAGCTTACGTACGTTAACAATAGTAGGGTTTTCGCTTAAATGGAATGTTGTAATACCCTAGTAATATTTACTTAATTTGGTGGTTCGGAGATTACCCCCAGTATTTTTTCAAGACTTAGGAGGGATTACTGTCTTTGGTGACCCAGGATAGTATACCATCCCAGGTAGTCGTGGATTAACTATCACCACGGCTTGGCCTTCTTTTTTTTCTACCTAACTTTCTTTGCAATTTTTTAGATCCTCCCATTACCTCCTATAATCTGCATTTCTACATCATCAACAACAATAACAACAACCGTAATGTCATCTTGGGAGATATAGACAATTTGTAAAGGCTTACAATATATAATACGAATGACAACAATGGATACATTCCGTACTCCTACAGTAGATCTCAACAACAGCAAAATTCGCTCTTGGTTTTACGAAAAGTGCAACCAAGCAATAAAAGTGAAAGCGCCTGTTTTCCACACCTATCAATTCCATCCACGTCCAGAACTAAAAAATGTCTACAAGACTGCTCGGAACACCTGCAAGTCTATTATTAGACAAAGAATCTTGGCAAGCCACGAAGTTATCAAAGGTTTTTGGTGTCTCGTCAAAACTATCAGGAACAACTTCACCAGTTCCTCCATACCTTCACTACTTAAAAATGGTTTAGTGGTAGTTGACTCTTTGGATAAGGCCAATATTTTGGCTGCTAGATTCGTTTAAAATTCTCATCTTCCACTCACTTCACAGATGCCTGTTTTGCATCGCCCGTGTGGATGTATAAAAGAGCTAATATACATCCACACGAGAGATGTGCTTAAGGGTCTTAAGGTGATCGACATCTCTTAAACCGTAGGACATGATAATTTCTCGCCAATGTTAAAGCTAGTCCTAATTCTTGACTCAACATTTGTGCACATTATTCTACTTGTCTTATTCGACAGGAATTTTTCCAAGTTCTTGGAAACTAGCCCATGTTCAGTCTATTGCTAAGAAAGGTGCGGGTAGCGATTTCTCAAATTTTCGACTAATTGCAATTACTTCGATTCTTTCAACGGTTCTTGAATCTATCATTAACTCCAAATTAATGAAATATTTAGAAACTAATCAACAACGATCGCCAATATGACTTCCGAACTGGACGAATATCTGGAAATTTGCTGACTTTTTTTTACGGAACGTTGGAACCGTGGTCTCCACAATTTTGGTGAGTCCAAAATCGTTGCACTGGATATTTCAAAGGCCTTTGATAGAATTTGGAATCCTGCCTTTTTAACCAAAGTTAAAGCGCTTGGTCTCTGCCCACGCCTTTTATTATGGATTGAAAATTTTCTATCTGGTCGCCTAATTCGTGTTGTATAGATTACGTTACATCGAAATCTATCCCTATAAGTACCAGTTTGCCCCAGGGCTCTGTTATTTCTCCGTCTCTCTTTCAATAATGATCTTATTTCCCTTACTTTCAATCCCATCCATAGCTTTGCCGATCACAGTACCCTTGATTTCACTTACTCCTTTGACACTCCTGCGAAGTCCCGACGGAATGCCAGATCTGTCAAATGAGATTGCATGATTAGATCATTGAATAACGATCTTGCCAATATCCTCTCTTGAGGAAATGCGAATCGCGTCGAATTTAATGCATCTACGTCCCAAAGCTGTCTCATTTCTTTAAAATAAGATCACCTCTGAACCACTGTCATATCATTTGATGGAGAAATAATTTCCGTCCCATCGTCACTAACCATTTTTGGGATTAATACTTCCAGTAAATTAAGCTGGACAGACTTCTCTGTTGTCAAAGAAGCATCGAAATGTCTTGGATTTCTGAAAATGTGTAAGAATAATTTCAGCCCGTCAAATTTAACGCTCCTCTACAAGTCCTATATCAAACTTCGAATGGAATATAATTTTCACATCTAGGCCCGGGCTGGCCGTACTGTCTTAGATTCATTGAATATTGTCCAAAAGAGAGCCTTCAAGCTCATTGTCGATTTAGCAATAAATTGTCATATCGACTGACTCGAGCATCGCCGTAATGTTGGATACCTTTCGCTCCTTTATCGCTACATACATGATTAATTTTCTGATGAAATATCTTGTCTGATCCTTTGTAGATTAATTTCTGCATGCAATGTTCGCGCTGCAAGCCGTGCACATTCTTTTACCCTTCAAACTAATACTTTTGGCCGTACAGTAAAATTCCGTGATGCTTGTTTATCTCGAACTGTGCGCATTGTCGTGCTGGAAAAGGAGCTCTTCATTTTCTGCAAACAGCTCTAAGGTGGAGGGCTTCAAGTGATTCTCCAGAACATCAATGTGGGGCATTGGCATTTATTCTTCGGCTAACAAACGTGAGATGTCCACGTCCGAGTGAACAAAAACATGCCCAAACCATAACTCCGCAATTCCGAGCTGGTACTTCTTGTACACATCCAGACTGAAGACGCTCTCCTTTCCTTCTCCGCACGTACAGTCTCCCATCAGATGAGTGGAGGTTGAATTTGGATTCGTCTGAAGAAATTACCACATATCCTCACCGATCGGCGACCGTTTATTCCTTTTTGAATGAGTCTTGATCGGATGACTGAGGAGGAAATATCGACTTTATGCTCACTCATTAGCTCCTGTTTTTATTCCGGAGATGTTTTGAAACGATCGGCCAAAGATCTACGAAATAAAAACTGATCTTGACAAATGGTAGTCTTTCACGGCCTTCCCGATCCTTCACGACGGTCTACGCTGCCAATCTCTTCGAATTTTTTAATTAGCCGCACAATAGTGGAATCGGAGCATCCTAACCTACGTCCTATTTCACGCAGAGAAAGATTTTCCCGACACAACGCGATTGCCACAGCTTTTTGTTCACTACTTAGTTGAACCATATTTCACAAAATTTCCTTTTAATACACAAATGCTTTCTCTATATGCACACTAAACTGAAAAAGAAATCAAACTCGCATCTTTTGAATCTTATATAGACTATTGTATCATATTTTTCAGGGCCCCTCGCGAAATTACCTACTAATTAGGAGAAATCATGATTTTCCAAGGATTCCTGCCGGTGCTGCGTTTTTTTTTGCACACTACTGTATACAAAAACAAGTAAAAAAGCTAGAATTGGTCTAAGACCAATTCTTATGATACCCTAGATCAGGGGTCTCCAAACTTTCTAGCCTGAGGGCCACACTGATTTCTCCACTAAGTTCCAGGGGCCAAGACCTAGCTAGCTCATCATACCAATATACTGTAATTTTTAATTACACGTAAATTTTCGGTTTGTAACTTGCCGGCGACTGGCGAGTATACAACGCCAGAGGTACAGCATGTTATGGAGAAGTCGTGCGCTGCGTGATTGCTTGCTAGGAAGATTCGAGTCACGGTATACAAACATTAACAAGATATGCCCACTAGATTTTTCACTTCAACTATATTTGGACTCGTTCTCAACTTAATCTCCCAACCCTGCGTGTCAGAAACACGAGTCGAAAACTCAACTCAATCTCTCAACTCTGCATGTAAAAATAGTATGTTTTACATTTAAAATGTACATGGATAGAAAAGGAGAGAAAGAAGAGAAAAAAAAATCAAACTCTCTTTGAAACTTTTATGAATAAAAATAAAAATTATCTAGTCGCTGTATCCAACAATTGTCTGTGTGGCGCATATGGCGGGGTTTGTAATAAATAAACTTTGAATTTTAAATGTGAAAGCGCAGATGGGATTCAACAAAAAAGAATGGCAAATGTATCATTTTTGTAAATAAAGGAGAAGGGAGGGAGTTTTCAGGTTGTACTCTCATAAAATGTTCGCGCGCTTTTGTGAAACCCGGTTTTCTCTGAAATGTAGCCCTACCTCAATTTTGCAAGAAAAAGACAAATTTTACTTTAGCCAGGGTACAGAAAGGAGATATAAAATACCTCTCATATGAAATACTCATTTTCCCGAAAATATCAGAGAATCCAGCATGAGTTTCTCCCACTTAATCTCTTCAGAACAAAAATATGAATCTTTGAAACGCGGGTTGAAATCTCAGCAAATTATGTTTAAGAAAATAAATGCTGAGCAAGAGGCAGCAACTCGTGCTAGTTTCCGGGTGGCTCATTCATTGGCGAAGCATGGAGACCCATTTACTGACGGCGAATTAATCAAGGATTGCATGATTGCAGCAGCAGAAGAAATATGTCCAGAAAAAGCTAATTTGTTTCAAAATATTAATTTGTCAGCAAACACTGTGGCTCGCAGAGCAGATGATATTGCAGAAAATTATATTAAGTCAATTGTCTGACAAAAATCGATACTTAGAATGGTTCTCCTTGGACCTGGATGAATCAACAGATATTTCAGATAGTGCTCAGGTGTTACTTTTTATTCGAGGTATAGATAAAAATTATAAAGTGTATGAAGAGCGTCTTGATGTTTATAGATATATTTAAATATAGATATTTTTAAAGGAGTCGAAAATGCTGTTCAAAAATCCAATCTTCTATGGGAAAACTTGAAGTGTATCACTACTGATGGTGGTAAAAACATGTGTGGGAAAAACAAAGGTGTCGGTGCTCTCGTATCAAAGGCCGTAGAAAATAACGGTGGATCAGCACCATTAATCGTACATTGCATCATTCATCAACAGTCTTTGTGCGGAAAATGCATGGATATGTCAGAAGTTTTAAAGCCAGTTAATTATATCAGATCACATGCGCTCAATCATCGTCAATTCCGAGAGTTTATTGAAGAGATTGGAAAAAATGACCTGCCATATTAATTATACTGCAGTACGCTGGCTTATCTGTGGAAAAGTTCTAACGCGATTCTTTGAGCTTCGAACAATAATTGAAATTTTCTTGAATGAAAAGAATCGTCCTATGGCTGAGTTACAAAACAATGAGTGGTTATGGAAATTATCATTTTAAACAGATTTAACTAAACATATGAATGACCTTAATTTAAAATTACAACGAGAAAACCAGCTTCTGCCTGATTTATATACCCATATTAAGTCCTTTCGACAAAGAATTGTATTGTTTCAATCTCAATTGAACAAAAAATGTTTCACGCATTTTAATACATGCCAAACATTTACTCAGCAAACTGAGACTCCATTTCCGGTAGATTTCGCAATTGAAGCTTTAGTTGCTTTGAAAATAAATTTCGAGTCTCGTTTTTCGGATTTTGATGCAATTGCAAACGATATCAAGATTTTTCAAAATCCTTTCAACGTCGATATATAAGCACCTGCTCCAGAAATTTAAATGGAAATGATTGATTTGCAGTGTAGCGATATTTAAAAAAAAAAATATTCAAAGTCATCATTGCTGGAATTTTATAAGAGTCTCCCACTCACACAGTTTGATCAGTTGCACAAATTTGCTCGTGGCTTTTTTCCTGCTTTTGGCACTACTTATATGTGTGAAAAAACATTCTCCAAAATGAAATATACAAAAAATATTTACAGATCCAAATTGAGTGATGAACATTTGAAGTCGCTGCTGATAATTTCCGCTAGTAAACTTGATCCACAACTGCAAACAATTGTCAGTGAAAAGTTACAGCTACATAAATCTCATTAATCATAATTATAACGTCTAATTGCATTATCTGAATTACTTACTATGTATGTAACTTATAGTAAGTTATTAAGATAAATCTCATATCATTAATTACAATTCAAAGTGTATGCTTTTATTATACATATATGTCAGTTAATATGTTCTTAGTTGGTCGTTAATCTGATTTTTATTTTGTATGATTTACTTTCATTACTTTCATTGTAAAATTTATCAAAATAAACTACGACGGGCCGGATTCTTGGTGTTCGCGGGCTGGTGTTGGCCCGCGGGCCGTAGCTTGGAGACCCTTGCCCTAAATGAATGCGCGTATGAAATTTCGTATTCTCACCCTTCTGTGCAAGTTTGATTTTTGAAGTGGTTTTTCGCATATATTTCTAGAACGGTTCGTCGGACAGAAAAAATGATTATAACCAATTTTATAGAATTTCGTATTCTGAAGAAGTTTTTAGTACAATAAAAATTTCTTGGAATTATCGTTTTCGCAGTATTTGTAAAAAACCTCAATTTTTATATGACAACACTAAGAAGGAGTTGCCCGATTTAGTCCATTTTTGACATTTTATTTGCTAATGTAGTAAAAACATCACATACGAAATTTCAGCTCTCCACGTCGACGCGTTCTCAGGCAGTGTCAAAATATATAGTGGAAAATGAAAGTTTTGTATGGCAACCCCACGAAAGAGTTGCCCGATTTGTCTCATTTTCGAACTTAATTTTACTTTTTTTTTGTAAGTCCGTGTACAAAATTTCAGTTCTCTAAGTACGCGTTCTCGAGTTATTGTGCACACAGACAGACAGACAGACGGACGGACGGACATGTAAAAATGAAAATAATTTTTAATATTATGCGTAGGTGTTCAATCTATTTTGCTCTACCATCATTTTTTCGAGGTGTTACAAACGGAATGACAAACTTAGTATATCCTATAGATTTCATCTAGGGTATAAAAAAAAAATCAACGGATTTCCAAATATTGTGACCTTTTCATAATAAGCGACAGATGGCAGCCCCATAATTAGAAGAATAGTATGCGGTCTAATCACCAGCAGAGTCTAGCATTTGAGAGCTTATGTGGAGGCTATGCTATGAAGCAAATTTTTTTTTAAGGGATTTGAACCTCTTTGTTGATGTCCAATCTAAATTTGCTGGTCTACTTTTATACTGTAAGTTATTGGAAGCTCTCACTGCACTGGAAATCATCCCGTCGTTGAATATGGAACGGAGGGGAGGGACTCTTTTTAATACAGCTATCTGTAGAAGTAATGTATAAAACAAAAATAAACAAAAAATATTACGATTATTATTATTATTAATTTGCAAGAAATGTTTTCTTTTTATTTTATTTTTTTCAACTATCTAGATATACTAATCCCAAAAATTCTTACATGAAATTTTTGAAATCATACCCAACAATACTTCAACACACAATAGATAATGCGCATTCGCAAAAAGATCTGGGTGAATTGAGCTGTTATTTTTGGGTTCGTACTTTAGAAAATTGTTTGTTTTATCATACAAGAAAAAGATTTGCGCGTTCATTATTTAATACGCGTATACAGACTCATAACTCATACAAAGTCCAAAGTCAACCAAATACACAAGTACCTCTACATATATATATATATATATATAGATATTCTGTAAATCCTTTCAAAGTATCTAAAAAATTTCATCATTTGTACGTAGTTTTTTTTTTTTACTCCTTCCCAAATCCCCTAATTGCCTACAAATCTTGTCCACTCTCCTTTTAGAGACATATCAAAAGAGAAATATCTTTTTATTGAATCTGCTGAAAAGTATAGACCAAAAGGAAATTCGTCAATTAAAAGTCCAAAAGTATTCGTCGCAGTTGTCAAGTAAAACAGAAAAACTTGTCACCAGACAAAATATAAAATTAACTGGAGTTCATTGGTAGTTGATTGAAATGAGAGGAATTCCTGTACACAATCATCCGGGATGGCATCATATCGAAAGGATAGACATGTTGAGAATGGAAGTTTTTACTTCAAATTCGGTTAAGGTAATTGATATTTGCCTTAAGACTAAACTCGTATTCACCCTAATTCATTTTCTCACAAAAAAAAAAAAATTGACCCTTTATTTTACAGACAGACTGTGTCGTACGCTGTTGTATACTTTAGTTTTATATAGGTATGTCAGATTGGAATACGAAAGCGTTGAGGAGTTTGACTTGTGATATTTTTAGATACTAAATCGGAAGAAATGATTGACAGACAGATTTACAAAGCATTACATCGTTTTGAGTTGCCACATAAGTAATTTATGTGGTAGCGTTATTTTAGAATTGTTTATAAATAAGATATGAAGGGGTCATCACATGCTGGTTAAGTTATTTAGACAGTTTTTTTTTGTGACAACATTCACAATTAGTTTTAATTATGAATGCGGAAATATTAAATTTTCAATGTGGATAATTTTTTGACGAAAAAAACATTTTATGATTTGTAGGTGTTCGGGAAATAAGTAGAAATGAGTATGCCAATCAATTCTTCGGGGTGTTCCTGATAAACGTCTATTTTGATCCGCCATCACCCATAAATACGCTTTTCTTTCTTCCCTAATTGCGTTTGAAAATTTTGTGTAATTCAAAGTTGCCCACTTAAATATCGCAGGAATAAATTAATTCGTGTTTGATGTCATCTTTTTTTCCCAGTGCTTGGAAGTTTGTAACCGTCACGCCCATTTCGAAATAATTCTGTCCGGAATCTGCAGCAGATTTTCGACCAATTCGTATTTTGTACTTTATATCCAAAGTCTTTGAAAAGCTTTTATTCAAACAGATAAGTGAATATCTCGACCGGGGTGATTTTCTGACGTGTTGGCAATTGGATTTCCGACGACCATATCATGGTCCTAGTACTTTTAGATTTCTCTAAGGGTCTTAATATTTCCTTTAATTTCAGCAATCCAGTCGTTCCTTTGATAAACAACTTTCTGACCGATCGTAAATAGCGAGTCAAAGCCAACAAAGTGCTGTCTACTGTACTACCACTGATAATTGGGTTCCTCCAGGTTCTATATTGGGTCCTTTGCTTTTCAGTCTCTTTATAAATGACTTGCTTGAAATTCTATAGAATGTAAATATCCATTTATATGCGGCTGATGTCCAGTTATATTTCAATAGACCTATTGGACTCTTAAAAGACTGCATTGAACGAATGAACTGTAATCTCAACAGAATCAGAATGTCTGTCTGGTGGAGGAATAATCAGTTGGTTTCAAATCATATCAAGTCTCACTGTAAGTACTTGTACAATCAAAAATTGAATTTTTCTGGTATCCATCATCAGTGGTCTTAAACAACGTTTCCCTGCCTATGCTAAACAGCGAAATGAAGTGTTGCGACTTCGTTAACAGCATTATTATAAAAGCTTATGCAGGGCTTCGGAGTCTCTGGCTTTACATATTTATTATTTATTTAGAACTTCATCAAAGATCTGATTACTAAGTTTACAATAAAAAAGAAAAAAGCTAGTAGTTGTTCTATAAGATTGTAGAGGTTTCCGTCCTGGATAAATGCGGAGTTGTGGTCCGGGTCTTAGCTCAAGGTGTGCCATCTGTGGATGTATCATAGCATCTGTGGGAAATTGTTGAAAATGAATGTCTTAGATAAGGTGCAACTATTTGTTGAGAGCTTTTGCAACTTTATATCTTAGCTAAGGTGTCACCACCTTTGGGTATATTTTGAAGCTCTTCATATTTTTCTATGGTGTTGCTTTGAAGTTTTCTAATTGGTATTCGGCGGTCGGTGTTGCCACCTATTTGGGTAGTGTAAGTTGTAAATTAAATTCGAAATCACTTGAATATGTCGTATTTCAATAAGTAGTGGAAGTTGTACTGGAGATTGATATCTATGGGTTATGTAGGTGACGGCAGCGTGTCCTATCTATGAATTTCTCAAATTCATTAATTATCTTTAAAACAGAATTTGAAATAAAAATACAAGTTTCACATTATGGACTTTTTTATTCAACGATTATAATATGTATAATTGAAAAAGATTTATATCATGTTAGATAAACTCAATTTAAATGATCGATTGATCGGAAATATCTCTTATCTCCTCTAAAGTACTTATCAATTGAAAT
The DNA here is from genome assembly GCA_963924295.1 of Dioctria rufipes. Taxonomy (NCBI): domain Eukaryota; kingdom Metazoa; phylum Arthropoda; class Insecta; order Diptera; family Asilidae; genus Dioctria; species Dioctria rufipes. The sequence goes on along the minus strand of OZ002744.1, from coordinate 27,302,741 downwards.
AGTGTCGTATCTATCGTAAAAGAAGAAAAATTTTCTGATTCTCCAAGTCTAGAACCATACGAGCTCCAAATGTAGTTTTAAAACGATATATTGGACGCATGTGTTTAATTAGGTTACAAAAATGTATATTCCCCTTGTTGGAGATTGAATCGATGCATGTTGTGAGAATGTTCTGCATTATAGATAAGATATAAAAGCGAACCCACAGATGGCGCACCTAGTGCTAAGACACATCCACGTTCCACATTTAGCCGGAACGAAAACCTCAAACTCTTATAGAATAACTACTTAAGTTGCCTGAACTGTCATTCAGTGCTTGCAAACTTAGAGTCTGTCACTTTTATCAGCACAGTTCAACCATATAACAATAATATTGTTATACGTCAGTCATTTTGCTACTAGCCTAGTTTCATTTATTTATTCTAAAGTAAAAATAGTTTTACCCTTGCGCACGATTTTTAGAGCTATGTCTTTATCAACTTTTGCTATGATCGGTACATATATGATTTGCATATACATATATTTTGACTTCTAGTTATATACAACTATATAAGTTGGATAGTTTTATATAGGTCACATTTGGATTGAGCCATTTTTATTTGTAACTCTCAAAGACAGAGTGAAAAGTAAAATAATTATGGGAGACACATCTAGCAGTTTACCATGAGCTATCCAGGTTTTACCGCATGATAATCACCTTAGATTGATGATCGGGTATTAGAGACATCTATTGATTTATGTAACATAATTGAAATAGTTAAGTTAAAACGATTACTCATGAAGTCCTCATTACGTAAACTCATCCGTGATATTATCATTTAATGAGCCCCCCCCCCCCCATGTTGATTATTACAGCACTAGCTAACCTTCGATGAATTTCAATTTGTCTCCGAATCTATTGACAAATTCAGTGTAAGTAATAATCTGAGTTTAACAAAACACAGTAATAATTTGATGATTTTTATCATCATTTTCTACTTCACTAATCGTTTGCATTGATAAAGCCGTTAAATGGAAAGCAAATGGACACGGAATTCCCTAATGACGAACGTAAAAAGCAACGCGACGCGTAAAGTGATGGTAATCATAGTCAGTTTTTTTACGACATGAAGTCTGAAAAAGGTTGACTGACTGACGAAATGTTCAGCTCTACTAAAGCATTTTACTCGTAAAGTTTGACGCAAAAGTCCTGGAGAAATAAATAAAACTTAATTTGGACCTCAAAATAGGTATTCTTGTTAGGACTAGGAGATTATAAGAGAGCTGCTGTTTGTAGTAGAATTGCGTCTTAGAGTAATTAAACCGTAATCTTTTAGGAGTAGAATTGTATGACAGGAGACGGAAGGCGGACATTATAGAATCTTAGTAATAAAACAGCAATTTGCTGCAGGAATGAATGAATTATGGAGATACAAGGCGACTGGACTGAAACGACCCCAAGTTTTTTTTTTTTTTGCATCCCCGTTTGTTTGTAAACAAAATTTTTATGTTCGAAAGACTTTTGTAAAGATGTTTTACTTACTTTTTTTTCCATGGAAGCTTATCGTAGTAGCATGACTGCTAACAATTACTTTTTGTCCTTTTTGTTTTTTTTTTACTCATAAGAGTCGCAAAAAGGACGACTTTATCGCTTAACGTATTTAAGGCACGGAAAAGCTCAACTCATATTAATTGCCTTTTCGAGTGAATAACTTTTCTGTTTATTGCCATTATTTCTGTAATAAAAAGTGTAAAAAAAAGGCAAACCGTGTTTAGGTTATAGTGATAAACATATTCTGTACATCGTTAAGAAGAAAAGGTATAAACGAATTTTGAAGACCCTGTGAATGGTAATTTTCCATTACAACGAAAAGATTTTGTCAATAGGACATAGATCATGTTGAAAGGGGTTTGATTTCAGATAGAAATTTTGTATAGGACAAAAATATTTAAAATGCGTTTATTGTGGTCAGAATTTGAGAATCTTGGAAGATTATGAAACTTCGTCGAATTGTTAACTTTTTTACGAATTTAAAGAAGTTTCAATTAAATAAAGTTTGTAGGCAGGGTAAAGAATTTTCGTTATTTTTCAATCGGTTCCTGAACCTCGTCAAGCAAAAGTGTCAGATATTTTCGTCGAGTATGAAATGTATGAAAAATGAAGGTCGCAAAGAAAGTATCGCTATATCGTTGGACTTGATTTTTTATGAAGTATTCAAAATGTTTTCTTGTTGCCATTTATGGTTTCCAAAAAAAGAAAACTTTAACTCGTCTAATAATATTTCTGAAGGAGATGTTGTTTGTAAATCTCTTAAAATGTTTAGAGCATAACAGAAAAAAAAAAGATAAAAAACACCGAGGCAATGGAATGTGGCATATGTGGATCGCCTGTTGAAATAAAAAAAAAAGTGTCAAGGTGGAGAAAGGCTAGGTATGAATCCACAGTAAGCCTCACATCAACCTAGTGATAATCCTTGGTACACGATTTTATAATGTGTTTTGTGTAATGTTTATTGTTGCAGCATATTAGGATGAAGTGAGCTAAAGTCAGCTGGATCTGTTTATGAACTTAAAAATTTTTTTGATTTCTTTGATTTCGAATCACCCAATTTTCAGGAGACGTCATTGTGCCTCTTTGATTGCATTAATCAACTTCAACAGATTCTACGCCAGCTTTTGTAAAGAGCGTGCAAGCGTGTAGCGTTGCTGCAAAACAGACTGTACTAACAGTAGTCACTCTTCTCCCTATATGTTTCTTTTGAACAAACATGTAATTTTCTTAAGGTTAATTTTGGGTTGTTTAAGGGGTTACATGGGTTTCGAAGCTAAAAAGAAGAATATCAATTTTTTTTTTTTTTTTATAACAAATAAATTATTTTATTCAAAATTTTAAGCATATAAAAGAGCAACATTTAATGAATATTTTATTAAAAATTTTCATTAAAATTTTTTGAAAATTCAGCCGGTGGGAATTGGTTTCCGGAGCCCTTTAAAAAAAAGTGTCTCTTCGCGCTGGTCAGAATAACTCATGATAACCTTATCAGAAATTAAAAAAATTTTTTTTCTGTTAGTAAATAAGCATAGCTCGTGCCTGAACGAAGGATTTAGAAAGAAATTGAAATTTGAATTTTTGGCAGAGTTGTATGCAAAAAAGTACAATGTTTAGTTCAAATTGCACTACGTATAGTTATAGTTAGTTGTAATCGAAAAAGAAAAACCTTCGTTCAGTCACTAGTCAATCGTACTTTGTAAAAGTGTGCAAAATTTCAATAAGATCGGTGTATTAGTTTTTGAGGAATCGTGTCCACCGAGTTCAAAAATAATGCTTTTTTTAGAAAAAACCGATTTAAGTTTTAAGTAGGAATAAAACAACAGAAATAATGTTTTTTTTTAACTTACATAAAATCGTCGATTTCAGCTTCATAAATCAGGGCATATTAACATAATATATTTAAAATAGGTGACCATTAGAAATTGAGAGCAGCGCGCGAAAGAGACAGACAAATAATAGCTAAGCAGCTGCCTCAATATTCTTGCGTCGTTGAGAATAATTTCCAAAGCCTCGCTCTTGAAGACTTATACTCCGATTGACTTGAAACGTTGAGAAAATATTCTAGGTATATTCTACTATTAGATATAAAAATTAAAAAAACATGCTTTTTTTAAACTTCGAAACCCATGTAACCCCTTGTAACCCCTTAATACTTCCATCTAGTCAGCTGAATAGCTGTTTATATCCATCTTAATTGGAGTGCGGCAGTAACCGCATATTTATGAATGGCCAGAGTTTCAGCTTAAGAAATGCTTCTATAATTTGGCAGAATATGGGTTTTATTGAACTCTAATAATATCCCAGACCTCGTTTGTGCTGCCTGCTTTCAGAGTTGTTCACCAGTCTCTCATGACAGAAGATGAAGAATTGTCTCAACGTAAAACGATATGGACGTTTTCTTAATGCAGTCTTCAAAGTAGACTACCCAAACAAGTTTTTTGATCTTGATTTAAGACTACCTACTGTCACTTCCAACCTAAGCTATCTCATTGATGGCGGTAGTAAGCCCATCCGAGAATAAGATAACTGTGTCATCGGTGTATGCCAACAAGTTAACTCTATTTCTATCTCGTATTGAACAAATCTTTTAGCCTTACTACAGCCCAGCTAAGAGTGTATCACTAGTTATATTTCCTTCTTTCCTTCCTGTCAGAAGCCGCAGAAGAAACTTTTCCCATATATCAAAGGCAAAAGTTTCTTCTGACTTCTGACAGGAAGGAAATCTAACTAGTGACGTGTTATTAAAATATTCACCATGAAACTTATAATTAGCTGTTAAAATTTTGAAATATGACAACATTGCAATGCTTGGTCAGCTGGGTTGTAAAGAAGTCGTCTAACACAGAAACACAGCTTAATGGAATGCTACCATCTTCCCTTTATCATCTTCGTTGCTAATATTTTCGTATAATATGCACTCTTAGCCCGGGAGATAATGACAGAAAAATCCAAGTCATTTGCTACAAGTATGGCGACTCTTGAACGGTCGAATTAGGTGATTTAAGAAACGAAAATCATAATTTTAGGGCTAGCCAGCGGGTCGTAATTACAGGCTAATTAATTAAACGTCGGAAAAATTACGGTATTCAAACGATTTGTTACACAAAAACTCTTACATTTTTTTGTAGAACATGAAAATAAACATGGCGGTAGCACAATGCCATACGTTTTTTGGCGGGTCTTATGACCCGCCATTCTATAATTAAAACGTATGAATAAATTTTTTTTTAACATTTGTTTCAAATTTTTTTTTTGTTTTTAATGACAATAGTGAAGTAAAAATTCACGAGAATCACAATTCCATACCACTACGACGGTTCCAAATAGCCGCTATACCGCTGCAAAGACGTAGATTTTTTTAATTATGCAAAACGATTTGTTAAAGTATGACACTTACAGAAAAACTATCTAAAAACTTATTGTCATTTAACACAAAAAAAAAAAATATCCTGAACCAAATGTTAAAAAAAAAAAAAATTATTAATGCGTTTTAATTATAGTATGGCGGGCCATAAGCCATAAGTGTTGGATTACGATATAGTCTGACCGCTCGCTTCCCACCACAATCTCCTGAAACTGCTCAACATGATCTGAAATATAGAGAGAAACTGTGTCGCAGTGAACGGGCAGAGAGCAGTTCCCGGCTGATCCTGACAGGTCAGGCGGGTGAAATTTCACTCAGTGTGTGTGACGCTGCGACCTAGTCGACACAATGTTGACTTGACAGTTGTGGTTGAGGCTAGTCGAAGCTCAATCTCAATTTGGGCCAATGTCAACTTGGTGACCGCAGATGTTCGAATTCGAAAGCTGCAAGCCTTTAGTTGTAGGCACCGCACCAGCGTTGAAGTAGTGAAATGTGCTCTAGTGTACGAATAGCCTCTGATGGGCAGATAACGGTATTCACGGGCATGGAACAGAAACACCTAGGCTAAAAGCAAAAGAATATTTAATTCTTCCAACTGGGGAGGCATAGGTGGAACGTCAGCGGTGTTCAAAACAATATTTAATTTTAATTCGTCCAGTGCCGGAGGCATATGTTAAACATAAGCGGTGTTCAAGACAATATTTAATTTGTCCAGTGTCGGAGGCATGAATGGAATGGTAGCAGTGTTCGTCTCTCATATACTCTTGCGGTTATGTGCTACCACAGCACCTATAACAATAGAAGTAGGGCGTCCTCTTCAGATGAGTAGTGGCGGCGAAAACAATCAAACGAAATCTTCCTCTCTTTATTTAATGCGGACGAGGAAGTAACTCTGTGGAGTAACAATAGTGGCTGGGAATTGTAAATAAAAATTTCCTCTTGTTTGGTTTCATACAAAGAATAATATTTTATTTGCTGAGCTGTTCCTCCCATTTTCACTGACATCAGAATCACAAAATTTTGTTTTTCTTAAAGCCTAGTACGGAGTTCGGGTAAAACAGTACGGAGTTCGAATAAAAAGTGGCATTTTCATATAAACTTTACCGCTGGTAAAATCCCAGGCAAAAATTTTACTGAGGTCTTTACACAAGTCCAGCACGGAGGTCAATGATAAAATGTGCCATTTTCTCTATTATAAGATAGATGGCACTTTATAAGGCTCCACTCATTTTACTGTCTATTTTATTGTGCGGAGCATTAAAGTTCTAGTAAAATTGTGACATTTCTTTGATCATTGACAAAGATTATTTCTTTTGTTTTTCCCATGGATTTCCTTGACAACGATACGCACTTAAACCGACCTGCGGCAGCAACAATCTCGTCGTCGATTTGATGATTTATATCCATTATAAATAATAATCATTTAACATTTTTAAAATTATTTCTGATTACTTGGTAGTTTGACAGCTGTCATTTCATTTTCTCAACACAAAACTTACGTCAACTTTTTACCAGCGTTAAAATGCTATTTTTTGGAGACCGCATTAAATTTTACCAATACCCGAACTCTATACTAGGCTTAAAGCTAAACAAAAATCAAAGTTTATCTAGCTAATGCTCTCTACGTTCAAAAGGGTATTACTAGTGTAAATTTTTGAATATGCGTTACCCGGTTTATACGATAGTTTGACAAGAGTTCGGAGATGGTCGACCAGACACAGGTGCGTCACCACAAACAATTCGCTATTGTCAAATATCGGAGTATGTTTGCCTGTGTTTTTTATATGTATTTGCAAGCCTTGTGGTTTGTGTAATCTAAGAATTTCTCGCGCATCGTTGTGTATCTCGGTATTCAGGTCATTAGTTGAGAAGTTGTCAAACAGATCTTTCACCAGGGAGGTGATTCTGATCTTTTTTTCGAACCTCAATGTCGGAGTATACAACAAAATAAAATGAATTTTACACTGCTTTTTTGTATTATTATTCAGCTCAGTAAGCATTGCATTACGTAGAATGAAGTGAAAATTACACTTCATATTACAAATTCAAAAATATATTTCATTTTAGTTTATTTTGTGGTTGATGAAAAGGATCAATCAAAATGAATATGGTAAATATAAAAGTACGACAAATTTGTGGTGAAATGTCAAAATATGTAACTAAAATATACGACTAAACGACGAAAGATCAGAATCACTCCTCTGACATTTCCTGTTTTTCCGGTGTAAATTTGACCATTCAGGGAATACGAAATTGCCGAATCACAAGCCTACCAAATTTGTATGCCGTACTTTGCCGCCTTGGAGGACATGTAATCGTAATCGGTGCAGCTTTATTCATTTCTGGGTGAGCAGTTCTTGTAACATGTCGAACTGAATGAACCGCAATATTTGCTGGAATTTATTTCTAGACAGTGGCCAGGAACTTTGTTCCCAGAGTGTTCATGCAGCCTGTTGATTTGATTGATGACAGCCCATTATCAGCAAAATTCCCAAAAATGCATGAAATTTTATTTCCGTAAGTGGTGTTTTTTTATTTGGATTTTTGCTGTTCCTTTCGGCGCAGTCTGCTTAGGCTCTTTTGTTCGTATATCTACATATAAGGTCTGTAATGGCGGAACTTATGATGCAAAAATGTGTAAAATGTATCCTTTTCCGACAATTCTTGGTGATTGGATTAGGGCAGCTAAACAATGAATTACGAAGAATATTGGGGGCACTCTTTCTTTGCAACGTCGTTGGATGTTTAAACCATTTTCTCCCATTTTTGCTCACAAAATGGCTTTCATGAGACGAATAAGCAACACCATCATCGACTTCGTCATCTGAATCCGTATCAGAATTTAACTCCACCTCTATACTTCTCAACCTTGCACTGTACGATCTAAATCTAAGTTTACCTCCTCCCTTAACATAAATCCCTTGTTTTTACTTATTTGCTTATAATTTCAAGAAAAAAAAATTTAATTTATGAAGAATATGTCTATCTACCTTGGTAGATACAGGTGTGAATGTGTATTACTTAACATTTTTTTAAAATCGGCCTCAAAGATTTTGGCAAATTTTATTATTTTAATTTTTATGTAATTGAAAAATTTCTTTTGGGGCAATGGTTTGAGCTATGGAATCAAACCTTTTTGCATTGATTGGGCCTAACATTCAGCTAATTTGGGAAAAAAAATCAGAATCAGCAATTTGTCTGAATTATTCAAGTCACTATGACCCAAAATGTCTTCGAATTAGCAGTTCGGTAAAAAAATCATAACTCGTAAACTACAAAAATCGCAGAGAGTACATGGTACATGATTGGGGTGCTCTACCTAACGACTTCCGCTTGACACTATTTCCTGGGATACCCTGTATATAATGTATATGACAAAATATACATATACATCATTAGATTCACTTAAAATAATCAGGAATCTCTTTTTTGTGCCTTGGACTTTCTGGACATTTCTATAAATTATTGTTTGAGTAAATTTAGGTTTTTTAATTCAAGAGCATTTGTAAGTAAGTATTTGTGCAAAACATCTAACACAAGAATCGCATCCTTCCGGCTTGATACCTTATTGGTAGAAGCATCACTTTCAAGAACGTCCAATATTTCTTCATCACTACCTGGACGATCTGCTTCAAGGATCATCTACTATCTCTTTGTCTATTTGTTAATTTTCCAAAACATTGCAAGTTGTCATCATATTTTAGCTACTCGTTAAAGTCCTCATCTTTTATATGCAATTCTATAACCTTTGAAAATCGCATTTTGAGAACAGTTCATGATTCCATTTAGGCCCGAATTATACGGCTTCTCAGTCTACTTCGACTTAGCCCAAATGGTAAATGCATGTGCCAAGATTAAATTGCAACTTCGACTTCACCTGGGACTTCGACTAAAACTGAACTTTACTCTAAGTGAAAAGTTGGTGTCGGCTGCTGTTCAGTTCAGAAATATTCACGTTAAGGAAAAAGTGTGGAAGGAAATCGGCAAAGTTGATGTCGTAATTTAATTACAAATTTCACCTCATGATCGACTTCGAACAAATTTTCGCAAAGTCAAGCAATTGGAGTTCCGGGCTGAAATTTCATTTTAATAAAAATATAACAACTTTATTTTCTAAAACGTCTTTCACTGCAATAAGTTTATTTAACTAAGTTTCCATAAATTGTAAAAAATAATCGAGGAAAAATATTGTCAAATTAAAAAGTTGTAACAGAAAATGTTGAAAGAGTTTTCTTGAAAGTCCAAACCAGTAAAAATAAAACAAAACTATTTTCGATTTAAACGACCTGTAAACACTAATGAATTGCAATTAAGTTTTGCATAGAAATTTAGCATTACATTAAGCAACATATTCTGAAGCATTCAGATATTTTAACACCTTTGCAAGTCCATACATTTTTGGGCCATCTTAATATACGAATGCGCTGAACAGAAAAATTGAACCTGACTGTTAGAATATGCGGGGAAATTTACATTGAAAATAGTAAATTTAAGATGCGTTATTAAAAGCTATAAAGGGAGGGGGTATTTTTAATATGCAGGTTGCTAATAACAGAGTAAAAGTATTCGAAATTACTAGGAAAATGTTGCGCGTTTCGACAATATATGATAATAAAAGGGTTTTGGTAACAAGCGCGTTGTTATTATCCGTGTAACCCCCGGGGCTAATCCATGTACTCATTATATTTGTATGCTTGACGATTTTCCATCTTCATTTATTTTCTCAGTTTTAGGATTAGGTTTATTTATTTCGTCGAATTTGAATATTACAGAGCTATCCACCTTTCCACCATTCTCTCCATATTTCTATTTCTGACTATCCATTTTTCTTATACGAACTAATTGGGCATCTTCACAGAGATTCAAGGGTTGTTATTAGTGAAGAGCACTTATACTATGCAACAATTCTTTTCTTTTCAATCACTAGTTATCTTTGTTACATAGTAATCAGTTTACACATCATACTATTGCAACATTTTCCTGTAAAAATGTCATTATTAATTTCTTGAACTTGTGCACTTGCTCTGTATTTTTTATTTCTTCTGGTAATCCATTGTATAGGTATGGGTACAGTAACCTCATATATGCACTTAAAATAATTTTTAAATGTGAAATATATGAGGCGAAATATTACGTATTTACTTGAATGCCTAGCAAGATTAGCCCTATGCGGAACTAGCATTTCATAGAGAGTCTTGCTAATAGAGAATTTCGTCAATATGAAATTGACCGAGTATGCTGCTAAATCCACAGCTCGAGAAACGAGTGAAGGTAGTATTTCGCCTCGTATGTAATTCACACTTTTATTGTAAGTTCATGGCATGGCTCTTCACTTTGACGTATACGGCAGGCAGACACCAAGCCGTACTGATGAGTATACGGTTCCTGCTGATACGAAACGTCCTCTTTTGCAAAGAAATGTACAAGGAGTTTTTTAACTCAATTCTCGTCGAGCTGTGGTTGTAGATGCAGCAGCAAACGCGGCCAATTTCATATTGACCAAATTCACTATGAATTCAATTCATAGTTATTAGTATCCGATATTAGCATGTAATTTTTATATTTAGTTAGTATAGAATATAATGCTTCTAGAAACTGTTCTTCATTAGCTTAATATGAGAATTGTATCCTTAATCATTATAGGTATTACATTGACTTGCTCATAATAACAGTTCTGTAGTTTGCTCAGTTGCAAATTTTATGTTAATCATTTATGTATATAAATCGCTGTTCCTCCCATCTCGTAGTAGATTTACCGTAGCTGAATATCGGGGCAAGTCCTTGCTGGTTGTAGAAGTGTATTTCATCCAGGTTTCCGCCCTAGTATTACAGTGTTTTCTTTTCCTACTTCTGTTATCATTAATTCTATGTATTATATCTGTGTATTATTTCTTAAGATTCTTGTGTTGGCGTATATGTAGTATCTGTAGATCCATATTTTTAAATACTTTTTCTTTAGTTTCTTAGCGTCTCTGAGCTATAATCAATTCTTTCCTTCAATCTGTCAATTAGATCCATGTATTTTCCGCAGAATACATACAGAATTGAGTCTTCTCCATTAAAAGCCAACTTAACTATCCTTTCGGATAGTCAGGATGCCTTGATGGCTCTGAGTGGCCCTCGGATAACATCTAAGTTACTGGGAGATTGCAGGTCGTCTGTGGATAAGTTGTGTATCCAAAACAAGGTGTCCTGTCTGTGGGTTCCTGGTCACATGCGGATCATGGGGAATGAAAAGGCTAATCTTTTAGCTAGCGCTGGCTCTGATTCCCCATTCCTCGGACCGGAACCCGCCGTAGGTGTTGCCAACTCGAGTATCGGGTCTCTCATCAAAGCGGATGTTCATAGAAAGCATCAGCAGAGATGGTCGAACCTGAGTAGGGCAGACCGGGGCTAGTAGACCCATTTTTCATAATTAGTTTTATAAGAATGTTACTGTAAAGTTTTTGGGTATGATAAATACGTTTTCGTTTTGATTACTTCAATGGGTTTCTTCATAGTTCCTTTTATTTTATTCCCTATAAGGTTTTCAAGTATTATTTGACATTTTCAAAAAAGCTTCCCCGTGAGTCCATTTACCCCGTGCCTGCGGTTGATTGACTCAGTGGACGGGGTTATTTGACTATATCAATTTAATAAAGTAATAAGCATGCAAAAAAACAAACTTTTGAAAAATATAATCATTGGTTACGAAATAATGAAAACTCACCATTTTTAAATATTCTATATGTGGTGATGGTGCAGAGATCCTAAACACATACTAGGTATAAGAAAATATATGATAATAGGGTCTCTATGGTGCACGATTATCCATTTCGGCGTTAATGTCGAGTTTTGAGTTGAGATGGAGTTGCAATTGAACCAGACCCATTTGCAAATAACAAAATTAAATTGGATTAATTAGCCCGTTTGAGGTTAAATTTATGAATGATAAAATTTTGATGATATGGGGGATCTCAATGGATCTCAAGAAGTTAGAATTTTTACAGATATTAAGTGTTGTGTTGATGATAGGTGGTGAGTTCTAATAATTTCCGAGTATTTTCATGTACCTATCAGAGCTGGGCCATTAACAAAGAAAAAGTACTTAAGTACAAGTACAAGTACCGGAGGCCTGAGTACTTCAGCGTAAGTACAAGTAACGCATGTATGAAAAGTACTTGTAACTAAGTGCTAAGTCTATAAAAAGTACTGCGTACTTTTTGAAGTACTGCGTACTTTTTGAAGTACTTTTTTAGCATCTTTGTACGTTGGCAGTAATATAATGAAGTTTATCGAGTTCAGTTAAGAGATATTAATAAATAAATACCTTTTGAAAACTATAATATGTATAGTAACCAGTGGCTACTATTTATAGTTTTCGATGCTGCAGGTATAGTAAAACTTTCACCTCTCATTGCTACACTCATAAAAACTATTAGAGGTTCGCCCAAGCACAGCCATTATCTCCTCCAATAATGCATAACAATTATAAGAAAAAAATTGCCAGTAAATTTCTAATAAAAAATTGAGGCCTTCACTACATCAGGTCGAGGCATCGATTTTATATTGGAGCGAGGCATTGCTTGTTTACCCTTGGTTATGTCCACTGATGTATATAATATGGGCTGCTTATTGTTCTATTTTCCGTAGGCACATTTGCTTGTGTTAAAAAGAGTTCGTACGTCGGTGCCAACATTCAAAAAAATCATTGGCGGGAAGCTGAAAAAGTGTACACGCAACTCGGAAGGTGATTTTAATAAAACATTTAGAATTTCTTCTGCGTATCTAATGAATACATTGTCTTTGATAAAACAGTTTTTGTCAGTAATAACCCTAAATGATTAATTTAAAATCATGTATTTCGACGAATCCACTATTTTATTTGTTTTCAGTTCTCTCTCATTTGGGACTTGGCGCTTAAACCGAAAGAGTCTGCAATATAGAAGTGAGCTCACTTTCTGTAGTGTATTTTTATGAACGTAGTCAGTCCATATTATACATATCAGTGATTATGTCATCAAGTCGAGGCATCGTCGATTTTATATTCGAGCGAGACGTTACTGGTTTTTGTTCTACTTGCCCAGCTGTCTAATATTCTCTAGTTTAGAGAGTTTGGATATGAGTTGTTTAGGGTGCTGTGGAAGAAACTATGGGCCTTTCCGGACGTTTCGCTTCAGTCACGGAGCTCTTCAGCCTTCTTCCTCAATTTAAGCTTCGTCATAAATAACCTCTTTTCAGGCAAAAACGGAAAGATCAAATACATCTAAAGATGTGATGGAATCTTTCCGTGTTTCGGTTGTAGTTCCTCATCGTTCTGAATGTAAGAAAAGCATTAATATATATATGTATATATACAAAATAAAAACGAAACATGGGGTTATTTGGCTCGTGAGTCATCTAACCTCGCTACGCTGCGTGTCAATAAGCCCCAACCTGCCATTTTCTTTTTGAAGCACTAACAACAGCAAGTTATTGCAATCACAGGAAAATCAAGTTGGGAATACCATTAACCAATGCATCAATCAAACAAAATTTTTACTCAAGTGTTTGTAATTTTTTTTTTTTATAAATCCGCGAACGACGTGCATTAGCTTCGACCACTATTTCTACACTGAGATGGGTACCTTGACTGAATACACAGTCCAATTTAGACAGCTTCGATGCTGATATTTGCTTAGTGAATAGAAATGATTCTACATACCCCTATAGTCAACTAACCCCGGTCTACCCTACTTGCAGGTGTACAAAACTGTTTGTTGATGGGCCCAATGGGAATATCTCAGATTTTCTCATTAGGCTCGGAAGGAAACATTATAGAACTGTGGTTGACATCATCACCGGCAACAGCTCACTTCACGCTCATCTAACAAGGATGGGAGCTGTTGACAGCCTTAAGTGTCTGTCCTGCCTGGAGGAAGAGCCCGAGAAAACCGAACACTTTTTGTGTGCGTGTCCGGCCTCCGCCCGGAGTAGACTGGTTACTCTAGGGTCTGCCATTTTGTTTATATGCTTTTCATTAAGAGGACAGGAAGGTTTTGGTAAATGGGCTTCTAGCAGGACAGAACAATTGGCCGCTATGGCCTCCGTGCGAGGGATGGGGTCTCCTATCCCCCTGCCTAAAAAAAAAGTGGAGAATTGGACGAGACGGTTGTAACCACATAAGTAGATATTTTAAGTACGGAGGGTTGATCCTTATTCCCACTTAAACAGAAATATTCCATCTTTAAAAGCTAAAAAAACTATTCATCTCTAGCTTCTATTAAAAATAAATCATTCTCAATGAGCTGAAAATTATTCTCAACTTCATGTTGAATTCTTTTTGCTCGAATTACAGCAATTATTGACAGCAATCTTTGCTTGTACTATGCTGCATTGGGTGAATAAATCTTCTGTGTTTGAACAAAAGTGCTAAAACTGATACCTTAACGAGTGTGTATACTTAGGAATCATTAAGAATCTTTAACATGCATATATACCTAAAAGTTCTGAAAGTTTCTTAAATTAATTAATTAAAATCGAATCAATGTAATCTAATTCATGTGCGTTAAGTAGATTACTTGCAAAGTTATATGTATAGGTGTAGGCAGGCATAGAACAACTGCTACATATTCCACATTATGTGTATATGTAATTTCTCAAAGTGTCAATAATAATTGTCACCGTAAAACAATTTTATACAATGAACCACAGTGTGTAGTCAGAAACATTATTAAATTCACAAAACCACACCTCTCTGTCACCTTATTAAATGTAAGTTAAAAGTTTGAACAAAACCCTCAACGTTTCGGTGTAGGCACACCCGAATTGATGTAGAACAATATATGTATAGGTAGGAATGCGCTATTCGCTAAACGCCATACGAAACGATATCGTTCTTAAGGTTTTCCATAGAAAAGCAAATGAAAAGCTTGAAATAGCGTAGGCCATATATCACATCTAAAGAAGCATATTCAGCTGTAGCGTGCTGGTAATATCGTTCGCATGACAAACCGAGGAAAAACTTTACACAGTCAACTTATGTACATGGTATACCTATGTTAGCTATACCTAGTTACCTATAGTAGGTACCTGTATCCCAAAATCATAGTAGAGAAAATAATGTCTACCCCCCCCCCCCCCCCTCCACACCTATGAAGAGCACACCTAAAATCCGTGTGATTTACAGTACTGGAACTAATCCAATCAGTCCTAAGTTCTGCAGATGGAGGAAAGTTATGATTCATTCTCCCCGCCTTCGTCTCCCCATCCTTCCCTACTACCATGTATTTTTTCATATGTTTGCAAATCAGAAATATCTTCGTCACGTTAGGTTAATTTCCTTTGCAACTTAACTTTTGTTCGACAGGAGTATAGACGATTTGGTCGTGTCAAAAAGGTTTGCCAACCTCATAATTATTAGTTGGTCGGTATGAGCCTATCTACCTATCGACATACCATATAAAATCATTACCTACCAGTCCCTCTATTTGGGTGCCCTTCTAAGGACTTCTAATACTAAATATAAATCATAAAATTTCAACGGGTGGAAGGGGTGGGGGTGGGGAGGTAGCAGAATCAATGTTGCGAGTTATTCGATTCGTCATCGCATATTGGCTTCCAACATTTTATACGCGATTTCGTTTTGCTGCTTGAAAGGAAGGAACGGAACTATGCTGGCTCATTGTGATAAAATCGTTTTTCTATGACTTACACAAAACCTTAAAGCGCAGATGACCTAGTTTAAGTTTTGTTCTTCATGCACGCAAATCTTTTCCTTTTAGTCTAATTAAGAAGGTAAAAAAAAAAAAAATAAGGGAAAAGAGGTACTTTTCGTTATAGTTAAGAGGACTAGAAAATTTAGGTTTCTTTTTTTCCTACTCAAGTTTGATTATTTGGGAAAGTCTGCAATATAACTTTTTACTGCTGCTATTGTTTTGTTGTTGTTAGGAAAATATATTTTAGTAATAATGTTTTGTTTTTTCGGTGCTTTTTAATCCTAGTTTATTCGCCTAATTTCTTTGTTAAAAAAAAAAAAGGCTCGTGTGTTATATATTGTTATCGTGATATCATTTTGAAGGTAATCTATAAGGATAATCCTATGAGCATACCACACCACGCTATTTCCAAGTGTGCGGTGCAATCATTCGACTAAACTATTAGATGCGGGGTGATAGGGGTCGTGTGTGCATGTTTTGCTGCTATTAGTGATGCTCACAGTTTTACCTTGTCTCCTGTCCCGCAAGGGGCAGTTTTTATGTAAACCAATACTAATTTGACTGAAAAGTATCAAGGTGTTTGCAGTTCATAAAGAAACATATAGAAAATTACATAAGTCCCGATGAGCCTCCTGATGAGTATTCATTAAATCTCATCGAAGGGCTCATTGAATAGCATGAAACTGCTCCACAAATAAATAAATATTTATTATTGTCATCACCTTGTCAGATGACATTTCTATTAGGAAAATTTGAATGGATTTTTGTGATTTATTTATTTAAGTTTTTAAATTAATTTTTTGATTTGTTTTCCGGGGAAAGACTGTCGCCGGTATGCTGAACAAGACGTTATAACCAAATCCTTACGCCTCAGCGTCTTATAATTTGAATTCGGAAAAAAATATGAAATCAGTCGTAAATGCAGATTATCAGTTATGAATTCATCATAACACTCATTGTCATGCTCCTTAATAAACTCATCGAGACACTCAGTGCTACGCTCATTAATAAGCTCATCGTGACACTCATTGACATACTCATTAATAAGATCATCGTAACGCTCATTATGTACTCATCGAAGTGCTCATCTAATATTGTAAAATTGTAAAATGCACAAAAGAGAAGCACAGCATGCATTTCGAAATAAATGAAAGAGATGCAATTCTCATGCACACTATCTGTGAATAAGTAAATAAATGAGTTTTTTCCCGGATTTGATTCAAACGCGAATAAATTTCATTAGTACGTTCAGCTGATTGCTCATGAGGAGCTCATTGATGAGCTCATTGATGAGCTCATCATGATATGTCTACCAGGGAAGCTTTGAAGACTCATACTGTGAACCCTGGTCAGTGGTGTTTGTTTTTGGAGTCCCATAGCGCGCGATCCAATTTTCGTAAAAGGTGGTCGCAATTGTATTCGCTGTTATTTCCTTGATTGGGACCACTTCTGGCCATCGTGAAAACATGTCGATCATAATTAGACAATATCAATTACCACGTACCTGTGGCATGATAACTATGTCTAATTGTATGTGATCGACGTGTTGATTTACAAGTATGGTTTGTCGAAGATTTCTCTGGTGTCTGTGCACTTTAGCCCGTTGGCAAATGGAACATGTACGTGTCCACTGTAACACATCCCTTCTCGTGTTAGGCCATATAACCTTCTCTTCCCGCCAGAATGAGATAATCCGTGAGCGAAAACCTTTTTACGTAAAATCGCTGGAATGTGAGGTCTGTTGGAGGCCTGAGGATATTATGTCGGAGTAAACAGATGCAGAAGAATCGATGACAAGTTTTTGCAGGCGCAGCGATGTTGAATTTTTAAGCAAATCGTTCAACTCTTCGTCCTTAGTTTGTTTTTCTTTTAGTTCCAATGAGTCCACCATCGCATTCAAACGAGAAACCGCATCAGCAAAATCGTTTTCGTTCCCAGGCACATGCAAAATTTCCGTTGAAAACTGCGAAATAATATCGAGATGTCTAAGCTGCCTGGGTGAAGCTTTATATAATTTTTGTTGAAAAGCAAATATTATTGGTTTATGGTCCGGTTTTGATAACAAAAACTTCGACCTTCCAGCGTGTGTTTAAAAAATTTAATAGCGGAGTATATCGTCAGGAGCTCCCTGTCGTAAACACTATAGTTTTTTTTTAGCCTTTGAAAGTTTCGTAGAAAAAAACCCGAGTGGTCTCCAAGAGGAATCTCCTTCATCCTTTTGTTTCAAAACCACTCCGACAGCTACATCCGATGCATCTGTAGAGATTGCTAGGCTGGAGTTCGGTGTTGGATGAGCTAGCTAAGGTTGCTTTGTTTGAGTCAGTTTTTTCTTGTACATTTCAAACGCAAACGCAGTTTCTGTTTGAGCAGTCTAAGGAACCGAACGTTTATGGTTCTTCTTTGCGTCATGTAGTAGCTCGTTAAGTGGGGCTTGGCAGTCAGCGGCCCGCTGGATTCATCGCCTGTAGTAATTTATGACGCCTAAGAAACGACGAAGCTCAACTACGGTGTCTGGTTTCTTGTAGTTAACAGTTGCTGTTATTCGATCAGGAGGTGGTTTGCAACCATTAGCGTTTATAATTAAACCTAAATAAATTACCTCTTGTTTTTCGAAATGACACTTATTGGTGTTGATTGTTAAACCATTCTGCTGGAGTCCTTCTAAAACTGTTTGCAAGTTTTTTTTCGATGCTGTTGCTGTGTTTCTGACATAATGAGTATGTCATCTATGTAACAGTAGACATAATCAAGGTCCCTGAAGATGTTGTCCATTAGCCTCTGGAAAGTTTGTGTGACATTTCTTAGCCCGTAAGGCATTACAACAAACTCGAAAAGGCCAAAAGTTTAGGCGTTGTCTTCCTCTGCCATAGGAACTTGATGATAAGCTCGCCTCAAATCCAATGTGCTAAAAGTGGTCCTTCCATATAGACATTTTGCAACATCCTGTACGTGCGCTATCTGGTATCGACCAGGTACAGTTTGTGCGTTTAGTTTGCGGTAGTCACCATAAGCTCTCCAACCTCCCATTTTCTTCTGAAGGAGATAGAGTGGTGGCTGTTGGAAGGACGAATGAGTTCTTGTTTCACAATGAAATCAAATTCATCGCGAGCTGCTTTAAGTTTATCGCCTGCTAAACGACGTGGACGCTCCTGGTGGACCTGTAGTGGTAATGTGATGACATACAGTGGACACTGGTTTGCACGTTTGGCTGTTGTCCTTTGTGGTATCTTTGAATTGTTGTAAAACATCCATGTAGGATGATTGATCCTGAACGGAGGAAATGCCGAAGTTAAATGCCTGGAATACACACCAGAGAACTCTGCGCTCGCGAAATAATCCACAAGAATATGCTTGGAGCAAAAATATACATAATATCAGACAGCCATAAGCAGCACTTAAAGCATTAAACTCGTTTAGCTTTGAGTCTAAGTTGATTTGGGACTGTCTTACTGTCTTGAAGCAACTGGCCGAGACAAATAGGGTGACACTGATCTGGATACCAGGACATGAAAACATTAAGGGAAACGAGATTGCGGACCGCCTTGCAAAGGAAGGAGCCAAATCTCTGCTTATTGGCCCTGAGCCTGTCTTTGGACACTCAAAGAGTCACCTCTCAGCTCAGATCGGGCTTTGGGAGGACAGAAATAAAAAGGCACACTGGGAAAATACCCCAGGGCTGAGACAATCGAAGAAATTTATAAAGTAATCGCAACAGTGGACACAAAAATTCTTCACACTCAGCAGAAAGGAACTAAGGCTGATATAGATATCATCATCTTAAGAAGATGGATAAAATCGATGAGGAGACCTGTCGATTCTGTATGGAAGACGATGAATCCGCTGAACTTGTCCTGTGTGACTGTGAATCTCTTTGCCGTATACGACTAAGAATAGCATTTCCACAGCCAAAGGATGTTGGACAACAGGCCTCCAAGAATGTTGTAGGCTTCATCAAAGATCTTAATTTCGAATGGGCGCCCTAGGGTCTTTAGGGGTAATCTCACAAAAGATCTTATAGGTCGCGGTGCCAAGATGAGAGGCGGGAATCCTGTCTGCATCCTCCGTTATTAATAATAATAATACTAATAATACCTCCTCTTCGTCTATGGAACTTTTACAGAAGTAGTTGATTAGAGTCTGTACGGGTCCGTATAAAAACACTTAAAAACGAAAGAAACGAAATGCATTTCCTTGGTATCATATCCCATACTTAACCATTCCTCTTAATTCTGATCTCATTGGTGTTACCTAAATTAATAACAGATTTATATGTTTTGGGCTGTTCAAACTATAAAACACAAAAATTCACTTGTTGGCGTAGATTTTATCATAATTAATTAAAAATTACTGAACCTATAAATTCATGCGATACATTTGTTCATCTGGAAAAAAAAATTTTTTAAATTTTTGTTTTTTTTTAATGAAATATATTTCAACACAAGTTAGGCCAAATAAAATTATCAAAAGGAAATCTCATGGTTACAATCATAAAATATGACCATCAACATTCATTCATTTGTGGGAACAATTTACCAACCAAAATCATGTGTTGAAAATTCAATAAATTTTCGCAATTGTCATTTTTACAACGCTTTATTGTGGTCAATTTAGTTTACAATTTGCCATTAAATAGTTCATTAAACACATTTTTCCCGAGCAACACAATGTTTGCCGCATATTATGGGAAACCGCATACCATATGTGTATGCAACCTCAATAAGGGTACTACACACGACATTCATTATTTGAATAAACGATGAATCTTTCCGGGAATGGTTACAATTTTTACACATTAACCACCGAGGAGCAAACGCGAGTTCGAAAAAAAAAAAACAAAAAAAATCTCTCTCCCCTATTGCAGGGCTTCATTTATGATTAAGCCGTGGTCAAGCGGAATTCATAATCAGGCGTTAAATTATCATAAAAAAAAAAAACAGCCGAATTTAATTACGTGATAAAAGTGAATCTGTCCTACCTATTGCTTGTTAACTATAACTACAGCCATTTTGAATGAATGCCTTCAGTAGTTTTTTTTTAGATTTTCGCCCCTCTCCCACCACATACATAATATATCACAGTGGAAATTAATTTCCTGAGAAACATTTTAACAACTCCCCCATAGTTTGATATACGATACGAAATTGTAAATAAAAGGAAGGCGTGTTATTGTGTGGGTGAGTGTGTGTGTTGCCTACCGTCGTCTTTATAGTTCAGGAGAGTACAAAAAATTAAGTGCTAGAAGTGTAAAATTACATCGCTTATGTAAACTTGTGTAACCTTAGAGCTTTTAATAGAATTCCAATGTAATGATAAATGGTCGACGTTAAAGGGTGATCACATTCATCATTTAATGATGTTTTATCGCACCTGCCACCTTGAGTAACCCAACCCCATCACTCCCCATCACTAACAATTAACCGTGTTTAACTGTTATTAAAGCTGGTAAATAATTTATTAATGTTCTAAATTGAATTAATTAGAGAATTGCCATTGAAATTATTTATTCTAGCGATTTATTCCATTTTTTCTTAACAGCTGCTGTAATTGCATGAATCATGTTTTTTTTTCGTGGTGCCCTTTTCTAGTGCAATTATTTGCCATTTCAAGTTTTTCTCAAGGTTATCTTGGTCCGGTTACTTTTATATTTTACATTAATTATATATTTACCGTTATTAGCAAATCGATAATTATCTATTATGCTGTTGTGACTTGAAATTTGTCATAATATTGTTGCGACAGCGCTCTGACTTAAACGTTTTTCACAATTGCTGCAGTTATATCAACCTTTTTAGCATTTTAACCAGAATATAATTTTCACAAGTAAAACAAAAAGCACTTCCAGTTCGACTAGTTACATCAATGAACGGCCGCCTATTGTCCAGAGTTTTCAAAACCAAGGATTTTGAAGACCTTCTTAATTCACGCTTTTCTTTCATGGGAATATTGACACTGTAGTCAATAAAGCTTTTGTCACGTTGGGATTTCTAAGGAGATGGTATAAGAAATTTCATGATCATTAAGTTAGTTTATTTTTCTAAAGACACTTACTCATAATTTTAAAATCTTAGTAATTAGTCTTGATGAATCAAAAATGTATGACAAAATAAAAATAAAAAAATTTTTGGTCTCTACCGATTCTTTGAGAGAACATTTTTGTGTGTTAAATGTAAATCCTTCATTCGAAACTATTCAATAAACATCTCATACAACTCTAAAGGTCATTAGGTATCAAATTTTTAAAAATCTCCAAAATATCCAAAGTATTATAAATAATAAAAGTCCGAATTTCGAAAATATTCGATCGAAATTCGAAAAATGAATGCGTATTACTCCAAAATGAAAATACAGTTCGAGAAATTATAACAAAATTCCTTGCGTTTAACAACCCTAATTGAAAAATAGTATTTGTGAATGTCGATTTCAGATTTTCGAAAACACTGTTATATTTACGATAATAAAGAGATAATCCATAAAAAGGAAATTATGTTCTCTATAAGTTTGTTCAAGAAGGCCTTTATTTGGATTCCCCGGCACAACAGCAAAATCGAAAAAAAAAAAAATGTTTTGTTATTCCATCACACAACTCATTTGATTTTGGATGACAAGTTTCAAGTCTTAGTTTGGATTTATAAACAGGTCCCAAATAGCGAAATTGAGCGACTGAAAAAATTGAGAAAAATATTTTTTATTTAAAACTTCAATAATCAGATTTATTCGAAACGAATCGAACCTGGGTAAGCCTGAAGTGCGTTGAAAAAAGAAAAAAATAAGCGTTTCGTATCGGCAGAAACCTTATATTCTTCAGTACGGCTTATTTTTTGCCTGCCGTAGAATTTGCTGTAGTGCAGGAGAATCCAAGAAAGTATAAAGTTTGCCCGGAATTAAATTATAGTAATCTTGTTCTCTATAAATTAAGTACTTACATTATTTATCTAAGAGCCTATAAATTATATATTTAGGGGAAACTGGGGTAAAATTGAAAAATATCGGATCAAAATGGTTATCACTTCGACTTTTCGAAAATTATGTAACTTCAAATGATATCAGAAAAGAATTCTTAAAACCAAATTCAGTATCAGGCGTTTGTTCGTACTTGTCATATGCGTTCAGCTTGCTGCTTTTTGGCAGTGTGGCAAATTCTTTACGAACATACGTAGCAGGGGTTCCTCAAGTCATCTTCGGATTCGAATGAGATTTCCTCTTTTTTTGGCAGCCACTGTAGATTTATTCTTTAAAGGCTGTATACTCTCGTTTTATTTTTACGTTTCTTGCATTTGTTTACCCTTTCGAGTTGGTATATTCAGCCAAAATAATAGTGCCCAAAAAATAAGGTGACATTTCAATTTAAACTGCGCGTGTCAAAGGATCTTTTTTAGGTTGGTAGGACTGTCTTTGACATCCCTGCCAAATCACACGTCAAAATATTCATTAGTGTTTCAGATACACTTCGTTTTTTGAGCTGCTAAAAGTGAATTTCTCGTTTTTGGCGATGTCGAAATTCGTTGAGCAAAGAATTTGCATTAAATTTTGTTTGCGGAATCAATTTTCTGCTGCGGATTCATTGAGGATGGTGCAGAAAGCCATTGATGATGAGGCTATGTCGAAAAAAAATGCTTACAAGTGGTATAGTGAGTTCCAAACAGGCCGTGAACGTGTCGAAGACGAAGAGCACCCTGGGCGACCATCAACCTCAACCGACGAAGCTCACGTCCAAAAAATTAAAGATTTGGTGTTTGAAAACCATCGATTAATGATTAGAGACCTTGCTGATGATATTGGCATATCGAAAGGCTCAGTCAATACCATTTTGGAGGATGCTTTCGGCCTCAAGCGCGTCAAATCTCGACTGGTACCGAAATCATTGAATTTTTTGGAAAAAGGGCGTCGCGTTGAAGTATGTGAAACAATGCTTTCTGACTACATTGACAAGACGAAATGCATGATCACTGGAGACGAGACTTGGATCTATGCTTACGACCCCAAAAATGACCGATCAATCGAGCGAATATCGTGCCAAGGGTGTGCCGAGACCAAAAAAACAGCGCCAAAGTCGCTCAAAAATCAAGGTGATGTTGACTGTTTTTTTCTATTATCGTGGTATTGTGCATTCTGAGTTCCTTCCCCCGGGTCAAACAGTCAACAAGGAATATTATCTGAACGTTATGCGTCGTTTGCGTAACGCTATCCGCCAATTGAGGCCGGAATTGTGGAAAGACGACTCTTGGTTTTTGCACCACGATAATGCGCCGTCTCACACTGCACTCGTTCTTCGTGACCATTTCGCCAAAAACTCGACTCATATCGTTCCACAACCACCGTATTCACCTGATTTGGCGCCGCGCGACTTCTGGCTGTTCAGAAAGCTCAAAAGACCGCTACGAGGACACCGTTTTGAGACGATAGAGCAGATTCAAGCCGCCGCGAAGAAGGAGCTGAAGGCCATCCCTGAAATCGACTTTTTCAACTGTTTTGAAGATTGGAAAATCCATTGGCATAAGTGCATTGCATCGGGAGGGGATTACTTTGAAGGTGATGAAATTGATTTGGAAGAATAAATAAAGAATTTTCAATATAAATTCAATATCACCTTATTTTTTAGACACAGTAGTACTTCTGAGCACATCTGATAAAATTGGTATAGTATAAGACTTGCTATCTGCATGTTTGGAGGTTTCGAGAATAGCCGAATGTTTTCTAGGGTAGCGATTAAATTGCTGTCGTCTTCAAAGTACGTTACAGTCCTAGGCTCGTTGTTGGAATATACAAAGGAATTGGAATTTTGCTCTATTTTCTTTATTTTCATAGTCATTGAATACGTGATCGGTTTTGTTATATTTAATGCTCCAGAAGAACGCATCTTTTTAAAAAGTTGTTCTTCTTCATTTGCATCCTACACCTGAGCAACAATTTACTCATGCTACTGAAATCTATTTCTGCTTCATTAACATCAAACACTTAAGCAGAAATCCAATTCTGCTACTATTACCGTGCTCACACGGTCAGCACAGACAAAACTTCCATTTTGTTACGCCTTCACAGCAGATTACACTTAAATTATGTTTTCACACAAACATAATCCAATTCTGCTCACACTGCAGCAGAAAGGCCTACACGTTGCAGTACAAAGAAAAATCCTATTCTGGTTGAATTATATAAATCATGAATCTAATTGTGAATTCTTTCCTGTTTTTTTTTTTTTACAGTGGCGGCACTGGATCTATTATTGAAGTCTATTTCAAATTTTTAACTTGTTTCTTGAATTTTTATTGAAGTTTCTATTTTATTCAATTATTTTACGTAGTTTTAGGATATTTAGGATTTTTATTTAAGTAATTGAATTGGCTTGTGATACCAACTGTAAACAATATATGTATTGAAATAAAATGTTATATTTGAATTAAAAGCCTGAATTATCTCTTAATAAACCGGCACCCCCTTCGCTTGAGCACAGATCTCACAGCGAGTCTCTACAACTTACAGTTTTCGTAAAATTACTTGCATAGTTCCCACTTTTCCCAGGTCTCCCCTACATACCAATTCCTGAATGGTCTTTAAAAAAAAAACACAATAAATAAATTTGCAAATGAATAAAAATCCATCGAACTTCTCCTCTTCTCTCAATTTCACATTTTCCACGCAAAATGTAATTTTTCTTTGGATTATCAAAAAATCCCCCTTGTCATGGAGTTAAATCCAAGCGAAAAGTGCTAATGAAAATCTTTCATAAAATCGTAAATTTATTACTTCTTCCTCTTGGTGTTGTGATTGTGACATTTTCTTTTTGTATCCTAATCCTTATGCCAAAGCCTACATATGTAAACATTTTAGTAATTTTAAAATTTCTTTTTATATTTCGAAGTATAAAAGGTAAACAAACATGCGTAAAATAATAGTTCTGAATCATGGTTTTACTAGATCCTTGTACTCCATGTAGTAAAAGCTATTATCAGATGATCCTAAAAGCATCATGTGTTTTCGACTAGTATTACTCTATAAATTGCGTTGTGAACCTCCTATACAACTCACAAAGCTAACCAAAAATGAGAAATCCACAGGATTCACCAAAAATAAATGAAGCACGTCCACTTACAGTTAACAACACAACTGAAAAAAAAACGCGCAATGATTTTATCGATTCAAAAAAGAAAAAAAGAAGGAAACAAAAAAAAACCTTTTCATTTCCCTCTCAAGGGGGTTGGGTTCGGTTTGTTCAATTTCGCCAGAAAGGATTGTGGTGGGCAATATCTTGATATTTCTCAGAGTAGCCTTGTATCAATTCTATACACAGCTAGCTAAGAGCTATACTATAGTAGCTGGCTTGCTATTTTCATAGATGTTGTACCCTCGGGAGGGAAGTTCTATGTCTCCGTTATATCAGTGACTATTTTGCGGATGACTGGATGCAATAGAAGCAATATGGAAATTTCAGCAGTTGGTTACAGGGCATTTGAGGGAATCCTTGTATTGGATTTTGTGATCAGAATTCTAAAGTGTGAAGGGGATTTATGAAAGCCTCTTGAAAAGTTTCCACTCGGAAAGAAAAATTATAACCAAGAGATTGAAATTGTTCAGAATGGTTCTAGCATAGAATTTATTAGCTTCTCTTTTCTGGATAAGCAGTTTATCTTTGTGCACATATGTATATGTATTTTTGTAAGGCGCTACAAAACGAGTATGGTACTTGAAAATTGTATTGATATGATTTTTGATAGATTGGTTGTGGAGAAAGATGGTATTTTTTGATAAATTGCGTTTTAATTAGGAGATTCTACTACAAAAAGGGGAATAAATTTTATAGTTTAGTTATGGAATGAATGATGGCTTGGTGGTGGTATAAATTTATAAATTCTTACGAAAAATGTAACATGTTTTGTTATTAATTTATTAGTTTTCTTAAGAAAATCGGAGATATATAATTGGAGCGAAGTACCACAGGGGTCTCAATTGGATGCCTTACTAATTATAAAGGAATTTAACTAAGTACTTGGGGAATGTTATAGTGCGGAAGCGGTATCTAGTTCTTTACTAGAGTCTGTTTTGTCTGAACTTTTAGAACACTTCATAATCTCATATGTGATGCGACTTCTGTCATATTGGTTTTTTCCAAATAAAATATGTTTTTTGCAGTTTACCTTCGAGTGTACCGATTTTGTAAGATTTTTTTTGTAGTGGCTATGTCTAATTACATTGACCTTTTTCTTCTTCTCTCAATCTTGTATTCATGTTCCAAATATCATAACTTAAGGCTTGCAGATTTCAGGACGTTTTTAGGTCCTTAGGAGGCGGCATGTGTACATGTATTAAGCAAAAGTTTGTAGTTCCCATGTTAAATATTGGGTAAATTTTCGTGCCAGTTTTTAGCAGACGGTCTGCAACTCCTAAACCTCTTCGTTTTTTTGTATGGAGATTTATGTCTATATGTTGGAAATTGTATTTATAACACTAAATAAGATAAATTGGTAACATCAATCTTCTACATAAGCTCCTTCTAGATAAGCTAATTGGAACACTATTAAAGCATTGATTGTATCGGTCCCAAAAACATTGGATCGCACATATATTGAACAATAGTATCGTCTCTGCTGAACTGGGTTTGGTGACCAGGGTAAAAAGAATGTAGAGAGGCACCCGTCAAGGTGGTATTTTATCAAGTCTGTTGTAGGTGCTCATTATGGATGATCTCTTCCTAACACTCACTTGGATGGAGGTACAGAGTAGAATGTTACGCCGACTACCTGGTGATCTTGGTTATCGGTAGCTACGAATCTGAGCACTGCGGATTGGTGCAGAACGGGATCCGACTAGTCACGGACTGGACTACACATTTCTGATTTTGCGTCAATCTATTGAAAACAGATCTATGCCCCTTTACCAAAAAAACATTCCCAGATTGAGCTTGCCTTCCATCGGCTCCACATGTTTGGAACTGCAGGAAAGGGTAAAATATATTCGATTATTCTGTATTTCCGCTGTTCTTCTGGTCTAACCGATCTCCAAGAATCTCTGATCCCCTTTTTCAGTTCTTTTACAGAATTAAACTGACGGCAATTAGAATAAACTCGACTAGAAATGATGCCCAAGAAACTTCCAACAGGATTTAGGTCTGGACTTCTTGCAGGCCAAGTCAGATTTTCGTTTTTTTCTCCTAGAATCAATTTTTACAACGGAAGTTGATAAGCAAAATTATCGGATAAAAGGTTTTCACCAATTTGCGATTTTCTATGTGAACAGAAGCTGGTGCAAATCATTACACTTCCCGCTCCAAAATCTAGGCATATTCTTACTTCGTTTGGCTTCTTCAAATCATGCCAAGAATATTGGAAACCATCAAGCCAGTCCAAATTTGATTTTGTTTTTCATGGTTAAAAACCTGGTTTGATCATTCTTTGGATCAGTAGGGCAGTCAGTTGATAGGTTCTAACTTCCAAAAAGTCAATAAGAATTTTAATTTGGTAGATTTGTACAGTTTGGTGTCCTCATTAATATTCCAAGTCTGCGACCTTGAGCGACCACCGCTCGTGCCGCGTTATTAAAAAAATTCTATCGAAAACCAGTTTTTCGAGGATATGTTTTCCCCAGCGCCACCTAGGTTAAAAATAGCTCTTACAAAAATTATAGAGCATGAAATTTCCTGCATACTTTATAGGAAACATTTATCAGTCAGATGAATAGTTTACGAGTTCCAGCGGTGTCAAACTGAGTAAATTTCTACAATCGGAAGATCTCACCCAAACATTTTCTTTCTTGAAAATATTTATCCTCCTTGTAGTCTACAGTATGAAGAAATATGGCGGACAGCATACTCTTCTTACATGTGTTGAGCGGTTATGACACTACTTCTGCTGTTTTCAAAGTAGGAAAAATTAAGTTTATTAAAACACTTGAAAAGAACGAATATTTAAGCTGAACTATACAAGCTACTGAGGGGAAAACTTTTTATCACTCTTCACGGAGTTTCCAAAAAGAACACCATTACTTTAGGCTCCCTACGTTATCAAAATTTCGCAAGATCCATTACAAAGAGTGAATTCAATCATGCTGCATTACTCCCTACAAGAGAAGCTGCACGGCAACATTTCGTTCGAATATACCACCAAGTTCAGGCTTTGTATAATATACACGAGATTCCAGATTAATGGGGTTGGGAAAGAAGCAAGATTAGGCTTACTCCAGTGAAAACAACAAAAGTTCCGACACCCAGAGCATTCCTGAAATTAATTTCAGCAGGTGTAAGAAGGAGTGCAGTTGAACAACATTCTTGAAGTGTTCTGCTATCTGCACAAGCTGCCACGGAAATACGTGTGAAAAAAGCGCAGAGACTTTTGCGGGCTCTGGAGAAGAAGACGAAGACGACGACAACGAAAATGAAGACATGACCGTTGCGAAATTATTAGCACACGCAGTTGAAAAATACGACGAAGATAAGTCCTAATAATTTTCGAGAATGTATGTACTTACATATATAGTGAAAGGGTGGGTTTTATAAAAGTGTAGTTTTATTGGACATTACTTCCCGGTAACTGCAATGTATCAAAGTGGAGCATATATAGCGGTCTATAATATGCTCGAGTTTATTAGTAATTGGGGAGTCTGGAGATGGGTTATTTTGGGGGTAGTGTGGAGGCAACTATGGGCCTTTCCGGACGTTTCGCTCCAGCCACGGAGCTCTTCAGCGGTGTTCCTCACTTAGAGTTTCGTCATAAATAAACTCTTTGCAGGCAGCTTCCAACATATCTTTAGATGTGTTCGATTCTTCCATTTTTGGTTTGTGGGTCTTCATCGTTCTGAATGTAAGAAAAGCATTAGTATTTATGTGTAACTTAAGACATTAGTAAAAAAAAAAACGCAGCACAAGGTTAGTTGACTCATGAGTCTTTTAACGCCGCTTCGCTCTGTGTCAAGAAATACTCACAACAAAAAGTTATTCCAATGACAGCAAAATCAAGTTAAGAATACCATTAACCAATGCATATACTTTCAATTAAAATCACTAGATAATTCAACATCATGAGCGTGTAAGCGGTAAGACAATTTAAATATCAAACAAAATTTTTACTCGTGTGCTTGTAATTTCGTTTGTTTTTCTAGAATTCCGCGAACGACGACTTTGACGACTATTGCTACGCAGAGGCGGATACCTCGACCGAAAACAGAGTCAAATTTATACAGCTTCATTGTCAATTTTTGGTTAGTTAATCGCAATGAGTCTACAAGTCAACTAACCCCGGTCTACTCTACGTATTAAGTAATCGGTATTTACCGAAATTTCGAAAAAAAGAACAAAACGTAGCTATTTTCCGAATTTTAGAACTTGACTGCGCTTGACTCCGCTGTATCTCGTGAACAATTCATGTGTGGCTATATAATTTTTGAGAATGCAGAGAAATCGAACTTTTCGACACAGCGTTCAGAGAGGTCTCATCAGTATGGTTATCTCTGATTGCCTACCATAATTTTTGTAAGGGTTATTTTTAGCTTAGGTGGCGTTGGGTAGGAGATATTCCCTAAAAACTTGTTTGCGGAACCTACCAGTTTTCCAATATGACAGCGCGAGAGATGCCACAATGATTTCTTACATAGGTCATAAGTAAAACAATCGCTGTTACACTATAATCACCATAACAATCACATGCCTGACTGTCTGTCTGTTTGTCTGTCTGTCTGTTTGGCTGTCTGTCTGTCTGTGCGCGCGATTATGCGAGAACGCGTATACTTAGAGAGCTGTAATTTTGTACACAGACTTTAAAAAAAAAGTAAAATTAAGTTCGAAAATGATACAAATCGGGCAATTCGTTTTTGGTATTGCCATACAAAAATTTCGTTTTCCACTATAGATGTAGACAGTGCTTGAAAATTCGTCGACGAAGAGAGCTGAAATTTGGTACATGGTATTTTCATAGTAATAAAAAATAAAATTTCAAAAATGGACTAAATCGGGCAACTCCTTCTTGGTGTTGCCATATAAAAATGTAGGTTTTTTATGTATACCAGTTCTAGGAAATTTTTATTGTATACTAAAGACTTCTTCAGGATATGAAATCCTATAAAATTACTTATAATCATTTTTTTCTGTCCGACGAAGCGTTCTAGAAATATGTATATATGAAAATCCACTTTAAAAGTCAAACTTGCACAGATGGGTGACCATACAAAATTACATGCGGGCATTCATCTAGGCCTCTCTCTAGGGTATCATAAGAATTGGCCTTAGACCAATTCTAGCTTTTTTACTTGTTCGTTAATACTTACTAATTTTATAAATTTGTGTGAAAAATGTAAAAAGGTGGGAAAATTGTAATTTTTGAACAAGAGCTAAGTTTTGTAGCATCTTAGTACATAATTTACCTCATTTACTCTTCTTTACGATCATGTATATCATTGTATGCTGAAACTTGACAAATTTTGAGCAAAATCTCCTTGAATGTTTACTTCCGGTAATATTTTGTTCCATTTTCAATGGAAAAAAAATTTTTTTTTTAAAGAGCTCGATGTTTGTTTCAGAATTCAGTCGAATGATTAAACGCCTTAACATTTCTCATATTTGCAATTCCTATAAACACCAGGTGACGTATGAAGGCTTCAAGAGGGCCCTTAATTTCGAAAATGATTGTGATAATCGTGATAGAGTGAAATGATGAAAGTGTAAAATACATTTCGTATCAGCGAGGACTTAATACTCTTCAGTACGGCTAATTCTTGCTTGCCGTATATGTATGCCTGGAATTTTCTACGAAAAGTCTTCTCGATTTTTCTGCATGGCGTTTTTATCAACGACGAAGGTAATCCAGTGTCCTCGAAAACTACTGTCACTGGCTTGATGTATTCGAAAGCTATGATGCCACCTCTAGCAGTAGGAAAAGGCCGTGGAAGGCGTTTTCGGCATGATCATTGCCAACAAAAAGAAGACGATTACAAGCTTTGGCGAGTTTTGATGAAACCCTAGCACATGACTTAAGATGTATCCTGACAGCCGCTATCATGAAACCAACTCGTCACCATGTGAGTGATGCGGATTCATTGCTAGAATCTTGTAGCCGAAAAAAACACATTTGGATATCTTTTCGAGCTACGCAAATATCTTGCAAGCATTCAAGCATCCAAAGCCGGATAAAATAATTATCACCCAATAATCAGTGAAAGTAACGCTTCAGGGTCTTCTTGATCATACTGCTTCCCGGCCTGTGAGATCACAGAAAAAAGTATTTGAGATGAAACAAGAAAGTAATATTTCTAATTTAACCCTCTTCGGAAAAATGGGGATTTCACAGAAGTAATGGCCAATCCGAATATAAGCAGAGGATTTCGAAAGCCTTTAGCGATAGCCAGATGTTTATGACTTCTTACGTTCCATTACAGCTATTTATATCTGCAGGTCCTGAGTCCGAAAAGAAGATCGTTTGGCAGAATTCTCTTCCTGGATCAATTAGGTATTGTTGGACTGTGCAGTTCCAACTAAAAACAAAAACAAGAAATCCCGGAGCTGAGCACGGCTGAGCAGGATGACATTAATCAACAACCATTTTAACGGTAGGTCACTATGATTGATGAAAAAACATGGAATGCATTTTCAAGAAATTCTCCATCACATGTTTGCTATCTTTGTGGGGTTAAACCCATACAGATGAATAGTATTGATGCATAACTAAGCAGAGACCATTGATGCAACACTAAGCAGAGACCGGTAAATGAAGATAGCTTGGACTTTAGAATATCGCCACTACATGCATGGCTTCGCATTTTTAAATTCGTCCTCCACGTGTCCTATAGGCCGGATCTCAAAATATGGCGCACAGAACAACAAGTATAGTCGCGGTTCACAGCAGAAAAAAAGAACGTATACAGGCCGAGTTTAAACTGAAGACTGATGATTAATAGTGGACAAACTGAAACTGGGTAGTGGCTTCGAAATAAAAGCCCAAGTCTTTGAGCAATACGCCATATATATTGTTAATGAATACCCATGGTATTCTATGCCAACCTCTGTCCACAAGAGGTACTCATACATGGTACATAAATTGTGCCACGCAATATTGCCTATAGGACAACTAACCGAAGAAGCTACGGAGGCGATAAATGAAAATGCTAAGTCATTTAGGGAATAGAACACGCGCAAAATGCCCAGGACAGCCACAAACCAAGATTTGTTAATTAGATTACTATTAAGCTCAGATCCTTTATTAACAAATAAGCGACCATTATCGTAAAATCAAATGCTGGAGTTCTAAGTCTTCTTTTGTAGTTTTGTAATGATTTAAGTACATTGCAGATTTTTTAGGAAAATATTAATTTTTTATAATATAATATTTGTAGAAAGTGTGTTTTATTTAAATACATGTTTGTAATATAATCAAAAAGTACAACCTTTAATTTTTGACCTCATCTTCCATACTAGAGACCTCACTGTGGCGGGCGGTCGCTCAAGGTCACAAATTTGGAATCCAAATAGTACAAATCTACCAGATTTGAACTATTCTTGACTATTTGTAACAAAAGCCCCGTTTTATGTCTTCAGTGTGTAGACTAGAAGGTTCTTCGTAGAATTTAGCCTTGCCAGTTTCTGAGCTTTAGTTAGAGGAGGTATCTCTTGTCTCCTTCTGTATTTGAGATTATTATCTTCGTGTAAAATCTATATAACACGCCTTACAGAAATTGACAGGTTTTAAAACAGACTTTTATTTGTGTTCAAGTGCAAGAAATTTTTCTGATTTCTTGCAAAATTGGGCTCTTCTGGTGATGCGTTGCAATTAAATTTACTTTTCTTCACGTAATTTTAAATTTGTATGAGGTTACAAAACCATTTTTTGCGTTTATTTTTTAGAAAAAAAAAGAAAAAAAAACACTTGCGGAAAACTAAAATGTTCCAATTTCCTTCGGACTTTATCTCCATTTATTTTTTGCGTGTAAAAATTGAACCAACCAAATGCAACTTCAAACTGTCCAATAATGCTGTCATCCTCCAATTCTTGTTCATGGAAATTTTCAAAAAACCGTCAGAGATTACAATAACTGAATAGCGAACAAAAAAAAAAAAAGAAACTCAAATGGCAAACGAATTCAGATTCGACACATGGCGTTAGATGAATGTAGATTCACTCACCATACACACAAGCATCTCCTCCAAAAAGAACAGTTTCTTTTTTTTTTTTTATTTCATCCGTCTACTGACACTATCTGGACAGGATTATCTGGGAAAAGAAAAAAAAGACCAGTTTTTATCTAGCTAGAACAATGGGATTAGGTTTTGCAATTGATTTTACCACTAGGCACCATCATCATCACCATCACTATCAGTTAACATGCCACGAGGGATGATTTTCTACCCTTGAGGATGAGCTTCTTTTGTGATAGGATGAGAATCAATATCAATTTTTCATGGGATTCCTACAGCAGCATAGCATCCTTCATGTATACCTACCTATTCTCGTACATAGATTTCGATTTTCTCTATTGTGTGCTTTTTCGATTGCATTGTAAGTACTTCGCTTGAATTTACAAGATTGTGAAGCAACACCTTCCTAGATCTACATGGAAAATATAAGTCCTTTGGTGGGATGCATATTATACAAGTCTTAGAATTGAGGCTTTTCAAGTAATTGAAAAGTAAAGGTTTGTGTAAATTATTTGGTAATAATAAAAGGGGTTTATTTATATTGTTTTATGCCGTCCTTAACATGGCTGTTTTCCATTTTCTCCTCCATCGACAGTAATTTGTGTTTTGTTTTTAAGAAAAATAAAATGAAAAAATAAAAGCACCTTCAACAAATTTCTTTTTATATGTAAATTAATACGAAAAGTGAAAAATTTTTTCTACCAAAAATAATCCTTAAAAGGCTTTTGTCGTCAACCGGAAATTATTTATAGCGTTGGTGCTAAAATGGTCTCGCAGCTTTTAAACTTTTCGCAAAGTTGTTCAACCAAATTAAACAAAAATCAAAAGTTTTCTAAATTTCTTCCCCTCCCCCCCCCATTATACAAAAACATAGAAGAATTCATAATACTTTTCCCATTTTCTTAGAATTACATGGTTTAAACAAGTTTTCAACTTTTCCGGAGAACTGCGAACTGACATTTGAACTTCCTGTCGCGAACCATTCGTGTGTAGAAGGTGAACAACGGAAATTTTTAAAAGTCGTCAACCCTTTCCTTTGTAGATATATACGTCGTTTCCGATGACATTCCTTATTGTTGTTTTTTTTTTGTTTTTTCATTTATTTCTTTATCTAACACACGGTCTATGGATATTTTCCTTAAAAAAGGAAAATTTTGTTTTGTTGTTCAATTTCACTCCTGTCTGATGAAATTTTCAAAAGGCGTGTGTGTGTGTGTTAAATTGTGTACATATCCGAAGAGAAATGATTTTTGTTTTTTTAAAGATATTCCAGAGAAGTTGGAATAATCGAGGAAATTGCTCGTAAAGATATTCATTTGGAATGGAGCAATTGACAGGAAATTTAATTTTAATATAAAGTAAGGAAAGGATAATAAAAAATTATTGTGGGTTTTGACGTGGAATACTAATGAGGTGTGGAGAGATATGAGTTATCAGATTGAGAACTATAAAGAATGTAAATTTTTTTACATATACATGGTATGCATTCCCCTTTCTGTAATATAACCAAAGGATTTGGGTTGTGATTACAGTCAAAGTACTGTTTATGGGTCGAAAGCAGTGCTTCCCAACCTTTTTTGTATTATGCCCCACTAGGAAATTATTGAGAAAATACAGTAAGTAAATTTTCAAAACATATAAGAGGGAACTGAAGTTCAAGTACAAAATAATTTTATTTTTTTCTATATTATTATAATTATTAGTGATTATTTATTATTTAAATTTAGTGAGATCCTTGCGTTTGATGGTTGCTGCAAAGTTATTTTATGT
The DNA here is from genome assembly GCA_963924295.1 of Dioctria rufipes. NCBI lineage: Eukaryota > Metazoa > Arthropoda > Insecta > Diptera > Asilidae > Dioctria > Dioctria rufipes. Next base: position 27,267,291 of record OZ002744.1, on the reverse strand, counting down.
CATGTTCCAATTTAGGTGACTTCAGTCTCAAGTCTCCTCGTTTTATCATATCCAACCGATTTCGTTTTTTTTTTAGCAGCAAATCATATATGGCACTAATGCCCTAGACACACAGCGCTCTTAATGAAGTAATAACTAACCATACTCATTAGTCTATAATGATTCATTATAAACTGCAGACACACAACCATTTCTTTAATTAAATTGTACTGTCAAACTGGTTTTGATTTACTTACGACATTAAAGAAGCGTTATGGGTGGAATCAACGCGATAAACTTTGTTTTTAATAATTTTAATTTTTATTTATTTTTATTATATTTCATTTAACGATTGAGAAATGAAAAAAAAAAACATTTTATTAAAAAATATTTTGACATAATTACTTTGTGCTTTGCATTTCTTCTTCTTATTTTTCAAATCAGCAGATGTACAGCTGAGCTCCATACTTAAATTATATGCTAAATCTAGCACATTTTTCCTAACCACAGTTTAATAAGATATGATGTATCGTAAGGGCCTGTATGCGAAATCCTGAATGTGGAGTATCAGATAGTGGTCCGAAATAATGCAAATATTTAAACGCCTATAATCTCCATATGGCTTCCATTCCGATTATTTCTTCAAAATGTTATGTAATGATGAGTAGCAGCAGCTCTTGGAGGAATGAAAAATGTCTTGTTTGAGCAGGAAGCAGGTTAACTCGAGGTAATTGGATAAAATTCTTCCAGCAATTTTTGGATCTGAGCATCAACTGTGGATTTAATGAGGATTGGCAAGGAAGAGATAATGCTCTTTAACATTCACAGCGACTTTGAACTAACCAAGAACTTGCGCTCCCAAAATAGGCTTAGGACTATCAGAGACGATAAATTGTTTTTTTTCCATAACTATGGATGGACGCCGGGTTTGATGTTTTTGTTGAATTTTTTATCTGGACTGACAGAAACGTCAGCTACGGTATCAAAGAGGTAATATTGGCTGAAACTGGAAGATCTATTTGCGATTAATCCAAGAGACCTACCTTCTACTCGGCAAATTAAGAGGACCGATTAGTTTGAAGAAGGGTTAATTTTGTCGAAATTGCAAGGAAGGAAATATTTGTTTGCCTTGGTATCAAAAAGCTCACGAAAGTAACATAAACCATGCCTATTAATAAAAATTACAAAACCGTGACGGTTTCGTTGACGACTTGAAAATTTACTACAGGACTTGTTAGTATAAGGCTCAAAATACATAACAGTTTTTTCCTCGATGACTTGCGTTAGTTCTTTCGACATTAATTCTATAGGCCACCAAGCCAAGCAATGAATAACCATAATTCGAAAAATGCTTTCTTACCGTACACAATTCTTGAGATTTCCGCAATACTCTCAGCACACTTCGCAAACTCGAAGAGGGAAAGACGATTACAAAAGTTGCTTACCAGTATTTGATACAAGGATTACATGTCGCGAGTATTTGTAAGTGGTGGAGATCATCACAAGACATCTCAGTGAGCAATTTGTGGCTCTTTTCCTGCTCTCCACGGGACAGGTGAGATATCAACATCTGCTTGTGTGATTTCATACAATCCAGATATAAACGTCAAGTATCCTGAATTAATATAATCTTTTCTAATATGTATCCTTCGAGAATACAATAGTTATGCTCCACCGACAATCAGTGTGACTTAGAGGATGATAGCTCTACCAGTAATCAGATCTTCAACCATATCAACATAATAAATATTAATATCCTGGGATTTCATAGACTCAAATCTGACAAGCATTTATTGCAACGTAAACTTACTGATGGTAATAGAAAGTCAGTTTTTTGGAGGTCTCTGTTGCAAGAATCCTACAACTCGAATAATGTCTTTATTACGACTATTGCGCTTTCGTTAAATTATTCGCCGAACATTTCAGCGATCATTTAAGATGTTCACCTTTTAGGTTACAAAAACTATTAGAGGCCAGCAAGTACCCATTATCGCCTCCAATAATGCATAATAATTCTAAGGAAAAAATTTCCAGTAAATTTCTAAAAAAAAATTGAGACCTTCCCTACATCAGGTCGAGGCATCGTTTATTATATATTGAAGCAAGGCATTGCTTGCTTACCCTTGGCTATGTCCACTGACGTATATAATATGGACTGCTTACGTTTCTATTCCACGTGGGCACAATTGCTTGTGTCAAAAAAAGTTCTTACGTCGGTGCCAACATTTAAAAAATCATTGGCGGGAAGTTGAAAAAGTGAGCACGCAGCTCGAGAAGTGATTTTAATAAAACATTTAGAAATTCTTCTGCCTATCTTATGAATACATTGTCTTTGATAAAACAGTTTTTGTCAGTAATAACCCTAAATGATTAATTTAAAAACATTTATTTCGACGAAACCACTAATTTATTTGTTGTTTTCAGTTCTTTCTTAGTTGGTACTTGGAGCTTAGGCCGAAAGAGTCAGCAATATAGAAGTAAGCCCACTTTTTGCAATCCATATTATACATCTCAGTGGATATGTCATCAAGTCAAGGAGTCGTCGATTTTATATTCAAACGAGATGTTACTGGTTTTTGTCCTACTTGCCCAGTCTTGTGTGTATGTTATTAGTTTGTCTAAGGCTCTGCCTTGACACGTGAGTGCGGCACATTCTTTGACAGTTCTTTGCGTGCTTCAAAACTCAACAAAAAAGGAGTTGCGCTAGAGATTGTGCTTGCTTTTCTGCGAAGAGTTAGATATTTGTATGTACCTATAGACTCAGAAATACCTAAGTAAAAATCTTGGTACTTAAGTACAAAACTAAGTCTTAAGTACAAGTAAATAGAAGCAAGTACTTATGTTCAAGTACTAAGTAGGGACATTTCAAAAGTATTGAGAAATAAGTCTTAAGTAACGAAAATGTACTTCAAGTAGTACTTAAGTCTTTTTTTACTTAAGTATTGCCCAGCTCTGATTATAGCTATAATTAAGGAAGAAAACCACTTCATTGGTGTATTTCATTATCATCTGATTTTCGAGCCATAATAACGTATACTGTGTGGCACACGGCATTTTAATGATTAGTTAGTACTAATGATTCATTAGATCGTGCTGTGTGTCTAGGGTAACAATGAAATCACAGCTACTAATATGGCGGACAGAAGTTACTAGAGGTTTACCCAGCTTGAGTAGCGACTGAGTGTCGCCATACTGTTAACTTAAAGCCCCACGTTGGGAAACACGGGTCTAGAGCTTTTGTTTATTGTGTAACAATAGAAATACTATATTGAAATATAAAATTTTTATTGAATTAAAAAGATTGTGGAATATTTAAAAAAAAAAGGAGTGTGCATTTCAAATTATGCATAAATACACCTTTTTATTGTATGTATATAAGAAGACGTCAAATCTCGTTAGCAATTTTTTGTACTACTGTGTCCAAAAAATAAGGTGACATTGAATTTATATTGAAAATTCTTTATTTATTCTTCCAAATCAATTTCATCGCCTTCAAAGTAATCCCCTCCCGATGCAATGCACTTATGCCAACGGATTTTCCAATCTTCGAAACAGTTGAAAAAGTCGATTTCAGGGATGGCCTTCAGCTCCTTCCTCGCGGCGGCTTGAATCTGCTCTATCGTCTCAAAACGGTGTCCTCGGAGGGGTCTTTTGAGCTTGCTGAACAGCCAGAAGTCGCACGGCGCCAAATCAGGTGAATACGGTGGTTGTGGAACGATATGAGTCGAGTTTTTGGCGAATTGGTCACGAAGAACGAGTGCAGTGTGAGACGGCGCATTATCGTGGTGTAAAAACCAAGAGTTGTCTTTCCACAATTCCGGCCTTTTTTTGGCGGATAGCGTTACGCAAACGACGCATAACGTTCAGATAATATTCCTTGTTGACTGTTTGACCCGGGGGCAGGCACTTAGAATGCACAACACCACGATAATCGAAAAAAAAAAACAGTTAACATCACCTTGATTTTTGAGCGACTTTGGCGCGGTTTTTTTAGTCTCGGCACATCCTTGGCACGATATTCGCTCGATTTATCGGTCGTTTCGGGGTCGTAAGCATAGATCCAAGTCTCGTCTCCAGTGATCATGCATTTCGTCTTGTCAATGTACTCAGAAAGCATTGTTTCACACACTTTAACGCGACGCCTTTTTTCCAAAAAATTCAATGATTTTGGTACCAGTCGAGATTTGACACGTTTGAGGCCCAAAGCATCCTTCCAATTGGTATTGACTGAGCCTTTCGATAAACATTAGGTAAGATGTATGTGAAAAAATTTAGAAACGGTAAATATTGTATTTATAATTATTTTCAAAATGAAGTCTAATTAGTTTAATTGATTTTTATGATTGTGGAGGTTATCCTTCGAAGATATTGTTGCGAGCGTGGCCTTAGTTCGTTATTTAAAACACAATATTTCGGATATAATTCAAAAGTTCTTTCTTTATTTAACTTTACTGTTTACTCTCACAAATTCACAAATAATTATCAAATCAACTCTTTATAGTTACCGCTAGTACTGTACTTATAATTATCGCAATACAAATAGTTTACTTCATTCACTTCACTGTCTGTAATAAGACTCGCCTCTTGGATGTGAGAAGAGCCGTATTTATACTTTACGAACCTTCCTGAATATTCCGTTCTCCGACCCCAAAGTTTACTAGATGTAACTAACCTACAGTTGTTTCCATTTCCAACAGATGTCGCTTGTGTCACTTTGTTGCGCGTAACAATATGTTATTAGATCGAAATAATAAAAATAAAGTGCTTTTTAGAATTACTAACACCCTATGTGAGATCTAGTCTCGATTGTGTGGGGGAGGAGAGCCGGTGTAAAGGACAACTCAGTCTTTTTAATAATTCAATTATAAAGTTTATTTCAATTCAAATATATAATTCAATTTGCTTAACCCAATATCACAAAAATTCAATTGTAACAAAACTTAAGACTAATTATGACAATACAACAAAAAATTCAAAGACTTCCAACAAGTCCAAATTCACTATAAATGTTTACTCCGTTTACTCTTACTCTTTAGCCTGCCGCATTTGGTTTATTCTTTCTAAAAATAGAAGAAGAAGAACATAATTAATTAATTTGTCAACAGAGTAAAGTGTAATGGCTTAAGTGACACTGCTACTGCGTGAAAGCAGAAGGGCAGCAAACTGCTCCTTGTTACTGCGTTTGAGCAGAAGGCTGGCAAAATGCTCTTTGTTATTGTGTGATAGCAGAAGGGTAGCTAATTGCTCCTTGGTGTTAAGTGAGAGCAGAATGGTAGCAAAATGCTCCTTGAAAGGACTAGGATATTCAGATTATCTCTGATCAGAATTATCTTCTGTAAAAAGCTAGGATGCACGATTCTCTAAAACTCAGATCAGCTCTGACACAGATCAACTCTGTGAAAAGAATGGTGCCATCTACTGAGTTTCGTCGGCTTTATATAGCCGCTGTAACTAGTTATGTCTGTTTCGCCTCTTGGTGTTGCCCTAGCGACGTTTGCTTGAATTTTATTTGATGCGAAAACAGATGGCTGCCGTAATGTCACTGGCTGTCATTATGACTTGATAATATACAGAAGTGAGAAATCAGTGTGCTATGGTATGTTTTGTGGAGTTTTTTTTTTGTTATTTGTTGAAACTTATTTTGATGGATTTGCTCACTATGCTTCCATCCTTAATTAATAATTATTGCAGAAATGTAAGACGGGGAGTTTTTCAGGTCAATATTCCAATAGTGTTCTACTGTGAAACTTGTGTATATGCATTTCCTTTATACCACGGATTCCTCACTCAATTTCGAGAAATAAATTGTATGGGAGGAGAGCCGGAAAATGCACTTTGTGAGCGGTAGGGGGCTTTTGTGATTTTGGGTGCTTTTTATCCTAATACCATGTAACTTTCTTGTTATACACCCTATGACGGTGATTTGGACGTTATAGTAAACCCTCTATCGTTTCCAACAAATGCCCAACCACCTCTCTACTCCCTTTCCGTCGGCAGTTACAGGATGTCAAAGTCAAAAAATTGAATAATTTTGCAATTTCTTTTTCAATTTCAGTGATTTTCCCGCCAAAATGCATGATAATTATACAGTTTTATGACAAGATTTAAAGACCCCGGAATGTTACCTTTAATTTGACTATGCGCATGTACCTAACTAAATGATACCGTTTTTGAGATATTCCCGTTTTTATGATGCATAATTTCATGAATTTTGTTAATTTGCGTGGAATTGCATAAAATTAGGAGCGATTTCTATTATTATTAGCAAAATTAATGAAATTATGCATAATAAAAACGGGAATATCTCAAAAATGGATGCAAATCACCTTCATAGGGTGTATAACAAGAAAGTTACATGGTATTAGGATAAAAAGCACACCGTGCATTTTCCGGCTCTCCTCCCATACAATTTATTTCTCGAAATTGAGTAAGCAATCCGGGGTATAAAGGAAATGCGGTACGTATAGGACACCCTGTATAGGCTGTTTTTATTTGAATAATTAATTTGTAACATTTTCAAATTCCATTCTGAAAAATAAAGAGAAAAATAACTGCCTGATGAACTTTTTTTTTTAACATATTACCTACCTGTTGTGGCGTACTCTTGCATCCCTGTACCTAACATAAAATACTGCAAAATCTTTTATTTTATATCGCGGGTATACAGGAAAAAGAAAGAAAATAACCCAATCCAGGTTGGAGTACTATCATGTTGGATCGTCCTAGCCCACAGTCCAGTCCAGGGTATTTCCATAACACAACGGGAAAATTCACGCACAACACTTATCAAAATTAATAAAAAATAATGAAAAAATACATGACATGGTAGGCTCATGAAAATCTACGCATTAGAAATGTATTAGCACAATTTGCAGAGGGATTGAATAGGTAGCTTCAACTGAGGCAGCAGCACTTATTGTATGTAATGTAGACGATTTAGAAGGTAATTCTAGTGAAAGAGTTATCTAGGGATCCTTTTCTCAAGTCAGGTTAGGTGGTAGAAAATTTAAATTGTGCCATGAATTTTATATTTCCTAGGGCGAAAATAATAAAATACAAACTTCCTCACTCCAAGGTCTGCGTTATATGAAAGAAATATGCCAAAATCCCGATAAATAAAAAAAAAAAAATCCAATCCTGTGGCATCTCTCAAATACTTCCGTCAGTCAAAAATATTTAAATCTTTAAGTGCCTAATAAGTTTTTTGTGGCTTATTTAGAATAATTTATTAATGGGAGAAGAGACCCTTTTAAAACAATAAAAAAAAAAAAAACAATAATATTAAGTTGAACTGATTGGAAAGTGGCATGGAAATTTTGCCTAGATTTGAAAAAGAGATTGGAGTGATTTCCCAATAGGGGGTAAAATTCGGTAAAATTCTATAAATCGCGACCCGAAATGATCGGCTAGTCTTCTTGTCAAGATTACAAGTTCAGCAAGTAGGTACATGCGAAAAGTAATTAATTTTAAATAAAATAAAAGGGAAAAAAAGCTGAAGGGAACGGAAAGAGGAAAGACACTTAAAAAAAGATAGCTTCTACTTGCCTTTTTGTTTTGTTCTTAAAAAAAAAAAAATGCTTTTGTGCGCGGCCTCATTAAATCCTTGTTTTATTTTTTTTTGTCTATCTTAGTTTAACTCGTTTCTTTATTTCTTTCTTTTGGAATAACTTTTATAACGTTTTAATTTAATTTGTTTTTTTTTTACCATCCCTTGATCTTTAATTTAATATACGAGTTGGCGGACTACAAAACCACCTGAGGCCCAGAACAAGTGTGTATACCACATCAAACCCACATTTTCCTCAACAAGCCTCGTTAGTCGACGAGGGGGTGTGTATGTGTTTTTTTTCTTCTTTCAATTCAAAATATTAAATTAATATTATTAGAAAATCTCTGAATTCTTATTAAATTTAGTAACCGGTTCTTGTACAAAAACTACAAGTCAGAGGCTATCTGATGTCTTTCTTTCGAACATGCACGTTGAATTGAGTTTGTACAGGTACCTATCTATCTGACAAAACATTTATTTTTGTCAACTACATAATTAAAAAAAATGAAAATGCAAAATTTAATCCACCGTGTATCTGACCGTGTATATACATATGTATGTACACATACATATGAATGTTTTCTTTAAAATCGCTTTTTTGGCTTTTTAAATAACTTTTATATACTCACAAACCCCTGACTAAATAAATTTGTCCGTAAGGGCACCGTTCGTGACGTAATTGAAATTTTAAGAAGAGGCTTCGGGTAGTAAACGTGGATGGATTTACATGGGGGTTTTTGATTTAGAATGAGTGTATGGGGAGCTTTCTGAGCTCACCCGTTTGGAGTTGTCCAATTTGGGCCATGTGTGATATCAAATTAATGTCTTGCTAAGTGCTATTAAATGGCATATTTCCTTTTTTTTTTGTTTTTGTAAGAAACTTTATAGCTGACTTTTTTCACCCAGATATTTTTAAATTGCGTGTTTTTCTAATTTGTGTAGAGATAGGTGCAGGTAGGGGGTGTCGGGAGGGTGGAGGGGGGGGGTGATTTTTTTTTCTTGTAAACGCTTTTGCATAATATTTAACATATTTCATGGGAACATTTCAATTTTCTACTTTTAACCGTTGTTATATGGGTTTTGATGTGAAACAAATTTTTCCAGTTTTTTCATGTCATGCAAATTAAAATACATACATATCTCAGATTATGTACCGTTATAAGAGTTTTTAGCGATAATGTAATGATTTAAAAGTAGAAAATAAAAAATATTAAAAAATCGTTTAAAATAAAAAACTTTTGTAAACAAAATGGACTTAAAAAGTAAAAAAATATTTTTTTTTTTCTTATTAATATTCACAAGAAATGTTTTGCTACAACTAAGATTAAATTTTAAAAGTTTGGGCATGAGTTTCAGTTAGACAATTGTGATTATAGTTATAGATGCCCAAACTTTTAAGATTTAATCTGACTTCTACCATTTTTTATTTTGAAACAAAACTTTTCTTGTGAATATCACAAAGAAAGAAAAAAAACATTATTTTACTTTTTAGGTAAATTTATTTATAAAAGTTTTTTATTTTAAATAATTTTTTTTTAATATTTTTTATTCTTGTCCAGAGCAATCACGTTGCTTTCTACGCTATCGTCAAACTCACAGAGTTACATCAAAACGCTTTCGAAGTAATTATAGCGTGTTGCTCTGAATAGCCGCATTTTACATAGGAGAAACGAATTAAATTTAGTTGATTCATCGATAATTTTTTGGTGACTCTTTTTAGTGGATTCATCGATACACTTTCAAGTTTTTTCCACATCACTACATTGAAGATTAGGTTTACTCAAATCTACCAAGTATATCAGTATTCGGTGCATAGTAAATTTACTTCAAATAATAGGCAGTAACAGGCTGAATTTAATAAAATAATTTTATTAAAATCATGGTAATATTACATTCACCTATACATAGTAGCATGTTTTACTTAAATTAAAGAACTGTAACTTCATTTTCAATATTTTTAAATCAATAATTTTGATTGAATTTTTAAAGTAATTTTACTCGAATGACACAGCCTAATTATTTAGAGTGTATATACTATATAAATTCACTGGAAAAACTTGCGTATAAAGCCACCCTTTCCATTAAAAATATTATAAATATAATAAAATTCAAAAGCTTTCACGGATCTAGGGCTTTGTGGAGGAAAGGGAAGGGGGAAGGGTTAACAGACAAGTTTTTCTAATAAATTTATTACTCGAAATTTAGTTAGTTGGCAAACATGATGAATAGTAGTGAGTACGTCTTGCACGGGTTATTTTTTCTCGTATATTATTTAACTCGAATTTTCGCCATCATAACATTTCGCATGAATCTTACTCAAGGAGTGATACAGAGTTCTAAAAGCGCCAAATTTCTATGCAAGTTTAAATCGATTGTGACAATTATGGTCTTAAGCGGATCCTTTATATATATGCTATATTATGATCACGAACAAAATAGAAAGAAAAGTTTTATTAAAAACGTAGTGCGATTTCCGTTCTATGTGTTTTTTTCAATTAATACGATTCTATTACAAATAACTCTACTAACTAAAGCCGATGATATATTTGCTGTTTTTGAAAAATTGTTGGAAAATCACCGAGATATTTTGAAATTAACACGAAATCCTACAGTTTATGTCAAAAAACCTCTAATTTTTCTAATAATACAATTGGTGATAATAGCGACATACCTGTATTATTTAATTGTTGTGCGTTATCTGCAATGGGTTAAATTTTTGTCATTTCTATTCATTTACTCTGTATTTCAAATGCGTTTCATTGTTATGATATTTTTTGTGACTTTTATGATCGTTACAACGGCTCAGTTCCAGCAATTAAATGCGTACATGCAAAAAATTTACATGGAATTAAATGAAATTGGTAAAGTTCGAAAGATTTCAATGCAAAAATGCTGCGATTGTAGTGATGAATTGGATAAAATGGCTGCAATCCATTGGAAGATTTCCCGAACGGCATACGAATTCAAAAATATTTTCCAATGGCAAATACTCGCTTTTATGATTTCAACACTGCAAGAGCTTATTTTAAGGGCTTTTGATATATACAAATACTTTGATGCTCAAAATTCATCAGATTTCAAACCACAATTGATATTTACTATCACTAGTATCGTCAGTTTGACAATCCTTATTCTGATAGTCGATTCCGTTGAGAAAGCCTCTCACATTAATGTCGATTATTTGAGTAGTTTCGATATTCAGCATGACAATAGACTTCAGAGAAGTGTAAGTATACTATTTTAACTTTGGAACAGAATGCAATCTATAACTGTAGTAACTAAATGTCATCCCCAGTATACACGTAATTTACAGATGCTGCGGCAAACTTTGAAATTTTAACGCAATCATCGTCATGAAATGTCAAAATTTCCCCGGAAATGTTTTATGATTGGTATTAGTGTGGTGACATTTGTTAAGATTAGACAAAAAAGAAATTTTTTAAGTTCAAAATGTCATCTTGACGCAATGAATTTATTTCATAGCAAAACTCTCTATGAAATGCTAGTCCCACATAGCCCTGTTAGGAATTCAAGTAAATATTTAGTATTTTGCCTCGTTTATAATTCACACTTAAAAATTATATAATAATTATTTATGAGGTCAGCATGGCTGTTCATTTTGGCGTATACGGTAGGCTGAAACTAAGCCGTACTGATGAGTATACGGTTCCTGCATATACGAAACGCTCTCTTTTGCAAATAAATTTCTTCTTCAAAGATTTTGCAATGTAAAAAGAGTTTTCTTTATTTTTTTGTACTCAATTGACGCAAGTTTATAATTTTTTTTTTTTTGCATTATTGCGTTGCCTTCTGTTCCAGGCATTCAGGTATTTTTTTATTTTTTTTATTGTTTTTTTTTTTTGTAGAACAGTAAATGTAAATTCCCATATATTTCCAGGTTGAAATGTTTAAACTGCAGCTGGCATTGCGACCGTACGAATTGAACATATTCAATTGTTTGGAATTAAAGAAAGGATTAATTGTGCTTTTTATAAATGTGTGGATAAATTATTCAACAATAATGATTCAATTTGATAAAGCTGCGCGTGTTGAGTAATGCTTTTAAGTACCCAAATACCTATATTTTTGTAGGTCATACATATATCTGTGCTGTATTGAATTACTGAATTTGAAATAAATTGTTTTTATGTTTTGAGTGAAATTTAAATTTAATTTTTTTCCGTTAATTTTCAATTTAAAGTTGAAACTGTTCACAAAAGATGATGCCAGGATGTGGCAGTACGAACTCAATGGTGGGTTTCCCCCCCCCCTTTTTTTTTTTTTAGTCACCTTGCATGCGTTATTTTTTCCTTCTGCGTATTCGTCTTAGGAGTATAGGGCTTTCACATAGCCGAGGCTCTCCTGCTTCATTTTTTTTTAAATCGTTCTTGAGCCTACCACATCCAATGATGGGAATGTCATCGGATACATAACGTGAACTTTTTGGTAGTTACCAAAGATGTTTGTTTTTCGGTTGACGCCATCTTCTCAAATGACTAAAATGCCAGAAATGTTTCTCAAACTTCCCTGGAGTATATACATATATTGTGTAGTGATTCTGCTGGAAGAGGAGAGAGAGAAAGGTGATATATGTATATGGGAGGAGTGCAGAAGCTAAAAACGTCAAAAAGAAACTATGCGGATGGGATAGTGTAGAACCGTATTGAGAAGAAACGTATACTTATCAATTAAGTTACCGAGGCTGCCCCTTGCGAGCATGAAGCATTTCCATATGATTCTGTTTTTTGGCATTCTTTTAATTGTTCTAGCTTTCTAGATTATGTCTATCTTTCTATTTACTATCATGTCCTTTACCATATTATTCAAGATCTTGTAACTTTTCCCTTTCCCTATGGTTTACATTTGAATGCCTATTATCCTGCTGTGGCTGCCGAGCTCGAGCCATTGTACCACACAGGGTTGACCATCATAAAAATGATATTATATACAATTTTTTTGGATTCTTTAACTGTGGTTACTGAAATTTTATTGAAAATAATTCAATGCCTGACTTGAACAAGAATAGGAAACGGGTTGGGACAGTGTAAACTGAACAACGAAATTGTTCGTAAACATATTTGTGCGAGCAAATAAGTATAGCGAAGATCACAGTTCAGTGTTATAATTTATAAAATTTGAAGATTAACTCGAGTAAATCAGGTAATTCGTAGGGTTGCCATACAAACATTCCGTTTTTCATTATAATTATATTTTCTTGGGCAGTGTAAGAACGCGTTATCGTAGCGAGTGGAGGAGTGTAGGGAACGGAGTTTTCATAAAAATAGTAAAGACAATCTCAAAAATAGACTTTATTCGGGAAAATCCTTTTTGGTGTTTACATACCAACATTGTGATTTTTTTACTGTATGTATATTGGGAAAGCGATCAGTCCTAGACGTTTTTATTGTACTGAAAAGTTCTTCAAAAAAAAAAAACTTAATTTTTATATGGCAACACCAAGAAGGAGTTCCCCGATTAAGTTTATTTTTGAAGCTTTATTTACAATTACTACAAAAGCATAGTATGAAGAATTTCAGGTCACGCGTTCTCTGGCAGTGTTCAAATATATAGTAAACGCGAAATTTTTTGTATGACAACCGAAGGACTTACTCGAATTGTCCAATTTTCGAACATAAATTTACTTTTTTTTTTTTTAATATAGCCTGTGTGTAAAATTTCAGCTCCCAAGTGAACGCGTTCTCCAGTTAGCGTGAGAATGTTCAAACAGACAGACGGACGGATAGACGGACATGCAAAAATCAAAATAACTTTTAATATTATGCGTGGTTGTCCAACCCATTTTTCTCTGCTAGCATTATTTCTGTACGTTATACACGGAATGACAAACTAGGTATACCCTATGATTTGGTCTACGAAATTTTTTTATAGCAAACCTACGAAGGAGTTGCCCGATTAGTCGCGTCTTCGAACTTAAATTTCCCTTTTTTTTTTTTAAAAAAAAGGCCCGTGTACCAAATTTTAGGTTTCTAATGAATGTCCAATCAGTCATCCTGTTACCTTCTGTCGGAAGTTGTAGGACGTCAAAGTCGAAAAATTGAAAACAAATTCCTAATTTTTTTGAAAATTTTAACGATTTTCCCGCCAAAATGCATGATAACTACGCACTTTTTTTTATAAGATATAGAAATCCCGGAATATTACCTTTAATTTGACTATGCACATGAACCTACTTAAATGCAACCGTTTTTGAGATAAATTTGTTTTTATTATGCATAATTTCATTAATTTTTTTTTTTTTTTTAAATTAGGCGTAATTTATATCGTCAGTAGAAAAATTAATGAAATTATGCATCATAAAAACAAATTTATCTAAAAAACGGTTGCATTTAAGTAGGTTCATGCGCATAGTCAAATTCAAGGTAATATTCCAGGGCTTTTATATCTTATAAAAGAAGTGCATAATTATCATGCATTTTGGTGGGAAAATTTGTAAAAATTATGATTTTTTCTTCTTAAATTTTTTGACTTTGACGGAAGGCTGATTGAAAAGCTTAGACTGTTTACTATCATCTAAGATGAATCTCACCTTGATATTGTGTATATCAAGAAAGTTACAGGATGTAGAGTGGAAAGAGTACTAAAAATCTTAAACCTCTATGAAACGACGCGTCTTAACCCCCCCACACCCCCCTCCCCACACCCTGATACATCATATAATTTTTTGCTTGTCTCCACCTCAGCTATCAAACCCTTGAGTTTTGTGGATCAATTATGAAACACCAAAATTTATGTATAGCAACCCTACGAGGGAGTTGCCCGATTTGTTCCATTTTTGAACTTAAATTCACATGTTTTTTCAAACGCCGTGTACAAAATTTTAGCTCTCCACGTCGACCAGTTCTCAGGCTGTTCCCAAATATATAATGAAAAATCAAAGTTTTGTATGGGAACACCAAGAAGGGCTTACCGATTCCAATTTTTCTTTCCCTAAAAACCTAGTTCGGACTACTGCGAACATAAAAAAAACAAAAAACAAAAATTGGATAAATCGGCTCAGCTGTTCTCAAGTGATGCGACTACCAAGGAACAGTATTTCATTTTTATTTATATATGTAGATATCCCATGGAGTGTAAATTTTACAATGTAAAAAGGCAATGGCATAATGACTTCTAATAGCTTCTGTAATTACAGAATTGATTTTCGAACAGAAAATAAATTGTGATATTTAATTTTAATGCAATTTATAATTCTATTTATAATTGATATAAAAATCGTATTTACTACCAAGTCGTTGTATTAAGTTACATGTTTTTCTTCACGTTTAGTATTTGTGGGAGTAATTTTCCTATCAGTATAAGTATTTTTATTCCTTGCGTTAACAATATTACATTAAGAAGCAGTACAAGAACATACAATCCCCAAAGATAATAATATCTGCAATCTTATGTAGTGATTTTACATCTAAATATGTATGACGCTATGTATAATAGTATAATGTTATAAAGGGGAATGCCCATTTTAGGCTCGACACCTACAGACGTGAGAGATGTCTTAAACGATGCATTATGATATTCTGAATATTTTTTATTAACCGTGTTTATTCCTGTCTAACGTGGGAAAGCTGCGGTAGAGGCGTCAAAGTTTGATCTAGTACATTTTGGAAAATTAAGTACAGAACCCCATTCCTTAGGTCCTGAGAATAAGTTTGAGTACCCACACTCTTATACTCGGACGATCAATTCGCTCTTTAGTATTTCATTCGTTTTTATTCGAACTGAGGTACTAGATTTTTCGTAACTTAAATCTGCTCTAACTCGGTAGGGTTATGTCGGATCGGAAAACGGGTTTCATTGTTCGCTTCATCTCATTACCCGCTACAATTCGTAGAAAAAACATGTTTCTTTGAATTCTTTTAGGGTAGGTGGTAGAATCCCGGCGAGGGGGGGGGGAGGTGGTTCCAATACCGGATGTTGCATATCGAAAGAACGGAAAGGTCTCGCCGAGTACTATCGGCTGGTGTATATTTTTCCGATTCCGAAAGCTCTCTCGGGACGTTTTTGTCGCTGGAAAACCCATTTTCATGCACTTGGGTCACATACACCCCAGCTACTACTACTACTTTTTTTTTTTTCTTATTTTAGGAAGTCATTTTCCACGACACACCAATTCCGCACAATCACGAATAGTAGGAAAGTCCACTTTCTAACCAAAAAAAGACCGCTCAAGCTTTCCCTAGCTTAATTGCAATAAACATTGTTATTAAAATATGTTCAGACTTTCACAATTTCATCGTTTAAGACATCTCTCATGTCTGAAGGTCTCGGGCTTAAAGTTGATTTGGTTAGCGTGTTCAAACAAAATTGTGGTAAACATTATGAATTGTATGGTTACCACCAATAGCGCCAACAGCCTTTTCACAAATATTCAGTTCAGTTCAATATTATGAAAACAGATTGAGGAAGGTCTACTTTCAGACACTTGAAATAGAATGTGGAACATCTGAAAAGTGGGGCATTGACACTTAAGTTTCAATGAGTCTCTTAAATGCATAAAATGTATAATCTTTAGTGTTCAGAATATATCAACAAAGAAGAGTTAAGCTTTTAGCACTTCTCATTTCCATCCTTTACCCCGCCGCACTCATTAGGCGGGCGATCTAATTTATGTAAAATGTGATGAACACAAAAATTGTACTCCCCTATTACGGTGGTAAAAAAAAAAACACGTCTTCCTCTCCTCCTCCACACACTGAGATTTTACTCTCTAAGGACTAAAAAGTTACTTTTCCTTTTTCAGGCAATTCCGGATCATTAAGCAAAGTTAAGTGTCTGTCAAAATCGCAAACTGCCTGTAATGCTTTTAAAACAACTCCTCTCCGAAACGCCTTTCTTCTAAATCTTCTGACCATCCTGACAAGGAGACAATGAGCCATTTTCATGCGTTTAAATTTAAATTTTTAAATATTCTTAAAAAATATGCGATTTAAGCAAATTTTGCCTATCCAGTTTTATCAACAACAACAACAACAACGTCGACACTATTTATTGCAGGACATTACACAGTTTATGTAAAATAATTTTACCCTTTCATCGGTGTAAAAGAGAGTCGAGCACTTAGTCTGGGTCAACAGGATCTGATTAAAAATTAACACCCGCAAGGCAAACACATCGGGACACACAAAAATAGTTGAATTTAGTCTCATAAAAGTCCAGTTAAAAAGCATACCATGGACATCTATTTACTGGTTTACATACCGAAGTGTCCTGCCGTGTGGTCAGTCGGGTCAGTTCATAGTTCACGTAGAGTTTGAATGCAATTATGTGGGGAGTAAGTCTATTAACAGATAAATTTTTATAGATGGTAACGGTAGATGGGTAGAGGAGAGAGATAGCAACAGAAAGTTGGAGGAGAAACGAGATAATTTTATTAAGTCCAATGTTTAGAAAACAAGGCGACAGATAAGTGTGTTTGTTCATTAGACTCGGGTTACGGACTTGTATTCGTTTACGTTATATAGCCCTGTAAAGCGTAATTAACAATTTTAGGGAAATTCCATTTTAAGCGAATTTGTTGGAGGTGGAAGTGGTGTAATAAAAGTTGTTGGCGGAATAAGTTGATTCCATTTAGCTCTCGTAAATTTAAATATCGCGAACAACACTATTAATTTGCCCCGGAATGATAAATTTGTCTGGCTAGTTTATAATGGAGCGAATATTTAGTAAAGTATTTAAGTATTTTACTTATGTTATGAACTCCGTTAAAAGCTTTTTTAATATAGTAATTTTTTAGTATTTGAAATTATTGTTTGTTTGGGCGCATTGTTGCTCTCCGTACCATTAGCACATGATTTTTATTTGATCTATGATAATTGCCTTTGAGAAGAAGGCATCTTTTGTTTGATTTTTCCAAAGCATTCGACATTCTATACATACATATATCTGCTAAACATCTCGGATATGTTATGTCTGTTTTAAAGATAAAAAACGTGGCTTAGTATAGAAGAATTACACTTACGTAGATATGTAATACCTTTTTTTTTTTGCTATTGGAGATTAGTACTTTTTTTCATATTTTTATTTAGAAGATCTAAGACTCATCGATATGCCAAAATTGACGGATTGGTTCGGCCTAGTTTTAAAGATAGTAATTTTCATTCTGCTCCCCTTCCATAAAAAACTCTGCCAATGTCATAAAACCAGATTTTGTATCTCATATTGTGTGGTTCCTGAGGATAGGAGCAACTATGGAAAACTTCTGTATCCTGAGCATAGAGATGACAGCCATTTGATTTATTCCTCCGTTGATGCTCAAATTGCCTTCTTAAACTCAAATCTGTCCTACCTTTTTAATAAATATGTTCCCTTTAGATCTTGTACACTGAATCAGAAAGGCTATCCATGGTTTTCCGCGGAAGTTAAAGGATAGATTGTTGAACACGATTTTTTGCACCGAAGATTTCTGCGTATGAGGACCGAAGTTAATCGTGATGCTTACAAACACATTATAAATTTTACTAATACTAAAATTCGAGCGACTAAGCGTCGGTACTTTGAATCAAAATTCGATTCCAATCTACCGCAAAAAAATGTGGAAAAATCTCAGAAATGCTGGCGTGTTTGGCAGAGGTGTCTCAGAATGTGATGCTGATCCTGATTGCCTTAATAAGTACTTTACTTCTCATAACATCCCTTCCTCATCTAATTCAGATATTACTCCTACCACTTCTTCTGAGGTCCCTGATTATCTGGCATATGAAGGCGATTTCAGCTTTATATGTGTTGATCTTGTCCAAGTAGTTAAAGCCATTAATGATGTCAAGTCTGAGGCAGTGGGATCCGATTAAATATCGCCTCGTTTTATAAAATTTATTTTGCCCTGGCTCGTCTATCCTATCCTCCACATTTTCAATACGAGCTTGACATCCTCGCAATTTAATAGACTTTGGAAAAGTAGGATTGTGCTGCCCCTTGCTAAAGTGGCATCTCCTAATGGCCCAAGCGATTTTCGTCCAATTAGTATGTTGTGTTTTTTGTCTAAGGCGCTGGAGAAGCTTATACATGAACAGATCTTACTTTACTTGGAATCAAATCAATTGCTCACACCGTGGCAGTCAGGGTTTCGAACTGGGCACAGCTGTGATGCTGCCTTATTAAAGGTAACGTCCGACATTCGTACAGCTCTTGATAAGAATCACCTGACTGTCCTGGCACTCCTGGATTTTTCAAAGGCCTTCGACAGCGTCAACCATTCCAAGCTCCTTACCGTCTAGTTAAACAAATTTGGATTTCCTTCATCTGCGGCATCACTTATCGGTAGCTTTCTTATTGGACGAGAAGCTTGCCTCTCACGTGTGGGGTACCTCAGGGTTCAACCTTGGCCCTTTATTGTTCAGTATGTATATAAATGACCTGCCCAACGTAATAAGAGACTCCAAAATACACTTGTATGCGTATGGCGTCCAGATATGCCTGGATAGGCCGGTTGGCCTGATAGAGGATTGTGTCGAGAGAATTAACACAGATCTGAACAGAATTTCTGAGTGGTCCAAGAGGCATGACTTACTTTTAAATCCTAGTAAATCAAACTACATGATTTTGAATCGTGAGAGGCTTGATGTATCACAATTTCCAATTGTAACTCTGAATGGCACAGCTTTACCTTACGTTACCTCTGTTCGAAATCTGGGAATTATCCTCAATTCTTCTATGAATTTCTGCGACCATATTAAAAATACATTGTGTAAAATTTATGGCATACTTCAAAGGTTGTGGTTGTCTGCAAGGATTCTGTCTCCTGCTCTTCGCTCTAGGCTGGTGAAGACACTTCTCTTGCCCTATTTCACTTGGATTCGATATGTACGAGAAAGCTCGATGTCGCTTTCAATGACTGCATTCGTTTTATTCATGGATTGAGAAGATATGATCACATTTCCCTGTTTCGTAACTCCCTATTGGGTATGTCATTAGATGCTTACCTGACATTGACAAATTTGATTTTTTTTCATAAGGTCATCTATACTAGGCGTCCTGGATATCTATTTTCCGACCTCAGCTTTTTAAACTCTGATAGGTACTTAATGCTGCGTGTTTCCCGCTATCAACATAGAATTTTAGAACGCCCTCACCTTGTTCATGTTGCTCGCCTTTGGAACAGTCTACTGGCGGCATTGCAGCTTACTAGCTCGGCCAGTTCATTTAGGGTACTGCTAACTCGTCATCTGGCTTCAGATGAGAGTCATGCGGGCTGACATTGCCCTCACACTCCGAAATAACTATGCGCTTTTATTCTGTTTTTATTATTATTTCCAGGTCATTTTTATTTCTATTTTCAGTTTTCTTTTCCATTACCTATGGCTTCCTGTTCAAGTTTCAAGTTTTTTTTTTTTTTTTTTTTTTTTTTTTTTTTTTTTTTATTATATATTATCAGTTTTATGTTGCTTGTATTTCAATTTCTCATTATTCTTTATTTTGTTATTTATAGCTTTAATCTTTTCTTTTCTTTTCTTCTATCTTTTAGTTTAATATTAATTTAGCATTTTCCTTAAACATACCAACTAAGTTTGTATCATCAAAGATTTCAGCATCTGAGATATTTTATCCCAAGAAACAATTTGAATTTGAATTTGATTATATATATATAGGAGTAGGAGTAGATCTCAATGGTAAGATAAGAAGTTATCCCTCTATCACTGGTCTTTCGTCACTCTAAATGTCAATCAACGAAATAACTATGCACGTATTATACTAAGACACATCCAAGCAAAACTCAGGCCTGGCGGCACATGCTTCTTCGCAGCTTGTTTTAGATAACTGAAAACATTTATTACCGGATCAGTGCTACCATTGACAAATCTGTTGACAGAAGCAGGATTGTGAGTGCAAAATTTCCAACATTGCGAAATGCAAGCATTGTGGCTAGCTGCTTGCTTGGTTTTTGTGTTGCCTGATTTAAAAACCCTTGTTGGATATTTTGATAACGAGTTGAGGAAACTTCGAGGCTTGGATGGTTTTCTAGTCTCTTGGTATGTAGTCACCTTAGAATTTAGCATCTGTAAAACTAGACTGAGCATATCAGTAATTTTTGCCAAATATCTATGTATGTACATAAATAGGTAAGGCTCGGCTTTAAGTTTTTGGCTTGGAAACCAACAAAATTTGAGAAAAATTTGGAGCTTTTTGGAACTTGAGGTCTTATAACTCCCGACGAAATATTGATCTATTTGTATTGGGTGTATAATAACAAAGCTAGAAGGTATAATAGCAAAAGTGTCCAAAAACCATTACATTTACCCCCCCCCCCCCCCCTCCACACGCACACACAAACAAATAAAAAAACACGTATCAGGCCCTGCTCTCATCTCTCTCATACACTTCCTTCACAATATAATTCTTATGTGCCTAGTAATTTTAAAAGCTGAGAATAGAAAATCATTCAAGACTCTCGGTCTAAAGCGGCCCATACACGACGAATCTGTTGTCCAACTTGGTGTGTCACACATGAAAAAAATATGCTGTCCAAAATCAGAACAGGGACACATATCACTAGAATTGTTAACTGTTATGTTTTCTTCGAAAGAGTTCAGTCAAGAATGACGATTGCGTGACAAACATCGGCATATACGGTATGTACAATATGTTGTGAAACCCATAGACTCGTCCCTAAAAATCAAACTAATTGATTATCGTCCAACAGCTTGACATACTGCGTGTCATTACGTCAGACAGGCGCACACACACGGTTAAATCTGCGTGAAGGCATTGTTGTCCTACTCGAGTTGGCCAACATACGTGATCGAGGATGGGCGTCTTAACTGAGAATCGACTGTAACATAAAAAGAATTAGATGAAGTTGGTTAAAGTCACAAGCTTTATTTCTACACTACAAAGTTGCTAAGCAGTTCCGTAATTATAGAAACAACAAGGATCTCATAGAATTGGAAAATCACTTAAGTAGAATAGTTTTGCAGGAAGCTGTGACATCTCCCGGGATCACTAAGTATATTAGAAACTATCACCCGGATGGAGCTAATATTTTCAACCTATGTATTTCTTCGTTTTTCTTTAAAAAATCTTTAAAAAATAATAAGGCAACACACCTAACAAGGTTGGATCAATCTTACATACTTTCCGAAATACCGGTTGGAAAAGGTTTTTTTTTGTTTATATTTTGGGAATAGCAACTTAAAAATACAATAAAATTTATTAAATATTGTTACAAGCATGACATTTGTTTGTTATTCAAACATAATATTTCTAATATTATTCATAAGCTCTTCCTCTATGTGTCTATAACATTCACAAACAATTATCAAATGAACTCTACTTTAGTTAGCTCTGTACTTCTAGTTATCGCAATGCAAATAGTTTACTTCGTACAGTTCACTTTCTGAAATAAGTATATGCTTCCTGGTGGTGATAAGTGGCGTATTTATACTCTACAAATTGTCCTAGAACCTTCCCGAAAATTCTATTCTGGAAGCATCGATTTTCCGAACCCAAAGTTGTTTATTTCTGTACTCTATAGATGTCGCTTGTCCTTTTCTGTAATACGATTCTCCGAAAGTTGTTTATGTTCGCACTTAATTACTTATGTCACGCGAAGTATCTCATAGATGTCTCTTTTTCTATTGCACATAACAATATGTAATCTTTGGATCTTTCTAACGGTCCATAGATTTTTTCTTCCCTTATTTCACTCTGTTGTTTTTTTTCATGTAACAACTATGTTTTTCAGAAAATACTTGGCGATACTAGATTGTTATATCGGCCGTACAGTAAAATTCCGTGATGCTTTTTTTATTCCGTACTGTGCGAATGTGGAACATTCTACCATCTTCTGTTTTTTCCTTCGACTTACAATCTAGGTTTAAAAGCGACATACATTAGCACCACTGCTTCCCTCCTCTTGTATTCTAATCCTTTCCTTATCTCCTTCCTGCCATGCTTTGCATTATATGGGGATCCTGTAAAATTGGCTTAATAGTGAAAAAAAAAAAAATATGCAACCATTTTAGTAGCATTTTACACCATTTCTTCATTTAGGTACAGCGCAAGAACCACTAAACGCCTAAGAGTAGGCAATTTATTTCCCATCGCATTTTCACTGCATATGCTTAAAACAAGTTGCAAAAAACTTTAAAAGGATTTACATGATAAGTGTTGATGGTGTAATTTTGAAAAAAGAAAAAAATTTAAAGAAAAGTTAATATATCGAAATTTCGAATTCGATGAGTAAAAATTTCGATACGGACAGGACAAGGCCAGAACAAGCTCCAACAATTGTATCCTAAGGCATATTACTCACAACGTGTAGAAGGTGACTTATAATGAAGAAAACAAATTTGAACATCCTGTATCGCCAAAAATAGACCAACCTTTTTCCGGTTATGTTTTTCCGCTTAATTTTCCTCTGCTATTTGCCATTAACGGCTTATCGAATCGAAACAACGGTTCCACACTGTATAAATTATATATATATAAAAAAAAAAAAGAAAAAAAGAAAAGAAAAAACAATCTAAAAAATATTTATAACACGCACATTAAATTTAATAGTTACACTTTAAAGCGAACTGGACAACTGCCATTAAAATGTTTTATGTATTTTTCCACGTCAAAGGATTGATGGATGACCAAATTTTAGTGACACATGCCTATAACACCTCACACAACGCCTACATAAATACATGGGACAATGGGTGAAATGTGTTAGCTTTCAAAAGCCAAATTGAAATGCCCTCCCATCATCCTCTTGTTTGCTAAAATACCAAATCTCTTTTCCACCCCCGCATGACGATAGTTTCTGTGCCAAACTAAACAATTTTAGCAAAAACGATGAGAAAAAAAAATTGAATTTGTAACAACATCTGCGGACTAAAACGCATCGACTACCACCATTTATGCTGCTTCTCCTACTCTAATCCACACAATATTTGCATATCCGCGGGGGGGGGGGGATGTATTCTCTAAAATCGGGGCTCTTGTTTAGCGGGGCCGGACAATAAATTTAAAACTTAAATTGATCGTATGGGAAAAATGAACTCAGCTGGGAGTCCTTCTACCACCCTCTTCTCCACCCACGCTATACACACTTAGTCGCTCGTTAGTTTTGCTTTCATCAAATCGTAATAGGGTTTTTCGGTGTTATCAGTGCTGCACCCGCCGGGGTGTTTTTGGGGTTTACATATAAAATTCTAAAATGGTCAAAACCCTACCAATTCCAGCAGCAATACATATATCGCCTCGATGACTTATTCATGCCGCATCTGATTGCATATGCGTTCCATTTAGCTTTGCCGGTGTAATTATCCTCCTGCAGGTATGCCCAAATATTTCAATTTCTACCTTCTAATGAGCTTAATATTTCCTGATTACTGTAAGCGCGGTGAGCCAATAACACAATTTCGAAATTTATTCCTACGGTGATTTACGCACTTTACGCACTGTCTCGTGTATGAATTCAACACGTATTGATGGCGAATTAAAATTTTTAATCGAGACGCGCGACACTGTACGTAATTTTTGCATATTTATGAAGGTTTCCACATAAAACGGGATTTATTTTTGCATAAGCTGCGCTCAATGTTAGGATACCTGCCGAATGAATAGAATGAATAAAATCAACACAATTGCGATCGTTTGAATTGCTGTGTAACCCAAGATCTAAATCAATTCATGTCTTTTTTTTTTGCAATTCAAAAATTTGTTTCAAAAGAAAGATAGATAGACAGAGAGAGAGAGAGAGAGATGGGTTTAATTTTGGAAAATTATTTTTATGGATTCCTGTAAATTTATTTATTAGAATTCGAATTTATTATTGCAGAGACGTAGAAATCGAATTTGTTGTAAGCGTTCAGGGAGTTTAAGTCACTGGGGAGTAGCCTAGATAGAAAATTGGCACTTTATTGACCCCTTGAATATGTCGAGGCAACCGGCGTTTTGAATATTAGCTGGTAACTTATTCCATAAACGAAAGATCTGATCATAGTAAGAATCCTCAAAGATGGCTCTGCGAAACCGTGATATGACCAAATTTCGATCCCTGGCTTATTGATAGAATTGAATATTATCAAACAAATATTTTGGGGTGTTCATACGAAGTAAATTAAATAGAAAATAAAGCGCTTTTAGGTTGAGATATGTTGATAATGAGCAATCAAGAAGTTTTAATTTATAGGGCGACACATTGTCGAACCTGCGTAGAGCAAAGATAAATCTGATGTAGTCGTTGAAGACAACTTTGAGTTTACGTTTACATTTGCTGTCAGGCTTAGAAAATACCAAGCTACCAAATATGAATTGTGACAAAAAAATTACTTTAAAAAGCCGCTGCTGAATATGTCAGCCAAAGCTGCCGAAGTTCATAACAAATTTTTCTGATATCAGCATTAACATGAACAGAGCACTTTTTATATTGGAATTGATAATTATACGTAGATTTCTAACTCTATTCACAAATTTAAGTGTAGTTCCGTTGAGCTCATCTGCTGGAGGTTCATCAGTATAAAGATTAATATTGTAGAGTATCATATATTGCGATTTGGACGGATTCAGTTTTAGCTGGTTTGTGTGTATTTTTGAGGTCGTTATTTAAGCGAGCAAAGCTGTCGTCTATTAGCCCAATCGCCCTGTCTAGGTATATCTGAACATCGTCAGGATACATATGAATTTTCACATCTTTTATAACTTCCGGTAGGTCATTATTAAAGATTCTGAACAAAAGAGGTCCAAGTACTGATTCCTGAGGAACCCCTGATTAGAGCTGTAGAAGACCAGATAACCTGCTGCCACCTATCTGTTAGGTAAGTTGAGATTAATTAAACTGCAGAAGAAGAAAAGCCAACATTTGAAGACAACTTATGCCAAAGCTTGTGGTGAATAATACTGTCGAATACCTTAGAAAAATCTAATAGTATAAGGATGCTAATGTGATCCTTATCAAATGACAATCATAGATCATTGGTCACTTTTAGTACGGTTGATTCATCCAAAGGGTTCAATGTCTTTTTTGGAAAAATCAAGAAACTTTGAGGGCTTAGTTTTATCTGATGACTGCGTATGATGTCCAGTCTATGAATTGTGTAATAAGAAGAAGAAGAACTATGAAGAAGAACAAGTGGTTTGTGTAGTTTTTGTATGCTCTATTGAATTTTGGTTTCTACCTGATCTCATCCTGGTGTTTGAACCTATTTCATTTCAATTGCGTGAATTTTCTCCTGATTTTTCGGTTGTTCATGATTTTCAACTCTTAATAATTTATTTGTCTGTCGCAGCTCGACGAACTTAGATATCTAATTTCTTTTTTATTTATTTATTTATACCCAGAATGAAGTGTTAAGTATTGCCAACATATGATCAATATTTTTTTTCACATTAGTCTATGCTTGTTGTACGAAAAGAGCAGACGAATTTTACAATTAAAGAACACGCAAAAGTTTTAGCTTTGCCAAAGATTGTATTTGAGTAAATATTTTAGGCGTTTTGATTTAAATGGTGAGTAAGTCTAGTAGGTATATTTATGGTGTGCAGTTTATCGGGATAATGATAGATTTCATATTGGTTTACGATAAATCTTACATAACATGTCGGAAAAAGACTAATGTGTGGTGGGGCATACACTCCGCGAAAACTGAATAGCACAAAAACACGATTTAGACGTATTCTTGTATAGAAGGGCATACAAGTTTTTGCAGGTAGGCATTCCCTCCATTGCTTAAAGGTAATTAGGAATTTTCTACTTCTCCTATCCCGCTCACATTCTGGGAAATCCCAATTACCTGAAATTAGAGTGCGACAAATGGAAAGCACATAGGAAAGAATTTTAAAAGTAAACACAAATTATTTACGGAAAATATTATTATTTTATTTTAATAATGCGTATCGCTACCCTTCCTTTTTATTACTTCTAACATTCGTGATCTTAATGACTTAAGGAGCATTTTAACATATTTTTTTTGGCATCCTACCCCACGCAGCCTTTATGGAATCCTCGAGCTGCTCAACCATTGGCATATTGACGCCCTTCTTGGTACACTATCCGTGAAAGATGCCCCCACGCGTTCTCAATTCTGGTTAGGTCAGAGAAAATCGCTGGACAGTCAAGGGTCTGCACTCCGTTGCGCTCAAAGTATTCTTTAACTTTTCGAGCCGTGTGAATTGTGGCGTTGTCCTGTTGAAAAATGTACTCGTTTCCAAAACGATTGTTTGTGGAATGGACGATCTCTTCATCCACGAGTTTGATGTAATCATCGCTGTTCATACGGCCACTCACGAAACGAATATTCGTCCTTTGACGTTACCCAAATCCTCCTTAGACCATAACGCCACCTCCATCTTGCTGTCGCCGTGTTGAGATTAATTCGTCTTTTTCTTAGGTCATGAAAATAATGTTTGAAGCCATCAGGACCATCAAGGAAGAACCTCTTTTCATCAGAAAAGATTACCTTTCTCCAGCGTTTCTTCCAACCGATATGGCTCTTTGCGAAGACCAGTCGAGCTTTACGATGACGTTGTTGAAGACGAGGGTTTCTTTTCAGCCTTTTCCTCTGAAGATGTTCTGCTTCTGCTAAACGGCGTTGGCAGGTCCTTAGCTTCTTTTGCACCTCCGTAATGCCAGCTGTCGTCGCAATTTCCCTTGTTTTTGAGTTGATGCTGAATTCAACGCTCCTCGTAACAAAGCGCTCTCATCTCTTAACAGAAAGGGCATATTTTTTGCAGGGTTTGTAACTCCGGCCGTAGTTTTCGGGATCAGCTAAATAATTTTGAATAACTTTACGGTTCCGGTCTATGTCGTCCAATGCACTGAATTTCGGTAATGTTTAAGCGTTTTCCGCGTCCCATTTTCGAAAATTTTCCTTTTGTGTTCTAATAAATTATCTCTTAATGTACTCACTAATGGTTTAAATACACACTGCACCTTAGGATTATATTTTGTGCTATTCACTTGTCGCACTCTAATTTCAGGTAATTGGGATTTCTTAGAATGTGAGCGGGGTAGGAGAGGTAGAAAATTCCTAATTACCTTTAAGCAATGGAGGGAATGCCTACATGCAAAAACTTGTATGCCTTTCTCTACATAAATACATCTAAATCGTGTTTTTGAAGGGGTGTGCTATCCAGTTGTCGCGGAGTGTTGTCATTTTTCGATTTTCACATTCTGGTAGGCTCAACGAAGAGCAGATCAGAAGACATAATTTTACATTATAAAAGAAAAGTCTTTTTAAGGAAAATGACGACTCCAATAATTAGTGCCTTTAGCATTTTGCAAACTGTGAATTTTTTGATTTTTCGAACCGAGAAATCGGCATTTTGTAATAACAAAATTTTTTCGAGTTCTATGAATACAAAAGAAGTTTTGGATCGTCAACTTATTTATCACTTCCGAAATTCAGAAATTGTTTTAAAGGTTTAAGATTTAAAATGTTTTCGGTTTGGATTTTTCGAATTTGAAACTCGATATGTTCCTCAACTTAGAATGTATAATTTTATTGTAAAATCCATATTCCTGCAAGGTTCATTATGGCCTTGAATTAATAATAATATAATTTGATAAAAATAGTTGGTATTTCATGCATTAAATATAATTGATTATTAAGTCGCGAGCTCTTCATCATTATGCCGTGTATGTGAGGCATAGTTTGTAATCGAATAGAGGAGATCTCCACTGCAATTCTCTATTTCACGTCACTTTGTTGTCATTCTCCACCACTATGTTTCTGTATGAAACTCTACTCTATTCACTATTATGCCTACTACAGAACTCTATTCACCATAAGAATAGACACCTAGAAGTGTTTCTGTAATGCCACGAGTAAGAGTTTCACTTCTCTATCAATTGAGAATATTCTTGATGACATTGTTGTCATGATAAGTATGTGAACAACACTAGAAAGAATTTCTGTAAAAAGTTGAAAAAAAAAAAAAAATGAATTTGAACCGGAAAACATCTGTAAATTAAAATGCCGCTATTTATTTTTACTTACATATTGTTAAAACTGTTAATAATTACCGCAATGACAACATACAATAAATTAATAGGCTTTGACATTTCTATTTTCTCAATTGCTGTTTTAAAATCGAAGGTTCCTTTTCATCCCATACAACTCAACATGACTTTCTCAACTAGCATATACAGAAACAAATAAATTCAACTAGTCGGGTTAAGGATGGTAAATTTGCTTGACGTCATCGAATAGAGAATTTTCTCAACTGCAATTAAAGAAACGAACTGTTGGTCATCAATCTACTTAGGTAAACAGACCACTTCATAAGGATACTAGACATTGACAAAACTATAAAAATTTGCACAATAGTTGTACGACGACTGTATGGGGAAATTGTGTAGTAATTGTGTTGTAATTACTACGTTGAACAATTTTATTGAAAAACTACTTAGTGCTATGCATGTATACAGGGTGATTCAGATCAAAATACTTTCCGGTATACCACGCGATTCCTTGAGGCAAGCTGATCAAAAAATTGTTCCACTTAACCCCCCCCCTAGATGCCTTCCTTTAGAAGTTGTGGCCAGTTGAAGATTTCGCCAATATTCGTGAGAATAAATGAGTATAACTTTTGAACCACCCTATAGATTTTGGTTATTGTTAGCTTATTAAATAGCCAAGAATAGTAGCTGTCGAAGAGTGTATTGCTCTGTCTGTATATTTTAATTAAGCATCTTTAAATTATTCGTAAATATTTCCAAAACATTGATTTTTTTACACACAAATTTCATAAATACCGTTATTTATTTCAAAAACTTTTGTGTGTAAAAAAATCAAAATTTTGGAAATATTTGAGAATAATTTCAAGATGCTTAATTAAAAAATACAGACAGAGCAATACACTCTTCGACAGCTACTATTCTTGGCTATTTAATAAGCTAACAATAACCAAAATCTATAGTGTGGTTCAAAAGTTATACTCATTTATTCTCACGAATATTGGCGAAAGCTTCAACTGGCCACAGCTTCTAAAGGAAGGTTTTTAGGGGGGGTTATGTGGAACAATTTTTTGATCAGCTTGCCTCAAGGAATCGCGTGGTATACCGAAAGGCATCTTGATCTGAATCATCCTGTATATAAGGTCAAATATCTATACATACGTCAGGGTCGGATTCTGTAACACGGAGATTTGTGGAATTGGGGAGCTGACAGTTCTTTTGACACTTAACTCTCCACTATAGGCATTCTGTAACTCTTGGAATTTTTATTGGAAATTACTAAACTTCCACTCGACAAAACTCTCGGTTGTTTTAATTGTGGACAAATAAGAATAAGAGTCCTCAACTGAGAGTATTTCTCGTTTTTGTTGTGTTTTATGTTAAGTTAAATAAATTATAAATTCACCGCATTTATGCTTATATTTAAAAATATAAATTATGCTGATCCGTGTAATACTTGTAGAGTTATATGGAGTTTGGTGTCTCAAGCTAACGCTCACAATTTTAAATCACGCAACAATTTTCAATTTTGTCGTCTTCCAGTAGAGAAGAAGAGAAGCTATAAATTTTTGAAATACTGCACGTTAAAGCTTATATGTAGGATGAAATAATGTCATTAGTTTTTAAATCCGATAAATGGTTTTTAGAGATAACTGCAAAAGAAGTGAATAAGTCCCTCCCTTTTAAGGTGGAAAATTCCTTAGTCGTAGTTTTTGGTATAAAAAAGGACATATTTTCAACTAATCATTGCGAATAGCTGGTAAGTCGTGGAAATTCATTTCCCATGAGAAAAATGTTCACAACGGAATTGTAATGGATGTGAAACAAAGAACGGAAGAGATATATGTAAAATATAGGAACTGGGTGTACATATATGACCCTAGTGTAAAAATACGTTTCTCGGCGGATAAAGTTAATTACGACGTTAACACAAACAAAAATAATCTACACCACTCGATTATTCCCTCCTCACTCTTTAATTTGATAGTAAACATGACGTATTTTTGACAACCCCCTATGAGGGTTGGTACAACCCCCCATTCCCAAAAATGACTCCCTCAGAAATTGTTCATCTATATTTTTGTACTCTAGATCCTAAATCTGTCGAAAAACCCCAATGCTCTACGACCCTTCGATAAAGATTTAGGCATCCATCAATATTGCGACAAGAAAATTTACCTCCGAGGCCTCTCAGCAAATTACCGTTAATCGAACTAAAAAGCCTACCCACATATATTCCTCAAAAACTACCCTTATAAAAAAATGTCATTTTTTTTCGACGTTAGGTGGTAATAGACACATGCACTGATATCCTTTATCGTCCCTGGCGATTCGCACTTTTCACAGTTCTCACGTTTTCCGTAACTCTCCAAGTATGTTAGAAAAGAATCGCGAATGGAGAGTGAGGGAGTTTTAACCGGGAAAATGAAAATTCTCATCTCCCAAACTTACCAACTCTCTATGTTACAGAATCCGGTCCCAGAAGGGAGTTACGGACAGTCTGTCGTCTCTGAAAGCCATAAATAATGTAAGAAACAAAAATCCGCTGGTGAAAAACATCATAAACCCCGTTGCAATGTAAAAGTTATGATTACTCTGATGTCCTGCTAATGCTGGGATGCCGGAAAATTAAAAAGCGGATATCTTCGTCAAGAAGGCAGCATAGGACAACACGTCGGAAATCTATCCACAGCATATAAGCTGATCAGATCTGAAGACTTCTTGAATGGTACTATTCGAGCACGTTTCTAGCTAGCCACCATAACATCGCGAGACAGAAAACAATAATGCAAGACTTGACCAGGAAGATCAGTATTTCGATGGGTAGAATCTGTCTAGGCTACCTACTTCTTGGCCATGACAGTACTTTCTAAGGGGAAAGGTTCCTATTATTCCTTTCTTAAGGGAAAGGCTCCTATTATTGTGCGTTTTATTCGAACATATAAAAAATTTTATGGAAAAAATATAGTAAGTTCGTAGATGGGTAAAATCGGGCAACTCCTTTACAGTGTTACCATACAAAAGTTATGTTTTTTTTTTTTTTATTATTTGCGCTAAAGAGCTGGAATTTTTGTATGTACACGACGATCTTGTAATAATTGTAATTTCGGTGGCATTGGACTAAATTTGGCAGCTTCTTTGTATAGAGTTGCCATATAAAAATTTCTAGATTTTCAAATTTTACGTCTAATGGTCGTAGACGTTTTTAATGAAATTGATTACAATGATTTTTATTGTAGATACTAAAAATGGAACAATTTAACTAGAATATTTTCAAAACGAACAATCATCTAGGATAACGCCAAGTACCCCAAATGGACTTACAATTAGACCGTTCACAATTTCTTTCTTAATTCGAGTTAGAGTTAGGTTTTCTTTAATTCAATATTTTTGTTTTTATATAATTTCGAAACGATGATGTATCTCTTTCCTAATGAACCTAATTTACTTCCTTAGTGGTCTTCTTTGGCTTGGAGGATTATTTCTTGTCGTAATAATGTACTTGTTTGTTTCTCGATAGTAAAAACTAAATTCTTGTGTTGCAAAAGTCTTACTTTTTGGTGTTTGCTTGAACAATTGAAAAAAATATATATATATATATATTTCTTCTCACTTTACTAAAGTTTTCTACGCAAGCGCATCTCTAACTCCCATACTCTGAGCGATTGTTACTTGCTTATCATTATTTCTGTTCATCATTCTACAATTTTCGGATTAATATTTTATTAATTTACTTACTTTTTAATTGTACAGTAACCTTTGTATGCATTACAACCCAGAAATATTTTCCTTGTTATCTAATGTTTTTAAACATAATGTTTTTTTTTTTATTTATTTCAGGTATGTGGCCTAAATGTTGTTATAATTGATGAAAAAATAAACACAGATTGACTAAATTAAGTAAGTAATTAAATATAACTCATATATGGATATTGGAAAACAAATATGTTATTATGAGTGTAAGAATAATTATTTTCACATTTGAAGGAAGAGATTAAGAAATAAGTTTATTAAATTTAATAATAAGTATATAATCGAAACGTTGAAGGAGTTACCTACAAAAGGAGAGGGCTGTAATTGCATTTTATATATTTATATATCACTAAATTTACACATACCAATCGATAAATTTTTTAATTTAAAACCCAAGTAATTTTGCCTCGGATATCATAATTTAAAATGGATTTAAATAAGTTTTTATTGTAATAAAATTTTTATGCAAATTATATGTACTACAAAACTATATAAAAGTTGTGATATCTCAATGAAGAACGATGGCACTTGTTGGTAGTGTCTTTTTATAATATAATAATCATTTCAGCACATTTTCCTCTAAATGAACAAAATTCAAAGAAGATCTTATTCCGAAAAAAGAAAAATTTTAGCCTTGGCGCCATCTATTGTTGAGAACTTAGAGATTTAGAAAATACAACAATAAAAAAAAACTTTCATACTTTCACACATATGTAGTAGAATATTTTCTCGCTAGAATAAATATCTCAGTCGGGTTAGCATATGACCTTACAAAGATTCCCATCAGCAATTTTATTGCTCTAACCTTTAACCACCGTCGCCATCTTGAATTTAAGAATGAATTGTTTTTACTCAATATTTCGGCCATTTACAACTTTTAAACAAAATTGTAGTGACTTAAATCGCTGTGAATTTGATTCTCTACAGCTTTAGTTCTTACAATTTTTATCGTGCGATCGATATTTTCGATTAACTTTCGGACATAAATCTACGAACAAAGTTGTATAGAATTACATTTCCTACAATTTTGATCTGCACGAATTTTTTTCCAAGAACTAAAGGCAGAAATACATCCAAGTAAGCCTCAGGCCTGGCCTCTCTCAAGATTCCTCACAGCTCGCCTCAAGGCTTGCCTCTGAGAATTGAAAATAAAATGATACTACCGGGCTCGGTGCTGTCATTGTAAGTTTCATAGTATACCTTTTGACAGAACTAGGCCTAAGAGAGAAAAATTTCCAACATTGACCAAAGTACGCCTTGTGGTTAGCCCTTGAGGCTAACTGCTGGTTTGGTGTTGTGTTGCATCATTTAAAAACCCGTGTTTGGAATTTTGACAACGCATCGAGAAAGCCTCGGGACCTGGATGTGTTTCTGCCATTATGGTCCTACGCTTGCGAAAAAAGCACATAGCAGTAGGCCTAATCCACGTTTCATCGCTTGTAAGTTTGTTGCGGTTTCTGTCGTCTTCTTCATTAAGCCTCGTTTACACTAATACATATATTCTTACCCGACAAGTACACAACATGTTACCGAACAAGTTGGCTTGTATTAGTGGAAACGAGGAACCTCATGTTAGCTTAAACTTACAAGTGTTTCCATTTAAATAAATTCTCGCCAACTCTACTCCATTGTCTTCCACTAGTTTAGCAAACACAACAAATGAGCGTTTCCACTGAAAGGAAAAACTCACCCAACAAATTCTGCGAGTTTTTACAGCCGACATCGAACAAATTGCCAACATGTGTCTGAATTTTCATATAGCGTTTCCACTTATATAAAATGTTGCCAACTTGATTCAAAACTTGTCGGGTAAGAAAATTTGTATTACTGGAAACGAGGGTTAAGAGTTTGAAGCTGAAATTTAAATTTTTCTTTGCAAGTGTTAAGAATCCAGGCGATGTTTATATTTTCTTTCTATTTTTCTTATAAGCTTCAGATGGCCAGACCGTTTCTTTCAAGTTGTTTTTGCCGGAATTACTTGAAATTGTACGTTGGTCCTGCCAAATCAACATCGTCGGTTTCATTTTCGCAGATCTCCAGTCATCCAATGGTGTTGTTCGATGTTGATCGGGCAGGATTCTCGAAGATACCATCATTTTCGTTGTCATCAAGTAGCTCCTGAAGTTCGACAACATTCTTGGCAGGACTTTCGTCGAAAAAAAAGAGCGAAGTAGTTTCGACAACGACATCTTAAAAGAAAAGGTCTGACCGTCTGAAGCTTATAAAGGGAAAAACATCGCCTGGAATTGTAACGCTTGCAATTAAAAATTGGAAATTCCAGTTTCGAACTCTGTGCAGGAAGGAGAGGGCAACAAACTTGCAAGCGATGAATAGTGAATTAGGTCTACTGGGGATATCATGTAAAACAACGGTCCAAGAAACGCACCTGGAACTCTACCTTTGTGGTGGTGTGGAAAGGCGTTTGCAAAATACAATTTTTACGTTGCTCTGTGACTCTATCGCAAGCCTAGGACCTTGAATATTAGTTCTAGGAAAAAAGTCGTTAAGATCAAAATTGTAGGATATATAATTCTATATAACTTTATTCCTGTACAGTTATGTCCTAAAATTAGTAGTAAATGAAATAATTCGATAATTATACTTTTTCACTTTTTTCCTGCTTAACTCGAAAAATATCAATCGCACAATAAAAATTGTAAGGAAGAGCATCAAATTTACAACAACTTAAGTCCTTACAATTTTTATGGAACAGTTGAAAATGGCCGAGATATTAAGCAAAAACAACTCATACTTAAATTAAAAATGGCGGCGAACGCACCGGAGAAATTTGGTCGCCATTGTGAATTTAGACTACTAGTAGCCCGCCCGCCTTAAGGTTAGAGAAATAAAATTGCCGATGGGAAATTTTGCAAGGTAAAGATTATTTTTTTTGACTACGCGACTGGGCTAAAAGTGATTTTCAACTAGAGTGGCTAGATTTGCTAGTAAAAAATTTCTTAGTGTTGCGATAAAAAAAAATTTGTTTTCCACTTTATATATTTGAACATGGATTGAAAACGCGCTAATGAACCTGTTTAGATAGGTCAGTATGCTGCCTCTGTCCATTGAATAAATAACTAATAAGGAAACGGGGTTTCGTGTGAATACACTGTACGTGAGTAGGCAATTCAATGACAGTCAAAAACCTTTGAGCGGGGGGAGAAATAACAAGAGGGCTGGTCACTATTTGAAAATTCTGTTTGATTTATGACATTTCAGATTTCATGAAAAGAAAGTTCGGTTTTAATTTAGAGATTTTGTGATAAATAGCTAATTAAAAGTGCTTTTGACCTAATAGTAGTGAAATATCAAATTGATATATTGTGAATGGAATTTTATATAATCGAGACTCCGCAGTCTTGCAATTATGGTATTGAAGTGCGCTGTGCTGTCCTGCAGAAACAACCGAAGTTTATGTCGTGGGAAAGGATTTTTCAAGCAAGTTTAATAGTTTTAGTAATAAGTTGTAGTGTTTTAAGTAATATAAAAGTGAAATATTTATAAAAATAAATAGCCATGGCAAAAAATTCAACATTTCCCAATGCCGCATTGTTTGGTTACAATTTAATTGTGACAAGTCCATTAAATTATCATAGGTAACGCCAAGAAATATTATCTGAAAATAAGGGGCGCTAAAAATTTGTTTATTTTATATAGTAATTTGGATTATAAAAAATGTCCCCCTTCAAAATTTCACGGTTTTACTACTGCCATGACGAAACGAATACAAACACAACACACTAATGTATCTGTCACCCAAAACTTGTTGGTAGGACTGTGAATGGGGGCAGGAATGAAGTTTAACTTAAAATTCAGAGGCGGCACTCGCAGCAGATATTTGTATTGGCTATTATGAGTCACGTGATTGTTCCAGCTTCGAACATTGCAGTTGTAGTTGTTACTTTACATAATTTGTTGATGTAGGTATTTGTTTCATCGACTGTAAGGCAGCAAGAATACTAAGTTGACTAATTTATTTGAAGGTACCTCTAAGCGCACCTCATACTGACCCTTTACTTCTCTAAAATGAAGAAGAACCAGCTGCTCCTAAATAGGACTGTCAAACAAAAATGCAAATTGTGTATGAATACATACAGGGTGTTTCCCCTTAGGAGGTCAAAAGAGCAGGAGGTGATAGTACTCAAAAAGCAAACAAATAAAAAATTGCAGGGGGGGTGGGCAATATCAACCGTTTAGGAGTTATAGGATGATAAAGAAAAAAAAGCTAGTTTTTTACAAAACACCCTGTATCTTAAAAAGTACATAGCGCATGGTCACAGTTAAGAGCTCATAGTATGTAAAACTTCATGGCCTTTGTAACGACTGTTCAACCAGCCCCATACCTCTCAGGAGTTACGGGGGTCTAAACAAAATATTTCGGATTTTTTTTTACTGTGATTTTTTTTTTTTTTTTTTTTTTTTTTTGTAAAACGGTCGTTAACATAACTTTTTTTTATATAAAAACTATAAACTGTGGATTCTCCTCTTTAATTTGACTTTTATACCCTATGTGCTAAATGCAGCCATTAAAGAAATTTTTTAGGAGTAATAAAAATGATGGTCATTCATCGTTGAGAATGATGAGGACGCAGCCATTAGGCAGATCTCCTATGAGATGTTGAAGGCAGCTACAAGACAGATCTCCTATGGCGAAGCTTTAGAAAAGCAGATCTCCTTAATAGGTAGTAGATGCAGCTAGAATATAGCAGACACCGATTGTGTTATGCTATTACTGATAATGAATGTCTTTAATCCAAGTTTCTTAGCTTATTTATATTATACGTATTAATCTAGAGTAATGATAATTGCTATGTGTACATATGCCCGTAAATTAGGGCATGTTAAATTAAATTACTTATTTGCACTTATCTGCTTAACTTTGTTTTGATGTGATGCAACTAGTTTGGCCTGTTTTGAGCATGTCGCAAAAAATGTAAACAAATGCACTCACTTCTTATGATGGCGTAATTGCTTATGTGTGACCTGCATTTGATTAAACGCCACTTGTCTTGCTTAGAATGCATTATTGTAATTGTATCACATTTATTCTAATTGATTTGTTGTGAAACGATTTCGTAGTTCGATATTGTCTGAAATTATATTTATATTGAGCGGGTTTCGGTTGTAACATTGCGAATAATTCGACAACTGCTTAAAAGGGAATGCAAATTTTAGGCCCGACACTTCCAGATTATGAGATATGTCTTAAACGATGCATTATAACACTCTGAACATTTTTTATTAACAATGTTTATTTCTATCTAGCCGGGGAAAGCTAGAGGGAGTGAGTCAGAGTTTGACCTAGTACATTTTGGAAAATCTAGTACAGAATCGAGTTTCTTAGGTCCTGAGAAGAAGTTTGAGTACCCACACTGCTATACTCGGAGGCTTAAATAGCTGTCCCCGTACTCACTTTTTTTTTTAAGATTTCCTTCTTTTTTATTCGAACTGAGGTAATAGATATTTCGCAACTTAGATCGGCTCTAACTCGGTAGGGTTATGTCCAATCGGAAAACGGGCTTTACTGCTCGCCTTAGCTCATTACCAGGTGCAATTCGCAGAAGAAACTTTTTCGCTGCATATTTTTAGGGTTGTGGTAGAAACCCCCGGCGAGCGGGGTGGTTCCAATACGGCATGTTACATATCAAATTAAACGTTTCGCCGAGTACTATCGTCCGGTTTCCTTTTTTTCCCATTCAGAAAACTTTCTCGGGATGTTTTTGCTACCGGAAACCATTATTGGGTCATATACACCCCAGCTACTACATTTTACATATATTTTTGTACGTGGTAAAGATGTGCATTATTTTCTTGCAATAGTAGAACAT
Organism: Dioctria rufipes; assembly: GCA_963924295.1. Taxonomy (NCBI): domain Eukaryota; kingdom Metazoa; phylum Arthropoda; class Insecta; order Diptera; family Asilidae; genus Dioctria; species Dioctria rufipes. The sequence continues at coordinate 27,229,283 of OZ002744.1, read as the reverse complement.
TAGAGAATAAATATATTATTTTTTAATTTTTCAATCACTCCATTTTTTCCTTTTTAATATCTAGAAACAGTGATTGGGGTCGATTGTAGATAGTAAGAACTGGGCTCATGAGTCGTGCACTGCTGGAGATTGGTATTATATTTGGCATAATTGTAATACCGACTAATCATAGTCAGCAAGTTTTTTGTTTGTCTTTGGAAAAGTTATTTTGCCGCATTTTTTTGTGTTTTATTAAATTTCAAGTCTTTTTAGGTAATCTAAGTTACAAATCCTGAAATTGTAGTGTTCCTGATAGCTGCAATTACTTTAATGTTGACTACCATCCGTAAAAAATGAATACAAAAATTCACAAAACATAGTGACATTTATATTCAACGGGGGGGGGGGGGGGGGGGGGGGGGTAGTTACCATCGAAATTGATCTTTTAGTCCAATTATAATATTTTCTTCCTCTAATTTTTCTAAATAAACTGATTTACAAAAACCACAAGTCAACTCTGTGAATGATTCGTATGAATCTTATCTGTCCGTGTCGCCCCGCAAGGAAAAGTAAATATTTTTCACATTTTCTACATGAAAAATGTTGTTTGCATCATCAAAAAACTATTCTCTCGGACTCCACACACTGCGTCGCAAGTATTTATTCAAAACTCGACGTATGTAGTACCTAAGTAATTCAAATTTGTTAATTAACAAATTAATATCACTTTGGTATATGCACTTACATCTAATTAACACCTAATCCATAATTTAATTAGACTCTGACTATTAAATTAACACAGCTGTTTTGCAGAATCTAACACAAGTTAAGTAAAAAAAAAAAAACAAAAAAACTAAACATGCAAATTATTCGTTAACGCAAACGTACGTACACATAACGTACCTACATAATTCATGGTAATAAAAAGGCCTATTTCATATGACTAGTAACAGAGTATCCATGGTAGGGTTAAGGGTGACATTTTGTGTTGTCCCTGCTGTCTAGGGAAGAGACCCGGAAAAAGGATTCGTTTATAAATAGTCATATAGTCCGAAAAACAAAAGGAACAAAAATTACATCAGAGTGTCGCGCTGCTGTTGCGTTGTTACATTTTTAGTGTTCATAAAATATAAATTGAGTGAAGCATTTCTCTGCCAACAACAAATATGAGGGCAACATGATGCTGCTGATGATGATGGCGAACTTCTATAACTGCGGACAGATAATCTGACGAGTGTTGGCATTTAGTTTGGGCGTAAACGTCGGGACGTCTGTTCCATTTTGCATAAAGTTTCAAGTGTTTTTCTATGAACTGGTTCTGCTGAATTTTTATAGCATTCAACAGTGGGCTGGTGGTTGTTATTTATTTTAATGATTTTTTTTGTATTTTTTTTTTGTATATACTTTAGAAGGGTTGAAATTTCATGGTAGTTAGTTGATAATAAAAAATCAAGAAGAACACAGTTTTTTTTTTGGTTGGGTCATGTCTGGGGTTAATCCAATTAGGGAAGTAAATAAAAATGAGATTTTATTGCTCTTCTGCTTTTCTATTATTTTAGGAATATTCTGCAAGCTTGCTTGGGAGTGTAGAATTTTATGAAGTTTACTTATTTTCTCCACATAAAAGTTGTCTGTTCGATCGGTTTTACTAATTTGATTTCTATTTCTATTTTTTTTTTTTTTGTGAAAACATATGTATATGCATATGGATGGTTTCCCGCCTATAGCGGGTGATAGCGTACATCAAGCAACCTCTCCCCCGTGTACGGAATTTTAATGGTGTTTTTGTTTTACGTAAGAAGAAAGAAAACTTAAAAACTCACGTCCTTAAATCTGGCAGAACCAAAATGCCAGAACGGGGCTTTGGGTATAGTGGCAATATTATAAGCTCATTTAAGTCTAATTTAATGCCTAAAAATAAATTTAAGGCTCCCATAGCTTTTCCAGAAATCACAGTTCTGCTAGCTTTAGAAAAAGTCAGCAGAAGCAACAACAAAACGTATAAAACTTACTATTACTATGAGTAAAAAATATATAGGAATTTACGGCTAATTTAAGGCTACATAAATAATGATAGAAATAAGTTTAAAAGAATTTTGACAACTTTCATTTTAACGATTCTAAATCAAATCATATATACAAGAGGACAATTTACAATTTATTTGTGCGCTTTCATCGTTACTGGTTAATGCCAGATGAAAGCAAAACGTGGCTAAATAGGCTTAGACACAAATTAATAAATACGAAGCGAAGCGATTGTTTTTTCCTCTTGTATTTATAATTTGATTTAGAATCGTTAAAAATAAAATTTCTTAAAATTCTTCTATTCTCCATCTTTGACCGATTGTAACAAGTGTGGGTTCGATTCTCGTCGGGAAAAAATAAATAAATAATTTTAGTTACAGATACCACAGAATTCCATCAAAGGACATGAAAATAGAAGCTGATTTGTTATATATAAAAAAAAAAAAAAAAAAAAAAAAAAAAAAAAAAAATACCACCACTGGCACTAAATAACCCTAAAAATAAATTTCCACTTACAATTCACATCGGTTTTAAGGCATTTACTTTAGGTAGATCATTGATAAAGAAATAAAATAGCAATGGTCCTAATATAGAGCCCTGTGGTACACCGAATAGTAGAGGAAGTAAGTTGGAGAAGTCATTCAGTCCTGCCTCTATCGCGTTGTTGACGATAGGAGAAAAAATCTTTAATGATGGTAAGAGGTGAAATACTGAAATTAAAAGCAGTAGAAAGTTCATGCATAAGGATGTGGTGGTCAACGGTATCAAATGCCTTATTGATAAGGTACCAAAATTTTTATGATCCAGAGCCAATCTAATATCAGTCGATATCAAGATACTCAAGCATCTGGCGATACATTAACTTTTCCAACACCTGAGAATAGAAACATAAAATGTTTATGGATTCAAAATCAACAGGAGAATCGGGAAATCTTTTTTTTTTTGTTTTTGGTTTTGGTAGTACTATCGCAGATTTCTTGTTTGTAGGAAATGTTGGTGACGCTAAACATATATTGATTGCATGAGGAATGTATTTACCATAAATATATAAATCGTGATCGTCGCATCAGATTTGATTGAGTTGATGGAAATTTTCAGTTCATTGAGGTCAACACAACGAAAGGAAAAGGAATAATGATTGATTAGAAACTCGACCCGCCCAATAAACCAGAGAGACTTTCGTGCAAAAAATTGAACCAAACAATTAAACCCCTCATTGCTGATTGCCCGGTAGGTTCAATAGTGTTTTTAGAGTGCTGGTAGATGTTGTGAACATGTCACCAGTTACACTTAGACAGTCCAAGCTTTGGATCTTCTTTAGCTTACTGATGGTTGTCTTTTGTGTAAATTTAGTCCGCCATGCTGCTGCAGCATAGATGATCATGGGACTGAATACTGATTTTTAAAGTCATATCACATTATTCTTGGCTTGAGTTCCCATATTAAGCCAGTCATTTTTCTACAGTTCCTCAGTATTAGTGTACTTTTCTGGGCTATGTTGTCACTATGTTTGTTCCAATTGAGCTTATTATCGAAAGTTATTCCAAGGTATTTAACATCTTTGGACATTAAGACCTCCTTACCAAAGAGGATAGGGCTAGCTATATTCCTCATTATCCTTCTTCTGGTAAAGGATATAATTGTTGTTTTGCTGTGGTTGCCTGATAACTTGTGTACAGCACCCCAGACTTGAACAAAACTTAAGGTTTCTTGAAGCTTATTATAAAGCAACCGCTCATATTAACCTTTGATAATGATAATAAGGTCATGAGTATAATCTTGCGATTCAATACCTTGGTTGCTTAGTTGAACTAACAGGTCGTCAGCTACCATGAAGCACAGAACCAGATCAGACAGTACTACCCGTTGGGGATAACCTCTGGTGGAGTGAACCTCTAGTGTTTCAGCTGCATCCTGATTATCCAGTTGGAATCATTGCCGGAATCCACCTGTTGTATGTTGGATTCACTTCATGTTTAACCAATGCAGCCATTATTGGCTTAACAGATGTGTTGAAATGTGAATTATGTATCTTCCGAGAAATATTGATCGTTACAGGCAATGCCTTACTATAAATAAAATACCTTCACACTATAGTCGAAATAAGGACCATACTTCAAATTATCATAGAAAACTCTGATATGGCCAACTAACAATAATCTGTAACAGATATCAAGGCTAATCCAAAGGAGAAGTTTTGACAGATGATATTTTCGAAGAAATATAGAAAAATGTTATATCAAATTAAGGAAAACATATTTTTGATTAAAATTAGTTAAAAATGTTTTTTTCTTCATTGTACTATTTAAAAAATTAAATACATAGTACAAAAAAATCATATAATTTATATAACGACCAAACCACCTAATCACGAGTCTAGTCCCAGTCTGATCGTTTGAATTTCTTAAATTCTGTAGGCAAATTAAAATATAATTTAATTTTTTAATTAAAAAACAACGAAAAACATTTAGAGAAAATTATTTTTCCCCATTATGTTTATAATCAAAATTGAAGGCCCCCTTCGAAAAAGGCGCCTTTGTGCAAACTACATAACCTGTACAGCCGTACAACATCGCAGCCCTACAAAAACAGAAATTTCTTCATCTCATCCCATAACAATAAAACGAAATTGTTTTGTATATTGCCCGACACGGCTATCAACTAAGTTTCCCTATAGGACTGAAATAAAATCGCCGAATAAATTATATATCAGAAATAAAATTTTCCCCTAGTACATAACCTTCTACTCTCAAATCCATATTTGGATTATGTCAGAAAATTAAGCTCATCCTGACAGTTCGTAAAATTTTACGATATCGCTCCACGAGGAGTTTCTTTAATCTTGGTAGACTCATCAGGAGTTGACCAATAAAACAAAATTAAAATCGTCTCTCCTGGATAAGTTTAGTTCAAAAAACCCATTGACGTAGAGCAATCTGGGAAGACTAATAGTTTTGAATTGAAACTGATTTTTTTAATGAAATTACGTGTTCGTCGTCCTTCTGTGAAATATTCAATTGAAAATGCGCGTGAATTATTTTTTGTTTCCATTTATAGATGCCATCACTTTCGAAATCCCTAAAACGTGCCAGAAATGAACAAGATTTGTTTTTTTTTTATGATTTGTATTCAATTTAATATCCCAAGGAAGGACTCGACTCTGTTTGAAGTGAAAATGGCAATCTACTCAAGATTGAAAGAAGGGCTTGTCTTATGAGGTGTGGACTCAGAAAAGTGTATGGAAAAGTTGTAGAGGGAGCGGCTTAAATGAATTGTTTCAAGTGGTTTAATGGGTAAATTGAAAAACTCATTTTTGAAAATCAAACAAGCTCTCCAAGAATGAAATATTTATTTATACATGTGTATGTGTGAGTGTGACACTTATCCCAAAACTCATTTTAATATACACGAAGTTTTGCATAAACCCAGTTTTGGAGTAAACCCACGAAATTTAATTTTAAAATTGTGATACTAACCATGCCGTCAAAAATTTAACGAGGAACGTTTTTTGTTTTTGTATCAAACCAAAAGTGCTGGGAATATTTCGTACGTGATATTGAATATCCTTACAGAAGTTAACTTTAGTCATAATCATTTTGTGTGTGTGTGTGTGTGTGTGGGGCTGACAGAACTTATTATAATACAAAGGATGCAAGGAGGCAACTTGCTTTTTCACAATGAAATTTTTATTTTGTCATAGAATAGTAAGTGGACGAGAATATAATAAAAAAAAAAATAAGAAAATTTCAAAACAATTTTACTCCCACTGAACTGAAATTGTATTGTGTGTATGTGTGTGGACAGAAGATCTGGACCTTTTATCTGATTGAAGTATTTTTCCGATATTTTGCACATAGACATAGTCAGACATGGATTTTGGCTTATCTTATGATGGTCACTTTCCATTAGTAGAAAATTGGGTATGGATCTGACGAATTAATTTCATTTAGTTTATTTATTTATTTAAGTAGACCCAACAGGCTAAAATTATCCAACCTAAATGTTATAAAAGAAAAGAAAAAAATGTAAAAAAAAAAACAAACAAAAATCTGTAGATGTAAATCAAATATAAAAAGAAAATAATAAATGAACACAAAAAATATTAACGAAAACGAAATATTATTAACATTTCAAATAGCACAAAATAAAGAGAGAACAAAAAAGTACAACACAAAAACAAAACAAAAAATAAATAAGAAAATATAAACAAAAATGTAAAAAATTAATTTAATTCGTAAAGCAGACTTTTCAGTTTTGTGACGTCATTTTCTCTGTCGGAGACTTTTGCTCGGGCGTCATTTGTTCGGTCAGTAACAAACGTCTAAGTTTGATTCTGAGCAATTTCAGTGTAGTAAGGGGTCCAAGTGACAACAGCTGACTGGAATTCAATTTATACCTTTATTTCTTGCCTCCCTATTATAAATGTAAAATGAATTTATGTTAGTGATTTTTTGTGTATATTGCATAAATCTAATTGAGGGGTGAACGTTAGGGCTATATTCAACTCCAACATTATATTGCGGGAGTTCAGAATGCAATTTATATAGTTCGATGAAGATTGACAAACGACAGATACACTCTGTCTATGCAAAGTTAAAATTTCATAAAATCATGTAAAGTGGTTGCATATATTGTTTGTTGCCTAATATAAAGAAAATAAATCCAATTGTGCTAAAATATAGTCTCAAAAATTTTCACATGATATCGGTCGTAGACCTAAACAATAGTGAAACTAAAATTTAAATTTAAAAATCTTAGAACTAAAATTTACAGAAATTAAAGGGTGACTACGATTTGTAAACTGTTTTATAGTGAACGAACCTTTTAAATTTCAAGGTAGATTATTGACGAATATTTTGATACGTTCGTTAACAGAGAACCCTTCACTTTCCATAAAACTTAACTTTTTTTTTTTTTTTTTTGAAAAACAGGGGGAACAAGAGAAACCCATCCCATGCACGGAGGCCATAGCGGCCCATTGTACTATCCTGAATCCCATTCACCAAAACCTTCCTGTCCTCTTAATGAAGCGCATCAGGTCTTGGTGAGGAAGGTTTGTCAGCTCATCCACACAGTTAGAAGGGCAGACCCTAGAGTACCAAGTCTGCTCCGGGCGAAGGCCGCACACTCACACAAAAAGTGTTCGGTTGTCTAAGGCTCTCCCTCCAGGCAGGACAGACACTTAGGGCCGTCAACAACTCCTATCCTTGTTAGATGAGCGTGAATTGAGCTGTGGCCGGTGATGATGCCAACCACAGTTCTAAATTGTATCCTTCCGAGCTCCATGAGAAAATCGGAGATATTCCCATTGGGCCCATCAAGAAACAGTTTTGTACACCTACAAGAACTCAGGTTCTCTCATCTATGCTGATGTTTCCTATGAATATCCGCTTTGATAAAAGACCCGATACTCGAGGTGGCAACGCCTACGGCGGGCTCCGGACCCAGCCCTAGCTAAAAGGTCAGCCCTTTCATTCCCCATGATCCCCATGTGACCAGGAACCCACAGGAGGGACACTTTGTTGAGAAAACACAACTTATCCACTAACGACCTGCAATCCCCCAGTAACTTAGACGTTATCCGAGGGCCATTCAGAGCCATCAAGGCTGCCTGACTAAATCGAAAGGATAGCGATGTCTTTCCCCTTGATTTGCATATCAAGGGCTAACTTCGCTGCCATTGAGATGGCGAAGGCTTCAGCCTGGAATACAGTGATGTGTCCTCCAAGTGAGTACTCCATTCCAAAATCAGCCTCAGGAAAGTAGACACCTGCCCCAGCTCCCTCATTAGTGAGAGAGCCGTCGGTGAAAATTTTTAGAGCAGACCGGGGAATGCTCGATAAGGCATCTCCCTCAGTCCACGATTCCCTTGCAGGAAAGCTCACAGAGAAGCGACGCCCGAAACGAAGCTCAGGTACCATCGCATCCCGTGGAATACTGGCCAGAGGGTCATCCAAGTCCAGCCGATACGCTATAGAGCAATGAGAAGAGCCAGTCCAGCCGTCCTCCCAACATCCCCATGAGCGCAATCTGCACACAGCCCTTTTGGCCTCTGCCTGAATGACAAGATCCAGGGGTGGCAGATTGAGTAGGACCTCAAGAGCCGCAGTAGCCGTAGTTCGCATGGAGCCCGTAATTCTTAAGCAGGCAAGCCTTTACATGCCCGCCAGATTCCCCGGATCGCAGTCCCCACAAGCGTGCTCGGCCAGCATACACAGGTGGCATATGTCAGCACCCTTGTAATCCTAAGTCTGTAGTTACAGTGCTTTATATTTAAAAATAACCCCCCCCCCCCCCATGTTGAGAAGTCTGAAGTTCCAACATTATTCCTGTGTAAAACTTAACCATTTCAGAGTTCGATATTTCAAATTTTTATATTCATCAATGTTTTCGAAAACTGTTTAAGTTAATGTAATTTGTGGGAATTTTCGTTTTTTTCTTTCTTTTTTTTTTTAAGAAAATTTTGTACTATTTGAATCAACGAGATTGTAAAAAACTCGTAAATGGCTGTGACGTGTTGGCTCGATTGGAGGTTTTACTCGTCTGAATTATTACAGGGTAGCTTTAGGGAAATTTGTGGGACAAAATGAACAAATTTGTTTGACCTTAGAGTTCTACTGCGTTTTATTGCTTATAATAACTTTAATTCTATAGTTGAGAAGGTAGGGTAGCAGTATGGTTTTCAGCTGTGCACGAACATACTAGTGGTTTTCCTCACAATCTCCTCATTTCTCTCTAATATTTTGGTGTTCCTCAAGGATCCATTTTAGGGCCCCTTATTATTTTGTATTTATAGTAATGATTTTCTGAAAATTTTCAAGACTTCAACAATTCCTATATGCTCCTGTTATGTTTAATTGATTGAGGTCTTAATTGGAGCCATTCGTACGAGATAAGTCGTGAATAGCAACAACTAACGAAACCTAGGCTCTACAGCTATCATGAAAAAGCAACTTACACGAAACGTAAGCGCTAAGGCTAAGGCTGAATAAGGTTAATTGATATAGAAAAGGCCCTATATGTTACCGATGTCGGTAAATTTACACGAGTTCCTTCAGGTTGAGAATATAAGCTCTGCCCTGTGGAAAGATAAGTTTTGTAATACGAATAAGAAAAAGGTGACTCTATTAATGGGATATTATATCCCCTGTCAAAGTCAATATTTCTACACCATTGGCCTCTTTTTCAGTCCATAAAGCCGTCTTGAATGTGTTACACCAATTAATTACATTTCTTCCCTTTTAACTGTCGAAAAAAACTAAAAAGCAAAAAAAAAAAAAGAAAAAAAAACAAAAACTACTAATAAAGTAGGCAATAAGTGCCCGAGGACAAAAAGTTAGCAAGAAAGTGTCTACAGTATCGCTACACGTTATCACATGCAAGAATCAAATTAGCTCTCGTTTCTAATTGGATTTGCGCCCGCACTCCAATATCAGTACATCGCAATTCGCACAAATCCCTAGACATAGAAAAAAGGAGAGGCCGCCGCCGTCATTGCTGAAAAATATACTCGCACGCAGCCCAGCGCAATAATGTATTTTCACAGGGTGGGGTGGATAGGTATACAAACTGTACTGCGATGACCAGCTTAACTCCAATAAATCCTTGGCAAGGATTCATTCGATGGGCGAGGAATGTGGCTATATAGGATATGGTGGCGAAAATAAACCAAAACGGAAATGGCCTTCTGATAAGAATTACGTATCCGTTTGTTGCTAGAGGCTTTTTTACCTTTCCATTTTCATATGCACGTATCCATATTGGTATATAGATATGATGGTGATTTGTGTACATGTATATTTGTACAGATGTTTGTATGTATGTATGTAACAAGCAAATCAAATTTTTGCATGTAATAGCACAAATCTAAAATTAGAACCTGGACTGGGCATAAATCCAATATCGCCCACATTTCCTTTTGCATTGGGTCAGTTAGAAGGAAATAAAAATCGAAAGCACGCCACACTTTTGTATGCGCGCCCTTATTCACTAAAAGTTCAAAGTTGAAATTATATGAAATAATATTCGAATTTCTGGAATTCTTCCATCCACGTAAGCCTACGTACATAAATACATTTAACTAAATCGGATATAAGGTGGCAACAGTGGGAAACCCCTTCTAATGACACTCCAACTGTCGTATCCTGGAGAGAAGAAGTGTAGAAGGGGAGATCCATCCAAATTTTCCATCAGTCTGTTTGTTTGTTTACCTTTCATGAAAGCTGACTAATCGCATTATAATCTCAGCTAATGTATATGTAAGGATGTATTTGTGCGTGTGTTCGTATGTAATATCTAAAAAAAAAAAGTGCGCGCTATATTTATTCTAGTCACGCTAGAATAACATTGGTCTCCCCGAAAATTTCATTAGCGAGATTGCGGTTTTATCAGTGCGGCGCCTCAAACGACATTCTATACAGACCCCCGCAAAAAGGAGCTTTATAGTTGGTTTTTTTTTTATTATTCTTCTTCTTCTTCCTTGACATCCTGTAAAAATTGGGTGAATTTTAATATGGTGAAATGTTGGGATAGTGCTTTTACGGTTGAAGGCTCTCTATTGACTTTACACCCTGTGCTCATTTATGTTGGGTTTTGCTTTTATTTATTTTTTATTTGAAGGTGTGTATGATGGCGGTGTTCGGTGACCAAACCACTGCCACGCATTTAGGGGTTACATAACGTTTTTGTTTTTATCAGATTGGTTTTGGGGTTTTTTTTGTCGCTATGCTTTTATGTATGTTAATCAAATGCAGAAATGATAAAAATTTCTGATTCGCTTGGTTTCTTTAGGGTAATTATAAAGCTTTTTACATATAAATTAAGAGAAAAAGAATAATTGCAAAATTAGAGCAGAAATCTGCTCTAGAAATTTTTTAAAAAGCTTGTGCCGGTTTTGGAGTATATTAGATATGAGAAAAATAGAAAAAAATTAAGTTATAAGATTATAAAATTGCGAAAAATCACTGTTTTTTGGAAAACAACATACGAAGAACATAAATCTTCGTCATATGAACTTCTTGAGAAGTAGCTTACATGTACGAAAAATAAGTCGAAAGTGTTCACCGGCCTGTGGATGACCCACATTCAAGTTTTTCTGTGGTGCTCTGATTGAAACCTTCCCACCTCCAAGATTTCACTACTGACTCTGCATAAACTTTAAATATTGTTTTCTACATACATAGAAAGCTGCACACCATCTTGAAAGTTTTGGTCACTCCTTAAAAATAAGAAATTGTCGAAAATTCACCAAACTATGTTTGATAGTTTCACAACTTCAATCCTAATATCAAAAATAAGTTGAAACTCCTCTGCATTTCGAACATAATCCGTGAAAATTTGTAATTCTTAAGGTGCCACGTATACAGTGGTAAGATGGTTGTACCATATATTTTGCAATAGAGTTATTAAAACAATTATAAAGGCTTGCAAACGACTTTAATGTTTTTCAAAGTATTTGTTTGCCATGATGATCTACATACTTTTGTATACGCTTAAAATAATTTTCAAAACATTTTTATCACTCTTATTGACGTATCTCAGAAACATTGTCTTTGAACGCTTCAACCACTTCTTGTGGCATTGAAAATCATTGTTCATGCGTTTGTTCATTACGGATGGGAACAAAAAGAAATCATTAGGTGCCAAAGCAGGATTGTACGACTGATGACCCATTAAGCCGATTTGTGAGAGTTCGTATTGTCATGATGACGAAATATTTTCCGTCTTGGGTTTTTTTCAAATTTCACCTAAGACTTCTGACAAACAAATGATGGCGTACCACGCAGAATTGATCGTTCTAAAATTCTCCAGAACAACGGTAGTGATATGTCTATTTATACCGGAGAAATAAGACATCATTTGGTTTTTGACCTAACTACTACAGATATCTGATGATATTCGCTTCTCTATAAATTCTGATATGATAACTATTCTTTCAGATTTCTCCAAGGCTAATCATTCATTACTCACATGCAAGCTTAAAAGATTGTTTAATTTCTGTAGTGATGCTTGCAAGCGTATTTGGTCATATTTGGAAGACCGCCAGCAAAACGTCTGCTGTGGTGACTATTTCTCTCAATTTTTCCTAAATGTATTGATGTTCCGTAGGGGTCAATTCTCGGGCCTTTGCTATTTTCAGTGTTCATAAATGATATTTCTTCAGTCATTTGGAACTGTAAATTTCCCTTGTATGCTGATGATTGTCAGCTATGTATTTCAAGACTGCGTGGATTGATGGAGGATATTGTATGTAGACTGAATGAAAACCTTGGTTCAATATCCTTGTGGGCACTACAGATAAAGCGAATTCTCAATCCGTTCAAATCAAAGTCCATTTTTTTGTATAGAAATAATCTGGACATTACAGACTTTCCCGAAGTGATGTTAAATGATATTCCTATTCCATATAGCGGGTCGGCAAAGAATTTTGGCATCATTTTTAACAGTACCCTTACGTGGTCTGATCATGTCAACAGTATTGTATGTACTCCTCGAAATGCAAGGCTCATGCTGGTGAAGCAACTGATTGAACCTTTGATAACCTACGGTTGCGAATTGACTTGCCACACTGTTGAGCATTATCTGATTCCTGTGTAATTTAATTAATAATTCCATTACAGTTTAGTCAACTTACTATTTGATTACACTTCAATCATATTACTTATTAGAGAATACGTAATCTATCAAATGTGTAATCTGTTGCAATATAATTAGATTATGTTGTAATCTAATTACATTGTAACAGATTACTTTGTAGATTACTTAAAAGTAATTATTAATATAATGAAATGAATTTAAAGAAAATAGTATTGTTCTCGTATGAAATTAGTTTTAGGGAGTTTTATGAAGAATTAGAATACAAATATCTTAAATATCTGAAATGTAATCACATTAATTAGATTAACATGTAGTGGAATTAACATGTAATCGATTAATGGGTAATCAAATTAACTTGTAATCGATTACATTATGTAATTATGGAAATGGATTACATTAGCAATCTGATTACAGATTTCATGGTTAATTATAATTGTTAATCGTTAATCAGATTACATTTTGCCCAACACTGGTTTGCCAGTTGGATTCCTTGTCACAAAGAAAAATCACTGTTGCGTTCGATTCAACTGTTCGTTACGTATACGGTCTGAGACGATACGACCATATTTCTCCTTATGTGAAATTCGTTTTTCGTTTACGCTGGTGCGTACCATATCTCGAGAACGGAGCAATCGATTTTTCTGATCCAAACACCAAATGAAGATTAGTACTGTATACTTTTCATAAAAAACTATAGCAGCACTGAACGAAAAAAGTTTTGTTAATAATAATTTTCGTCATATTACAGTGCGGCGAATGAAAAAAAAAAAAAACCTTTGCGTGGGAGGCCCATAGAGCAATGCTGTGTTTTAGTTGAACTTCTGGTATTCCGGGGAAAAATATAGGTGTAAAAAAATTAGGATTGTTGGTTTTTGGGGTGGGTGGTGGGGGGTAGGGCATTTGTACCACTCTTTATAGGGGTTGTCCAAAATGGGGCATATGTGGTATCAAATTAAAGAGGGAAGTTAGTGTGATTGAGTGGCGGGGTTCGTTTTTTGATTCTGTTAACTTCATACGGACGATTTACTTTTAAAAACTGCTTTTTTTGGCACTGGGGTCATATACACCCCCTTCATTCATTTTGGATATATTTTGCCATTTCCTTCTTTCATATGGATTAGCGGTCTGTAGTGAACGTTTTTTTTATTTAGGAGGAAAATTTCGCCGACCTAAGGGTTCTTTATAAGCGTGAAATTAATGTATAGCCATTTTGCACGCAAAAAAACGGCCATTTTCTACTTTAAAAAATACTGGTTTACTTTCTTTTCGAGATAACTCGAAATTATTTATCGGATTTACAAACTAATTAGATATGTGATTAAGGGACAAAATTTAGATTCGATTTCATTCTACAAACACGCTTTAATGTTTATATTAAAAAAATTATAGAGTCTCTTCTATGTTGGAAGCCGACTAAATTGAGCTTTCTTTTCGGCTAACTTCAAAGTATCTTGATAGACCAAAATCGATGTTTCAATGTAAATATTCGATGGATTTCAATAATTCTTCTTTCACAATATAGCTAAGATATGCCGCAATACTATGGGTATAAATTTAAGGAATGGACCAGCAGGGTGGGGAGACGGAGATAAAGACGGCAAATTTTTTTGGATTTATAAAAAATTAATTTTTTGAAATTAATTATTTAGTTCGGAAATTACCTAAGAGGGCTAAATAGGTGTAGTGAGGTACAACCCCTATCTGTTCTAAAAGTAATTCCTTTCCATTAAGATGTTACGTTTAATCGGTCATTACATTACCTTCAACGCCAACTTTCTGTTAAATTTTTCAACGTTTAAGCCATTTTTAACTCCTAAATTTATCTATAAACTGATCTTTCATTTACAAAAAAAGTCACAAGTCTTTATTCCCAGCCGTTTAGTAATAATTAACATAATTAGATTGCATGGTTCGCTAAATTATCTTCGAATTAAGTTGCTACACATTGATATGCTACTAAAAACCCACCACCCTTTATCTGGGACAAATTCCAACTTGTTCAAACGAAGCCGAACACAATCGCAATTTTTTGTACATAGTTAGACAAGATTTCTAGCTTGAAATTAAAAATAGAAAAAAAGAAAAAAAGTGCTAGAAGTCCTCACTAGTGAATAATACTTTATTTTTTTAATACAATTCTATTATTAAGAAGAAAAAAATTCGTTCGGGGCTGCTATATTTTTTTATATAAAAAATATAAAATATTAAGCTTTATTTGGCTGTAGATTTAAATCGTGGCGTTACTGTAATCTCTATACTGGATTTTGTGATTCCTGGACTGGAGCACCCAAGACTGGAAACTGTGGCTTGAATTTTTCTTCTAGGTAATCCCCTGTGAGTAGTGAGTTAATTTTTTTAGCATACACGTCCCTGGAGTGAGTTATTTTTGTATTTTTCGAAAGATTTCGCAAATTGAACGGAGTCTTCTTTTTTTTGGGGGGGGGGGGGGGGGGGGGTGACGGTTTTTCTCAAAATTTGGTGTGCATGTTCGTCTCGACGCCACGCATCTTTTAGTCAAGTCGGTTTTGCGTTGGGTATTTCTCTTCCGACGGGGGAAGGGGGTAAAGTTTGAAATGTTTTGGTAATATTTCCTGAACAAAGAGTCACAGACAGTTCATTGATGTCTTAAATGAGAGCTGCGATCCTAGGCTAAAGATAATATTAATCTGGTCACTGAGTACGTAGGGGGAGGGCGGAGTGGGGGAAATTAGTGGGATATTTGTTTTTCCAATAATAACTCAGCCATTTTACATCGGACCATAGGGGTGTAGCTGTTCAAACTTCTTCTCAGAAAAAAACATATTTGAATCTGTACTAGATTTTCCAAAACGTAGCAGAACAAACTTTGACACCCCCCTCCCTGGTGGCGCAGTATTATTTGATTTGTTTTTAAAACGACATCATTCTTTATTTTTGCCTTTTTTCCCTTTACGCACTTTTTTAGTACTTCCCTTTTTTATATTCTAACTGATGTACTAGATTTTTTGCACCTTAAATCAACACTAACTCTGTAGGATTACCTCCAATCGCAACTCTGATTTGTGCATGTGCATTTCATTAGAATAAAAGAAAATGTGTTCCATGTGTTCCGAGTTTCGGAATCGTAATAATTTCAAGAAGGGTTTCGACGGTCGCACAAATGCAGAGATGAATATTTTTCTTGGAATAATGTACAGCTCACCCATATTTTTTTCTCTCAAAAACGACACCGAATTTTTATACATAGATAGATAAGACTTCTAACTTCAAAATAAAAATGTAAAAAAAAGTGCTAGAAGTCCTCAATAGTAAATCATACTATTTTTTTGAAAAAAAAACTATTATTAACAAAAAAAAATGTTTCGTTCGGTGCTGCTATATTTTTTTATGAAAAATATAAAGCATTAAGCTTCATTCGGCATTTGAATCAAAAAATCGGTTACTCCGTTCCCGAGATATGTTTTTTTGAAAATGACGTTTCATCGTAAAATCACGAAATTCTTACCCACTGCTGGGGTGGGGGGGGGGGGGGGTCGTGGTAGAGGGAAACAAAAAAATATGAAATAATATACCTACAAGCATCATTGTTAGAATTATGTAAAAAAAAGGAAAACCCACCCAAAATGGGCTGGACTATTGCTGGACGTACATGTACGGCGATACTCTATCTGGATCACCAGAGGCTGGCCGTACATGTACGGCGATACCGCTCAAAGGGTTAATTGCTGAGCTCCATTCTCAGTGATGAACGCTGCTTGAGACCCTTGGTCGGGTAGCACAGCATTTCCTGATTTATTGATTACTTGTATGAGAGCGATTGCCAGTAATACGTCATACCCCTTTGATTTCTTCGCAAAGTGGGCTGCAAGCGCTTCGTTTGGTGAGCTATCATCTCGAATTGTTTCCTTTCTTGGATAGTTATTACTTTGTTGATAAGATGGTGCTTTCTATTTTTGATAATGAAAAAAAGAGTGTGGTGTTTTTTCTGGCATAACTTGCAGGTGTACCGGCTTTTACATTGTAGTGTATTGTGGCCTTTTACTAGGCAGTTCTGGCAAAGGTTTGCTTTTTTTACCGCTTTTAGTCGTTGTTGTACGCTTAGCTTACTAAATGTTTCGCAATGATATTGTTCTGTGATTTTCTCCACAGATAGCGCAATGCTTTGAAATCATTCCCAGGTATATTTTTGAATTTTTCCCATTTCTTTCGGGTTGTTTTGGTTTCGATGGCTCTACTGCTTCAAGACCTCGAAATCGGTTTTCTAAGAATTCAAGAAATTTGCTTAATTCTTGAACTTCTCTTGGTGTGGCCACTGATTGTTCACAAATTCGGTGAGTTTCTTTATCCAATTTTGTTATGATTATTTGTAAGATCAATGGATCCCAATTTTTCGTATCTATGCCTAGGTTTTTGATGCCCTCTAGACATTCGATTGTCACACCATATAACTTCTTCAAGCCTTCCAATGATTCTTTGAACAGTGAAGGTTGTTTTAGAAGTATATTTAATTGAGCTGTCAAGAGAGTCCTCTTATTGTTATATTTTTTTTTAAGAATTTCTCAGGCCGTCTTAAAATTTTCGTTTGTTATTTGTAGATGCTGTATGAGTTCACTTGGGTCACCTATGAGATTGCCTTTGAGATAGAATAATTTTTGAGCTCCAGACATCTTATAATCTTTATAGATAATCTAAATAATTGTCACTTGATATAGTCACCGTTAAATGACGGAATATCGACTCTTGGCAACTTTATTTGTGTTCCCTTTAACTCGTTGGTGCTTATCGAATTTTTAGCTTGAGGATTTAATTTATTCAATACTTCTTGTAGTTGAATTGTGGTAGTTTGATAGGTATCCTCAATGCTTTGAGAATACATCATTCTCCATATATTCGTGTTTTTTTCTACCCATCAACATTCTCTCTCACAACCACAGCTCTCGTATTAAAAAATCTCACAAGAAAATTGCCTACAAATAAAATTATTCCAATTAACTGGACGCATACCGAAAACCTGGTTTTGGCCGATCCAACGTTCCATAAGCCAGTAAGGATTGACGTCATATTAGGAGCAGAAGTGTTAGGGAAGGTAATACTAGGCAACCTTCTGCGTGGAACCGAAGATGCTCCCGTTGCCCAACAAACAGAGCTGGGGTGGATATTATCTGGAGCTATTAGTAACAGCAACAACGAGAATAAACTTATTTGCATGGTATCAGAAATAGATATAACCAGCGAGCTGCAGAGATTTTGGGAATGCGAAGAACTGCCAGCCGGAACTATTACCACACCGTGTAGACATTGGCATTTGTATCAGAAAAATCGGGTGCTCCATTCTCGACATATGATTTTTTGAAAATGACATTTTATCGTAAAATCACGAAACTTTTAACCCACCAGCATGGGTGGGTGGGGGGGGGGGGGTTATAGAAGGAAACAAAAAAATATGGGTGATCTATTTTCGTATTCCCTACAAACTGTGATAGTTTCATCGAAATCGGACATGGTCGGGTGCGATAGTACCGCGTCGACAGATGAAGCGAAACATGAATTCAAGCACTCTCTCACAGTGAAGTTAGACAATTTTTGTGAATATAGTTATGGATGCCCAAATTCATAATATTTTCATATTTTGCAATAAAACTGAAAGAAAAAAGTATTTTTTTTTTACATTTTAGTGCAATTTACTTACGAAACTTATTTATTTTAAAAGGTTTTCTTTTTAATATTTTTATTTGGTGTTCAGTTTGTTTATATGCATTATCAATAACATTTTTTGTTTTGTTTTTTTTTTTTCAAAATCTGTTATTCTCAGAATGTTACCTTTAAATTGGCTCAATACGTCTACCCTACGCCTGAAAACTCTTCCTTAAAGTTGTCGCAAAATTTTATTGCACAAATAAAGATAAGATTTGTGCTATAAATATGCACTCTGTATGATTCTTATCAATTTTACTATGCTACTAACTTGTTTTATAACTATCACAACCACTTCACATACAATTTTGTGTACATTTTGACCCATACTATCACCTCACAAAATATTTTACGTTTATTCCGAGTCACCCTGTATACCAAAAACAATGTTTGTTACTCAAAAAGTAAACGAAATTTGCTTATTATAACTCTTTTTTTAGGTGTTCTATCAATTCTCCAGTCTATAACTTTTTTACATTTACACCGTGTACTGTACATACAACCTACATATGTCAAATTTACAAAAAAACCCTTTGCAGATGCTAGAACAAAAATTCCTAGTCCATCATTTGTCGTTTTGTTTATTTTTTATTTTTGAACCTCTTATAAAAGCAACATTTTTTGACCCCACAAATTCACATCATTAAAGCGATAAATTACTATACAGAGTAAATATTTAGTTCTTCGGTAAATGACAGTACTAAATTGACGGCCGTTTACATCCTCAAAAATAATTAGCACAGTAGAATTGGCATAATTGTAAACAGTAGTTACTTTTAATGGTCTTCTCAATCACGCGGCGGGAGGGGTAGTAATGAACTGCCTCCATCTTTTACAAAAAACTTAATACGGACCTCTCACGATCATTAATTGATATCAGCCTCCACCCTGTAGAGTTAATTGAAGTTCCTTTTTTTTTTTTGTAAATCAGTTGAAACTCGATCCGTACTTTTAGTCATTGTCGAATTCGAAATCCATTTACCATCAAACCATCAATTAATCAAAGATTCCACAACAATACAAAAATTTATGCTATCATAAAACGTACTCCAACTTTGAGGTCAAATCAAGTAAATTACTTGTTCGCTTATACAACAGATGCGACCGACGAAAAACCTTAACTTCCGCAAACTAAAAAGATTCACGCGAGCATTAAGAAATAAGAAAATTTAATTCTAGTTAACCGTTGAGGATTGGGTTATATGCAGATTTAAATTGTGGACAGTAAACAGTTAAAATAACCTCGACCTTGAAGATACACGCCAACCTAGCATGCAGCTATAGTAGTGGTTAGCAAAATTTAATATTTCATAAAATACCAAAAGAATTTGGAGGAAGTTACAGAGATATACCGGATCTGTGTGGCAAGATTTAATCAAGACGGTCGTTGTTACTTTAATGAATCACAACTAGATGCTTGCCCATTTATTTGACGGAAAACTCATTAAGAGAAGAGAAGTGAAGAGCCATGGACAATCTACGACAATTCGTTGTGGAAAATCCCCAAATAAGATTGACCTCAATCACTTTAAGTCCTTAATGATATTCTTCTTAATAAACTGATTCCGGATATTACTCTTGAAAATACAGTACCGCACCAGTGGTGGTATATTCTAGAGGATATGTAAGTATGTATTGAGTACATTCTCAGGATTAAGTGTCCCCAGAAATATTTTCGAATAGCAGCATCGGATTTTGTGGGTTATAATTTAGGGATTTCCTTGAAATCATCATCACGCACTTGAAAGGATTTACTCTGAGGTGTGCGACAGCAGATTTCTCTTAAATGGACCTACCTATACCTACCTACTTACTTACTTACTTACTTGTGTATCTATTATTCACATTCAACGAAAAAAAAATTTAATAATTTTCGGAATAAATATTGATTTCAATGTATTTTCAGTTTTCACCCAGGTTTCATTTACAAATTCATGCGAAAAGCAGCGACAACCGCGATTTTTCTATTTTGTTACGACCGCGAGTATTAATGCGTGTTTTACTGACATGAAAAATCGCTTTTTGTATCAATAACCTCACAAATAAATGTTTACCCGGTGTACTAAATTGCAGTCTTCCATCATCATCATCATCATCATCATCATCACCACCATCAATGACAGACATGATAGCATGGATTTTCACAATTTCCAACTATGCCAATATTTGCCCACCCGAAAGTGGAAATAATTTGTGACTTTGACGATAATCCAAGGATTTGTGGTGAAATGTCCTGATTTGCTCTCTACCTGCCTATCAGATATTTTCAATTTAATTTTAAAATAGCACAATTTATATAGGCAGGTACCAGGTAGCCTACCATTGTCAATGTATAAAAAAAAATAAAAATAAAATGACAAAACAAATTTCGATATTATATTTCGCACAAAAACCGTATTTTTGAGGATAGTTTTTATATACATCTTTTATCGTTCAACATTCAATTTCTATTGGTACATTGCCATCTCCTCTTGGTAGCTCGGATTATTGTGTCGTTTCAGCCCAATTCTCCATATCATCACTGGAACCCACCAGTCGACCTCGTAAAAAACGATTGGTTTGTCACTATGATCAAGCTGATTGGGATTTACTCAACAAATTCATTAGAGAGTTAGACTGGTCTGAGTGTTTTTCCTCGACAGATGTTGAGTAATACTCTGAATCCATTATCAACATCTTATAGATTTGGAAGTTCAGCGGATGAATATAGAGAGCTACGTAACACTTGCAAATCCATTATTCAGCAAGTTAAGTTCCAATTCGACCAAAACATTAGACAAAAATTTTTACTAGTCGAAAAAGGTAGTAAGAGATTGTGGTCTCTTGTTAAAACAGTCAAGAACAACTTCACCAGTTCTTCGGTACCACCCCCAATTCACAACGGGGATGTGTACACGGCATCATTGGATAAAGCCAACTTTGCTGCGAATTCTTTCTTTCCACCTTCTTCACAAGGTCTTGCTTCTCCACCAATCTGCAATTACAGGATAAAGGCCGTCACATATCCGTACAAGGGAGATCTTCAAAGTGCTCGCACGTCTTAATGTGTCTAAGGCTGCTGGGCTTGATCGTACTTCTCCCCTGGTACACAAGTGATGCGCCTGTTCTTTAGCTAAATCTCTACGCAAACTATTTCATCTGTCCTATTCGACAGGAGTGTATACTTCGGCATGGAAACTTGCACATGTTCAGCCAATACCCAAAAAAAGGAGAGGCAAGCGATCCCTGAAATTATAGACCAATTTCTCTTACTTCGATTATTTCGAAAGTCTTCGAAACACTCATCAACACCCAATTGATGAAATATCTACAAACTAATCAAGTTATTAACGATCGCCAAAACGGCTTTCGTGCTGGCCGCTCTATTGGAGATTTACTAACATTTCTGTCTCCATAATGTTACTGAATCTGAAATCATCGCATTAGATATCTCGAAGGCATTTGATAGAGTTTGGCATCCTGCTCTTTTAGCTAAACTTCAGGCATTAGGTCTAGACTCTCCTTTCTTAAAACGGATTGAAAGTTTTCTCTCCCATCGTTCAATACAAGTTATATTGGATGGAGTTATTTCTGACGATTTTATAATTTATGCCGGTGTACCGCAAGGCTCTATGCTCTCTCCTAGTCTCTTCCTCAATTTTATTAATGATCTGCTAGCTTTCACTTTAAATCCTATTCATAGCTTGGCAGACGACAGCACTCTTGATTTCGTGTACTCGTTCGACTCTATAGCTGATTCCCGTGGAAATGTAATAACTCACAACGAAGACACATGTTCAGTTCACTAAACTATGATCTAACAACCATACACGCTTGGGACAGAGCGAATCGGGTCTTGTTTAATGCTTCTAAAACGCAATGTTTTCTGTTATCATTCAAACGTACTCCAACTCCCGCTCAACCAATTTCGGTTGATGGAGAAGATATCTCGAACTCACCATCTCTTAACATTTTAGACATTGAAATATCCAACAATCCCTTGTTGGTCCAATCATATTTTTGGTATTGCCAAGAATGCGATGAAATGCGTGGGCTTCTTCCAAAGATCCAAGAATTATTTTACTCCTTCAAACTTGGCGCAAATCTACAAGTCTCATATCAGCCCAAGATTAAAATATAACTCCCATATTTGTGCAGGGGTTGGTTGCTCTGTATTATCCGTGTTATACAAAGTCCAAAAGAAGGCCTTCCGGCTTATCTAGCGTTGACATATCAATATAAAGTCTGGATTCTCTAGAGCACCGGAGTAATGTCGGATGTCTGTCTCTCTTTTATCGCTACTTCTATCGTCATTGCTCTGACGAAATTTCTAGCCACCACACTAGCTGTAACTCGAGTTCATCCTCCTACCCTGAATTCCGTGAATCTTTCATAAGCAGAACAGTACGAATGTGGAACCGTTCGCCATTCTCTGCCCCCCCCCCCCCCCCCACTCCCGCTAGGAGCCAAAATTCATTCGAACGTGATTCGCACCGTCACCTACTTATCACAACCTAATAATCCTCAATTCCCTACCTCTTCTCCCTTTTGTAACAAGGCTGTGATACGGCATCATACGATATCCCCTGAGCTTTGCAATATCAAGAGTAAAAAGTTTTTCAAAATTAGCAATCGTGTGAAATTTGGCAACTTTTTTTTTTTTCTTGTAGAAACTTCTTTCTAGCCAATCATTTAAACCCCTTCAATGGCAACATGGAACTTTCAACATAAAATGTCGATACAAAAAGAAAAAATCCCCCTTAGATCGTTATTGAATTTACCTAGACCTCGGTATAACAGGGACTTGATCAAAATCAACCCTTCCGCTGACAAGAATAAACTTATGAAAGTTTTCGCCATAAATATGGGTGGAGAAACGTTGACCTTAACTCGGAGTTTTTTTTTCTTCTTTCTATCAAAGCCGGATAAGTGGTTCTCAAGTAAATTGAATGAATCTTGGATAAGTTATTCACCGAAATATACAAGTTAGCAAACAAAAGCTACCCAAAAAAAGTATTTCTGGAGAATGAAATTTTCCAATATTGTTGATAACATTCTTTTCTCCCCGGTAAACTTAAAGGGTAGGAAGAGCATGTGGTGGGGTCATATATGTAGGTACGTAAAAGATTTTAAATCAATAGTAAATTTTTTATTGGAGGTAACTACTGGGTGAGGCGCTGAATTTTAATCGGCAAAAGCATATTTTAGCTTGGACATTTGTTCCGAAATTGTTAGGTGTTTACAGGAATTTTAGGAAGATTTTTACAATAAGTACCGTCGTAGGAAAACCAAAAAGGGAGAAGTTTCTCGTACTACAAAATTGTTAATGTGAGCTACCTAAAATATGCATAAAATTTAAAACTCGTTTAGAAAAGTTGTGTAATTGAATGTTTACAAAATAATCTCTGGAAAATTGTTGCCAAATTTTCATAGTATTTTTTTTTTTGTTTAAATTTCATTTCACTGACATAGAAAAATAGGGAATTAGTTTTACAAAATCTGAGTTACAAAGCGTGAGTGATAATTTCTTTGCTATCACAGCAAGATATAATAATCTGAATACGATATCTGCCAAATCTTGCTGCTACGATAGCAAGAAATTCTTCCATAGCAAAAAGTGATTTCTTGCTATGCAGAATCAGAATAAGCCTCATTTTAATAAATCTTATCTTATTCCTTTTATGCCAAGGCTGTGCAACGGCATCATGGAGTATCCCCAAAGCTTTGGCAACATCATAAGAAAAAAACACTCGTTTAAGTAATACACATATATCAAGCAGCCGGCAAGGCCATGTCAAAACTCTTTACAACCTCCAAACTGGTATTGGAGTGTAAACCACATTGAATTTCCTCACTCAAAGTAATAAGGTACTCGTTCTTTGGATGCTAGGTCACAGCAATATTAGCGGGAACGAAAAGTCGGACGAGCTTCGTCGTCTTGCTGGAACCTCGGAGGTATCCACCTCCATAATAGGAATTAAAAAAAAAAACACCTTACCTCTACCATTTCGGCTTGAATCGACTACAAACACAGTCGTCTTTGGTTAGATGACCCTTCGGGTAGAACTGCAAAGGAACTGTGGGGTGTCTTTGATTACATGACTCTTCGGGTAGAACTGCAAAGGAACTGTGGTGTAAGCCTAACCCAAGCTTAATGAAAATATTATTGGGATTAAATAAGCCAACCCTGAAAAATCTAGTTTCAGTTCTCATTGCCGAAAGCAATCCGAAACTGTCCGGTTCTCTCAGGAATGTGTTACAGGCTACTTGGCTCACACCTACTGGAACAACTACATGAAGTCGGTAAAAAGGTTTGGGGGCCAATACTGCCCGATTTTGTTCATTTTTGAAATAATTTTACTATTGTTGCTAAATACGTTTTCATACAACTTTAGGCCCGACATGAAATTGCAGGAGAGATGTCTTGAATGATGCATTATGATACTCTGAATATATTTTATTAACAATGTTTATTTCAATTAAGCGGAGGACAGCATTGGCGATCGAATCTATCTTGAGCGACCTTTTTTTTTAGATGAAAAAGTGGACTTTCTATTTCTCGTGATTTTGCGGAATTGGAGAGTCGTAGAAAATGACTTCTTATAAGAACAATGTTCACAACTGGCGCTTTAATGGCCGTGGAACAAGGAACTGCCAAAATGTATGCGAAATGTAGTAACTGGGGTGTTTGCGACTCGAAGAGCATGAAAATTGGTTTTCCGGCTGCTCATTCCCAATGTTGACTTCTCTACAATAAATTTTTTAAACGTTGATAATAAAGATAATGGGTTGAAATGCTATTATCAAAATGTTCGTGGCTTAAGAACGAAATTGAGAGATTTCTATCTCTCAATAATTCAAAATGACTTTGACATCATTGCCATCACGGAAACTTGGTTGAATGATAGCATTTCAAATAGTGAGATTGTTGATGAAAGCTGCTACACAATCTATAGGAAGGATCGTTGTCCTCTCGCATCTGGTTTTTCACGTGGAGGCGGTGTTATGATTGCAGTACGTACTTCCATTATTAGCGAACAAATTCACTTATCCAATGAGTCGGGAATCATTGAACAACTTTGTGTTCGCGTGAGTAACTTCAATACCACTAATTTCTTGGATATATGCATCAGTTATATTCCTCCATCTTCTTCACTTGAGGTTTACAAGGAGCACATACTCAATATTACTAGTTTATCTGATAATATCAAGGACCACCACTTATGCTATATAGGTGACTTCAATCTAAGTAATTTACGTTGGACCTGGAATGATGATGACGCGATGCTAATACCTATTAATGTATCTTCTGAAGCAGAAAGTTTTATTATTTGTTATCCCTGATTTAGTAGTAGACATTAATGAGGTTGAAAGTCCGTTGACGCCAGTTGATTTTCATCATAATGCCATTAGCTTTAATATTTCTCTTTATGATTTTGCTCCTTTACAGAGTTCTACTGATAAAATTGAATACTAAAAAAGTGAGTATGGGGGAATGGCTATTTAAGGCTCCGAGTATAGGAGTGTGGGTACTCAAAGTTCTTCTCAGGACCTAAGGAACTCGATTCTATACTACATGTTCTAAAATGTACTAGATCAAACTTTACCCCCCCCCCCCCCCAGCCTACCCACGCTCAATTGAAAAAAAAAACAATGTTAATAAAATATATTCAGAGTATATTAATGCATCGTTTAAGATTGATCTTATGTCTGTTCATGGTGGGCCTAAAATGGGCTTTCCACTTTCAGCTCTCTACGTCTACTCGTTCTCGGGCAATGTCCAAATATATAGAGCATAACGAAATTTTTGTATGGCAACTCTGCGAAGGAGCTGCCCGATTTCTTCCATTGTAGATTTTAAATTTCCAATGTTTTTTTTTGTTTTTTTGTTTTTTTTTTTTTTTTTTGTAAAGTCAGTATACAAAATTTCAGCACTCTAAGTGAACGCGTTCTCCAGTTATCGTGAGGTAAATAGGCACAGAGACAGACAGACGGACAGAAGGAAAAGCAAAAATTGAAATAACTTTTAATATTATACTTAGATGTCGAATTCATTTTGTTCTATCGTCATTATTTCTAGGCGTTAACAAACAGAATGACAAACTTAGATTTCATCTAGGGTATAAAAATCGCGCTTTTCGCATGAATTTGTAAATGAAACCTGGGCATGGGTGAAAACTGGAAATACATTGAAATCAATATTTATTTGGAAAATTATTAACTCTTTTTTCGCTGAATGTGAAATTTACGTGGCGGACATTGTTCAAATAATTTTTAAATCGATTTTCTGTATGTTTGTCTGTCTGTAGCTTGATAGGTAGGTAGGTGTAATATGCGAGCACGTCATGCTTATCTAGACACGAATTCAATTTCGTGTTTTTTTGTTTTAATTTATTTTTCGAATAAATCATTTCAATATTTTAGTTAACATCAGTTTTATTATTTTAATTAAAAATTACATGAGAATCGCGCAATCGAATAATATTAGCGCAATTTCCATGGGGGATATGAAAATATTGATTATGGAGGGTTTTTTTTTTTCAATTAAACTCGTCCGTTTCATTGGATTGTACATATGTACAGATAACATAGGGTAGGTAAAAGGGAAAACTTATCGAATATTCTGGGTTTCATTGAAAAAGAAAAAAAATTTAAGGAAATTATTGGATAAATATTCGACATAGGAGTCTGTGTTGAAGTGTATGTGGTACTTGGAGCGTTGTCACATTATTCTACTTGGATATATAAATAAAAATTCTCAATTAAAACGCCGCTTATATTAGGACTGAAAATTTAGTCTGCACTTAGCGATTTTTCAAGCCTTTCAAAAACTAAACAATTGAAAATAAATAATTTTTTTTTTTTTTAGTCTATGAGGAAGTCGAAGTCAATGGGGTGATAGGCCAAATCATAATAGTTACCCTAAAAATATAAAAAAATCTAAGTCATGTATTTTTTAAATTAATGCCTATATTTTTTTTTTTCGCGAATATCACATGGTGGGATTTTTAGCTCATGTTGCTACAAATGTTTAGTTTTTTTCAATTTTATTTTTGTTATTTAATCCCGAATAGTGCTTATGTAACCTGTTGCTTCAAATTCTAAGCCAACTACTCCAGATTGGAAGAAAATGTCACATTTTGCCGAACCAACAATATAAAATTAATAATTCGTTGAACTTTAGCTGACTGTACTGAAAAAAAAAAGTACTACGCCAGTTTGGCAAGTAACGTTAAAAGTTGACGCATTTAATAAGGATTCTAAAATGGTATAACACTTGCCACATTATTTCTTAGATTACGGGAAAAAAATTTTCTTCAAGAAACCCAGTTACCAAAACTTTCTATATGCCTATAATTCAAAAAATATATGACTTAGATTTTTTAAATATTTTTCTGGTAACTATTATGATTTGGCCTATCACCCGATTCCGGCTTAACGTCGCTTTCCGGGACACCCTGCTAGAAACCCTTTCACCAAAGCCTTCATGTGCTTTTAATGAAGCGCATCAGATCTTGGTGAGGAAAGTGTTTCAGCTCATCCACGGATGGAAGGGCAGATCAAAGCGTATCGTGCCTGCTCTAGACAAACGCCGGAGAAGTACACAGAAAGGGTATTGGGTAGTATCGATGGTGGACATGCTATGATTATGTGTCATACTCATACTGGCTCGATTTATTTTTTCAATTTGAAAAAGTTTGTCTTATTGCCCATCGTTTATATCGAATATAAATTTTTATATGTCGACGTTAAAAGATATGGGAAAAGTAGTAACGCAAGGGTTTTAAATGTTTCGGCCATACAGATGAAATTTGAATACGGTTTGTTCCAAGAATAGCACCAAATTTTTGACTGATCAAAATCAAAGAACACTTTATACCTCGATTCCCGATTAAGGATTCCCGGTTAAAATTTTACCTGCTATGCTCGGAAAGGATCTAAGAAAAATCAATACAATACTTATATTTACACAGCCTTATTATAACTAGACAATTGCAAACGCATTTGGAATTTTGGTGCCAAATAGAAAATTGTTATCAATTCTACTTCAACACAGCCTGACACAAATATTAAAATTTTTCAAGTCCCATAAACTCTTCATAATTTTTTATAAACCGCGAATGAGAACGATAATTATTATGCTCAACATTTAGAGCCCTTTTAATAAAAAATGCGGGGCTTGATAAATTGTGAAGTTGATGGAAGGAGACCAACGGAAGAAGTTTTCCAAATCCAACAACGTTTTTGTACTTGTACTATAACCTCACTTCGTTTAACACTTCCCACTTTTTATTCTAGGCTAGATTTAGCTTTTAGGGAAAGACATAATAAATCAACTGCGGTCGCAGTATCCGCAGGGTCGCGCCGGTCAAGTCACCAATACTTTTAAGCTAACCCAACCTGTATTCAATTCCTTGACATTATCAACCCCCACTTTGTCCTTCTTATACCCTAGATGAAATCTTTAGGATATACGAAGTTTGTCATTCAGTTTGTAACACCTAGAAATAATGATGGTAGAGCAAAATGGATTGAACACCTACGCATAATATTAAAAATTATTTTCATTTTTGCATGTCCGTCTGTCCTTCCGTCTGTCTGTTTGTTTGGCTGTGCGCACGATAACTCGAGAAGGCGTATACTTAGAGAACTGAAATTTTGTACACCGAATTAAAAAAAAAAAGTTGTATTAAGTTCGAAAATGAGACAAATCGAGCAACACCTTCGTGGGGTTGCCATACAAAAATTTCCTTTTAGTATGAAATAGTTATGTTATTAAAATCTGAAATATCTTGGGAGCAATATAGAGCGGCCCGAAATGTTTATAACGCGTGTCTTAAAAGAACTAAGAATAATAAAATAAAAAGAAAAGTAGACAATGCAACTGACCAAAAATCGATGTGGAAGGTTTTTAAATCCTGTGTATTAAAAGAAAGTCATAAGGAAATTGAAGAAGTGACCTTCGGAAGTACTACTTATAATGACTGATGTAATTGCTAATGAATTAAATAAATATTTTATAAACACTGTAATTGATATTCATGCATTCATACCAGTTGTAGCTTACTGCAACTTAGTGTATGAAGCGACAAATACGTTTTTATTTGACCTAGTAACGTTAGAGGATATTTATAGAATTCTAGGAAAATTAAATACAAAGAAAGACTACAATCACATAAATATTGTAATGTTTAAAGATGCATTTAACATAGTTGGACCAGCTTTATTAGAAATAGTGAACTCATCATTCTTGAATGGCGAATTTCCAAGTACGTGGAAAGAGTCTATGGTAGTTCCAGTACAGATGGTTACAAACTCAAAAAAGTGTGAAGACCTGAGGCCTATAAACATGCTTCCCATATATAAAAAGGTACTGGAGAAGGCATCGCAATTACAACTGGAAAAGTATCTGGAATTAAATCACTTAATCGTTGAACATCAATGGGCCTTCAGAAACAGTCACTCGTGTGAAACTGCTATTACTTGGGTTATCTGAGAATGGAAAGGTTTAATAGATAACGGTCAAATTGCCAATTGACCATAGACAGGAACATTATTCTGGAAAAATAAAAAAAAATATGGAATCAAGAGCAAATAAGAAAATTGGTTTAAATCATACCTAAATAATCGGACACAAAGAACTAAAGTCAACGACGTGATATCTGAAAATCTTCAAAATTATCTTGGAGTTCCACAGGGATCAATATTAGCTGCAGTATTGTTCTTAATTTATATTAACGATATGGTCAAAGTAATTGAGCACAGTCAATTAAGACTTTTCGCTGACGATGCTGACGTACTAATAAAATCAATAGTGACTTTGCAAGAGTTAATTTATTGATGAAAATGAATAAACGAAAAGTGAACATGTCAAAAACATACTTAATGATTTAAATTTTCCTAGTATTATGTTGGACAATGAACTTATTGAAGTTGTGTGTGGAATAAAATATTTAGGTGTTATAATTGATAATAAAATAGTATTTAAAAAACATATTAATTATATATGTAAGAGGGTTGCAAAAAAATCCATTTTTTTTTATAAGAATTCGACGTAAATTGTCCATTCTAACTGCCATAAAAGTGTATAACACAATAATAAAGCCACATTTTGAGTAACTGCTCAACCATGTTTTATATGAGGCTGAATCAATCTATTGACAGACGACAAAAATTGCAGAATAGGGCAATGAGATGTATACTACCATGTCATCGAAGAACATCAATACGGATAATGTTGGAAACTTTGAAGTGAATGAATATTAACCAACGATTAACTCTTAATGTTTTAACTATGGTTCACAAACTTAAAAATAATTTAATACCAAGCTATTTATGTCGGAATCTAAAATATGTTGGAGATAGTCAGCCGTACTAGTTAAGAAATAACAATAATTTCAGATTAGATCGATTAAAAATAACTAGGGCACAACACTCAATCATGTATAAAGTTATTCAATAATTTACCAGTTGCAGTAAAAGAAGAAATTAATTTAAAAAACTTCAAAAAATTAGCGATAGTATACAGGGTGTCCCGTCGAGATGGTAAAAAATTTTAAGGGTCGAAAGTACAGCCTATTTGCGATCGAAAATGTTATATAACATTTTTTCGAGTTCGCACTATTTTCGAAGTTATAGGCGATTTTCGATTTTTTCGAAATTTTGAACCTTAAGTCATATTTTTGACCATAACTGAGTTCAGGTTTCTCACACGACGACCCTTTTTCTTGTGTTTTACTCGTAACATTACGGGCTCTCATTCGGTGTAACGCGATTTTGAAAACGTTCACACATAATGGAAAAATTGGCGATTTGTTGGCAAAACATTTTTTTCGTCAGAAAATTCATTTGTCTTCAAAGTCATAAATCTCGAAAATTTGATTTAATTTTGCTCAAGTTATGAGAGGTATGTTGCAGGCAAGTTTTTACTGTAACTCTGGCAATACTTAAGGTGGACTAATCGTGCTGTACTTTTATAAAAGATAATAAATGAGGGATGTTTTCTATGAGAACCGGATCATCTGTTGGCATGGTTACTTTTCGAGATTTATGACTTTGAAGACAAATGAATTTTCTGACGAAAAAAATGTTTTGGCAACAAATCGCCAATTTTTCCATTATGTGTGAACGTTTTCAAAATCGCGTTACACCGAATGAGAGCCCGTAATGTTACGAGTAAAACACAAGAAAAAGGGTCGTCGTGTGAGCAACCTGAACTGAGTTATGGTCAAAAATATGACTTAAGGTTCAAAATTTCGAAAAAAATCGAAAATCGCCTATAACTTCGAAAATAGTGCGAACTCGAAAAAATATTATATAACATTTTCGATCGCAAATAGGCTGTACTGTCGACCCTTAAAATATTTTACCATCTCGACGGGACACCCTGTAAAGGGTTATCCAATAAGAGGTGTTATTTTGATATTCAAAGAAAGATGCCATTTTTTTAGATAAATGATCAGATCTTTATTTCATTATAAAGAGGAAGGTATGCCGTTAATAAAGGAAAATAACATCAGCCAAATGACCACCACGACCACGCCTACAGGACCATATCCTTTTCATGAAATTTACCATAACCAAATCGCAAAGTGGCTGCCCTATGTCCTCGATAGCCTCACGAATTCCATCTTTGAGGACTTGAATCGACGCTGGGCTGTTGGCGTAGACCTTCTCTTTCACGTGGCCCCAAAGGAAGAAGTCGCAAGGTGTTAAGTCACAAGATCTCGGTGGCCAATTGTGATCACCTCTTCGAGAGATAACACGGTCCGGAAACTTTTCCCGTAAAAGATCAATGGTTTCGTTGCTTGTATGGCACGTAGCGCCGTCTTGTAGAAAGTAAACGTTGTCCAGATCAATACCATCCAATTCCGGCCATAAAAAATCATTAATCATCTGTCGATAGCGCAATCCATTCACCGTAACTGTTGATCCAGCCTCATTTTCGAAAAAGTAAGGTCCAATGACCTTGCGGGGACCATAAACCGCATCAAACAGTCACACGTTGAGGATAGAGAGGCTTTTCAACAATAACTCTTGGGTTTTCCGAGCCCCAGATGCGACAATTTTGCTTGTTGACGAAGCCATCGAGGTGGAATGGGCCTCATCACTCAAGATTAGTTTTCGATGGAATTCCGGATCATTTTCATGCATTTCAAGGACCCAATCAGCAAAGACTCGACGTTGTTGATGATCGGCGGGCTTGAGTGCTTGTGTTAACTGAACTTTATAAGCCTTAAGACCCAAATCTTTATGCAAAATACGGTGTAATGACGTTTGCGGAATGCCTAATTCCAAAGAACGACGAGGAATGGATAAACCTGGGTTTTCTTCAACACTTTCGGCTACAGCAGCAATATTCTCGGCTGTTCTTGAGCGACGTGCACGGGTTTTATTCTTCACATCACTAACTTGTCCCGACAGCTCGAATTTTTCTACCAATTTCTGTATTGCGGTCCGACAAGGTGTTTCACGACGACCCAAAAATGTTCGAGTTTTACGAACCGTCTCTGCCACATTTTCACCATTTTTATAGTGAATTTTAATAATTTCAATGCGTTGCTGAATCGTGTATCGTTCCATTTTTATTAATGGCGTAGTTTCTACTTGTCAAATGTCAAAAAATGACAGCTCCAAATGTGACATCTACCGAAATAGCGGGCTAATTAAAATAACACCTCTTATTGGAAAACCCTTTATTTGAATACTGCCTGAGAACATGTCGACTTAGAGAGCTGAAATTTGGTACATGGTGTTTCCATATCAACAGCAAATATAAATGTACTTAATTGGGCAGCCCCTTTTTTGATGTTGCCATATAAAAATTTAGGTTTTTTACGTATACTGTGAAAACGATCAGTCTTAGACATTGTTATTATGCTAAAAACTTATTTAGAGTACGAAATCCTATAAAATTGGTTATAATCATTGTTTCTTTTTTGTCTGACGAACCGATCTAGAAATATTATACAAAAAACCACTTCAAAAATCAAACTTGTTGAGATGGATGACCATATGAAATTTCATATGGGCATTCATAAAAATTGGTCTGACCAATTCTTGCTTTTTTACTTGTTTATACAATTTTTAAAATGCTTTAAATTCAGATCATATAAAATTAGGTATTCCGTTATATGATTTTAATTCATTTTTCAACACCTATTTGAACTTGAACTATTCATTTTGATCTCACAGCTCACGATAGAGGACTAAATTGTGCATCCTGCGATAGACATTTGAATCGGTGGTCAAACACTGCAGAAATTCTTTGTATCGCGTGAGCGTTTACATTGAAAATTATGAGTATCGATCTATCGCTGTCACTTCGTTATTATTATAGCTACGTTATCGCAATTGCCATTGCGGTAGAGTGAATCAGCCTTTAAGCTGCATTTGGCATTTTTTTCGTTTCTTCATAAAATCACGAGATTTCTAACCCCCTAGCCGTGAGGGATATGGTTGGGAAAACAAAATAAAAAATATCGGTGAGCTATTTTGGTATTCTCTACAAACTGTGAAAGTTTCATCCAAATCGGATATGGTCGGGTGATATAGTGCCGCGGTGTCAGATGAAGCGAAACACATGAATTCGAGCGCTGGCGTGAACGTGTTAATTTCAGCTTCTAAAAATTAGTTAAAACATTTGATATTGTAAAAATAAGTAAAAAACGAGTTTTCAAACAAAACTGAGGCCAAGCCGCATGAAAAAGTAGAAAATAAACTTTTCTTCACACACTCAGATTTAATTCGCTGACAATCACCGATATATTTCAGTATGATCAATCAGAGGTAATAAGTGATTTGATTCATGAAGAGAAAGAATATTCAAGAGAAATGTCCCAATCAAAAAATCTGAGTCCATCTCTGTATGTGAAGAAAAGTTTATTTTCTACTTTTTCATGCGACTTTGCGGTGTTGTTTGAAAACTCGTTTTTTACTTATTTTATTTTCTGCCTTTTTCACGTTAACTAAATTGTTCTAATATCAATTTAACCGAATTTAATTATATTTTTACTTAATTCTAATTTAATTTTAGTTTCTTACTTTCTTTTTAATTTTCCGTTTTCCTTTTAATTTTCCGTTTTTCTTTAATTTGTCTTATATTTCTTTATTTTGAGTCAATCTTTGAATATTCGCAGTGAAATTTTTTTGCGTCCATACGACTCGACAGTTTTCAATCGACTGACCGTACTTCTAACACAATCCGAACAGTTTCGATAACTCGGACTACAGTTTACCGAGGTTTCGAAAAATTTGAAATTTTGAAGGCAGTTACAATGAGATGATTGGAAGTCAGCACCGTGGTTGCCTGGAAGTTTTTGTTCAGCTTATCATTACCGACATTTTAAGTCATGTTTGGTGCCGATCCGAAAACAAAAATTTTTCGAGTATCAAATCGTTGAAGTACTGCAACGGTTTTCTGAAATTCAAATTATTTTTTAAACAACGTTTTTTAGCTGTATTCAGACTTGATCCCATATAACATGAATTTTCCCGATTTTCCATGTTTTGCACAGACTTTTCCTATTACTATAAATTTTTTTTAAAAATTTACATGAATTTTCCTCGATTTTTCATGTAAGTTTGCATGATTGTTGAAGAGAAAGTATTGATGCCAGTAGGACGAAAAAAAAATGATTCCGCACTTTTTTGTTCGAAAATTTTCCGGAAAAGTCGAAAAATTCCGGAAAGTGTCTGACAAATTTCCAGAATAATTGGAAAATTCTGCATTTTTCCTGAAACAGATTTATCAGTAATCATATCGATGAAAATTTTTCCGATGATTTTTCCGCTTTTCCGGGTTTTCCATGGAGTTTTCCACAAAATCAACTTTATACAACTCATTTCGCTCTACAACTTTGTTTTAGGTTGCAAAACGCTCAAACACTTCCTCGGTCGGAAAAACTCCGGAAAAGCGTTTTACATGAATTTTCCTCGATTTTTTCTGCAAGTTTTCACCATTGTCGGAGAGAAAGTAATGATGCCAGTTGATAGGGAACTTGATCCTGCATAATTTAGAAAACTTTTTTACCGGAAAATTTTCCGGAAAAGTCGGAAATTTTTTTCGGAAAAATCGAAAACCTGAGACGGATTTATCACTAATAAATATGTACCAAATTTTCAAATGATTTTTCCCGATTTTCCGGGTATTCCATGGAAATTTCCGTTTAAAATTTTGATAGATTCAATTGTCACGCGACAATAACCTGTGTGCTCGCTGTGATAACGAAAAGTGGGTCTACGAGAGTGTCGAAAATAGTAAA
This sequence comes from Dioctria rufipes, assembly GCA_963924295.1. NCBI lineage: Eukaryota > Metazoa > Arthropoda > Insecta > Diptera > Asilidae > Dioctria > Dioctria rufipes. Next base: position 27,193,767 of record OZ002744.1, on the reverse strand, counting down.
AAAAATTATATAAATAGATAGACAAATTCGTGTACGAGTTAAGGGCTGGCCTCAAAACCGAAAAAAAAAAGTTTTTTGTGAATTCTTATTGCTCATAAACAAATAAAAAATAATAAAAAAAATCCACAAAACACTAACGAACTAAAAAAAAAAAAAATATTTTTCCTCATTCACATAACACTTGTGTAAAAATTTTCATGCAACCAAAGAATCATCAAGGCAAAGGTGTGCACAATCATCATGACGTGGTGCACCTAGATCTACCTCTCTACCTATGTATGTAACCTCTACATGTAAAAAAAAAAATATGTAAATATGTACCATCTCCCCACAGCCAAGTTAGTCACCGATAATAATGAAAGTTTCTTCAATACATATCAGGCGTCAAATCACTCCCAGATTCCCAGTCCTCCCAGTTTCAGTCCCAGTCCAAGTCCCATTCCCAGTCCAAGTCCAAATCCCAGTCCCAGTCCAAGACCCAGACTCATCATCAAGTTCCCTTCGTTCGTTCGTTCGTTCGACATAACAAATCGAAACAAATAATTTAATCATCTTATTGACTCCAGCTGACACTTGACCATACATCAAAATTCCTTTGCGAAGATGTTGGGGGGCTCGCAGGCATCACAGATTTAATTGATTCACCCCCGGGCCCGGTTTGTTGGCTGCCTTGACAAATAGACAGATATCTATTTACTATACCTTTTAATCGAGATAGAGAGAGAGAGAGAGAAAGATATATTTATAGAGAGATAGATAGGCAGAGTAGGAGAAAGAAAGAGGTGGAGATTTGCCAGCTGCTGGAGCTTAATTATGCTACACTCTCCTCTCACTCAAGCTTTTAAAATTGTTTTTTTTTTATTTTCTGAATTTGAGAGTGTAATTCTCGTACGCTCTAGACTTAGGCTTGTTAGTGGAGCGGATAATGGGTGAAAGATGAGGGGGGGGGGGTCGAAATACCTAAGCTTTCTTATACTTACTATATAATTACACTGTTAAAATCAACTTTTAATATTTTACCGTTCATTTTGTGCTCCCCAGAAGAAGTTAATGTTTCGTTCAGTTCGATGTTTTTCTCCATCACTGATGATAAGCTTTTTGGGTGCTTTTCTCACTGTTTTTTGTTTTTTTGTTTTTTTATGTTAAGTAACAAGTTGTTTTGAGCATAAATGCCACCACTGTTGCTGCTCGCGGCTGTTATATATTTGCACCTTGCAAGACATACATACATACATGCATACATCTATACTATACATATATGTAGTATATATTTTAAGCTTGAGCTTGAGACTGGGGCTTGGATTTATGCTAGCTCTCTAGCTTTACTGGCTATGCTGAGGTGGGATATAACCGCAACACATGGTTGGTATCTTTCTGTCTGATGCTGCTGTTGCTTATGCTGCTGCACAGGTGCAACACTTTATTTTTAGATTTTTGTGTTTTATTTTTGGGTGCTGTGACTTTTATCTGAAAAAGATTCATTCCCCAGAGCAGCAGCATTAATTCACGTCTCTGTCTTTCAGTCACAGTGTGGTTTTAATCTTTGATGTTGTTTTAATGTTGATTAACTCACTCACTGACGATAGGACGGCCGGCGGCGCGACGATGAGAATGACTAGCGAGAAGAAGCGGTTTGTTTGTTTATACATGGCTAGAGTAGAGACTATACACTGCACTGATTTTCATGAGCTTTTTAGCATGAGTCTAGTGGAATTCGGTTGGGAATTATTGTTGGAACTTGTCACCATCTTAAGAAGAAGAAGTCATTCACATCAATCACATTAGTGAAAGTATATATGTTTTTTTTTTTTTTTTAAGTTGAACTTTTACTCTCATTGAACTGCTGACGAAGGTTTTTTGTTAAAATTATTATGAATTTGTATTATAGGTAGGTGTGTACACCGAAACTACCTACTGCATACTATGAATCATCCGGTTTGAATGGAATCTAGGTATATATTCAGCCGGCTAGCATATTCTAGATTTAAATCTGCTGCAAGGTAGACTCTTATTTTAGTTAAACTTTTGTTATGTAGGTTTGTATGTGGGTATTATGTACATATATCAGGGGCTAGGCTCCCCTTTTACAGACAGACTGCTGTTGCTGCTGCTGTTGCTGCTAAAGAGATTTTGTTATATTTTATGCGCATGGTTTGTTTGCAGCAGAAACTTGGTGTTTTAGTCTTTTCTGATGATAGCTTTTCATAAAAGCTGAGTAAAGCTAAGAGTACGACGACTGCCTAGCCTAGGTATATTTTCATCTACCACATTTTCCTCTTATAAAAATGTTGAGTAAAGTCAGCATAATATTAGCTAAGTTTTCATTCTCCCTTGTCTAGTCAGTGATTGAGACTCGCGACTAGAGTCACTCATTTCATAGTCACATTACTAAACATATAGTATTGTTGTTTTTGTGATACTTTAAGCTAACATTCTGTCACCGCTTCTCCGAAAGTATCTTATTCTATAGTGTGGTTGGACGGTCTGACTGCCTACTACTATTGTACTTGGTCTGGGTGGTCTTCTTCTCTAATGTAAAAGATTTCGATCTAATCCGTCGATAATATTCTTTTCATTTGTTTCTGTTTCTGTTGTGTGCACCTCGAAAGAGTCGCACCTACATATCTGTTCATAAAGCCACCGGAGGCGGCAAACGGCAAGCGAAGGCAGCGGCACAGGCAGCTAAATCGGCTGCTGTTGAAAACAAGCACAAATCATGACGACTTACTTGACATTTTATGTATTTAATAAAGCTTAGTCTGATGCAAACCTTTAGTCCATCGTGGTCTTTTGTCTTGTATGCAAGTGGCGTTCGTTCTCTTGTTTGTTGTGTATACAATTAGTAATTACCGCGCGTCGGGAATATATATAGTAGATATATTTAAAGAAAAATAAAATACAAAAATAAAGATCTGATCTAAAGAGATTAATAATTTAAATTAATAATCAATTAAAGAAGACACTAATTGATAATTATCGAAAAAATCGGAGTTAATGGTGTCATTAGTGTTGTTATTGTTTATAAATGGATATGGTTGCGTATAGTACCTAGCCTAGCCTAATTAATTATTATATTGAAAGTGTGTTCGAATTGAAAATCTATCTAGAAAATTTCGACTATCTCTAGTTAGAATAGCCTTTAATTAGTGATTTTTGTTTTGATTGTTTAACAAAAAATAAAAATATTAGTAAAAAGGACGTGAAGACCTTTAGTGTGTTCGGCTTAGTGTGTACTAAAAATTATAATGAGTGTCCGGTAAAAAAAAAAAAATAATAATAATCCAAATTTATTTGGACTTTGTAATTTTAACTATAAATAAAAATAAAATAAAATAAAAATCGGCTTAGTTTAATTGGTGTTAGCCGGTATTTTATTGTGATTTTAATGAAAAATTAAATTTCTTTCATAAGTGATTAACTGATTCATAAAAAAAATAAAGTTTATTAAGCAATTAAAATAAAAGGTTTGTGTTAAATAAATAGCAACAATTGTTATTTTATATTTATATCTAAATATATCTAATTAAGAGTGTTCAAAATATTTTCAACATGTTGCTTAAACATTTGTTGCTTCTTATAAAATGTGTTGTTGTGATGATGATGATGATGATAATGTTTTTATTAAAACAAAACAACAAAAAAAAGTCCTATTCCCATAAAAGTGAATAGGTATATGTATATATGTGTAACGTACATACTATACATATTTCCTCCCCTTAAGGCTTTTTGAATTGGAATTAATCCATCCACCCATCTGTGGGACAATGTTTGTTCGATAAAATGCTGAGGTTCTATTGTAAATGGTTTGAGCACCACTTTTTGTTTTAATAAAAAGTAGGAAAAAAAAATTAAAAATAAATCGATTTAATACGAGTATGATTTTATGGATAATATACATTTAATGCATATTATATCATTATAAATGATATTTTGATGGGTTTTATATACTAAATGCACAAATAAAGGCAATGCAAAATCTTACAATCATCACCGAGATTTTCATATTATTATTACTTATCTACTATTATTGTTATAATTATTCCTAAAACTGTGTTTTATCTATGCTAAACAATAGAAGTTTGTAGGAGTTTTTCTTTTTTAGAGTCTCTGTATAGAATGTGGGATTTATGTATATACGTAGGCACTTAACGTGGTTACTAAAATGAAATTATATGCCTACTCGTAGATAGATGTCAAAAACTGTTTTTTACTTTGAGTAAGGGGAGTATGAGTTAAGGGGATGGATCTTCATTTAAAGCTTAACATTTCTATTACACAACAGAGTATAAGGTACTTAAGGTACTAGGCTGTTTTTAGAAAGATTTATCCACATACTTGTAAATGTAGTCTGTTTTCCGATATTTAAGTCACCTGTGTCCTATATTTAGGAAGTTATAAAATTTAATGTCTTCGGGTTTCATTCTTGCTTTCTTAGATGGATTAATTCGTACTTGACTAATCGTTCGCAGTGTATACAAATTAATTTTGTTAAATTCCGAGAATTTATAGTTAAATCAGAAGTGCCTCAAGGCAGTCATCTTGGTCCTCTATTGTTTGTAATTTATATTAATGATGTGGTGAAGTTATTCTCTTTCATTAAATTCTGATTACCTAAAAATTTTTCTGCCAATTTGTCAGATTTGGTAGATCGACTACAGGGTCATTCCTTAAGAAATCGAAAAAAATCACATAAACATGTTAAGTTTATTTCAAATATGGGTTTATTCTTTAGAAATATGATTTCGAAAATTGTACAGATCTAAAAATGTTTCATCCGATACGATCTAAAAGTGATTTTGTGAATCTCGCAAGTTTCTTTTTATTCTTCATAAATTGACTCTAAAAGTTATCAACATTATCATGAGTCTGAAAATTCCTGGAAAATTATAAATTTCAAAATTTCGCAAAAAGCTGTCATGGTCTTCTTTAAAAATTCTTGTATATTTTTCTATTTATGCTAGGATAGTGAAATATGACTCATTTGAAAGACAGGGTTTCAAACTATTTAAAAAAAAATGGCATCTAATAATTATATGCGAAAAAGGTCATCAAAAATAAGGATTTGATCCTTTATTCTTGAATATCCTGGAAAATGTACTTTTGATTTTATTTTTTTTTTTATTTTTTACCTTACATTATCCACTAAAACATACATATTAAAAATTTAATTTGGAATATCAACGGGATTAAAGAGAAAAAATCAAGAAAGTTTCTTCATCCTTGCATTTGCTTATAATAAAGTCTTAGTTTCTTGAAAATTTCATTAAAGTTAGTACCAAAGTAATTATTTGTGAAAGTGGTGCGATCGCGACCTTTTTTGCATATAATTTTTAGATGCAATTTTTTTTTTAAATAGCTTGAAACCCTGTCTTTCAAATGAGTCTTATTTCACTGTCTTAGCATAAATAGAAAAATATACAAGAATTTTTAAAGAAGAAGACCAGGACAGCATTTTTGCGAAATTTTGAAAATGCCATAACTCGCGAAATAAGCCTCCCAAGTATGTAAAATTTCAACAAATTTGGTGTGACATACACACCATGTTGCTTATTTCATATGGAATGACTCTACATCTTCAAAACGACCTAAATAAACTTGTCGCTTAATTTCTCGTTAAATAGTTTGAAACTGAAGCCTATATCAAGAAGTGTAAGATTTTTGAATTATTATCGTTGTATTAATCCTATTTTGTTTGGGTACGTGAATCGAGACATTACTTTAGATAGGCCTACTGAGATTAAAGAACTTGGTATCATTTTTAATACTAACAAAGTAAATTGATTTTTAAAATGCTTGATTTTATTAAGCGTAACTCCACTGGTTTTTAAACACCCTTACACTTTAAAGGTGTTATTCTTGTTCAAGAAGGTTATTTTTTTTTAATCTTTTGATTCTCCGGCACAACAGCAAAAACGAAAAAAATCTTATATTTGTTATTTCATCACACAACTCATTTAATTTTTTATTTTGGATGGACAGCTTCAAGTCTTGATTTGACTAATCAGCAGGTCTCAAATAGCGAAATTAAGTGACTCGAAAAAACAAATGAAAAATAGTAGAATGAAAAAAAAATGTTTATTTAAAAAATTGAAAAGCCCACAGTGAGCTGTAAAAATAAAAAAACGAAGCAGAAAAATAAGCGTTTCGTAACGGCAGAGACCTTATACTCTTCAGTACAGCTTAATTTCTGCCTGCCGCAGACGCTTGAAAAAGGTCAAACGGATTCCACCTCATATAAACTCGGAGTATTTTCTGGGTGTGAATTATATGAGGCAACTCTCCCTTATATCTCACCACTCAATTTTGCTATTTGGGACCTGCTGATGAGTCAAACTAACAAGACTTGAAGCTGTCCACCCAAGATTAAAAATTAAATTAGTTGTGGATTGAAATAAAAAATATAAGAATTGTTTCGTTTTTGGTTGTTGTGCGCCGGAGAATTCAAAGAATCCAAAAAATAACCTTATTGAACAGGAAAAAAAAACATTATACTCGGTAATAAGTCATAGTATTCTTGTTTAAAGGTTTTATATATTCGCTCCATATTGGAGTATTACTCTGTAGCTTGATACCGTTATACTACTGTATCTACATATTAACAAGAGCATTAAATCTATACAAAAATCATTAACTCGTTATGATTTGCTCGGGCTTAATTGGGAAGCTGGTCTTCTTTCATATGAGGCCAGATGCCAATTATCTGGGCTCCGAACTTTAGAGTCTTGTAAAAAGGTTTTCAGTAGGTATTATGTTTGTCAGAAATGTTTTCTGCTACACGATTTGCTAATTCGAATTGATTGGCTTATTCAAAATTTATGAGCCTGGTTTCTCTATACGATTTCGAGATTTATTGTATATTCCTTTTCATAGAGCTTATTACGGGCAGTATGCACCCATCAGTTATTGCTCTAGAAATTTTAATGTCGTTTGTACTTTCATAGATTTCACTAAAGAACGTAGCAATTTCAAGAAATATTGTACAGTAATTTTATCGATAACCACCTCTTTAGATATTCTTTACCTATATTTTCTTCTTATATTATATATTTTTATCCTTTTGACTTAATTTAAGTTAGTTTTAGCGCTAAGTTTGTTGAAGTTTCTTTTTTTTATAGGATTGAAATAGATATACATAAATAAAAAAAATAACCTGACTGCACAGGGCTAATATTTTCACAAATAAATAGAAATTATAATAAATAAACGTTTTAGGTTAAGAGTTAGAACGACTAGGCCACTTTAGGACCCTAGGTGGACACTGTGACCAGAGTTGATCTATTGTGGAATAGCAGAAATTTTTTATGATTTTTATTTTTACGATTCTAAATAAAATTGTTAAATACAAGAGAAGAAAGTAAAAACCTCGTCCAGTTTTTGAAGCCGGGACCTTCCCCATTGCATTTGTATTTAACAATTGAATTTAGAATGGTATAAATAAAAATTTAAAAAATGACCAATTCCCCATAAATTGTTATTTCGAGTGTTGCCATATTTACTTCCGGTTATAAGTCTATAGGAAAAAATTTATAATATTTGTTTTTATCGATATCCTCACAAAATAAAGCTGACCTCTCTGTTTTGAAAATTTTAATGTAACTTCGTGTTAACGTTATTTGCCGCATATATTTTCGTTTAGAGTAATTTACGGGGCGATAAAAAATGTCATAATCAATTTCATAAAAAATCTTAGGAAATTGATAATGACATTTTTACATGCCAACAAATTCTTTTAGTAATAAAAAAAAGAAAATGAGAAAACTGTTTCGATATTTTTTTTATAGAAGCCTAGGGGTAATTTTGGGTCACTGAGCTATAGAAGACCATGCTAGAAGACTGGAAATAGTAGCGAACAATTTCTGCAGGAGCTGTAAGGACTCGGAGGAAATCGAATCCGTCCAAAATGTAATTTGCGAGTGCCCCCGCTCTAATGAATAAAAGAGGTATGCTATTAGGTTGCTGCTTCTTTTCAAGTTTGGGGGAACTGTAAAGCAAACAGTTCAGATGCATCCTGAGATTGCTAATAAGGGAAGCAAAATGGAGCTAAGGCTGTTATAAAGATTATCCCTTGAGGTGAAGGGGCACAATAGATCCACTGGAGGTCTAAGTGAAGCGGGCTGAATATTTCTAACGACACTCCTTTTACCTAACCTAAGGGGTTGCTCAGCCTGATTTAGTACATTTTTGGAATTATACTTAAAATTCTAATGTAATGTAATGTATCCAATCCGTTTTGCCGTAGGTCCTAAAATTTTTTTCTATGCTTTACAAACAGAGTGACAAACTTAGTACGGTATTGTATAGGTAACATATGATTTCGTACAGAGTCTATTTCATCTACCATTTTCAATTTAGGCCTTAGATTGGACCGGTTTATTTCGTTTCTATGTCCTTGCGAGGTAATACACTAAAGTAAATACTATATTTGAAATGTACGGTAAATGCATTGTTCCTGAATAAGTTTTGGAAGAAATCAAGAAAATTTATCATTATCAACATCCTGTGAATATTATTTTCTCGATTAATCCAATAGGATGCACTTGGCCACTTCACTACCGAATTAAGACCGGTCTACATAGACCATTCCATTCCCGTTGCTGTTCAGAAAAGTGGATTAACTTATTCTGGAGTGCGATAATGCAGCTTAGTCTGTATCATGTGAACAAGCTAATAAAGTTGCCTTTGTTGAATCAAATAGAAAAGATAACCAATGAAAAGATAATCAATGGACCTTCCAAAATAACAGAATTCTTCTGATGGTCTTTTTGTCTTTTTTTTTTTTTTTGTAAATTAGAATCTTATCTTTTTCTGAAGAGCTTGTAAATTTTCGAATTAGCCCAAGTTAATGAGACAAATGTGACGTAGATTCCATGGAATCTTAGTTATATTATGCTGGCAGTATGCTGGGCTGTACTACTTATTAATTAAATGTTCAATTTTCTCAAGATTTATACCATTTGGATGGGTTTTGGGTGCTGTTCATATTTTTAATTTGCTTAATTATCAAAATCAAAAAATCAAGAGTATAATCCCAATCAGATAAAAATGGTAATTATTCGTATTATTTCGTAGACTCCCTCTCTCATAAAAAGCTATTGAGAAAGATTATCCACTTAGATCTTGCAAGATTATAATTGTTAATAATTTTTCTATTGTGTTAATTAACAAGAAAGTCGTTGAAAAAAGTTAATTTGAAGAACACTTCACATGGGCCGAAAATAATAACATCCAACAGACTATAAGCGGTATTACATGTGATCTGGAGTGAGATGAAAGAAAATTTATTCCATTTTCGTGAATATAGAGAATAGCCTTTAAGAAAATAGACGTAGTTTTTTTTTAATACCTTTTAGAACATAAATAGAAAAAGTTCTGATATCAGACTAAGGTTTTTAGAAATGTTCGGATAGGCAGAGTAGCTGGAAGTTCGCTATATATGTAAATATCAAATTGTATTATCATCGTTTTGGTTGATCGAAACTCTTTATAGCAATTGAAAACAAGGATTTACTCATTTTAAAGGATTTTTCTGAACCGTTTAATCTAGTTATATACATTGGAAAAGAAAGTAGGAAATAAATGTTATTTTCTATAATAGAAAGGGAAAATCAGTTTAATTTCCTCAAATCAATGGAACATTCAATTAATTTAAGTTTTTGGCACCAGAAAACCTATATAGCACGTAAAATTCCCGAAACGTTAAACTTTCTCGGATATAAGGAAGAGAACATTCCATAAATTAATAATCAATAATTAATTATTTTATGGAACACTTATAAAAATATTTTCATATTAACGAAAATATATTTGTTATTCACACATTGTTTTTGAAAAAAAAAAGTCATATATTCTTTTAATAAAAGAAATTTCTATGCAAAATCAGGCGTTTCGTATCAGCAGGTACAGTATACTCATCAGTATGGCTTGGTTCCTGCCTGCTGTATAACCGAAAGTCAATAGCCAAGCTAACTTTATATATCCACATAAAATAATTTTTAAGTGTGAATTATATACAAGGCGGAATACTAAAAATATACTTGAATGACTATCAAGATTAGCCCTTTGCAGGAATGAAGCCGTATTGATGAGTGTACGGATTCTGTTGATACGAAACGCTTGCTTTTGCATATAAATTTCTTTTCTTAAAAGATTTTTCGATTGTAAAAGAGTTTTTTCCACTCAAGTCATATATTGTTTTTCAGATAAGAAATCAGCTAGCTATTCAGCTCATTCTTATGTTTTTTTTACTCTCTACATTTGAGGGAAAATTCCCTACATTTTAGGGAAAAAAACCTAATCTGCGTTTTCCAAGGTGGCGCTTTCCTTATAAGCTTTGAAGAGGAGGGGAGAGATCAAGCGCTTTAAGTTTAGCTAAAAGAGCGGGATGCCAGAATCTATCAAAGGCCTTTGAAATATTCAGAGCAACGATTTTAGACTAACTACTAAAATTGTGAAGACTACAGTTCCAACGTTCCGTAAGAAAAGTCAGCAAGTCTCCTGGTGACCGACCAGTCCGGAAACCGTATGGCGATTGTAGGATTTTTGTTATTCAGAAAATTATATCGGTCATTTGCATATATAACGGAATTTTCATCATTCTAATCTCGATATTTATTTTTCTGAAATATTCGAAATTCTGAGTTCAAAAGAAATATTTTAACTAGTTTTTCTCTCTTTCCAATTATGGGGAGAATTTGACAGTTTGTCAAATGGAGAGCAACATCAAAATCGTCATGCTTACACTTACAATTACTTCAAAAGTATTCTTAAATGCAAAAAAAACTCCGTATGCGTCAATATACATAAGTATGAAAACTTTCCATCAAAAGTTATTATTTACAGTAATGGTATGAACTTGTAAATTTCCCTTATGGAAGGAAAAGCGTTATACGTCAATAATTAAAAATTGATTCATTTGATACATTACTATTTTTCACTAATTGGTAATTATGAACGTTATGTAGTAATTACTTTTATCTATTTTATCTATTAAAAATAATAATTAATTACCTTCGATTTGTACTACTACTTATGTAGTTTTGACATTGATACCGTATGAAAATTATTTTTATCTTCTTTGATTTTTCGTTTGATTGGTGGAAATATACTAAATTTCAATATACCTACTTACATCCACATTATTTCCCATTCACAAGTTTCCTAGACTATATTTCATGCGCTGCAAATGATGCAATTATTGTTGTGGGTAATAAAATTAGACTAATCATCGCCTAATGACTTCACCTGTGCCTTTATTCATAATTTCTTAGTTCAATTAAAGAGAAATTTTCACCGTAGTCATCCAAAATGAATTTATAAAATTGCCATGAGTTCCAGGAAAGTTGAGTATTTCATGCTAATTTTGTATCCATGTTAGTTAAACGGGAATTTGTATATATATCTATGTGTGTATGTATGTATGTAAGTAATGATGGTATAGGTGTGGAATGATTATGTAAAGGTTGTTACTGTAATTTTATAAAATTAGTTTTTGGAGTGTGGAGGCTGTTTTTCTTCGCTTCTTCGCATTAATTTTCATTTGAAACAATTATACATATTTCAATATTGTTCCATTGACCATTGATCTCAAAAAAAAAAAAAAAAAAAAAAAAACAAATGGTTAAAGTCAATTTTTTAATGTTCATTCTTTTTACACTTCCGTTCTCCAATTTCGACACCTCTATTACTCATAATTATTGATAAGATCAATAGAAACTTTTGGAGACTTAGCCATTACAATTAAAAATAATTTTTTAAATCTTCCTAACCACCACATTCGAAATAATTGGTGTTTCTTGGGAATTCTCAGGATATCTCTCCAGGAGCACTTTTTGAAATGTTGTAGATGTTCATTTTATAAATATTCCTGTCATCGTAATAATCAATCATCTTTAATCAATAATGTTGTTCTACATCGGATTTTGTTTTATGCAACAGCTTTAAATTTATACTCCAGAATTTTTAGATTGAAGCTGCTTCCTCCAAGAAATTGTTGATTTTCCTATATGATAAGTTTTTTGTTTTTTTTTTATGGTATCATAACTTTATTTTAACAAAGATCTCCATGGACCTGTATCTGGAATAACTGGGGAAAATATACTTGTTGATTTGAATTGATGAGAGTTTACGTCCTGTTTTGTATCACCAGATATCGATAGTATGACTACCGCTACTGAAGTAACATAAGTTTTGCACTATTACCACTGTCTCATCATTATATGTAGTATATGTGACCTTTTTGGAGGTGGACTTTCTATTAATTTGCATTTTTTGTTTTGTTTTCGCTGGCTTAAGTGTGGAACTGTAAGTAGACTACTTTCTGTCGTATAATTTTGTGTTACAGTCATAAAGGTCATAGTGTCGGTGGGTCATGTAAATTATCCTGATAATATCTACTAAATACCACTCACTCATTTAAACTAGAGTGAGACGATAAATTAAATCCCTATTGTATGTCATGTTGGTTGCTATCAAGTGAAATGGCAAGGACATCGTTAATGACAATATAATAAATAGGATAGTGCGATAGTATATCTATTGGAAACTCCAGAATTAATAGATAGGTAATTAGTTGTGTCTAATAACCTGGAATTATGGAGTGTTCTGCACTTTGAATTGGAATAGAAATCATTTTTCAACTTAATTCATTTTAGGCGAATTCCTTGCCTATATAGACCTCATATACATATGTTAAGTCGACTAAGTGAAATTCCTTATCATAGAGAATATTAAATATTCTGTACTTTGGTATTTCTTTCCCCAAACCGGTCTTATTGTCTTCAGAGCGTTTGTTTCTATGCAGATATATGTTTGTATGTACATATACTTAGTTCTTTCCCCAAATCAGATTTGAGTTTCAATATCTTCCGACGCTTTTATACTTTTTAGTAGTAATATCCTACGATTGAAGTATGGCGATAATCATCTAAAACACATTGACTAAAACCTGTATGAATTTGTCACTCATCTACCCTGTAAACTATCAATTACCTAAAAGTTTAGTGAGAAGGTTCTAATCACAATATGCATAAGTGCAATAGTGACATACATTGTGGAAATTCATAAAATAAATAGGAAACCATCACGAGCGTAATATAAAATTTGACAATTTGGTGTTTGTAAAATTTCCAGATTCATGAAGTTACAATGATCAGTCATGTATAAACAAATATTCGTCATTGATCGCATTCATTGTCATTTTTCTTTCAAGAGGTGTGCCACAGGGCTCGATATTGGGTCCTTTTTTTTTTTACTGTATTTTCTAATAATCTTATAATCTTCAAGTGTACAACTTTATCCTGATGATGTGCAACTGTACATAAATCAAGTGACATGCCTCAGGGCTCGATACTGAGTCCTTTTTGTTTTACTGTATTTTCTAATATTCTAATCTTCCAATGTAAGTACAACTTTACACTGATGATTTACGTACAACTGTACATAAATCATAAGCTAGATTTTATGAAGGACTCTATTAGGTGTCTCGATGCAGATTTTACTAAATTATTAGCCTGAAAAATCTGGGAGTACCTATTTATTTTTACAAGTCAATTTCTTCCATTTTCTGCAAATTTTTTTTTTCTTTTCCTTGCTTTTTATGAGTGATTTTAGTCGTTCTTATCTCGTCTAGTTATGGGTAGTATCGTGTATGTTAAATAACAGCTCCGGAGATTTGTTGGTGGTTAGAAATGAATTATTTAATAGAGACCTGATGATTAGTTCTATAGTTGCGTGTTATGAGCTATGGCCTCATACTTCACGTATAGAAAAATTGGTGAAAAATCTACCAATACGGGAAAATGCTTCCTTACTTTTTCGTACGCTTCGCTACTTTTTAAGGAGTGGAGTTCAAGGTTGAAACTTGTATTAAAGCACACCGCGTCAAAATATTTCCGACTCATCCTAAACAATATTGCGGGGTTCATTAAGGTCTTAAATCACTTTTCAAACGATCCAAATGTAAATGGTATTTGGTTACTAGTATATGGGCATGCTAACATTTAGCCTTTAACATTGAAAATACGCTAAATTACTGGTAACCGTTATTTAGATTTATTGAGTTATATATAAAAAAAAAAAACACACACACACAAGTAGTAAAAATATTTCATAATAATCAAAAGTGAAAGTAAACCGATTACTAAAAAAATTCCGAAATTTCTGTATAAGTATGCGTACCTACTTCAGCATTTCTACCGAATCTTTTACCGAACTTGTTCTAATATTTACAGTAGGTTGAGTATGTATACATAAGAACAAACAGAAAGAAGGAAAAACCACGAGAAAATATCAATGCTACGCAAATTATTGCCAAATAAAATCAATGAAGTTTAAAGTAATCATTAATTATCATAACTTTCAGCAAAAATCAACTTTAAGTATTACCAAAGAGATGCAAAAAGTAGAAATGAAGGCCTTTCACTTTTTGTTTTTACTACATCTCAAGGTAAATCTCTGATGCAATGAAATGAGACGCGCGCGCATTTTTTTTTTCTTACTTATTATTTTTTTATGTTATTAACTTTTTATTATATTATCTTTTGTTTTCTTTTTTTCTTTTTTTTTTTTTAAGGAAATATTAATTAACTTAAGAACACTAGAAACATTTGTAATGACCCATATTAGAATCACCGGAATACTCATGATATGCCGATACCCCTTATTGGTGGCATGTACAACGAGTGATACTGCCTTATCACGATCAGTGACGTAGATGTATATATATTTATATATACATTTAAACGTACATACCTACCTTGTGCATTCATACCGATGAATTGTCTGCCCGTTATCGGCATGACAAATTTGGAGACACTGACCGCTGGCTGCAGTTATTAGATAGCAATTTTTTTTTTTTAGAATCCATTTGCAAAGTAGTAGCAACGTATAAATTTTGATCGCAATTTGTGTGCATTTCCTGTGGCATTGAGTGCTGTGCGGCAAACAATACATTTTCATTAGTTTGCTTGCGTCATATTAATCGGAAAATTTCGTTTTCTATAATTTCTTTGACGTCATCAAGGTCAGCATATACAAAGGGGTGATCTGCCCGGCCGGTGGGTTGCGTTTTCTTTGGCCTTGGTATTACAATACACATCTCCAGTGAAAAGGTGAAGGTGACTACAATATAACCTCCTTAATTGTGCCTGTGGGTTTTTTTTTGTCAGCTTAAAGTACAGACCACAACGCATATGCAAAAAGATTGACCATATTTCAACACCTTTTATTTTAAGCAAAAGAACCACAAGAGGTGACCCACGAAGACTAAAAATCCTTCTCATGGACGAAGCCACTCGCTCCGTTATTGCGGACCTCCAGCTAAGAATTTTTTTTTTTTAATTGTGTTGTAAAGTTACTGTACTAGAATACTGCTCTATATAGTTATGATCATTGGTCATCTGATTTGTTTTACTTTTTATTATTAATTAAGTAGTGTTTGAATTATTTCCGATTTAGGATGCGCGACACTGGTAGTAACACATTCCCTGTGAATGATATGATCGGCTTAGGAATTTCGCTGGCATAGTTGACGTCATATATATTTCTTCTTATAAATTTTTGTTTTTTTTTTGTATATTATTACTATATTTCAGCTTGAGCCCGGACGAAACTTCGACCGCCTCCGAGTACTATCAGCTTTTTGTTTTTTTATTAGAAACATTTATGCGCACATAACTACAGAATTACCCATTATAATTTTGTAGTTCATTTCGAACGTTAATTTGTTTTTTTTTGCATATTCGAGTTTAAAGTAGGATTATGCCAAACTGTTTTTTTTCGGGCTTTCATTATGCTAAATTTGTGTTATTATTTATGAATTTGATTCTTTAAACGATGTAAGTGCAGAAGAAAAGGAGAAAGGGAGAAAAATTAGGATTAGGAACGTTTGTAAATTTTAAATAGATGGCTATTATGAATAACTAAGTTAGCAGTTTTGTTCGGATGTGGTTGCTGCGGTCGAGTTTCTTAAAAAAAGCATGTAGATTTGTCATTAGCTTTCATAGTCAACGTGTTTAACACAGGAAAATGATCAATGAGAGCTTTAAAAGAATCCATCCCAGGCGGTGGGCTTGAGCCGGCAATATACCTGTGCTGTCCAGTGCGAATTCTCAGTCTCCAAGCGTACTCTAGGGGTTTGTAAAGTCTGGCCCTGCTAGCTCACTCCTAGTGTACGACATGTACTGTCCCCTCGAAATAATAGAGGACAGTCACACATTTTTATATTTGCAATTAAAAAGCGATTGTCAAGAACGTTGAAGATTGGAGCATTGATTTAGCGCAATAACATTTACAGTAATAAGTTCTTTGGTATTTATTGATCGGATTATCGCAATAAATGAAAATTGCCACATTCTTTTAAAATTTGCATTTTATTGTTAGTCGAAATAATATTTTGCATAATTTTTGGTAAGCTTAGCTTGTAGAAACAGGGTCTAAAAAAAATTGACTTAGTCAAAGTAGAAGGGTAATAAGATATTTTTAATTTTGTGTTTTAAATTTTGATTTGATCTATGATTTTTAGAATCAGCAAGAAGTCACATGGTACTAAATCAAAGTATAGATGGTGTGGGGTTGATTATTGTGAATGAAGAAAAATAATTGTTTCTGTTTTAGCCCTTGTTGCTTCTGGTTCACTCTAATAGTATCATGTTTTCTTTGTTTAGTTAGTAAAGCTGTACGTTGCCAAATTCAGGTGTCCTTAAATTTCAGGGTCGTTCTCATAGTTCCATAGAAAAAATCATATTATAAAATTTGGGAAAAATGTAATATCGGGAATTCTTTATAGACATCAACCCGTTAGTGTGATCTATAAATGAATATTCAACTAGGTATTACTTAAACTTATTATCTATGAGATAAACTAGAATATCGGGTCATATAACTCCACATACATCAGATTTTTATATGAAATTAAGAGCCCACAAATGTCATTTAGTATATTCACTTACTTCTATTTCTTTCAGCTAATTATTAAACTTAAATATTGAATTGCTTAAAAAAATTTCTACAACAATATCAATAATATTGAGGGTGATTGTCCTCAGGGCTCAATCCTGGGTTCACTTTTGTTTAACTTTAGCATTATTGATTTTAGTTTCAGTACATATGCCATTTTGATAAGTATATTACTGGAAATTATTAGCATGATAATATATACTTGTGTCCTGAGAGGAAAATCAATAATGCTAAATTTAAACAAAAGTGGACTCAGAATCGAGCCCTAAGGACAACCATTTACAATATTATTGATCTATTGCTGTAGAAAAATTCTTAATATTAATTTGATATTTAAGTTCAATAAATTAGCTGAATGCGATGGAAGGATTTACAAAGTGAATACTAATATTATAACCTACATATAAAAGCTACAATAGAACAGAGTTAGAGTACACAATTGTTTTATTTGTTCTAAATTACTTAAATATATCCGCCCATGATGCATTTTGAGAACTTACACATACCAATACAATGTATACAAGGGATATAAGGGTTACTATTTATATTTTGCGGTAAGACTATTTCCTGCAAGGTGAGACTTTTTGTTTTTTATATTTTGACAGCTTTGACAGTAAATTAAAAAAAAAAACAGGTGGAATGATGGGCTTAATGCTTTCAAAATTCATTCAAAGTTTATACAACATAAAATCGAATATTTTGAAGAAGAGACAAATTGAAAAATTAAATAATTCTAAAAATTTTTTGTCATCCGCAAAATTTAAGCAGCGACTTGCGTATATTTGTCTTTGAATTGCTTCTACAGCGGAAGCGTGTGTCTTTAAAATTGTTTTAATCATGTTTTAAGCCAATCCTTTTCATTGTCCGCGATATCTTAGTAGCAATTCAGTGTATCTATTTTTTGTTAACCAACTTGGTTTGAGTTTAAAAAAATGGTTTAATCATTCCGTTGACCACACTTTACTTGAATCCCCGTAGAGAAAATTACCCGTTTTTAGAATTGCTATTATGCTACCCCCATTGATTTTTTTCCTAAAAAACAAAAAATAACATAAAAAAAAGCTAATAGATAGTAATTTCCGCATAAAAGTCTCCATTCCATAGAGACTGTAGGCTCCTTCTTATAAAGTTACTCTTCTTTGGCTTTCGAAAAGGACAGGTAACCAAGATTTTAATTAGCCGGGATAAACATTTTAGGAAGATTTTTATATTAGACGCAAAACGATTATTTTAGTGGGCTCTAGATTCTTTTTGCTTGCTAATTGTAGGCACATATATATTGGACGAATATTATGATCATAAGTTAGCTATTCGACTCAAAATATCTGCTTGGAAGAGGCACTGATGCTGATATATGGCAGCTGTATTTTTACACTCACGTCTTTAATTCCAGAACGCCTACTTATATAAGTTTACCTTAATTACGTCTGTGGCAGAAGATTTTTCGACGAGCTAAAGTTGAGAATAACCACAATTTATTGCAGCAACTAAATACTGTCGAATTTTCCCAAAAATTTCGTCAATCTAGCAAGCTTCATTAACTGTTTTTAGACTTGTTCTATTCGTAGTTTTTCACATTTCCTAGAAAATAATTATTTTTAGGTTTGGCTGAAACATGATGACTTAACAATTTGTTGAGCGCCACTCTATAAGCTAGCCTATAGTCTCTATACAAAATTCGTTACAAAAAATACATTTTCCTATACTATAATTTCGACTTTGAATCGTCTGTATTTTAAAAGGTACTTATAGCCCTTGTAAGTATGTGATATATTTTTCTAACCGAATGATTATTAAACAGAAAATTTTGTTGTCTTTTAACTGTGCAACATCGCGATACTTGGTACATATTAATTCAGAAAAAATATTTCAAAAGATCCGTTTTTAGTGTTTAATCAATTTTGCAGCAAACCGCGTCAATTTCATATTGACTAAATTCGCTATGAATTTATGAAACGCTAGTCCCGCATAGAAATAATCTTGCTAGACATTCAAGGAAATATTTAGTATTTCGGCTCGTCTATAATTTACACTTAAAAATTATGTTAAGTGCAGCCGTTCTGATGAGTTTACGGTTCCTGATGATACGAAACGCCTGCTTTTTGTATAGAAATTTAATTTTTTTAAATTTTTTTTTACGTTTGTAGAAGAGTTTTTTCCATTCTAGTAAATTTTTATTTTAATGGCGACTTTTCGAGTTGATTTTGGCCCATCTGCTAGCCCTATGAGAATAATTTTATGTATTTCGATTTATTCTTAAAAGGCCTTTCGAAACGTCACCATTAAAATAAAAATCTGCTTAACACTCAAAATATTTGTTGAATAATTTTTTAACCTGATACCAAGGTATCCCCGAGAGGGACTGCCTATAGTGTTATTAAAATTGTATAGAAGATTGCTAAAGCTTGTTGTCATATTGATCCAAGAGTCTTACATAAATCCTTCATATTGATTCGCTATTCCTTCACCAACTCATGTTTATTTGCAGTCTCAGTTTCCGCTTTGGACACTTACTTCTTTACAGATATTTGTAAGAAGTTAAGTTTGAAGTTGACTTCAAGCACATGGTATACCGTTGAATATCTGCTTGTTATTGGTAGCATATCGATCCGAGAATTTTAAAACTAATTCTTACGGCGCTCTCCTGTTGCTTTATATTCCTGGTGGCTCTATCTTCCAAGTTTCTTTTGCAGATAAATTTTTTGTTTCTACCAACCTAATTCAAAAATATTTTTACTTTATTCTTGTTTTGGATATTTTTGCGTATAAAATCAATGGCTATGGTGGTGTACAAAGTGTTTTGTCCGGCCAGTCATCTAATATATTTTCTTTTATACTTATTATGACTAGTGCTTTGAAAAACCCCTTCCCACCCAACCCCACTGTCTAACTCAAGTTTATTTAACCGAGCACATAAAAAATGTCCTTTTAAAGAAGACACAAATGATAATTTGTTGTCTGTTAAATATCAAAATGTCGAAAAATTTACTATTTTGCGAAAACTTGGGCCACATGAGAGCGATATCATTACATGAGGTAAAACAAAAAAAAAAAAACACAGAAGACTTTGCTTCTTCTTCTTTACCACTTAGATGGAAGAAAAATATCCTTCCAAAGTTCGAATTCCTTGCTGGGTTATCAAAACTTTTGAATCAATTCCTTACCAGAAATTTTTAACCCCAGGCGACTAATAAATTCCAATTTCTCTTTGTTTTTATTTTCCATCCATTTTGCGCTCTCAACCCCCTCAACCACCTTCCATATTTAACTATATGGTGTAGTATAGGGCACCCCTACAGTACCTCTCCGCTCTTAGCGCCCGGTGCGGTAGAAATGAATAATTTATTCAATAGAATAGACTCACCTGACATAGGCCATATCTCCCGGGTTCGTTCGGAGTAGCTTTAGTGCTTTTGCTTTATAGTAGTATCCACCTTCATTTCTTTTATGGTGCCTTTACCTCATTCTTTAAGGAATAAAACATTTTCCAAATATTTTATAGACATATTCCCCCCTCCATTCATGTTGTCGGTCTCCTTTGCTCTTGATTGCACCTCTCCCAGCTCTTCCTCCGACGACTCCTTTTTCTGCCATGTAGAGTTGGCGGTTGGTCGGGTATAATATAACTTTATTTTCTTGGCTGATATGTCCTTGTTGTTTTCTTTCCAGTGAATCCTTCTAGTATGTTACTTGCTGTTGCTCATTCCTTTGTTAGAGTAAGTCCTTTCCCTATTAAGGTTGAAGTGTGTACTCTGTAGACTTGTCATGCGGGGCAACTGCAAACGAGTTAAAAAGGGCACGGCACGTATTTTTTTCCTTTTGTAGGTAAAGTCAGTCCTACTAGAGGACTAGGAAAAGGAGGAGTGGAGGAGAAATAGCTGGGTTGGAAATGGTATATAGTGGGTGGTGGATAGGGGGGAGGTTTATGCTATATGCATTCACTTTATAAATTATTTCCAAACAAATCATTCACTGGAACCCTTCTAGACATATTTCGGTTAGATCCTTGTTGGTAGGCTTAACGAAAACAAGTTTTGGGTAGGTACCGCGAAACGATTCATCAGGTCGTAAGTAGGTAATAGTCGTTCTCTCTGTTCGTTCTTTTATTGATTTTGTGTTCGGTGTTGTTACGTGATATGTTGCTAAAATTGCAAAACTTTTTCCGGCTGTTCTAGCCTCCTTATCTCTACATTTCTCTCTTTCTCTCTCTCTCCCTAGAGTCTTCTTTTTGTTAATCCAAGAAGGTATCGCCCATATCACCTGTTCGTATACAAGTTCTAATGGTGGTTTAACTCTACTCCTGCTCCTGACTGCCTTAAATCGCTGGAAATAGAACGCTTGACTCGTCGACACCCTTCTGCTGCGATTTAAAGCTTTTATAATAGCCAAAAGTTGTCCTAATTCGCCCTCTTTTTTCGTAAAGGAAATTCTAAAAGTAAAAAAAAAAAAAAAACAAAAAAAAAAGGAAATACTTTACTGCTTTAGGAAGACCTCATTTATTCGCTTGTTCGAATTTTTCTGGTGTCGTTCATCGTTAGAGTTGTCGTTGTTCGTCGTCATCGTCATTGTTGTCATCATCGACGACTTACCCATCCATCCATCCTAAAACATCAAAGCCCATCTAAATTTTGTCGGTTTCGAAAATCTCTTCGGTAATTGTAGGCATATTGAGTAGATAGATTTTGAAGGATATTTTTAATGGTTGAAAATAGGAAAAGAGTCTATTTTCTATTTATCCAAGAACCCAAAAGAAATTCAAAACATCTAAAATAAAATTGAAGTTAAAAATCATATTGAAAACCTATGTAGTAAGTAAACAAATGTTTGGGAAGGGAAGCTGACGACGAACACTGACCGATGGAATTTTATGATTTATAGGAACTGCAAATTTATATGAGCAGGCAGTAGTTAATACATAGGTACTACGTGCAGCACGCAATACTACCTTTATATACATACCTCCTTTACAGCCGCGAGTATTAATATGTAAATTACTTTTGTTAAGGCTAAAGTTGTAAGTTGCTGCTCTAAAGCTTGACTTTCACTGTTGATTGATGAATAATGAAAATTGCTATAGCAGCTCCAACCTATAAGAAGCAAATAAAAAATAAAAAAAAAATAAAACATTAATTAAAGTGCGAGTTTTGTTGGGTGGGTGGTTATTGCTTATCCTACGTGTGCCATTAAAAGAGCAGGAAATAGGTGAAGAGGTTTGCGATGTTTTCTTTTGCAGATTAGATTAGATATGCGTGCATGGGTTGTTTATATACGTATCACATTTAACTTAACGTAAACGATCCATTGTGAATTCTCACATCCAAATATCGCTCGACGAAAAAGAATTTTTGTTCAACTTGGAGGAGCTTGTGTGTCAGTGATGTTGCTTCCAGATTTCTTTTTCAAAATTCTAACAGAAGCTATTGGATAAAATCGAAGCTTTGACATCGAAATAGTTTTTAGATCTAATTCTCTAAAAAAGAATTCCTTTTGATTTTTAGTCATCTGCGCATAGCTTACCTGGTTTGAGATTCTTAGATGATGATCATCCAGGCTTCCTATAGTTTAACCTTTTCTTAACACCGTAATTGTAGTAGAGATCGTCTACTTTATAGTATTTCGAGATGATGGATGAGTCTTGGGTTTTGGTACCATGTTAGGCTAGTGGAGAAAATACTTCTCCTTATGGGTAAAAAAAGATGTTATTGAAGGCCTCTTTTATTTTTTGGGCTTTTTCTAGGTCCTTGACTAAAGTGTAGATGGCTGCCTGAATTTATTTGCCTACTGGATTTTGGTCTGAATGAATAATACCTGGATGTTTTGCAAGGATTTGAAAAATGAGAAGAGTCTTATGGATCGAAAGCATTGGGCTAGTGAATATGATATGTTATTTATTGCTTTTGGTATGAAAACCACTCTTACGTCTCTTCAGCGAGACCATGGACTTTAAGCTTTAAATGACCTACAGATGGCCATCTTTTGTAGTAGTTGGTCTATGCTGTCGCAAAATGTCTGTTTTCTTAGTTTTACTCTTATATCCTTGTAGGCCTACATTTACTCTTTTTTGTGGACATTAACGTGGGGTTGTATTCCATGATGTTGGCGCATTTTCAATATTTATTGCAATTATTAATTAATTTATTGCTTAAGTTTATGGAATTATATAATGGAACCTGAAGAGGTTTATGATGAGTTCAAATTCTGTTCTTGTGGGAGTCTTATCCCCTCCATGACCATTTATTGCACATATTTAGGTACATTTATTAAAGATTATTACAAAGTCACTTGATGTACCTACGCCTTTCGAAACTAAAATTTTACAAAACTTTTAAAGTCATTCTACCTAGACTACGGATAAGGTTTTTTCGATTTTCTCTAAGCTATAGATTCCTATAAAAATTATTTTTGTCTTACTTGAAGATTTTTAAAGACGATAGAGGGGAAAATTTAGGTCCACACTTTATAATTTTCATAATTTTTAACAAAGATACTTTAGAATTAGTTTTTATTATTGTACATCCCAAATAATCGTATGTTCGAAAAAAAATTGAATTTCGAAAAATTTTCTAATAAAACTTCGAAATTTTCGAAACTCTCTTGTTTTCTTTTCTCAACATAATATCGATGTGAAAGACATCGAATTTTTTTCGAATTCTTTCGATTCGAATTTAAATTGAAAGATTCAAACGAGGTCTATATATCCGATAGTTAAATAACAAAAACATATGCAGTGTTATCGCTGTTTAAAAATTGATTTCGAAGAACCAATGAATAAAACATTGCAGAAATTAATATAATCAGGCATGCGGAAAATTACACACGTGTAATGTTAAAAAAGTTATGGATATACATACAATTTAACAATCATCTATAATGTTTGCAAGAACTTACGATACCTAATATCCGGATCTTAAGTTTGTCTGTATGATCATCATAATAACCATTCAAGATTTTTGTAATAAGAAGAGAACTTATTAAACAGTAAACAGTAGGTTCTGCACACAGAATTAAGTAAAATGCACGAGTTTTTGAAAAGTGAATAATTCCGGTTGATCAACAAGTAAGATTCCATTATCTTTTACGACTACGAAAGATATTATCCGATGGGAATTGAAATGAACAGAGCTATGTAGGAAGCCTTCCATATGCATCATTACTCCCACTTACGAGGGTTGTCTGAAAAGTTTCCGACCTAACAAAGATAAAAAAATATTTTTTCTTCAAATTCATTTTTATTTCTCTACGTAGTTTCCTTGTAAAAGTCTATACACTCTTCAACCTGTCAAAATAGTACTCGGCATCTTTCTATGCAAAGTAGTTTTTCATTCGACAAAAATCTCTATCCTTCGAACGCAAGGTTTAGCTTAGAGAGCAACAAAAATTCTTTTGGAGCTAGATTTGGTGAGTAAATAGGGTGGTCAATCAGTTCCAACCGTAATTCGTGGGTTTTCGCCATGCCACCCGCTGAGGTGTGAGACGACGTTTTTGGACCAAAGTAAGCAAAGGCGAAAACCAACGCGCAGACAGATTTCTCATGTCTAAATCTGATGCAATATGTGACAAACACGTTCTTTGGACATGTTCATAGGCTCTGTTATCTCTTTAACTTTAATTCGACGGTTGTCTAGCACCAACTGGTATGGTCACGTTTAAATTTAGCTGCTCAAAATTTCACGGTCTTAAATGCTGACTCAAACTACCCGTACATAGCGTTCAGGTCATCTTTGATTTGCGTATGCGTATTGCCTTTCAAAAACGAATAATTAATGACAGTTCTATACTCGACATTTTCCATTTTCACAAAAATACTCCAATCGAATCATTCATTTGATTGTCGAACAACAACTGCGTGTCC
This sequence comes from Dioctria rufipes, assembly GCA_963924295.1. Classification (NCBI taxonomy): domain Eukaryota; kingdom Metazoa; phylum Arthropoda; class Insecta; order Diptera; family Asilidae; genus Dioctria; species Dioctria rufipes. The sequence continues at coordinate 27,168,962 of OZ002744.1, read as the reverse complement.
AAAATGGCTGATATTTTAGTGAGTATCATGCCCAAACACATTCCCAACTTTTTTTTTACGAGTGCAACCCTCGTATTCCTAAGTCGAGTTAATTTTATGCAATACAAAATATGATACGGTGTAAAATTGGTGGACTTCAATATTTTTTTTTTTATAACTTCAAGACTTCATACAAACATGGCTTCTATATGCTACCATAATGACATGAGAGAGAGATTGTATAATATATATCTTGTGCATCTTGTAAATCCATATATGAAATCCCAGGGATCGATACAGATTGAAGCTAAAATGAGGATGAAATATGAAAACCCAGGGATCTTGATCAATAAAGACTGAAACTAAAATGAAGATGAATTAATGAATATTCAAATAGTCTTATGATAAGTTTTGAATTCAAATTCATTGTAATATTTTATTTCTTTGTTATATGTAAAAAAACACTAAAAAGCAACAGCAATAATGGTTCGTTTCTTCATATACATATTATGTACATATATATGTAGTTTTAATGGTGTACCACAAGGTTCAATTCATACTACACAGCATTTTTTCTTATTCCTTACATATTGATTACCATACTTGCTTATGGTGAATACGATAAGAAAAATGAAAATTAATGTCGAATTAATTTATATCCATAGTCAACTTGTTCTTTACTGTTGTCCTTAGTAAAGTTGTGTTAACAATTTTTATAATAAATCTACACTTAATTAGGTACCCCTATACGTATCATGAATACGATGCTGATTACCTTTGCAGACATTTTGTTCTTTATTATTATTTTTTTTACACATTAAATAAAATCTTGTTTACACAAAAATCTGGTTTCTTTAATTAAAAAAACGATTGCTGATGAGATTCGAACTCAGTTAAATATAAAAAAAAATTATATTCAAAAGTTAAAAAAAAAAAGTAAAATAAAATATAATAAAAAAGGTGAATCGAAATCATCTATAGAAATTCAACTTTTAGTCTCCTCATATATCGTTATAATAAAAAAAAAAAAAAAACAGTATACAGAAATGTGTCTGACATATTGAACTCAATCCAGACAAGGGTTATCATTATCAGAAGGAGAGTCACACACTAAAGAATTTAAATAAATATCCTCAAGGATATATCTTCGCTTTATGTGATGGGTAACAATTGAGACATTTACAAAAATTTGTATGTAAATCGATTTTTATTTTGCATTCATATAAATAAATCTTGTGTGACCCGACCGTCCGACTGCACAGACATTGCCTTTTTCCTACACAATTCTTTTTTCCTTCCCTTTTCAAGATTTATAATAACTTAATGAAGTTGTTCATGTACAATCTCCGTAACCGATTAATTTGTCTTCAAAATTGAAAAAAAAAAATTTTATAATCTTCGAATTGAATATTTTTCGTAAATGAATTTGTAACAAGAAAAGATATATAAAATTTAAGAGAAAATTACCATTCAACCTTGAGAATGCACAGAGCATGGAAAGTGCAAATGATTGGAATTTAAAAGGTTAAAAAGAAGGAAAAAAAAACAACAATAATGCCAATGTCTTATAATACCTCTGGACAGTGTGCACAGTTACCAATTTCTTTAAAATTAGGTCACTTCTTTACACATCAACTCTACATAAACATTTTTTTTTCGGCGACACGGCGTCGAAAACGAGTTCTCTGTTTTATGTAAGAAGTAAAGAAAAAATATATCTTCCTTGTGAGAAAATTAATTTTTTCTTATAAACAGAGAAACAGAAAAACAAAAATGTTTTCCTTTAGTTTATAACCGCACCCAAAGTTAATGTTATTGTTTTTTTTTTTTTTTTGTTTTTACTTAGGACAAATGAAATTGATTTCGACACATGACATTAATTTTACAGATCCAATGACGCATTATTATGAACATTCGCTTTGCATTTCACATATTCACTTCGATCTTGTAGGTACAGCAGAAAAAAAAAAAAACAGAAACAAAAAACAACACACGGTCCACAGTTATTATTACTTATATGTCAAGATCACCTGTAGTGTAACACTTTCTGACTCTCGAACCTATCCCCGCTTGGTCAATTCGCTCTCATTTTTGTAGTATCAAAAAAAAAAAAGTTCAAAGTTTCGATTACGCAATAATTTGACCGATCGCATCGCGTCGCCGCATCTTTAATTATTATTAATGGTTCGTTTATCTGTCTTGATCATCTGTTACGATCGTTGTCATTTCATTTTACTGTTATTACGTAAATAAGTCTATTTAGGTTGCATTTTATTATATTTACTTATAATATCTGAGCGATCAGCCACCTTCTCCTGAATAGTTACAAGGCAAAAAGGTAAGAAATATGCAAAAGATAATGTAAGAAAAAAAGAAGAAAACAAAAAACTGTAATTATTGTCCTCAAGAACGTCATATACAGCTACACTTACCGCCAGGCGGAAAAGTCGTTTCGGTAAATGGTGAATTGAAAGGTGTAAGACAAGAAAATTGGTCGGGTTTTATAGACGACATATATTGTCACGGCATACGTGACACTGTCAGCCGCCGGCCAGTGGAAAAAATAAATAGAGTCTCGTTCGTAATGACTGACCACAACTTCAAAAGTCGAGATCTTTTTTCTTAAGAGAGATTCTAACAGTACCAAGGAGGAGAGAAGATGAGAAAAAGTAACATAAAACATCACCTTTAAATGCTACATATACATAATCTGGCGCTGACAGTCTTATCCACACACAGATCTTGTGATCTTACATGTGATCTGAGCTAATTTTCTTCTGGTTAACTGAACCGTGACCTACGGGGGCGGAACGTATTATGTTTTCTCCAGCACATGAGTATTTCTCGTAGATTATGTGTGAGGCGTAGAGTGTTAGTTTTTGTTTTTTTCGTTCTGACTATTTATACACCACTCGTTCGCTTGTCTTATGACATTGATCGCGCGTACCAAGTGATCTTATGATCATTAAGTTAAATTTGATGCTAATTGTATGTTAATTAAGTTTTTTTTTTCTCTTCTTGTTATTAATATTTGGATAGTGTCGATTGACTCTTTTTGAATCATTGAAAATGTTTAGTTCATTGCTATTTAATGATCATTTGATGATTTATTAGATCACTGATCTACAGTCTCTTGCCGTAGGTAATTTAAGATTATAAAATGAAAATGTTTTTCAGTGGAATTCACATTTCACGGCCAACAGATTTAAGCTATAAGTTAGGCCTTGTAAGTTCCGTTTATAGATCGAGAGAGAATAAAAAAAAAACTGGATTAGCTGGTTATACATGGGTATGTGCATTGAGTAGATGCATATGAAAGTTTGCATTTTTTTTCTCTGTCACAACAAGGATAAGAGATTTTAATGAAACTACTTAAGGACCAGAAAAACCATTAATAAATTTTAGTTTACTTGACATTGACATTTTAAAAATATTTTAATTTTTAAAATTTATCTCTTAAGGAAATTATAATAATTGCTGGTGATATGTACATGAAAGCTTGGAGACATTTTTAAAATTATTTATGATTTTTACTGGAAATAAAAACAAAAATTCGAAAGTTCTTTTACGAAGTTCTTGAAGGTCTGGGCAATATTATTTATGTGCGGGTATGTAGGTTTGTGTATTTTTGTATTATCAAGAAATAATTGAGTTAAAAGTATTAACGTGTTAGCGATACGTTATAAATGGTGATAGTATGATAATGATATCATGTTATAGAGCAGTGCTGGAATATTTCTATTTCGTTATTTCATTTTCGGAGAGTCAATTGTGAAGATGGTGATGTGATGGAGTTTAAGACCTGTGACAAAATGGGAAAGGCTCAATTAGGTTAGGTATAGAGACGGGACAAAAGTTTATGAACAAACAATAACGCTCTACGTGTTATATAAGTAGGTATAACTAATAAGATATGAGGTATACAAAAATGGAAGATGTATAGTATTCATGAAACCTATGCAGTCGGTAAATAAATTTTATGTTAAAACTGTTAATGGCCTTCTACAGCAGGTAGATTCTTGCTTACATAATATTATGCTTCCACTATATTAAATGCGTCATTATAAGAATTTCAACAAGACTGCAAGGCAGTTTTACTAAAGGTGGATTGAAATTAATTGAAAATAATTTCAATAAATTTCCAAAATGCAGAAAATATTGATTTTATTAGAGAGGTCTCATCAGTACGGTTATCCCGGATCGCCTACCACAGAAGTTCAGAGATAACTATACTGATGAAATCTAACTGATCGCTGATTTGAACAATTATCGTTATTTTTTTTTTTGCGCTTTTTGACTGAAAGCCAAAGGAATCGAAAGGTGCCATAATTTTCAAATAGAATGACACTGATGTACTTAAATGAAAAGTCATTTCTAGTTTTCGCATGTTACTAACAATAATAATAATATAATAACAGCAAGCAAAAGAAAATATTTCAAGTAGGTATTCCAGTATAAAATCGAATGCACTGTAATTTATTAGCACTGATATGAAGATTGTTTGTGACTGCCTAATCGCTTATGTATACTGCCCAAATTATAGCTAATGTGCGCGCTAATAATAATCTTCAGAATAAGATTAATGAGGCGACTGAAGTAAATTTGCGCATTGTTTACATACAAATGGATATTAACATTACTAGTGGCAACCACCATAATGTCATTAATGAACACAATAAAAAGTAATAGACCAAGAATAGATCCTTGTGGTACACCACGTTTAAGTAAAAGAGGGCTTGAGAGTATATTATCACCCAGGGTGACTTCTATTAACATAGAAAGCTATGAATTCTGCGAGATATTATCAAACGCTTTAGAGAAATCAAGAAGCAATAAAATGGTTATATGGCCTTTATGAAGAGTAGAGGAAATGTTATTAGTCACCCTAAGCAGAAAAGTCTGATAAATGTGTTTAGGCCGAAATCCAGATTGACTAGAGATAATGAGATCTAAATTAAACACAAACTCCTGAATTTGTCAAATGCATTAATTTTTCTAGCACCATTAACAGAAGGCGCAATATAGTAATTAAATTATAGTTATTGCGAAAATAGAGTTAGATATTTTGGAAATTTAACCAACATTAGCATGCTTCCACATTTTGGATAGCACAGAATTTTGTCAACCGTATTTAGAAGATTGCAAAAAAGGTCCAGCTAAAACAATATTTATTATACGTACGTATTGTACGGCTTACTGTCCAATTGTACACCGCCATCTATCGGAAAATGGGAAGAAAAGCAGTGTAATATTTTCCATTTTTCGGTAGAAAAAGAAGTTATTTTTAACCGTATAAATAAGTCTACGAAATAAGTATCTGGAGGTCAGCGAGATGACCATATGGAAGAGATTAAGAGAGGAACGTGTTGGAGTACCCACTTAGCAAAAGATGCGAGATATCAAAGGGGAATGCCAATTTTATCCCCGACATCTCCAGACATGAGAAATGGCTTAAACAATGCACTATGATACTCCGAACATATTTTGTTAACAATGTTTATTTCAGCGGGAAAAGCGGGTTGGGGGGACACAACGTTTGGTCTAGTACGTTTCGGGAAATCTAGTACAGAATCGAATCCCTTAGGTTCTGAGAAAAATACTCGGAGCTTAAATAGCTATTTATAGCTATCTCCATACTCACTTTTTTAGTATTTCCCTCTTTTTTATTCGAACTGAGATACTAAATTTTTCGTACTTGAGATCGACTTTAACTCGGCAGGGTTATGTCTGATCAGAAAACGGGTTTCAATGTTCGCCTCAGCTCATTACCAGCTACAATTTATAGAAGAAAATTTTTTTCTGCATATCTTTATAGTGTAGGTAGGAACCCCCGTCAGAAGGGGGGGGGGGGGGTAGTTCCATAACTTACTCGGGACGTTTTTGCCGCCGAAAACCCCATTTTCATGCATTTGGGTTCCATACACCTAAGTTACTACATTTCGTATAAATTTTTACAGTTCTTTCTTTCGCGGCCATTAGTATATATGTACTCTGTTGTGAACATTTTTCTTATATAAAGTCATTTTCCCAGACTGACCAATTCCGCTCAATCATGAGAAGTAAGTCTACTTTTCACTCAAAAAAGTCGCTCAAGCTACATCCGATCGCCATAGTTTTCCCCCCGTATAAGTGAAATAAACATTGCTAATAAAATATGCTCAGAGTATCATAATGCATCGTTTAAGACGTCTCTCATGTCTGGAGGGGTCAGGCGTAAGGTTATATGAAGAGTAGTCATACTCTCTTTATCAAAATAGATTATTTTATGGAAATTTATTCGTTCCCACCTCATTACATACAAATTCTAAGCCCTTAGTTATGTGTATGTATATTCCAGCATTAAAAAAAAAATTTAATAAATTAATTTAATGTCGATTTCGATGGGACCATTTCAGTTTTGCACTTTTTCTGGCAGCGGAGAACTGGGAGAACTGAAGTCCATCGAACATATTTCTGTCATATTCCTTGTATTTGTTGACGCACGTATTATATACACGGAACTGTCAAACGTAATAAATGTTGTTTATTGATATATAGAAACAAATTTTTTCTTAACTTAAAGCCAATTAACCAAATAAAAAAATTTAATTCATTTAACTACAAAATTTCATAAATAATCGCGACAGTACACTTTGACAGAGCAGATGATAATTCGACCTCAATATGTATTTGTAACACCGAGAAAATATCCGGTGCAAGGTAGGGGAAGTGAGTGCAAAGCTTGTGTTGCACTTCTGCTATAAAAATTGTCCCATCGAACATTTTGAGTGTTGCACTGCTGGAAAAGTGCAATACTGGTGTTGCACCAAAGTCCCATCGAAATCGACATAAAACATACTAAAATGTCATTAAAATTCATTAACTTGACCCTAATGAAACAAGCTGATAGAATTTATTTTACAACTTTACAACAATTCCAATAATTTTACAACTGTAGTAAAATTGTTCGTGACTCAAAATTTGGTGAAGTTCTATTCTGTAACAATGTATTAGTTTTTAATCAGATTTGTATACCTACTCGTGTACCTTTGTGCTGGTATGTTCCAATCTTCGTTATGATGTGGTATATTTTTCATGATGGTGGTATTTTCCCATATTTACTCCTCTCAATCTTTAAGTCGCAATTACCAGAAAAAAACTTTATTTCTCATAAAAATCTTGGACGATTGACGGCAGCATTTGTGTGCCAAATTCAGATTATTTATTGATGTAAAACAGTGGAAATAGCTATTATAATGCAATTAAAAAAAAAAATTGTCTATTCTACTCCTATACTTATATACGCATGACACTTACTAAATATTAATTAAATGAAAAGAAAAAAGAATTAATAAAAGATGCCATATCACAAAGCCTACGCTATTCTTTTATTTTTTATTAAATTTAAATATTATTCTAACAGATGACATTTACCATTTCTGTTAGTATGACATGGCATACCTACATACATATACATATGTACGTTCATATACATACATACCTTTCTATCTTCTGAATTAAACAGAATTTCATGGTCAGTTAGGTACAAAATTTAAATTCACCCAAGTTAAATAAATATCGACGTCCTTCCTTACCTTTTTTCACACCTCATTAGTAAACATAGCATAAAATCCTTTTGTAAATTGACTTAAGTTTTCTCCATATTTCTACCAAGAAAGAGATAAACTTTTCTCTTCTCTTGTTATATGTATAGGTAGGGAAGTCGCTATATGTATTTATCTGTGTGTGTGTATATAGTATATAGACAAAAAATAAAAGGCACAAAATGAAAATTTCCTTCTAACAGTTCACATTCAAATCTGAAACAGAAAAACTTTTTCCCATTTAGAGACTAAATCAAATGGAAATCCTTTTTGAAGCTCATTTTGCATTTCTTTCAATCCAAACGAGTCGTGTTTCAATTAACTTTTTTTTTCTTTTCTTTTCTGTGAATTTAAAATTTTATCTTATTCTATTTTGTTGGATTAGAATATTTTAAATGAAATTTCTTTACTATTGAGCTTATTAAAATTATCTGTTTTATTACCTTTACACAGGTATACATTTGGACGTTGAAGGTGATGCGATATAAATGTACATTTCACAAAGGCATTCTTTCGACAGATATCAGTGGAAAAAGTACTTAAGTACAAGTACAAGTACCGCATGTATGAAAAGTACTTGTAACTAAGTACTAAGTCTATAAAAAGTGCTGAGTATTTTTTAAAGTCCTTTTTTAGAGTCTTTGTACATTGGCAGAAAGCTGTCAGGATTTACGTGAGCACCTGCCATTATGGCTTAATCTCACGGCAGTCTTAATGCACGGATTGGAAGACAAGCGACAATCAGCGCCCTCGAGGGGCAGAATATAATTTATATTCCGTGTCAGAAGTACCAATTTATGTCAGTGCATGCTTGACATTGGACTACTGGTCGAAGCGAGACCTATCTAAAATCTCTTCCGATCTGTGGGCCACGGCACCCGGTTGATTTAGCGCTACTCTACGTCGAGAGCCAATCCTCTAATCATACATTACCAAGCGACCATCCTTCAAATTAAAGGACACAGTATGCAATTATGATAAAAGAACAAACTACTCTGTATAGAGAAGAATGTTCGCGTAAGCCATGCGGACTCAGAAAATCAGACTCTGCCCGCATATGGGCTAACCACAACCACTACGATGCTCCCACAAAGGGGACTTCCTATGTTGAGGTGAATATTGCTACTAAAAGCAGCGCTATTCTGGGCTCCTCAACCCCGTAGTACCAAGTTAGCAATGTTGGCTACCCAATTGATATGGCTTCGTATAACATGATCGTACGATTATGAGTACTCCCAGTGAACCCATGCAGATTCTTAAACGTTACTGGTAACTCCGTTCGGGCTTAATCATATTAGCACTTATAAATAAGTGACGGCTTTGGACCACGAGAAGGTTATGATCCGCCCTTTAGGTTAGGAGAGGCTTGAGACTACAGCCCGTAATCTTAAGCTACCAAAGTACTAATTCCAAGCAGTTGTACTAGGTCGTATACACGCAGGCTTCACTATGAACACGCACTATAATCAGGAATCAGAGTATGCATTTGTTCAGCACACGAAACACGGAGCATATACACGGCCCTTCCTTTGCTTGTATCCTCCCTTGGCAGCACTGCGCTTCACTTTCCCTTTGCACCACCTTTGTACATTGGCAGTAATATAATGAAGTTTATTGAGTTCAGTTAATAGATATTATAGTATCCATAGTATCCAGTGCCTACTATTTACAGTTTTTTGTAGTTTTCGGTGCTGCACGTAGAGTAAAACTTTCAACTCTCATTGCTACACTCATAAAAAATATTAGGGGTCCGCCCAAACACCCATTATCGCCTCCAATAATACATTACAATTACAAGGAAAAAATTCCAGTAAATTTCTAAAACTTGAGTCCTTTCCTACATCAGGTCGAGGCATCGTTGACTTTATATTGGAGCGAGGCATTGCTTGCTTACCCTTGGTTATGTCATCAAGTCGAGGTATCGTCGGTTTTATATTCAAGCGAGACGTTACTGGTTTTTTTTTCTACTTTCACAGACTTGTTTGTATGTTATTAGTTTGTCTAAGGTTCTGCCTTGACGCGTGAGTTCTGCACATGCTTTGATAGTTCTTTGTGTACTTTAAAATTCAACAAAAAAGGAGTTTCAATTGTGTTTGCTTTTCTACGAAGTGTTAGATATTTGTAGGTACCTAATTGATTCAGAAATACTGAAGTAAAAATATTGGTACTGAAGTACAAAACTAAGTCTTAAGTCATAAATAGAAGCAAGACTCTTGTTCAAATACTAAGTAGGGCATTTCAAAAGTCTTAAATAACGAAAATGTACTTAAGTCTTTTTTTACTTAAGCATTGCCCAGTTCTGAGTAGTAGGGAAGAAACGGACAACTATCAAATGCTTCTCCTAACTTTTGGTGGGGGTGTCAATACAATGATGCCCAGCGGAAATAATTATGATGAGAAGGAGATGGGTGGAACATCCACTATTTCTATCTTTACGGATGTATTCAAGATGAGTGCGGGCATAGGGACTGCCAGTGACACGAGTCTATAGACCACCATCGGACAAATGTAGTGTTTTTCAGGCAGAACTCACTGCGACTTACCAGATGACATTATTGGTATCTGTGTGCAGAAAGTCCGCACGACACATCCACATATACACTAACATCCAAGCACCCATTAAGGCACTAGATTCTGTGCTGATTAAATCAACATTGGTTCAGTTATGCAAGATCAGCTTTGAGGAATTGACAAAACGGCACTATGATCTGGGTACGTCGCCACAGGGATATTCCAGGCAACAAGATGACTGATGAATTGTCCAAATAGGGCTCTGGAATGGATAGCTCTGCAGCTATAACTTATGTGAGGCTACTGATCGTAGCTTTAAAATAGCAAATCGTCAGGGCCGCCTCTCAAAAGCAATCCTCTGGTGGATCTAAAGGGAAACCTGCCATATTGCGAGGCAATTGTGACCTGCATATAACAGGAAAAGGACAAGAGAACTGCTTAATGGCAGTAGAGGAAATACCCGGTATCTCTAGTAGGGGTCATTACGGGTCCTCGGACATAGGAGAACATGCTAAAAGATAGTGGTTTAACTAGCCCTTGAGGGGCCCCAATGCAAAAAAATGGAAGCGCTCCCATTGCATATGAAAACGAACGTGGATCGCTAAACGTTGGACGAGAAGTCATCTAGTTGGCAGTAGATACCTGAAAGCTGGATGGGTTTTTTATTATAAACGAACTAAAGCTGAAATTGCAATTCTTTTCTACTCTCAAGTCACTGTTTATACAGAAAACAATATAGAGCCTGTGGTACGAAATCGTTAAGTTAATTTTAAATAGTATCATAGCTTACTACATAGCATACGATTGCGTGGAACCTTTAAAAGAGTCTTTTTTCGAGGTTCAGTGCTCACAAAGTTTCGAAATAAAAGAATCGTTTTTGTCTCGCTGGGACCCCCATGAATCAGAACCACACGCGACCGCATTGTAATTGAAATTTAAATTGAAAAAGTTCTTTATTGGGTAACCTTATTACTAAGCCTACTATATTACAGATATGTGACCCTCGGCAACGAGGTCTCCATGCTTTACATGTTTACATAAAATTTCCAAAGCTTTTGCAATATTTAAACAAGTGTAGAAAGTGCAAAATACTAATTGTTGATCATTTTTGCCATTTTTTTTTTTTGTAGTTTGCAGACTTGTCTGAGATTGCAAACTTAGAAGATTATGACTTGAACATTTGCAACCCGATTTCAAACTTTGTAATTTTTGTTTTTTTACAAGATGACAGCCAAAAAGTAATTGTTGCTCTATCAATATATAAAGCATATGTTGCAGGCAACATAAAAGGTTGCAAATTGTTACCTGCTACATGACAACAGCAACAATTATTCTACCATTTTCCAGCACTTTTGTAATTTTTTTGATACTTATCAGTAATAGAAGGATTATTTTGCAATAAGAAATGATATTGCGTGGGAAAAAATGAGTTGTTAATATTAACACATTGTGTAAAATATCAGAGTAAACACTGCTTTAAGTTTGCAGGACTTTGGAATTTTGTTTTATGGAAGTTACATATAAGAAGCTTTGTTTCGTGTCGGTGCAATATTAAATTTGTAGTTATTTCATCTCATCCAACATTCCATCAACATTTTAAAACTTGTCTTTAATGGCTGGCCTAAAAGTCTACTATTTGTTGAAAAACCGTAAGCTTTTTGAAAAAGAGTTAAAAAAATATATATACAGGGTGTTCCGGTGTAGGTGATCCATAGAGAAGGAGGTGATAGTACTCACCTAGGCAAACAAAAAATTATACGATGAAGGTAGGGTAAGACGGGTCGTTTCGGCGGTAGAGGAGCTTTAAGATTTTTATTACTGTTTCCAGTTTACACCCTGTAAATTTCTTGATATATACCATATCAAGGCGAGATTCATAGCAAATCGTCTAAGCTTTGCAACGAATGCACAACCAGCCTTCCTGTCATTTCCCGTCGTCAGTTGTAGGACGTCAAAATCAGAAATTTGGAAATAAATGTCCAAATTTTTTCAAATTTTAACGATTTTCTCGCCAAAATGCATGATAACTATACAGTCAAAATTTAGAAACCGCGGAATGTTACCTTTAATTTGGCTATGCACATGTACCTACCTAAATGCAACCGTTTTTGAAATATTCCCGTTTCTATGATTCATAATTTCATGAATTTTGCTAATTATGCGTGAGTTGCATAAAATTAGGCGCGATTGTCATCTTCAGTAGCAAAATTAACAAAATTGTGAATTATAGAAGCGGGAATATCTCAAAAATGGTTGTATTTAGTTAGGTACATGTGCATAGTCAAATTAAAGGTAACATTCCCGGGTTTCTAAATCTTGTACATAAACTGTATAGTTATCATGCATTTTGGCGGGAAAAACGTTAAAATTTGAATAAATTAATTTTTTTTTACCCAATTCTTGGACTTTGACGTGCTAAAACTTAAGATTGAAGATGATAGTAGGGCTGGTTGTGCATTCAATACAACAATGCAAAGCTTAAACGGTTTGCTATCATCTGAGATGAGATAGTATGCTTACTAGTCAAGAGGTTTAGAAAAATACTTGACAAAATACTGATTATTGGGGAAAAAAAACAATTATTTTCGAAATAGCTGATTTTTTTGAAAATTGGAAGTTAAAGCGATAAAACAAATTAAATGCAGGGAGTCTCCAGACAGGGAGACATATCTTTCACACAGGGTGAAAGCTGAGTAGAGCACCATATTTCTAAGGTGTTTGAAGAGATGGTGGGGTGGGGGCAATATCGATAACTTCAAAACGAAAAGTAAGAAAAGAACAAATTTAATGAATCTCCAGCGATAATCTCTCTTCTAAAAAATGTTAAATCAGGTTCTAATTCAGAAGCTATAGGGTGGTTCATAAACACATTAAGGAACAAATCTTTAACCTATTCTATATCAAAAATGACTGCCCCTATATTAATTTCCCAAATAATTAATTCCAGATTATCAAACGATAAAAACTGACATCATGTCACACAAGTTTTCCTGTTGAATTGAATTCCTAATTTTATGATTCCGTACACCATGCACTCTCACATAAATTGCCAGGTCGATGACTTTTCAAATTTTCGAAATTTATGTTTGCAATAAATAAATTATTAAATCCGTCCTTAAACTCACACTGAACAACTGTTCAAATGAATCGTGTCTTGCTGCAAAAACTGTCTTTAGGCGAGATATCGGACAGTTTACATATCACGCCGGATGTAAAATATTTAAATTTACTCTCCATCACACCTCTGCAGTGCCCAGAAATGTTCGTTTCTATTTTGATTACAAATTATTCTAATTTCGTTGCATGATTAGGGAGGTAGATGCACTTAGACTTTTGGTACGTTTTCTATGCTTACTTGCTCTATGATATTGCAATAATTTCATCTTTGCTCACGTTCGTTCATTACATCTTTGCTTGTAATTAATTAATTTTTCGTCTATTTATGGTTATGGAAATGAATGACGGATTTTTTGATAATTATTTTTACTCGGTGGTTTTAATAGATTATAGTAGACTCATGTAGGGTTTTTTTTTTATCACATGAGGTTGTAACATTCGGGGAAATACCATATGAAATTCCATATTGAGACCAGATCAAAGTACATAAATTAGTTGTTGTAAGCTGTGTAAATTGTTCCCGAAATTTATAGTTTTGCACATTAAATTTAGTAGTGAATAATACAATTGAAATACCATTCACCTTATATCAGCAGAACACCTGACATTTTTCAAAAAAACTACGAACTGTCAAAATTGGGAACTGTCAAAACATGGGATCACACTAATTCTTCTCGACTTATCAAATTGTACTATAATACCAGAAAAACCAATAATTGCATAGAAAGAGACATTCAATAGTGCAAGAGAGATAACAAGAACTACAAATTTAATATAAAATTACAACATGATTCCGGTATCGCCTGAAATGAAAATTATATATAAAAAGAGAAATTTTTCATAAATTGGAATAATTTATGTAGCTAGGTCTCGACTTTGAGAAATCCATTTAGGAGGTAATATGAGATAATGATGATAATATGTAGAGGTGTTAAGTGTAATTAGGGACTAAAATTTCATATTAATGAATTGGTATAATCTATCATTTTCCGCTACGAGAAAATGATCTGGCTAGGTCTAGAATTTGGGCAAGTTTATTTAGAGGTTATTAGGGGCTGAGAGAACTTCTTCGGGTGGTATTTAGGTCCTAATATTGAATTTTTATGAAATAGTGATGATTCATCATTTTCGGGTAGGTATGAGAAAGCGATTTAGCTGTAACTTGATTTTTGTAAAACTCATTTAGGGGGTACTTAAGAGGCTAACTCGGGGGCATATGTTCAATTAAATGAGCAATTCTTGTGTATGTTTGTAAATTTTCTCTTGAACAGGCCTACAGATTTTTATAAAATGCAATGAATCTCAGTTTCGGGTCAGGAAAGCGATTTAGCGAAGTCTAGATTATTGGAACATACATTCAGGGGTTAAATACCCCATATTGGGTTTTATGACTTAATAATCTTTTATAAAAAATAAATCTAATTTTTATATTTAAAACTGAAGTTTCGAAGCAGTAAAATATGATAGCATCATCTGTTTTTGGTCACACTACTGCGAACCTTTTCACAAAGCAAACATTAGTCTCCCACTAATTTAATATTCTAGGTATACTCTATATGTATGCTCAAGGTCGTCCAAATAGGATGTCATTTATTGACAATCCTGTATGGATATGTGATGCGGAAAGGAATCTGTGAAACTGTGATTCACTTTCTTTGTCACTGTTCGGCTATCTCTCCTGCAAGTGAAACATATTCTTGGGCTCACACCTCCTAGATGAACGGAATGAAGTATATGGGGAGTGCTGGGGACCAATATGAGCAATTCTCATAAGGGTGAATAATGGGCTTTGTTGTGGCCTACGTTCTACATAGAGACTCCTTAGATTTCTAACCCGCTTTTCAATCCGTTCCCATCTGTGTCCAAGGTGAGTCATTTTTGGATTATTGGTTCGCAATAATTTAATATTTTTTTTTGTTTTACGTTATTTTAATTGTGAAAATGTAATAGAATTTTTCTTCTCGAAATTCTATTTTGTTTTTTCTTAATTTGGTCACACATACCCCACGTTACTAAATTGTTGTCATCTCTGGCTTCATTCTTTTTTCAGCGTACATTATTATTCCATTGCGAAAAACTTTTTCTAATTTATCAACAATCTTACATTCCTAAATTCGAAGTTTTGCCCCTTTTTTACCGAAAAATAGTAGGCAATAAAAAATATAAAACAAAATTAAATTGAAAAGATAAAAATAAAATTAAACGGAATTAAAAAAAAAAAAACAGGCCTAAAAAGAGCATTTTTTTAAGACAGAAAAAAACAAAAGATTTTTATACACTTCTTTTTTGTTGTAAAAATATTACAAGTTTTATTAATTTTCAAAATTGGAAATTAATTTTTGATAGTATCCTCTCTTAGAACGAATAGCTTTGTCTAATTATTGAACGAATAAATCATACGCTGTCCTAAACTAATGCTGGGGCGATATGGTCCCATTTTTTTAGTGAGGGATTTTTTCATCTACTCAACCTCAGGCATATCTGTATGAATTTTTTTTTAGTGTTAATGTTGTTCATAAAAATTCTTTACATCGAAATAGAATTGAGATCAAGTGAAAATGCTTTTGAATTGAAAGCAAGAAAGCATTGTCTTGAAGCCATTTTTGTTTCTGTTGATATCAAGTGCGCCGCTGCTAACGTTTCTTGGAAAATCCAAGACTTCCTCATGGGCTTTCAAACAACCCTTTAGCAGCACTTCTCCACAGATAGTTGCAATATCCTAGCTGATACCGGGTGTAGTTTTTTTGGGTCCGTTATGCTCTTAATTTATCAAAACTTTTTGAGGAATGATCTAGGAAGTAACTGTTACCGGTTATTTTTTTACACTTTGCTCATTGGTAAATAAATATCTTTTCATCATTGAATAAAACATTGTTCAACATGTCACTCTCAGCCATTGCCTTCAACACTTTAGCTCTTTTAAATCTTTCGTTTTTTCTTTCTAGGCATCTGTAGGACTTTGCAATTTTTGTAAGCATTTGGTATGGCTTCACTTTTGTTTTTTTTAGTATCCATAAAATGTTGCTCAGTGAAAATGCGATGTTGGTAACAAATTATACCACACTTCGCCGTGAATTTCGTTTCAGGAGCTTCTACACGTTTTGCATGTTCTTTGAAGACGTCCTTCCTTGAATTTTTCTGTAGAGGCTTTCTCACAATATCTTCTGATGGTATGCAATACAAAACTAAACTTTTATTTACGTTATGCGCACGCAGCTCATAAACAATTAGTATCTGTGATTTTTCCTGAAAATATATCTGGACGAATCTCTTTTTCGTGTGTAAGTTCCTTGCGAAAAACGACAACGATACGGGATGTATGGCGAAACTGTGGTCTTAGATAGAATTTATTGGAAAATTACTTGTCAAAAGGGGAATGCCCATTTACAATAGAAATTTAGGCCCAACATCAACAGACATGGGAGATGTCTTAAACGAAGCATTATGATACTCTGAATAAATTTTATTAACAATGTTTCTTTCTATCTAGTGGGGGAAAGTTTTGGCGATCAGATGTAGCTTGAGCGACTTTCTTGGGTAAAAATCTGGACTTTTCTACTTCACGTGGTTGCGCGGAATTGGGAAAATGACTTGCTTTAAGAAAAATGTTCACAACAGAGCACTAATTGCCATGGAAGAAAGAACTGCAAGTAAATATAAAAATATGTGAAATGTAGTAGCTGGGGTGTATGCAACCAAAATGCAAGAAAATGGGTGTTCTGGCGGCAAAAAAGTCCCGAGTTTTCTGAATCGAAGAAAAAAGTACACCACCCGATTGTACTCAGCGCGACATTTAATTTGATATGCAACATGCGGAATTAGGACCCCCCCCCCGCATCCTCTGCCGGGGGTTCCTTCCCCCACTATAAAGGTATACAGAGAAAAATTCTCTTCTATGAATTGTAGCTGGTAATGAGCTGAGACGAGCAGTGAAACCCGTTTTCTGATCAGACATAACCCTGTCGAGTTAGAGCCAATCTAAAGTGCGAAAAATCTAGTACCTCAGTACGAATAAAAAAGAGGGAAATACTAAAAATGTGATAATGGGGATAGCTATAAATAGTTATTTAAGCCTCCGAGTATAGGAATGTTGGTACTCAAACTTCTTCTCAGGATATAATGAATTCGGTTTTGTACTAGATTTTCAAATATGTACTAGATCAAACTTGGATCCTACAAAGCTTTCCCTCGCTTAATTGAAATAAACATTGTTAATAAAATATGTTCAGAGTGTTATAATTTATTGTTTAAGATATCTGTTATGTCCGGAGGTGTAGGGCCTAAAATTGGTATTCCTCTTTGGGCTCTGCCCAATTTCTCTGTACAGCAGTATATGTATGTAGTCTCGTAAAGTTGGTTGCAGTTAAATTGGTCACCCATGCAAATATTTATTTTTCGAAAGCATGTCAAAATTCATAATATGGTATAAAAATGAAAATGGTTTTTTCTTAAAATATTTTGTTTATATTTCAATTAAACTTTGTTTTTTTTTACAAAATTACATCCGTGTTTTTTTACTATTTTAAAAAGTTTCAATTCTTTTTTTCTAATTTAGTTTCTAATTAATAATTTTTCTAATTTGTGTAATTATAATTATTTGACATTTAGAAATGATAATCATCCTTCAACTTAATATATTTAAAACAAGGAATTATCAAAGGTATTTCAAAAAGGAATTAATAATGAAATTTCAAAAATGAATTAAAAAACAATTGAAAAAATTGAATTAATTTATCAACTTATCGCTACAAAAAAATCATCGACAAATTCAGTTTGAATATCGAAAAATGAAAAACCATAGACATAGGAAAAAATGGTATTTACCAAATAATTAGTAAAAAATCGGTCGGACTCGCGGACTAAGAGTTCCGTACCATCGTAAAAAATTTAACACTATGTGCTTTTTATTTATTTTTTCAAATAAGAGTAGGCGTCATTTGAAAAAAAAAAATAAAAAAATAAAAATAATAATGCTGTCATTTGAAAAAATAAAGCGGACTTATGATAAAAATAATGAATGAGAATAAAACGAAGAAAAAAACGCCGAAAACTCACGTTTCTTGTATGGGGACCACCTTTAATTTTATTGCATTTGTAATATTTAGTGCTATAGCGGTAGTAGAAATACACACTCTGTGGCAATTGCCAACTGTCTGTCTTTTACGATTAATGCGATACAGCCTGGTGACAGACAGACGGACGGACATCGGAGGCTTAGTAATAGGTTTGCCGTTTTTACCCATTGGGTATGGAACCCTAAACAAGAATATTTTCTTTTCGCTTAGTTTCTGATGTCCGTCAATAGGTACATAGAAAATCAAATTTGAGAACTAGAAATTTTCTTATTGAATAGCCCCGGAAAAATAAAAAAAATAAATTCTAAAAATATCTCGTAAAAAGTTCTCTATTTATAGCATTCCATTGTTTTTGGTTTGTATCTTCTACATTACTTCTATGCCTACTATTTATCATAATCAGTTCGAAACAAAATTCCATTCATATCATATGAATTCATGAAAAAATCATTAAATAAATTTATTACCTGCCCCCATAGGTGGTAATTTTTGAAAAATTGTAGTAAAAAAATGTAAACAGGAAATTTTCAATTCTCAGTTTAGCTAAACACGTGCCAGCTTAGATATTACGTGAAAGAGCCTCGACCTATAGTCAATGCATATTTAAGTGAGAGGAGACTGTTAGACATGATCTGGATTTAAGATTTAAATTAAATACTTGTTTTTTTCTTCTCACACACACTATGATAACGAATGATAAATGTTCTTAGGAACTGCGACGAAGTATATTAATTATTTCGAAAAGAATTTTAAGTCTTTTTTTCTCAAATATTCGCTCCGGAAATTTCGTGGGTATAAATGTGTATGTATGTATGTAAAATGTATCTAACATACACTTATGTAAATTATGCTTATGTACTGTTATTGTATTTTAAGATACATTTTTTGTTTTGTCTGGGAAAATAGTTTATAAAATATGAATTAAAATAGAACGTAATTGGTTCATTGAAGCACAAAACTTAGAACATTTTATTAATTTTTAAATTGTAAAATTTACAATTTGTATATAATGTATAGTAATTAGTTTGTATTTTGTATTTACCTGTAATTGTAATTACTTACTTTGACTTTAATACATACATAAATCTACATATCAGGAACGTTGAGTCTATTGACTAACATTTATGAAAAATATTCTAATTAATTTTCTCATTTACACGGTGTACTATCAATTTGAATACAAAAGTTATTTACTGTTTAAATATGAAACAAAAATGTTTCGTTCCTATAGTTTCACAAAAAAAAGTCCCTTAGCAGTCCATATGCTAAAAAAAAAAAGAAAAAAAAATTTGTATGAGTTTTATTTAGATATCGGAGTGCGATGGAATCCATACGTGAACTAATTGTTAAACAATTTATAAAGGATTGAAGCCTTGTGAAATTTTTCGGGACCTACGAAAGGATGAGATATATACCTATAAAGCAATCAAATGGTATAAGGAAACATTCTCTGTTAAGGATCGTAAGAGAACTGGTCGTCCACGCACTGCGCTTACTAGGCAACACATTAAGATCGTAAGAGAGCAGATTCGCAGAAAAAAGGCCGTTCGATGAGAAAAATAGCTGCGAAATCGGGAATCTCAAAGTCTTCAGCACAATTAATACTCAGCGAGGATCTAGTAGTAAATCCTTGCAAAAAAAAAAAAAAAATAGGAAATTCATGGAGTTTCAGCTTCATCTAAGGAAAAAAGAGCTGCAAGAGTAGAAACTATACTTGCTTGGCACGGTGGTGATGAGTTCATATTTTCCGATGATAAACTATTCATTATCGAGCAACCACAAATTGATCGTGTGCGGGCAGTCAGAATGGAGGGCATTTCCGAAAATGAACTTTATGTGCCCAGATATCAAAATTCATTCTCAGTAAAGATTTGGGGTGGTTTTTGTAGAAGAGCAAACTTTCCCTTGTTTTTATTGAAAAAGGTGTGAAGATCAACGCTGAATATTACCAAAAGCAAGTTCATGAAGCAGTTGTCCTTCAAAGATACAAAAAGTTATTTGGAGATGATTATTACTGCTTTCAACAGGACGAAGTGCCTTCAACACACCGTGAATGTAGTTCAGATGTGGTGTGCTGATAACTTAACCGACTTTTTACCGAAGGATGAATGGCCTCGCAAGTCCAAGTTACCCTTGGTCTAGGGCTATATAGTAGCGAAACTCAAGGACCGAATAATCAATCGTTTAGAGCAGTTCAAGTAAGATATTTCCAAAATTTGGAAGGAAATGAAAAGATTAATATTGGTTAAAAAAAAAAAAACAAAAGGAGGTATTACAAAAAAAAAAAAATTATTGTAGGTTTTTAACTATTCATGTACCATTAAATTTCAACAAAAATCTTTGTAAAATATGAAATACTTGTACTTATAACGCAATATCTTTTTGTATTCAAATATATTGGACGATTACGATTTTATTAGTTTTACAGAAACCTTTTTACGTGATGGAGTAATGTGTAGTGAACTGTGATACTGTGTTCTGGTAACTGTCTTCAAATTTGTATCTCCTTTTGCGGCTTAAGTCAATACAATGACAAATTGTATAGCAATGAGAGAATTTTCGATTTGATATTATCGAATACATTGAGTGAAAATATTTGTGTTAACAAATATCTAACGCCACTTAGTCGTATTGGTAACCACCACTCCTCCTCTGGACATATTACTAACTTTAGATAAACTTCAATACATGGGTTAATATTAAAAAAAGTACGAGCAATTACAAATTAGCCAATTACAATGGAATAAAAGAATTTTTATCATCATTTCTTACAAGTCATTACAAACAACGTCGACGATTCATTTGATAATTTATACATTGTCCTCAATCAATGTATTCAAATCTTCGTTCCGAAAGTGTCTAATTCCTCTAACAATATTATCCCAATTGGTTTTCACCGAAATTACATATGACAATGAAATTGAAGAAGAACTACAGAAAAATGCACATTTGCACTGGAAAACCAAATATTTATCAGACTTTCTCCTATTTTTTGTTTTTTTTTGCAAACAGACCGCCGGCCGTTAAGAATAACCCTAATAGATTCTGGAGCTTGACTAAAAGCCTTCAAGTCACTAATTTATTTCCCAAATGCACGAGGTATGGGGACAATATATCAAGCTCTCCTGATACCATATGTAATATGTTCTCCGAATAGCTTAGATGGAATTACCAATTTGTTTTGAACAAAAAATGCTCCGCAGCTCCTACAATCGACCAGTTCAATATGTCAATTAGAAAAAAGATTTATTCTAGAATTTTAAAGAGATGTCTTACTACACCTATTCATAAAGCAGGCGACCCTAAATTAGTAATCAATTATCGACCCATATCTATCTCCAGCAGCTTGGCTTTAATATTTGAAAAAAAATTATACATGGACAGTTAATCCACCAGACGAATACCTTGATTAATCAATACCAACATATTTTCATTCCTGGGTGCTCGACCAATACTAATTTGATGATTTTTGAATAACTGTACACAAGTTGATTCTATACATACTAACTTTACTAAGGCATTTGATAAAGTTCAACATAAAAGAATATTGGTAAAGATGCGATCCTTGGGTTTCATGAGGATATTATCAAATGGATGTTTTCCTACTTAACCGAAATAGACAATGTCGTAGTTTTAAATGTATTTCAATCTATACCTTTTAAACAAATATCAGGAGTCCCACAAGGTACAGTTCTTGGTCCGTTCATATTTACATTATGTATTAATGATTTTCGGCGTCCCAGGTGCAGTTACCAGTGGTTACTTAAAAGTCAAGTAAAAATAAAATTACCAAGATACGCACATGTCCAAGGTACACATCGTTTTCACCAAATTATTTATACTTATATGGCAATTAGCTGACAAAATTTCAGCCAAAACAGAGTAACGTCCTTTGAGCAAGCTATTCGGAAGGTGATCACCTCTCACCCTGAAATGGCCCAATTAAAATTTTTCCCAAGTGATGAAGAATTTAATAAAGACATTTTTGTTGATATCCATATAAATCTGGATATATATAAAGGGTGATTCAGAACAAGATACCTTCCGGTATACCATGCGAGGTAAGCTGATCAAAAAATAGTTCCACATACCCCCCCAAAAGTTTGTGAAATAAATAACAGTATTTATGAAATTTGTGTGTAAAAAAAATCAATTCTTGGCTATTTAATAAGCTAACAATAACCAAAATCTATAGGGTGGTTCAAAAGTTATACTCATTTATTCTCACGAATATTGGCGAAATCTTCAACTGGCCACAGCTCCTAAAGGATGGTTGGGGGGGGGGGGGGTATGTGGAACAATTTTTTGATCATCTCACCTTAAGGAATCGCATGGTATCTTGATCTGAATCACCCTGTATAATAAAAATAAAAAAAGTATACACATAAAAATATGAAAAGTGAATGGCCTTAAAATTCATTTGCTTCTGGTTTATTCAATAAATTCCAATAATTATTTCTACGTCATTTTTATCTTATAGTATAAATAAAAAATTTAATTCAAAATTCAATAGATTTCCGGAACTCGATATTACATTTTTACAACCTTTTTACAACAACCGCACATCCAACGAAGCGAAAAACTTGATTTACCAGCGGTAAAAGTAAGTGGCACGAGTTGGCGCCATAATATCGATTATAATCTCATAATCGTTTCTCGATAACTACTTACTGGGCAAACAATTTATGTTAGTTTTATTTTATAAACGATTCAAGCAAAACTTTAGTATGTTATTCTACGTAAAATCGAAGAAATTAATTTAAAAAGATACAAGATAGCAAAAAATTACATCATACTCAATTAAGATAATCGTAACATCGCTTGTAATTCTGAAAATGTTTTTAATATTAAAACTTAATTGAAATATACCCTCAAAATTTATGTAAAATAATATTTTTGTTAATTTCAATTAAATTTAATGAAAATGTTTCTTGTATATAGTTGTTGTTGGTGTTGTTTTGATTGTAGACCAAAATTATTTTGATCTCATCTCTACTACTACAACTAAATTTATTTTTCTTCTTTGAAATGAAATTTAATTTAAATTTAAAACTCAAATTCTATAACCAAATCGTTTGATGGTATCCACTCAACCCGCATAAAGGTTTATGAAGTGTGACAGAATCACGATTTTCAAATCATTTACCATCATCTATCTCTATACATGTTGTAACTATAGTATATTTATATATATGTATGTATATAAGCATATACATATATCTAAAATATAAAATACTGCGGTGGTATTACTCTACTGCTACTGCTCCTCCAGGCCAAAGTCATTCATGGGGTTCTGGATAATTTAATTAAAGATGTAATCAATCAAAGGGGCACAAAATACGCACTGATTTGTGTACAAACGTAAAATGATATGGCAGAGATTAAGTAATTCCTTTGGCTTTGAAATTATCTTTTGCGCCTAGAGAAGTGGGGGGGGGGGGGGTATATTTTATTCACTCACAATCATATGTGTGTAACTAACTACAAGGCACGATGAAATGCGTCATGAATTGAATGAATATGATGTGAATTTTCGTGAAATATACTCCTCTGGTTATGGTATGTGCTATAAATTATAGAAAATTTCCTCTATAATTTACTTAATTTTGCCTAAAGCTTGACAATCTCTAGGAGAAAGTTGTCGCTGTTCTCTACTTGTCTTCTTGTTTTATATTCATTTTATATTCATTTTTCTATTTATACTTGCAATCAAGTTACAAGTGTTAATTGGAGTCATGATTTTATATGTACTTTTTGCTATCAAGTTTGAACCAACAATTTTACTTTAATATTGGATGAGAAGAAAGTATTAGGTTAGGTACCTACTTACTTGGAGGAAAATAACTGGATATATGCAATTTGGTTTCAGCGCTGTTCAGCGTGTTTTATAAATTTAAATAAAATACACATAAATTGAACAAGTGATTGGTTTTATCTGAAAGATAATTTTTTTTTATCGTTTAATATTTAAATTCAATTTCTGGCATATACATATAAGCAATGCGACTAGCAGTTACATAGCTCATCCTATCAGTCCAATTTTTGATCACTTTTTTTTAAGCATTTGTGGCCGTATATACATCCGCAATGACATATGAACGTCTTATTTTGACTTACAATGCTGTAATCGAAGTAAAGTATGTTAATCAGAAAGCATAGACCTAGAGACTTCATAAATCTGCACACACAAAAAAACATCCAGTCTTTCCAGTCCTTTTAGTAATATCGATTATTTCGGTTACTGAAGGGTACGTAGCGCCGCCATGTTAAAGCTACAAATCGTCAACATCAATGACCCAAAAGTTTTGGAAACAATAATTGCAGATCATTGGTCTGTATATTCTGGGTGCCACTGATCGTTCCGGTGGAAATGAACGAATATTATCCAAAATAAATTATTCAACAAATTTTTTTCTAACTTTGATTATTGAATTCACAAAGAACAAGTAAAAACAAGCAAAAAATCTAAAATTGGTCAAATACCAATTCTTATGATACCCTAGATGAATGCCCGTATGAAATTTCGTATGGTCACCCATTTGATTTTTGATTTTGATTTTTGCAGTGATTTTTCGCATATATTTGTAGAACAGTTCGTCGGACAGAAAAAATGATTATAACAAATTTTATAGGATTTCATATTCTGAAGAAGATCTTAGTACAATAAAAATGTCTAGGACTGATAGTTTTCACAATATCCGTAAAAAACCTAATTTTTTATATGGGAACCCCACGAAAGAGTTGCCCGATTTGTCTCATTTTCCACGGATGGATGGACAGACAGACGGACATGCAAAAATCAAAATAAATTTTAATATAATCCGTGGGTGTCCAATCCATTTTACTCTACTATCATTATTTCTGTGCATTACAAACGGTTTTCATCTAGGATATAATAGAATTTTCATGTTTTGTAGTACATATGTTTGGTTTTACGTTGATATTTATATCAAAATTATTTGAATTTTTGCCATGACGAAAATTCCTAATGTCCCAATGTGCTTTGATTCTATCTTGAACTGGTGGCTATCCTGTTTTTAATAAAAAGTTTTTAAAATTAAAAGTGCAGATGGATTACAGTTTTATAATTTATTTAGTTTTAAAAAAACTAATTTAATTTATTATCTTAACCTTAAAATCTACACCAAGGTACAAATGTACCTTTTCTGAGAAAACAATGGCAATTTGAAATAAAATCATTTGTCGCAACAAGTTCAAGTTCCATGAAAAAGGTTTGTCTTGATTTCTTATCTACGTAGCCATGTGTGCTTGCATCTCGGAATATTCATAACAAAGGTACAATTGTACCTACGTATAATCAGGAACTTTATTATGTAAGCAGAGGAGATATTCATACCACGATTGTATAAAACAATAAGAAACTAAGAAATAAACAAAACTGATCTTGAATCCTCATAAATATTTTCGTTTCCAGACAATCGGCTAAACTCAATCGAGATGTTGAAATAATTTCTTGAGATTATTATTAGGGTTCAAGAGGTTCTATTTGATTTTATTTCCTAGTTTCCTATTACTTTATATAGTCGCATAGGTATAGGTTAATACTAGCGCACTCAAAGATTTTTCTCAAATGGGCTTTTACCGACAAGTTGGGGTGAGAAATCTGTTAGCGTGTATGTGATGGTAAAAAAATCATCTCGGGTTCAATATAAAGATTGCTAGTGTTGTTATTTCATTTTCGTTTTGAGTTTTGAATAGTAAGGGGGCTGCCACCGGAAAAAAAAACCTTAAGATTTCTTTTTTCAAAAGGTCAGTGGAATATGAAACGCAATAATAATAAAAATAAACTACTATATCTATCGATGTGTATAAGGCGTTTCGCTTCAGCAGAAACCAATACTCTTCAGTACGCCCAGTTCCAGGCTGCCGCAGACGCCGTAGAAAATGCTAACCAGAACTCATATATTTGTAGTCTCAGTATAAATTCTGAGTATGAATCATATGAGGCGAAATACTACGTTGAAAACTATATGTTGCTGTGATATTCGTGTGCATTGTCCACGCCTGTTTTCATATAAAGCTATATAATAGCTTTCGAACAGCAATACATTTTTTGAGCATGCAGGCTGTAGCCCGCAGAGCTTCTAAAACCATGAAATGAATTAAAAATGTCATACTGTATGAAAAATGTTTAAGAACAAAGTAATATGCTCAAAATAAACAGAAAATGGTTTGACCTTTGTTACAAAATGAACTTTCTTTACAATAACATCATAATTTTGGCAGCTATTTTTATATGAAAATATGAACTTTCGAATGAATATATATTAGGTAGTAATCAAAACGTTTTTTACTGGTTTTATTTCCCTTACTTCCTCTTCCAACTCAAGATTTTCAATAATCTAGTACAAATTTATCTACTTGGTGTAGCATTATTGGGTTATTATGTACCAAACTCTGGAAATTTCATAAATTATATATTTAGTTTCTAAAACTAATTACATACATTCAAAACCCCGATATTTTTATTTTTGACCCGTTATTACCTAAGTTTATGTTTTTTCTCTGCCTATGTGTAATTTTTCGTACCATAATACGCACAGATTTGTCAAGAAGTTGTACTAACTTTTCGTGTTTTTTTAATATTTCAGTTGTAACCACCCATACGAATATAATTGTTGTGTAAAAGAAATAAATACAGTGAACTTGAATTTTTCTAAATTTATTATATATACAGGGTGCCCCATACGCACGGCATTTCCTTTATACCACGGATTCCTCACTGAATTTCGAGAAATAAATTGTATGGGAGGAGAGCCGGAAAATGCACGGTGTTGGCGGTAGGGGGGTTTTGTGATTGTGGGTGCTTTTTATCCTAATACCATGTAACTTTCTTGTTATACACCCTATGAAGGTGATTTTCATCACAGGTGATAGTAAACCCTCCACCGTTTCCAACAAATGCCCAACCACCTCTCTACTCCCTTTCCGTGGGCAGTCCTATGTCAAAGTAAAAAAATTAGATAATTTTGCAATTTCTTTTTCAATTTCAACGATTTTCCCGCCAAAATGTATGATAACCATACAGTTTTATGACAAGATTTAAAGACCCCAGAATGTTACCTTTAATTTGACTATGCGCATATACCTACCTAAATGCTACCGTTTTTGAGATATTCCCGTTTTTATGATGCATAATTTCATTAATTTTGTTAATTTGCGTGGAATTGCATAAAATTAGGCGCGATTTCTATTATTATTAGCAAAATTAATGAAATTATGCATCATAAAAACGGGAATATCTCAAAAACGGTAGCATTTAGATAGGTACATGCGCATAGTCAAATTAAAGGTAACATTCCGGGGTCTTTAAATCTTGTCATAAAACTATATGGTTATCATGCATTTTGGCGGGAAAATCGTTGAAATTCAAAAAGAAATTGCAAAATTATCCAATTTTTTTACTTTGACATCCTATAACTGCCGACGGAAAGGGAGTAGAGAGTTGGTTGGGTATTTGTTGGAAACGGTAGAAGGTGATCTATTATTATTATTTGTTATTTGTGCAGTGGTTTCATCGTCTTCCATATAGAAGCGACAGGTCTCATCGTCGACCTTATCCATCTTTTTAAGATGATATCTAAATAGGCAGTGCTCAGTAAATAAGTCCGTTATGAGCTTTAACTCCTTTCTGCTGAGTGTGAAGAATGCTTTTGTTCTCTATTCCGAAAACTTTACAAACTTCTGTGCTTGTCTCAGCCCCAGAGTATTTTCTCAGAGTTCCTTTTTAATTCAGTCCTCCAAAAGCCTAATCTGAGCTTAGAGGTGACTTTTTGGGTGTCCAAAGACGGGTTCAGGACCAATAAACAGAGATCTGTCCCCTTCCTTTACATGGCAGTCCGCAATCTGGTTGCCCTTAATGCCTTCATGATCTGGCACCCAAATCATTAGTGTCATCTTGTTTGCTTCGGCTAGTTTTTCAAGATAGTAAGATAGTCAAAAAAAAAAAGCTTAGACTCAAAGGTAAACGAGTTGAACACTTTAAGTGCTGCTTGGCAGTCTGATATTATGTATATTTTAGCTCTACGCATATTCTTTTGAAGAATTTCGCAAGCGGAGATTTCTGTGGTCTGTATTTCTGCCGGGAAAATGGTTAGGGAAGCTCCTAGTGCCTTTGCAAGATGGCCGTCGGCCCATATATTCCCACGCCTGCTCTATCTTGCATTTTTGACCCATCATTGTAACATTTAAGAGATATTTGTTCAAATGGTAGCTCCCCAGTGTGCCACTGTTGGCGGTCCCCTAAAATCACCTTAAATGATGTTTCAAAGTTATAACGTTTCGGCATAACGTCTAAAATTGGTTTGGCTATCGGACGTTCTAGGAATTATTGGAGGAAATTGTTTTTCTTTCTCGTTTATTCTGTTTAATTGCTAGTCTAGCTTTCTTCATTCACGACAGTCATCAGAACTTACACTTCTTCTTTCCTATCATAAAGAAAGTCTTTCAAATAAACCCATAGAAGAAGAAAATTCAATTTAATTCGAAAATGGAGTAGAATAGTGGAAACATTTATTTTGAATTTCTCTAGCAACTGAAAGGGGGAAGTGAAGCGAAAAACTAAGAAATAAGTAAAAGGGACAGAAGAATCCTCTTAAATATAGGTGTTAACAATGATTTTTAATAACGCAATTTAGAAAATTTCTTAATTTTTCTTAAGAATATATATCAAGATATAATGTTGGAAAGGTACCCTATAATTGAGCCGATAATGTTTAAAAGTGCCAATTATTGATTATGATATGAAAGCTTTTCTTGATACGTCATAAAATGCGCAGCTGCAAGTGACATAAATTCATATACTTTTTTTGGCGATTTGTATATAAGTTTGGTTACTGGGGAAAAAAGCTATACCTCTATAATTACTTTAACATACGTAAAATATTCTAATTTTATAAATTATGCTACTGTCAGAATAAACGTTAAGCACACAGACACCTAACTGATCTTTTACACAAAATAATAACAACAACTACAAAAAAACTGCCTAGATTAGTGTTTTTTTTTTGTACTATCACTCTACTCTTCTACTATGTATGTACTACCACTAAATACTATCTCAATTTCTTCCCATAAATTTTAAATTTTGGCTTTCCCTGTTGTCCTCCATTTTATTTAACATATATTTAAGACCAGAAATATAATTTTATTTTGAGCTATTCATTATTGCCCGCCCGGTCGTTACTATCTCAGGAAATACTTACTATGAGAGAAAATAACCGCAACAGACTTTTTTGCTCCCCTCGAGTTACTATGCTTCTAACATTCGCATATACCTCCTACAAAAAAAAAAAAAACAAACAAATGTCTAAAATCTGGGGTTTTTCATTCAAAATGCGCAAACGTGGAACATTTTACAAAATCACTTTCTCTATAGAATTTACATAATTTGATTAATGTTTAAAAAAAACTAGAATTTTCTTGTTTTCTGGTTTTTTTCCCATCAGCCAGCAAGTTATCGCAGTGCCTTTGTTTGTTTCATATGAATCGTATGGAAATAATAATCGTCTTTAAAATTAAACTCGGGCTCTCTTATATCTCTCCTTCGCGGTTTCTCGTTTAAGATAAATAGTTTTAGCATAAAGAAAAGCTCTATCATCTATTTTTAAAGACCATCTACATACTCGTAATCTGTGTAAAAGAAAAATGGAGGAAACAATATAAAAACAAAAATTTATAAAATCCTTGACACTTCTTCTTTGAGCTATATGCGCATATTGCTTTTTTTGTTTAACGCATGCTAAAATACACGGTGCATTACATAATCTGTGAAATGTAAGTAAAATTAGAAATTTTATCACCTTCACTGCTTCACACCCACACATATACACATTAGTCCAAATATGTATGTACTACATATAAAGCAAATTGCGCATACGCGGCGCATTTAATTTCTTTCCCTTTTCGCATGAATGAATCTCTCGGTAGCGCGCGGCGACCATAGACTCGGTCTAGACAGGAATTCAAAACTATTGAAAAACGTAAAACCGAAAAAAAAGACATTTGAAATGAGAGTGTGGAGTTCAATTAAATTAATTTTCAAGCAACTGATTTGTGAATAATTGCAACTAATTACTAAATTAATTGAATACCGTAAGTAGGTACATCATATCTACCAAAAAAATAGAGTGGGCGATTTTAACATCTCATTACAACCGGTTTCCTGACTTCTCTGCGCATGCGAAAATATTTTGTAATTTAGATGTGAACCAAAGGCTGACGATTAATCATTTTGGAGGAGATGAAGTGTAATAAGAAATAACAGCTGAATGAATGGAATGAATAGTATAAAATAGTGTCGACGTTAATCTCTTCCGTCGTTATGTCACTTGTGAACAGTTTTCGTTTGTGTTTGTCGGTTTAGACAAAAAAAAAAAAAACAACAACCACAAAACTTTCCCAGTTGTTGCAAATATTTTAAGATTAATTGTTTTAGGATATATTATCGTGTGCCTAATGATCAACATTTGATTACATCTTAATTTTACTTAAGTAATGATAAATATATTTTTTATGTGACTTAGTGTGGGTCAGTGTTGGGCGTAATCTGATTGCAGTGTAATTTAATTAATAATTCAATTACAGTTTAGTCAAATTACAAAGTAATCTAATTAAATTGTATTCGATTACATATCAATCAGATTACTTATGAGAGAGTATGTAATCTATCAAATGTGTAATATGTTACAATATAGTAATTAGATTATTTTGTTAATTACATTGTAACAGATTACTTTGTAGATTACTTAAAAGTAATTAATAATATAATGAAATGAATTGAAAGAAAATAGTATTGTTCTCGTACGAAATTAGTTTTAGGGAGTTTTATGAAGAATTAGAATACAAATATCTTAAATATCTTAAATGTCTTAAATGTAATCACATTAATTAGATTAACATGTAGTGGGATTAACTTGTAATCGATTAATGTGTAATCAGATTAACTTGTAATCACAGTACACGTTAATCGATTACATTATGTAATTATGGTTAATTGTAATTGTTAATCATTAATCAGATTACGTTTTGCCCAACACTGGTTCGGGTATAGCCCTTTTGATCTACAGACACTTAAGAATTAGGATTGGGCCATTGTGAAAAAAAAACCAAATTTTGAAAAACTTAACAAATATTCTCCAGCCTAATTTTTATAAAAAATCTTTGTAAAAAGATTTTTTTTTAATGTCCTCAAAGTTGAAAACTTTTGAGCTTACTGTTCTTCTTTTTCTTCTTCTTCTTCCACCTTCTTTCTCTACCAATGGGACTAGTTCTCTTCCAAACGTTTCTTTATCCTATTGCAAATTTCCACCTCCAGTTCCATCCGAAAATTTATCCAACATCGCTTTTTGGACTCTTCATTTACCAATGCGCATTCAATTAACGTGATTTGTACATATATTTCCGCCATTATATAGCATGCGATTAACAAATTTTTATTAGAAATGGGATTGAATTTTTACTTTTTCGAAACCCATATAGAGTCTGCAAGTACCGAGATATTGTCCGTTTGTTTGCTTTAAGCCGATAATCAAAATTTCATGAAGAAATTTTGAGAGTATAACTGAGAGTTTCGATCAGCAGCATATAGGGCGATCTCATCAGGAATCTAACGAATTCTTTGTATATTTTTAGGCAAATTAGTCCATGTTGCATGTAGTGAGCTTAACAATGTAAAGAATAAATTTCAAAAATAGAAGCGCTCGAAATTATGGGCTTAGCAGTTTTCCTACCTCACAGGTTGAATCTTACTAAAAATAACGATTTCTGCTTTAAATTAGTATCAATTAAAAAAGGATAAAATGAAAAAGAAAAGGAAAAATGAAAGGAAATAAAGTTTAGAGATAACTAGATATCGATTGTGGGACAAATTATAGTAGGGTTTAGATTGGTAATGAGATAACGATTGGCTTAAGATATGGATTGGTTGAGGATTATATATTTTAAAGAGTTTCACTAAATCTTTAAATTTTAGAAAAAAATAGAAATTAGTCAAGGCTATACCTGTACATGAAAGTTTTAAGCAACAATGTATCGAATATCGTCCTATCAGCATATTACCATGTTTTTCCAAAATCATGCACTCACAGATTTCTCATTTCTTGTCTTGAAATGATCATCTGCATTCTACATGACCACTAATCGGTTTTCTCACCTGGGCATAATACTAATCAACTTATCTCTTAAGAGTTTGTAATGATATTTTGCGTGATATTAACCAGGATGAATTGACAGTTCTGGTTATACTAGATTTTTCTAAAGCATAGTCGTCACTATTAACCACACATTTCTTTGTACGAGATTTGTCCGAAAAGTAATACATAGCGCGCTCTAGCAGACAACTGATCAAAAGGTCACGGTGTGTAGATTGAAGTCTTAAGAACACGTTGATATCATGTGATAGTGGTGGGATTCGTTTAAAGGAAAAATGTCAGAAATTCGAAAAAGAAAAAACAACGAGAACAGTCCGTCAGGTCGAATTTCAAAAATATAGAAACGTGCGTATATCTGCATCGAAACAGTGAGCAGTATAAAAGTGCCCGAAAATCATGCCACGTTAAAAGAATCGTTTACGGTCAATTGGAGCACAGTATAAAGGTGGCACACGAAGTTTCGACAAGGTCGAACAAGCATCGAAGATGATCCACGCGTGGGGTCGAAAATGAAAGAAATATTGATCTTTGCCCACGATAAAAGGGACATCATCACCACAGATCGGACTCCGACGCGTACTGGAGTATACCTACTACAAAAACTTTCTTTGGAATGTCTTGCGCCCATAAATCCATAAACTGCGTTCAGGAATGTTGCAATGTTGCAAGATGGTGTGTTTATTTTAAACGATAATGCACGTCTGTGTGCCAGTGCATAAATCATCAATCTTCTCAAAAAATACGGCTGAGAACAGCTCAGCCACTTATAGTCCTGAGCTGAGTCCACCTGACTTCGATCTTTTCCCTAACCTGAAGGAACCTTTCGAGAGTTGCATTTTCTGACGCTGAAAGTGCTCCGAAGAGAAGTGACCTGACATTCAGATGAGCAATAAGAACAGAACGGTGTACGGAATCCAAGCACTTCCGCGCCGCTAGCAAGCGCGCATTGATCAGGGAGGGGATTATATTATTAAGGGCCTGTAATCACATGTATCTTCTTCAATAAATATTTTTCGAATTAGAGCCAACTATGCATTACTTTTGGGACAATTCCCATAATAAAATTAAATATTTTAACTTTACTTCTTTAACAGCTATCTTGATTTACAATTTGATAACAGGTGTTAGGCTATATTTTTCATCTCAGTTAACCTTTCGTGTAATATCTTGTGGCATTCACCAGGGATCTATTCTTGGACCTTTACTATTTTCATTAATGATATTTTTACTCAAATTAAACATTCTCAATTGCATCTTTCTGTTGACAATGTTCAACTGTATATATCCAAACCGATGGGTCTTATTAAGAATGCCGTGAGCTGTATGAATGAACATCTTGAGGCTATTCACTTATGGTTCACATATAATAAGTTAAAATTTAGTCTACTGAAATCTAAATGTTTATCGCTCAACGCTGGAAAAAGGCTTGTTACCCATCAGTTACTATTAGTATTACTTGCATCCCGTTTACAGATTCTGAATATAATTCTTTGTATAATGTTCAATAGTACCCTGACATGGGATGAATACATTAATACCACAGGTGGGGAGATGTTATGCTAGGCTACGCTTTTTGTGGGCATCTATTTATTTTACATAGATCTCAATGTGACTTCTTTTAGTCCGCTCATTGCTCATCCCTTTATTCACATATAGCTGTGAAATTTTTGGAAGGTTAGTTTGGTTGGTTGGTTGGTTATAGGGAAGACAGAAATCGCCTTCAACTCTGTAGTCATATATTTTTATGATCTCCGGAAATATGAGCACGCCTCGAACGTTAGGGGATCGATTTTAGGATTTGACATTTATTCTTATAAGGATTATGGTTCAATAAGTCCTTTAGCTAAAATCATTAAAATTCAGTCTTCAGGTCAAATAAGATCTTGTATCTGGTCTTTCACAGGTCTAATTACTTAGTAATCAAGCGAGCGCCTATTATTCAGTCACTCCACTAAAATTCGGAATAACTTAACTTCTCCTACTAAGATTTTCGTCCAGTCCGACACAATGACTTCAATAAAGAATAGAAATTTTCAATTTCTTTCTACTATGTAGCTAGTAATTGTAGCTAGTAATTGTAATTGTTCAGTTTCTATTTTTCATAAGTAGTTTACTTCTCAAACCGTGCCTTTTTCTTTTTTGTCCCTTTTCCTATTTATTTCTTTTGTTTGTTTTTATTTAATTACTTTTTTATATAAAGTATTTTGTAATATTATTTTCTGTAACGATTAATTTATACCAGTTAAAAAGATCTTAAATTTTAATTATATAATTATTACTTAGAAATAAATTTAAATTTGAATTTTTGTAATGAATTATTGTAGTTTAGCACAATTGAATTTTAAGAGAGGGCAATTAAATTCGATTTACTGGAGAGTTCAGTTCTATAGCTCGTTTTCTTGATGTGCATCACACAATTTGTAATAAGGTCTATTGAATGATTAAGTAGACCTTTACATCGTCTAGGGTCAAAATACGTGTCCCCTGTGTAGAGCCCCACTGATTAGTGAAAGAATATTTATTCTCGTCCACTTACCATTTGGAAGAGTGGATTAACACTGCCTGAAAATAATACGCATTAACTGTTTTCATTTATATTAAATTTAGTAAAGCTTTCGGTACCTACAATCGGTGGATTAAATTGGACTAGGCGTCATTCCATAGCAAATCGACTAAAAATCACGAAAAGTGTGACATGACCATCACCATTTTTTTTTTTAAATTTTACATAAAGGGTTTTCCAATAAGAGGTGTTATTTTGATATTCAAAGCAAAATGCCATTTTTTGAGATAAATGATCGGATTTTTATTTCATTATAAAAAGGAAGGTATGCCGTTAATAATGGAAAATAACATCAACCAAATGACTACCTCGACCACGCCTACAGGACCATATCCTTTTCATGAAATTTTCCATAACCAAATCGCAAAGTGGCTGCCCTATGTCCTCGATAGCCTCACGAATTCCATCTTTGAAGTTATGAATCGACGCTGGGCTGTTGGCGTAGACCTTCTCTTTCACGTGGCCCCAAAGGAAGAAGTAGCAAGGTGTTAAGTCACAAGATCTCGGTGGCCAATTGTGATCACCTCTTCGAGAGATAACAAGGTCCAGAAATTTTTCCCCTAAAAGATCAATGGTTTCGTTGCATGTATGGCACGTAGCGCCGTCTTGTTGAAAGCAAACGTTGTCCAGATCAATACCATCCAACTCCGGCCATAAAAAAGCATTAATCATCTGTCGATAGCGCAATCCATTCACCATAACTGTTGCTCTAGCCTCATTTTCGAAAAAGTACGGTCCAATGACCCCGCGGGACCATAAACCGCACCAAACAGTCACACGTTGAGGTTAAAGAGGTTTTTCAACAATAACTCTTGGGTTTTCCGAGCCCCAGATGCGACAATTTTGCTTGTTGACGAAGCCATCGAGGTGGAAATGGGCATCATCACTCAAGATGAGTTTTCGATGGAATTCCGGATCATTTTCATGCATTTCAAGGACCCAATCAGCAAAGACTCGACGTTGTTGATGATCGGCCGGCTTCAGTTCTTGTGTTAACTGAACTTTATAAGCCTTAAGACCCAAATCTTTATGCAAAATACGGTGTAATGACGTTTGTGGAATGCCTAATTCCAAAGAACGACGAGGAATGGACAAACCTGGGTTTTCTTCAACACTTTCTGCTACAGCAGCAATATTCTCGGCTGTTCTTGAGCGACGTGCACGGGTTTTATTCTTCACATCACTAACTTGTCCCGACAGCTCGAATTTTTCTACCAATTTCTGTATTGCGGTCCGACAAGGTGCTTCACGACGACCCAAAAATGTTCGAGTTTTACGAACCGTCTCTGCCACATTTTCACCATTTTTATAGTGAATTTTAATAATTTCAATGCGTTCTTGAATCGTGTATCGTTCCATTTTTGTTAATGGCGCAGTTGTCAAATGTCAAAAAATAACAGCTCCAAAAGTGACATCTACCGAAATAGCGGGCTAATTAAAATAACACCTCTTATTGGAAAACCCTTTACTTGGGAGGGCTTGTGAAAACAGAAGTACAAATTAAAAATTTGAATATCCTGGAAGATGTACTTTAGATTTTGTTCAGTTTTTTTTTTTTATATTTTATACCTTTATTGTCCACTAAAACACATTCAAATTTCAACTTTGGGATATGAACGGAATCAAGGAAGCTTCACCAAAATACATTTATAACTATACTTACAAAATTTACCAATTCTCTTCTCCATTTTGAAGTTATGGTTCAACAAATTTAAAATTTCGGATTTTTAACTCAGTTTTTTTAAACAACTATATTTATAAAAAACGCGTCATCAGCACCAATTTTTTATATGGGTTTTAAGAAGCTCAAAAGTTTCCCTTTACAACGACCTATCATACTCTGTACCTAAAACGTAGCCCTTTCTGCGTTTTTTGCATTTTTCTGAAGCATACCAACCGAAAAAATTCAATAAATCCCAGAAAGTAGGCAATTATCTTTTGGGAATGAGATTTTGAGCCAGTCGGTGGATATGCTTAAAAAAAGGGGCAAGAAACGCAGCAAGGGTCACGTTTTAGGTACAGAGCGTGATAAATTATTTTAAGGGAAGCTTTTGGGCTTCTTAAATCCCATATGAAATATTTGTGTTGATGTCGTGTTTTTTGATAAATATGGTAGTTATAAAAACCGAGTTAAAAATCCGAAATTTTAAATTTGTTGAAGCATAACTTCAAAACGGAGAAAAGGAGGAGTAAAATTTGTGCATCATTGGAGAGATCCAAGGATTAACAATCTACGAAATTTTAAAGCATTCTTCATCATAGAAGTTACAGGGTGATATATAAAAATATGCCAAAATATTTTTAAATTGCGTTATCTCGAAAACCGTAAGGATTCCCCCCCCCCCCACCCCCACTTCCCATACAATGCTTTGGTTGCCTAAACATGACCTATACATAGCCTTCAAATGCAAGACCACATACGGGACACCCTGTAATAAACAAGTTTTTTTTTTATTTGTAAGTAGTTATAAATGTATTTTGGTGAAAGTTTCTCTAGTTTTTACTCCTTAATCCCGTTGAGATCACATGTTAAAATTTTAATATATTTTAGTGAATAATATAAGGTATAAAATATAAAAAATTAACAAAATCGAGGATATTCAAGGATAAAGGATAAAATCCTTATGCTTAATGTCCATTTTCGCGTTCTTGTTTAAGAATCTATTTTTCTTAGATTGATTGAGATCCTATCTTTCAAATGAGCCATATTTCACCGTCCTATCCTAAATAGAAAAATATACAAGAATTTTTAAAGAAGACCAGGACAGCATTTTTGCGAAATTTTGAAAATGCCATAACTCGCGATATAGGCTTTGTAGAAGGAAAATTTTTAATTTGTATTTTTGTTTTCACAAAACTCTCCAAAGTATGTAAAATTTCAAAAACAATTGTTGATGATCATATCACACCTGTTGCCTATTTGACATGGAATGACCCCTAGATTTGTGGATGGGTGTACAGGCCTTGGATTCACTGCGACCTGAAAAACCTATTTTGAGTCTCCGCTCAATTTACGTCCTTTATAGGTTTAGAAATAAAGTCCAGAACCGTTCTGCGATTAAGATTCCACTCATAGTTTAGTGGAGGAAAAGCATGTTCGAGGTGGAATTGCAGAGGAAGTGCTCCAAAGTTTCATGAGTTCTTTTGTTTTTCCGCCAGAGGTCTCGATGAACTTTTTTGCCGAAGTTCTTGTAGCCTTTCCCAATAAAGAGATTTTTGTTTGTTCTTCCAGCAATTCAGGGTAGCTCTGACGTAAAACTTTGAAGTGCCACAAAATGGCTCTGGTTCAAATTTTTTTTTTTCATAGACACTATATTTTCGTAAATTTATCTATATTGTTTTCAGTTGAATTTTAAGGTTAAATGTTTGGCTGCAGTATGCACCCAAATAACATACCATCACACAAAAATTGTAACTGTGGCATAGGTGTTAGTTGATAATTTTTAGGTGAATACTATTGATGGTTTTTTCGTTTGTTGCTACTAAAATATAATTTTGTTAAATTAGATTTCTTTTCTGGAAATTAAACATTTAAGCTTAAAATTACAGGAAGACATATTCTCCATATAAAAGATAGTTTGATCATTAGGACAAGTTATATTTAAATCATTAGTCCATTTTCTCATAAGAACGTATGCAATTTTTCATACAACATAAGACTATCTCTCCATTGTCCTTCAATAGACTTTTTAACACTTCTTCTTTTCATATTCACAGTACACAAAAACCAATTCCATTGAGTAATTTGATCGTCTATCAGTGATATTTGATTACGTCAAGTTTTATTATAAAAATTATGGCGACACAAAATAAGTGTCCTCTTTTACTATGCTACTATTTGATTTCATAAACTTTTACTACAAATAGTATAATAAAAAACCAAACCTTCTGTTACTAGTCTCTTAGACCTTCGCTATTTGGTCTATATACATATCTGTATACCTTTCACTAGTCACTAGAGATCATCATACCTATAAAGCTTTCAGTGTCACAATTTTTTTTAGATCTTCACGTGATACCTTTAAAATAATTAGCATAACAAAAAAGAAACATATCGAGATCTATACATATACATTGGTCACCATAGACGTAATATACTTAAAGATTTTTATATCATGGACGAATTATATGTATGAAAAAAAAAAAAAGATGTCCAAAGTTGATTTACATGAAAATCAATTTGAGAAGATCTAAATAAAAAATTATGCAACGCAATTTGGAGTAGCATGCATAATCTGCATAGTCTGCAATGGATTTGGACAGATTGAGAATATTGGCAATAACCTTTCACTGATTTCGAAGATAACCGCAACGGAAAAACCTTTCAAGCCTTGTTTTATTAATTTATTTCGTGTTTATTTTTGTTGTTTTTTTTTGTGGTTGTAGTCTTTTTTTTTTACTTTCTGCACGTTATTATGTTTGGTATATTGCAAATATTAATTTTGATTCGTGTTATTATACATCAATTGATATTTGCCTTACTATGATACATGAAATTTCCGGCCTTCCTAATTCAAATACGGCAGTACAAAGTTTATGGTGGTACTGTACGTATACATAACAGAAATATCAGATATTTAGTAAAGTTGTATAAATGTGTTACTTATATTAATGTTAAAAATTAAAAAAAAAAATAAATTAATTAATAAAGTCAAAATTTATGCTTAGAAGTGATTAGTTTTTGTGCGCCTTCATACGTAAGTAGGTTTTTCTTTCTATCTATGTAATTAAATGATTCGCACATTAACTAATGAGTTCCGTGTTCGATGGAGTAATGAAATTAAAAATTAATTGAGCATGTCGAAGACAACACAGCCAACAAAAACAATAACAACAAAAAAAGATTAGTAAACAAATATTAGGCGCCTTCAATTTTTATAAGCAATTAATAATGATTATGATGGCCTTGAACGTGTCCCGAATTTCAATATTTAAATATTCCCTCATTTTTTTTTCTTAACTCTTGAATACTTCTTGTTTTAAGTTTTTTTTTGTTTTTTTTTTGTTTTTTGTCTTATCAATTAATAGAAATTTTCAGCACTGTAATTAAGGTGAATTGAAAATCAATTAAACACTTTATCTATAGCCTTGTAATATATGGTTAGGAATTTAGATGCTATCTTATATTGCATATGTATGAAGATGCGTTGAAAAAAAAAACAAAAAAAAAACAAATTTTAATTAGTTTTTGCTTATTTCCTCGTCATAGTCATAAAAACCAAAAGGATTCCATGAATTAATGGAATTTTTTTTTTAATGGCACTCCTATGTATGATTCACGTAAAGATGCTGAACTTTTGTCATTTATTATTAAATTCAATGAAATAAAATGTTTGATATCCTCCTTTTTATAGTGGTAGTAGGTATAGGCACTAAATATTTTTTAAGGTTACTTTCAGCAATGCAATTATACTATTGAGTTTAATAAAAAAAAATACAAATAAAAATATATTAAAGAAAAACTTGATTTGCATTATTAAACCTTGCAGACGGGTTTTTTCCTTAAATTTGTTGTTAACTTGAAAAAAAGTGAAATAAGAAATATTAATTCTGGAAATATGATAATCATTATGGTAAAAACGTATAACTGTATATGTATAACAGTATTGGCACCTGAAGTATTTATAGAGTAGCCTTTTAGAGTAGCGTAAAAAGTGGTTTGAGTAGCCACACATGAAAAATTATAGAAACTATGGAGCAGTGCTAATAAATTTAAACCCAAGCATTAAATTAAGTCAAAGTCGACATTGCCCTAAACATGTAATCCTCTACTTACAATATTTTTTTATTATAAAAATGAGCCCAGAAATGTAAGAAACTTTTCAAATCACTATCGGTGGGCTTAGTAAGCATAAAAAATGATACTTAATTTACAGTGCTACATTCGGATAATTAAAATAAAAGAAAAATTAAAAAAAAATTGGAAATATTGTGGTCACGTATTTCAAAATTCCCTAGTCAAAATATAAAGGGGGGGGGGGGGGGTGACCTTGTAGTCAAACGGGGTCCAAAGTAGCCATTAGCTATGATCGTAGCCAATCAAATAAATATCATCTTCCTGTTTGACGCAGTACTTTTGCAATTTTAATGCCAAGAATGCTGATTTCATTTAAATTTTCGGATATTTCGCATAAAAGTTAGAGAATTGTCTGCGGTTTTTTTTTGTTTTTTCAAACATCATTAATAAACAATAAAAGTTAGTTTTTTGTTTCCTAGTAAATGATGCCTGTTCTGCCAGTAGTCAGAGTAAACACGCAATAAATACGGTGAAAATTATGCTACTGGTTTAAAGTTACTAATTCCGTGGTTTTATTCATTTGTTCAGCAAGTCTACACTTTAATAAATTCTATAACTTAATAAATATAAAATGTATGTATGTAATTCAATAATATAAACATATTAAACTACAATTCAATAAATGATAAAAAGTAATATTAAAAGTAAATTGAAATTACGTTGTATTTACCAGCTCAATGTTTGACAGTTAATTCACTTGCCTTTATATTTTATTGAGGTTTTGGATTGGGATATTTTTTATTTCATTGTCTTATTATAGTCGATATCCACAATAAGAATCTTTATTACAGTCGATACCCGCAATAATGTGGTTTGTGTTAGTAAATTTCTTATTACAGTCGATACCTGCATTGAGGATGTTTATTACAGTCGATACCCACGATAAGGTGTTTTCGTTAGTAACTGTCTTATTATTGTCGATACCCGCATTAAGAATCTTTATTACAGTCGATACCCGAAATAAAATGGTTTGTGCTAGTAAATTTCTTATTACAGTCGATACCTGCATTGAGGATCTTTATTACAGTTGATACCCACGATAAGGTGTTTTCGTTAGTAGATGTCTTATTATTGTCGATACCCGCATTAAGAATCTTTATTACAGTCGATACCCGAAATAAAATGGTTTGTGCTAGTAAATTTCTTATTGCAGTCGATACCCGCATTAAGAATCTTTATTACTGTCGATATCCGCAATAAAGTGGTTTGTGTTAGTAAATTTCTTATTATAGTCGATACCCGCATTAAGAATCTTTATTACTGTCGATACCAGCAATATAGTGGTTTGTGCTAGTAAATTTCTGATTACAGTCAATACCCACATTAATAATCTTTATTACAGTCGATACCCGCAATAATGTGGTTTGTGTTAGTAAATTTCTTATTACAGTCGATACCTGCATTGAGGATCTTTATTACAGTCGATACCCACGATAAGGTGTTTTCGTTAGTAACTGTCTTATTATTGTCGATACCCGCATTAAGAATCTTTATTACAGTCGATACCCGAAATAAAATGGTTTGTGCTAGTAAATTTCTTATTACAGTCGATACCTGCATTGAGGATCTTTATTACAGTTGATACCCACGATAAGGTGTTTTCGTTAGTAGATGTCTTATTATTGTCGATACCCGCATTAAGAATCTTTATTACAGTCGATACCCGAAATAAAATGGTTTGTGCTAGTAAATTTCTTATTGCAGTCGATACCCGCATTAAGAATCTTTATTACTGTCGATATCCGCAATAAAGTGGTTTGTGTTAGTAAATTTCTTATTATAGTCGATACCCGCATTAAGAATCTTTATTACTGTCGATACCCGCAATATAGTGGTTTGTGCTAGTAAATTTCTTATTACAGTCAATACCCACATTAAGAATCTTTATTACAGTCGATACCCGCAATAATGTGGTTTGTGTTAGTAAATTTCTTATTACAGTCGATACCTGCATTGAGGATCTTTATTACAGTCGATACCCACGATAAGGTGTTTTCGTTAGTAACTGTCTTATTATTGTCGATACCAGCATTAAGAATCTTTATTACAGTCGATACCCGAAATAAAATGGTTTGTGCTAGTAAATTTCTTATTACAGTCGATACCTGCATTGAGGATCTTTATTACAGTTGATACCCACGATAAGGTGTTTTCGTTAGTAGATGTCTTATTATTGTCGATACCCGCATTAAGAATCTTTATTACAGTCGATACCCGAAATAAAATGGTTTGTGCTAGTAAATTTCTTATTGCAGTCGATACCCGCATTAAGAATCTTTATTACTGTCGATATCCGCAATAAAGTGGTTTGTGTTAGTAAATTTCTTATTATAGTCGATACCCGCATTAAGAATCTTTATTACTGTCGATACCCGCAATAAGGTGGTTTGTGTTAGTAAATTTCTTATTATAGTCGATACCCGCAATAAGAATCTTTATTACAGTCGGTAATAAATTCTTATTGCAGTCAATAACTCTATAAAAATAAAAACAATAAAAACTTTTAATTTAATAATTTAATGTCCAAAATAAAATCTTTAATCTAGTCCATACCAACAAGTTGTCAACTAAATAAAGTATCTGATTTGTTAATGTAAATAAAACTCTAGGAAATAGATTACTTGAATCTAGATTACCATGTTGATCGTTGCACTGCCAAACTAAAAAAGAGATGAGCTTTTCGTACAACACGAAACAACGGTATTCAAAGACGCATGGCAACAATAATTGGAATATAAACAATAGCTAGCATATAGCGATTGTACTTCTTTATTTGTTGTTTGAAGTGTGACCGTTTCGTATAAAATTGTTTGTAAATTATTTCTGCCTAATTACAAAATTTATTGTCCTCTTAATTTTTCGAAATTTATAATAAATGTTAATTTTCAAATATTTTAAGCACATTAATAATGTTTCAAGTAAAAACATAATAATGATTATAAAATTAATATAAATATTAAACAAACAAAAAACTGTAGAATGGACGATTTTCAATACTCAAAATCATAACAGTTTGCAAAGTACAAAGGCTTAAAACATTTCAATACTAATTTGCCATATCGAAGCTAAAATTTCGATCTACAATTACCAGTTTCCAAATTGCAGCTCACTCCTTTTTAAACTGTTCCTCTTTGCTCTTCCATTTGAATTCATTTGTGCCAGTCTTCTTCTAACTGTACGAACAGAAATTAAAAAAAAAATTATTTCAGTTGTTGTTGTAGTAGTAGTAGCTTTCCTCTATGGTCATATGGTAAAATCATCTCTATCATCTCTGCGTTTGGTTATCATATCATATCCCACAAGGCTCTTGTATTGGACCCATCAGATTTATATTTGTAACCTAAACATTTCCGTAAAGTCTTATGGCATATTTCATTATCCTGACAACACAAAAATCTATATAAATTTTCAGACTGATAATTGATAGGATTTTTGACTGAATATGTTACATGTAAAAAAAGAAAATAACTTTCGAGATGTCTATTTGTTTTGATACCTTCTTATTTAAGAAATTTGAAAGCGAAATTAAAATTTTATTGTAAAAGTCTCTGCAGATCTAAGGTGTACTAAATATTTTATTAACTCTACTGTAAAATATAAAATTTCTAAGAGGAATTTTCATCCAATTAC
This sequence comes from Dioctria rufipes, assembly GCA_963924295.1. Taxonomy (NCBI): domain Eukaryota; kingdom Metazoa; phylum Arthropoda; class Insecta; order Diptera; family Asilidae; genus Dioctria; species Dioctria rufipes. Next base: position 27,124,536 of record OZ002744.1, on the reverse strand, counting down.
TGCTAGCGAAACTCAACAATGCAATATTAACGCTGAGACTCGGGTTTTTTGCATCTTCTACTCCTATAGTCTCTAATGGTCATCTAGTGGTGGACGATTCATTTATGATACTGGCGTTCTTGTTGCAATGTGCACTGTAAAATCTATTGCACTTGGGCATGTTCGGCTCCCCCTGAGGTACATCAATATAGTTGCTCCTATTATTATTGACATTCTATAGTATACATATTTATCTTTATTTACTTGAAACTTCTCCATTCCCGTCCTTATGAAAAAAAAGCCCTCATTCTTCCTCTGTTCCCAAAAAGCCTCGTTCTACTGGTATTAATCATTTCAGGCCAATTAGCTTGCTGTGTTATTTCAGCAGAGTCCTCGAAAAAGTCATGTACAATCAGATTACGAAATATCTTTACTAAAATCAGCTTCTATCATCTTACCAATCAGATTTTCGAAGTGGACAGGATATTATCCTAAGGATTCGACAGGATATTATCGAATCCTTAGATCTGGACGATTTAACTATACCTACTTGTCTTTATTGGATTTTAGCAAGCATTTTGACTCAGTGGATCATAATTGGCTATTTTATAAACTTTCGAATTACTTCCATTTAAGCTGATCAGAGATATTCTTACCTGTACACAACAAGCATTCAAGTTCAAGACTCTGTGTTGAGACTCCACCTGTGGAGTACTCCAAGGATCAATCCCAGGTCCTCTCCTACCTATTCAGTCTCTATATAAAAAATTTGCCTGAGGTAATTAATGATGTGAATATTAACTTGAACCATGAAGACTTAACGAGTATTTATGAGTGGTCGACATAACTAATAACCTGCTACTGAATCCTAACAAGTCTGTGTGATATATAGTAACAACATTGAGGGGTCAGAGCTACCACGGGTTATTTTAAATAACTTTACCTTACCATTCTCTAGTTTTGTAAAATATTTAGATGTATTCCAGAACACACAATTTACTTGCTGTAGTCATTTTACCATTATCTTAGGTAAAATAAATGGCTCCTAAGGCAGTTGATAATCAGTGAGTATTTATTATCTACAGATTTGCGACTGAAACTTGTACATAGTTTGATTCTTTCCTACGTTATGTATGGTACAATAGTATTATCCAAGTTAGACTCACTCTGCCGTCGTGAATGGACAGTTACATTCAATGACTGTACTAGAGATGTATTTACAACTTAACACGCAACGCCCACATCTCCATACAAGTTAAATCAACCCTTGGATACTCTCTTGATATTCATTTTGCTCATCATGACTTGCATTTTCTTCATAAATTAATTCATAAAAAGAGACCATAATATTTTTACAATAATCTGTAATTGTTACATTCTCAAAGAACTTTAAACATTCTTCTGGCACGCTATCATTCTCATTTCGGGCAGTGCTCTTATTTTCTCCAAACTGTACGTAAGTGGGATAGTTTAAGCTGTAATATTCATAGCATGAGATCATGCAGAGATTTTCTTGAATTGTTAAGCTCTATGAAGCTTTATTAGGTACATTTCATGGTTATTCTTAATCTTAATATTAATCTTTATTTAGTACATTTTTCTTTTTAGTACCTACTTATTTGATTTTTTTCTCAATTTAGTACATTTACTTTTATTTGCTCAATATACCTATTTAGTCTTGTTTTTTCAATTATATTAATTTAATCAATATGAAATTGACCGAGTTTGCTGTCAGTTCCACAGCTCGAGAAATGAGTGCAAAAAAACTTGTTTATAAACAAAAAGTCGTTAAAAAAAGAAATGTCTATGTAAAAACAGGCGTTTCGTATCTGCAGGAACCGTATACTCATTAGTACGGTAGGCAGGAACCAAACCGTACTGATGAGTATAGGGTTCGTGCTGATACGAAACGCCTACTTTTGGATAGAATTTTTTTTTTAAAGATGTTTTGTTTATAAAATAGTTTTTTCCACTCAATTTTATATCACTTCCCTAACCTGTAGATCTGCATTCAATAAGATTTGTAATCTTTATACAGTTGACCATAATAAAGTATTATTGTTGTTATTGTTACTGCGGTAATGACGCTAGAGATTTATAAAATCATATTTTAATGATATGTAGATGCTTGATTGTGTTCATCGTAGTACTTCGAAGTTTCCACTTGTAACGGAAAACGTCTTCTATGAAAATTGTATAAAATGACTTTAGCTTAGTATATTAAACTACCGTCGAATACGTGAGGATTTTATTAAAACATTTAAAATTCTCAACCAATACTACTCTTTACCTGCTTTATACCATTTTTGAAACTTAAATACCTAAGTGCACAGCCTGAATCTATAAAATGACAGAAAATCTGCTATATAGCTCAGAACAAGGGAAACAAAAATTTATTATCATCATTGTAAGTAGTAAGTGAGAGTTAGCAACACTGGACGCAAATTATGTGTTCATAAAAAAGATAAAAAGCAACATGTTGAAGGATTGGACAATTTTCTGTTCGTTTTTTTATATTTTCAACTAATTTATTTCTTCCTTCCTTTTCAAGGTGGATTATCTTAAATGTATCCCGACAAGCAAATTGCTGTTTACATCCAAACCAACAAAGTGTCAATGGAGTAATTGTTTGGAAAAAAAAAAATTTCCCGAAATGTTATACAGTGAAAGTGTTTTTTCGTTTGTTTAAATATTTTTTTTTTCCGTTTTGTTTTTTCATTTTTCTCAAGTGCTAAAATTAAGAGTTCTAAAAGTAAAATAATTCTTTATTTTATGGGTTAAAAACAGTATTTTAGATTTTAGTGCGCTATTTCTATACTTGTTGCATTTAGTGGTAGTAGTTTTCTTCTTCATCTTCTTCTTCTCCGTGTTCTTGTTATTATCAAGTTTAGTATTAAAGAGAAAAAAAAAGAAACATCTACGCAATTAAATCCGTATAAGGCAATTTCATATTCATATAGGTGTGCGTGTGTTCTCTATACGTTATTAAAAATATTTTTGCCGCGATATCACATTATACAAGTGAACAATTATGCAGCATCATCCTGGATCATGGTATCTTCCATGGGGAGTACCACTACAAAAAATGTTAGCGCTACCATTGCATCCATCTGCTGTAGGATATGCTCAACCTCAGGCAGCTGCTCCATGTCAGGTAACATCAACACAAGCTCCACCGCCACAATCGCCCCAACAAAACTATCAACATCAGCTACATTCTGCAGCAGCCGCCCTTCATCATACCACTGCAGCTCTACATCATCAACATCATGGACATCATCAGACAATTCATCCGGCTGCAGCAGCAGCTATGTTTACACCGTTATCTTTACGGACCTTTATAACTCCATCACCTAGCCATTTGGGGCTAGCTACCCAACAGACTCTAACACCTTCTGGTGGTGTACAACAACAGACACCTGGGCAAGCAACTAATCAAACTCAATCACAATTGGCTGCGATGAATTTAAATGTTGGCGTTGTCGCGATGAGGCAGGCCGGTAGCCCTGGGAATGTTTTGCTTCCAGTTAAAAAGGTAAGTAACAAATTTTTTAGACTACGAACAAAAGACGATTGCGCAGACATCGTTCAATCTTAAATCGCAAATTAATTTATATCCCTTATACACACTTGACACACAAAATGCTTATGTTCCCTGCTCCTGATACTATTAAGTGTATGCTGTCAGGTCTATGCCTATATATAAGGTGCCGGGACAGGTGACAACTTATCAAAATGTCCCGTGACATGCATTTGAAGTAAGTAAGTAGGTGAGCTTCATGCCATGCCACACCATATCTTCGCGCCTACTCCCGATCTACTATTTATTTACTTTTAGCATTTCAAGGTGGATTTATCTATAGCAGGGGCACATCACAAATTTTGTTAATTTCTTAAGCTCGTCTGACAATGATTTCCCCTCCCTCCTCCTCCTATACGTACTTAGGATATTTCGGCGGGTGTGGAGCTGTCAACTTGTCATTTCTACTACTTCACGTGAGTCGGCAGTTGAATTACATTTAAGGTGTTTTCGCCATTTATTTTTTCTGTATTTTTGTTGTTGTCGTTATTCTTATTGTTGCTTTTGTTGTTGTTGTTGCTTCTCCAATAACAACGTGATCATAGACAGTAACAATAAAAAATTCCGTGATTGTGCTGGGTTATTACAATCACGTCTCCTCCTATACAAATCTTAAGGATATGTAGGTTCGTTGCTTGCTGTTCTTTGTTATGGAGGAAAACATATTTTTTTTCCTTCATATCTATTCTGTTGCCGCCTACCTGTACCTCCTAAAGACCGTCTCCATCTCTCCTCTCATTTGTTGGTGGAGGAAAACGCGTATTAAAAATAAATTCACCCAAAAGATGGTTATAGGGCACGTAAGTTATTTTCGAAATTGTATTTCGTTGTTCTTGTGACACACGAAAAGTGTTCTGTTTTTCTGTTGATAATAGCACGAATGGTATTGGATGATGGTAATATTTAGAGCTATATCTACATATGTAGGTGGCTACACGAAAATAGCTGTTACTCTATTACATGTAAGTAGACAGTCGTCTACGTTTATATATTACATTCTCCTTACCTTGAGTTTTTTACTTGGTCTATTACCTTTAGATTGCTTCGCAGGAAATTATATTCCGTGTACGTTTATCATTTGAATTTTTACATGTCTAGGAGGGTAAGTACCTAACATACATGATGCTACTTTTGGATATTTTCAATTTAACTACGTTTATACAGGATGTCCTGTAAGTGGTGTTAAACCCGAAGGCTATGGATAGGTCACACTTAGACGAGGAAGAAATCGTATGGGTGGTGGGAGGGAAATCCTAATGGCTTCCGAGATAACAGGACTTTAATATATTTGGGTATGCTTTCATAGATCACCCTGTAATTTCTGAACCCTTTTTTTTAAGTTTTTTTTTCTAACTCAGTGGACGAGAGATCCCAAACACGAAGGCCAGAGCGGCCCATTGTACTATCCTGCTAAAAGCCCTATCATCAAAACCTTTCTGTCCTCTTAATGAAGCGCATCAGGTCTTGGCGAGGAAGGTTTTTCAACTTTGCTACAGATAGGAGGGCAAAATCTAAAGTATCAAGCCTGCTGCATCAGGTCTTGGCGAGGAAGGTTTTTCAACTTTCCTACGGATAGGAGGGCAAAATCTAGAGTATCAAGCCTGCTGCGGAGGAAGGCCGGACAAGCACATAAAAAGTGTTCGATTGTCTCACGCTTTCCTTCCAGGCAGGACAGACAGACGCTCAGAGCTGTCAACAACTCCCATGTTACACGCTATGCTGATGATTTAAACTTTGGTAGATACATAATCGTTGGATCTTCCAAATGGTGTATAACTTTTTTCCCTTGTCCTCTCCGTTTTGAAGTTATGGTTCAACAAATTTTGATATTGCGAAATTTTTTTTTTCCACTGCACTACTATTTTTATCAGAAAACACGTCATCAACACCAATTTTTCAATTTGGATTTAAGAAGCCCAAAAGCTTCCCTTTAGAAATGACCTATTACATTCTGTACCCAAAATGTAACTCTTTCTGCGTTTTTTGCACTTTTTCTTAAGTATATCCAGCGAAAATGGCCCAAAAAGCTCGTTACCAAAAAATAATTGCCTACTTTCCGGCACTTACTGAGCTTTTATGCTTATTATTGAACATTTTTTTCTGGCTATGCTAAAGAAAAAGTGCAAAAAAACACAAACGATTACATTTTGGTTGGTGAGAGTGGTGGGTAATTTCACAACTAAGCTTTTAAGCTTCTTAAATCCGATATGAAAAATTGATATTGATAACGTGTGTTTTGATAAAAATAGTAGTTAAATAAAAAAAAACGAGTAAAAATTCCAAAATTTTAACTTTGTTGAGCCATAACTCCAGAACGGAAAAGAGGAGGAAAAAAATTTATACACCATTGGAAAGTCGAACTACCAAAGTTTAAATCATGATCATAGACGTTCAGACGTTACAGGGTGAAAACATTCAAATATCCTTAAGTCCCATTATTTCGGAAACCGGATCCCCCATCCCACCAGACATATAATATTTTGCTCGTCTAAATATGACCTATCTTTCCGGGTTGCACACCACTTACGGGACACCCTGTATATACCTAACTGAAGGGGAGATGATAATTTTTATTCCACAATAAAATTTATTAAAATATTTTCGAAAAATAAAAAACGAGAGAAGAAACTCTTGCTCATTTCATTTTTAATAAAGGACTCTTCGTCTTGGCCTAGATGATGAAATGTATCTGCTTACATCTATAAATTTAGATAGGCTTGAAGCTGTTAAGAATTTTTACAAGATCTAATTGGAATTTTAGATTTATTACATTTATCAGTGATCAGTGTAACCATTTGTTGGTACTGCTGTGGCAGTGGGCCGTGGCTTGAACCCCAAACAATATGTCATTTTACCCTTTTCCCTAGATGTAACTCTTGGCGGTTCAGGCCGATTTTAGAGCTCAGACAAAACGGGTTGGGGTTTCTTATGTTTTAATTAGTGCGCCATATGATTTCCGTTTTCATTTCAAATTAATTTTCTTGAGAGGGAAACTGTGAATCTCTTAATAATTAATGGTGTGAATAAATATATTTCCTTAAATTTGTTCCAAAATACTTTTTTTTTTTGTACAAAACAAGGCAAGGAAGGAAATAAAATGAAATAAAATAAATTTAAGTATTAGTAGACGATGCCGAGCCAAATTAACAAATTGACGAATCGGTTTTTGTTTCTTTATTTGACATAGAAATAAAAATAAAAATAAGGACGTCACCAGAGTTTATGTAGTGTCCCGCGATGCTCAACGAATTTCACCTTCCAGCTCCAATTCCAAAAATTAAAAACAAAAACTGGACTACAAAACCCTGGTTAAATTCCTTTCTTGCCAGGAAAAATGACTATATTTTCTTTCGGCTATCTATACTCGTCGAACGCCGGTTGATAATAGAGACCGAGCCATGTTTTTGTGCTCTTTTTTCTTTTCCCAACTTTTTTGACATCCCCCCACTAGACAAAGATTTGACATTCTTTTATTTTTAATAATGTTACCCAATTTAGGTGTTTTTCTTCGTCGATCCTGTAATGGAGGTTCTTTTGCAGGATGTGACTAAAATGGTTTTTCATCTCTAAGCAGTGACATACATTTGCATTTATTCACTGGAATTTTTATTATTAATCGGTGATTAGGAACTAGTAGGTGAGAATTTATTTCCCGTATAATTAATGAAACGAAGCATAGATAATGACGAATAATTTGACTTTGCTTATTATTATAAAATGGCTAGGAAGATGTAAAATTTTAAAATAAATATTAAGTAGAAATCAAGTTTTCCTATGATAAGTAAAAAAAAAAACAAAAAACGAATATTGACCAACAACAATTCAAAAATCTGTCGCTTCATATATGAAAGTTCAAAAAAACGCAGAAAGGGCTACATTCTAGGTACAGAGTGTGATAGGTCATTTTAAAGGAAAACGTTTGGGCTTCTTAAATCCCATACGAAAAATTGGGGTTGATGGTGTGTTTTTTGATAAATATAGTAGTTAAAAAAACCGAATTAAAAATCCGAAATTTTAAGTTTGTTGAACCATAACTTCAAAGCGGGGAAAAGGACGGGTATAATTTGTACACCATTGGAGAGATCCAACGATTATAAATCTACGAAATTTTAAATCATCATCATAGGCTGCATCATTAAGCAGTTACAGGGTGATATATAAAAACATACCGTTATCTCGAAAACCGTAAGGATTTCCCCCCACCTCCCAGACAATTTTTTGCTTTTCTTAGGATGACCTATCTATAGCCTTCAGATGCAAATCCACATACGGAATACCATGTAAAAAACAATTTTTTTTTTATTTGTAAGTAGCTATAGGAGTTTTTACTTCTTGATCCCGTTGAGATCCTAAGTTGAAATTTGAATATGTTTTAGTGGACAATAAAAGTATAAAATATAAAAAAATTAACATAATCGGAAGTATATCTTCCAGGATATTCAAGGATTACGGATAAAATCCTTATCCTTAATGTCCTTTTTTAAGATTATATCTTCCTTAGATAGCTTGTGATCCTATCTTTCAAATGAGCCATATTTCACTGTCTTAGCATACATAGAAAAATATATATGAATTTTTAAGGAAGACCAGGACAGCAGTTTTTCGAAATTTTGAAAATCCCATAACTCGTAAAATACGCACTGCAGAAAGATAATTTTTAATTTGTGTTTTTGTTTTCAAAAATGACCCACCATAGACTTTACGAACTACAGCTGAGATGTCGTTGTCCCAAGTTAAGGTATTGTTAAATATAACTCCAAAATTACGAGCAGTCTCTACAAAAGGAATAATTTCCCCTCCAATAGTAATAAGAGAGAACTCAGTTTTGTCAATATTGATTCTGCTTATTAACAAACTGTTAGATGTATTGGTATTAAGCTTCATGGTATTGACTACAATCCCACTGGGAAAAGAGCGCTCTAAGAGTCATCCTGAAGGGCTTCCCTAGAAGCTCGTAGCGCTTCTTTTCCCTATTCCGGTTTATTGCTTATTAACATAGGCATGTCCGCAGAGTCAAGCGCTTCAATGCTACTCTTAGGAAGCGCTCTAGGAGCGCTCGAAATGATGACCGAAGGACTTTTTTCCATGTGTCTTTTCAAAAGCTCAAATGAGCTTTTTGGATAATCATCGCAGTGCTTCTTCCTTAATCTCATAAGGGCCTTCAAGACAGAGAAAAGTAGTAAGGTGCTTATATTTGCTCATGATTATTTGTTGTATTAAATCTTATGATGTTGGTTAAATAATCCAATATTCTCCCTTTGATTCCCACTTTTACACAAAACTTCAGATTACATACTTCTAACTACTCTGCACATCACACTGAAAATGAGAGATGCGTTACTTCGTCAATAGTTGAATAATACACAATTTAGATTCGTGGAAAATTCGATGAGATCACTTCTTGTTGCACTTCAATCTGCTGGAGCTCATCAAATAATCTTCTATAGAGCTTCCAAGCGATGGCTCTAGAAGCACTTGAGTTACTTACTTGCGCCTTTGTTTATTTTTCATGATAAATAAGTGAATTGGCTTTTAAAAAGCTGCCAAATGATGGCTATTGAAGCGCATAAATTGTGCTCCTTTCAGAAGCGCTAGTTGTTCGTTCCAATGGGATCCAGGGAAGAATCCTTTGTCGTCGTAAATGCAACTAGTTCCATCTTCAATGAGATCAAGCGGTATAGCTGAGAATCATCAGCATATAGGTATAGCCTACTATGAGTAACACACTCAAAGACATCGTTAATGAACAATGAGAAATGTAATGGACCAAGAATCGATCCTTGGGGGACACCGGAACTAACTCGAAAAATCGACGAAGAAGAACCATTGCAGAAAACAATCTGATATCTATTAGTGAGGTACCTAATTAAAAATCATATGTGTGTGCTCGTCGAAAAATTAAACTTCGTGAAAAAAATGATGTTCAAATACCTTAGAAAACTCCAACAAAACTAAATTAGTAACAACATGATCGGCATCAATTCCCAGCCGCATATTTTCAGGAAAGCGAGAAGTGGTAAGACATAGGTTAAATATATGAAGATAAGGGGACGAGAATATAAGGTAGGCAAATTTTACTGAATCTAGGAGAAATTCCATCAATTCCTGTGCCTTTAGATTTTCACGAATATACACTAGCAAAACTAAAAAAATGAGAGGTATGGTTTAGGGAATAATTCAAAGGAGAAAAATTGGAAGAATTAGAGAATGAGTGAACGAAGTAAACATCTTATTAGCTCTTCTGGATCAGTTATAGTATTTGTAATATTTTTTGCCTTAATACCGATAGCTTTAAGATTCTTCCATAGAATTTTGTATACTTTTTTGGTACCTACTGCATGCGACATCTAGCTCCTGTGCCATCTATGATTGCATTGACTATGAGTAGGAACCCGAATTTCATTCAACATTTGAGATATCAATTGAATTGTTTTAGTTTCTAAAATAAACAAAATACGAGACTTAATAAAACAGGCAGCATTATCGATAGAAATATGTTTTTTATATTCTTAATTCCCATAAACCATATAAATGTCTACTTTTTCTTAACAATTGCTTAATAATATTTATTAAAAAAAAAAAAAACAAAGAAAACGCCTCCCACACTATGTGTGTGCGTTACAAAATAATATTTTAGGCTCTCAAAATAGATACGCCTCTATTGTCAGCAAGCCTGCAAATCTAAAATATTAGACATCGGCAAGGAAATATCTTTCTCGCAAAGTATCAAATAAATAGTTTGTTTCTGTTAAATATTTTTTTTTTTTTTTATTCTTATTAATTATCTTGTTATACAAAATCGCAGACGATTTATGACTTGTGAAAAATCAAAAAAAAAAAAAACTTAATTTTTCTCAAAATTTCTGTATAAAGGAAAATAAATTATTTCAACTCCTGACAACTTCGCGCTTGCTTGATTTACTAGCATGCGAATAATTTCTTTGAAGATGCAACCTTTTCTAAATTGTACTACAAGAAATTTTTTCTGTGTTGTTCTTTTTAACAAATTAATTTTTATATTTTTAGGAAACAATAGCATTGAAATAATTTTGAATGTATTTTATAAAATATTAATTCAAAAATGTTGTTTAGGCATCATCTGTTGTATAAAACTGACACAATCATAAAAATCGCTAATATTTATTAGGGAGTCTCTCATTAGAGACAGAGATAATGATTGATAAACTTTATTCTGTGGTATGACAAGATCCAGAAAGCTATTTATAAATAAAGCTGGAGGTGGTTATAGATGTTTGTAGATATTCTTCGATTTGAGTAATGTTGGCTGCCTCGTATAGGATTTATTGTTGTAAGTTCGGAGATTTTTTTTTTTAAGTTTGCTTAACCGTTTCATATAAATCGGGGAGAGTGTATTTTATATTAGGTAGAAGTACGATATGACAGGAGGCGGGCTTATGCACTGCTTGTACAGTAGAAGTTTTGTTCTGATTGCGAGTCCATCCCTGGCAGTTATTGGACTCAATATAGGCTGTAGACGAAATTGGCATTGTTTATGGTTCCCATAATCTTAAAAACTCATGAAAACTTACACTTAAATATTTCAGTAGAAAAAACTCTTTATGTTAACGAAAAATCTTTGAAAAAAGAAATTACATTGCAAAAAGAGGGCGTTTCGTATCAGCAGGAACCGTACACTCATCAGTATGGGTTGGTTCCTGCCTGGTGTGAATGCCAAAGAAAATAGTCAATCTGATCTCATATTTGTATTTAAAATAATTTTTAAGTGTGAATTATATGATGCGAAATACTACATTATTACTTAAATGCCTAGCAATATTAGCTCTATACAAGACTAGCATTTCATAGAGAGTTTTCTATGACAATTCATAGCAAAATAAGTCAATCTGAAATTGACTAAATTTTCTGCTAAGTTTGCAGCTCGAGATTTGAGTGGAAAAAAGTTTATGCAAACGAAAAATCTTTGAAAAAATAAACGCCTCCTTTTTGCCATGAAATTTCTTTTTTCAAAGATTTTTCGTTTGCATAAAGAGTTTTTTCCATTCAATTCTCGAGCAGCAGACTTAGCAACAAACTTAGTCAATTTCATATTGACTTATTTTGCTATGAATTTTCATAGCAAAACTGTCTACTTAAATATTTGCCATTTTTTTGAAATTGCTTTATCTCAAATTTTTTGTGATAGAAGTCAAGATTGTTCTGGATAGGTTGACTTTATTGACATACAAATGTGAGCAGTGAAATTGGGCATATGTAAGAGAGTCATCGGTAGATAGAACATAGAAGTGTTCTGATACTCTTGTTTCAGGGTATGTTTAAAGTATAAAGATGAAAAAGTATCAGACATTAAAAAGTATTGGGCATAATATGGAGCCTTGGGGGACACCTGCTTCAGCGTTTTAATTTTCACATAGAATTTTTGTAGACGTTGTCTATTAAGGTATGGAGTGGAACTGAATGCTTTTTCAAAACCCAAAACGCAGCCAACTTTGCATTTATTCCTGTCTTATACTTTGGTAGCATTCTTGTGGAATTTGACTAATAGGTGAAGAATGAAAGTCAAGTGTTCAGGCTCAAAGCATAATTGGTACCTACTCTTGATGGATATTTTTCTCTTCACATGTGTTTATTACTTGTGAATAGATAACTTTCTGGAAAAGTTATTTCCAAATTTGAGATTAGGGAAATTGATCAAAATTCCTTGAGTTATTTCGATGAAAATTTTTGCGAATGGGAAAGATATGTGAGATTTTTCATTTTTCTGATAAATAGCAGTTGTTTACGCAAATTACTAAAAATTATTGCGAGGAAAGAGAAAGAGTTATTGGCAGTAGTTTTTTAATAATTTTATTTGTTAAGATTTTTATAAATGTGTGAAGAATTCAAGTTAAACCTTTTATGGTAAGAGCTAAACATCTTGATTATAGGCTATGGTTGCTTGAAACTTGTGCTTATTTCGCCATTTGACATAGACAGACACGAAAAAGCTCGGAAAGAATATTTCATAAGTACCTGGTTATGAGAAACCTCTGTTCACATTGGTTTCCGCATAATTTGACAATCGCGAAAAAAAAACTCCGTTCGAATGGTACAAAGAAATGTTAAAAAAATACGATCGATGAATCTTGGATATATCCGTATGAGAATTAAAAAAAAATACCGAGGTACTGCCAACAAACTGCACTAAAACCGAAAATCAAAATTTCATGAAGAAATTTTTTAGAGTATACTATGTGTTTCGATTAGCAGTACAGGACAATCTCATCAGGACAGCATGAAATTTTGAATTTTGGCCTTAAACCAACAAACTAACAGTTCTTCGGTACTTGTCTTTTAATTCTCTGGTTATATGCAGTAGGTTGAAAATTGCATGTAAACTCTATATGGATCTCAAAAGAGTAAAACTCAATCCCGCTTCTATTTATATTCATATGAGCTGAGAAGTAAACAGCACTCGACCATATGGGTATGTCAATATGAGTCAAATCCAACGAAAGTTGTTCGCACACGAAGCACTTCCAAAGAAACTGTGGCTTGTTTCTTCGGTATAAATGGATATGTTGCTACTTCAGAATCGTAGAACTGTCAATTCTGAATGGTTCACTACAATTTGTTTAGCAGAAGTTTTTGATGAATACGAAAAAAAATCATTATTCATCATGACAAGGCGAGCTCTCACACATCTGTTGAGACAACAATTTATTTGAGCAGTCAAAACGTCGAATTAATGTGTCATTCGTCGTCCAGTCCTAATCTGGCACCTAATGATTTCTTTTTGTTCCCATTCGTAAAGAATAATTTGAGTGGACACCGATTTTCGACAGCAGAAGAGCTTGAAGCATTCAAAAACCATTTTTCTTATATGTATATCTCAATATGACGCAAGCCTCATAGACATGCAATTATTTTTTTTTTTTTTCCTATAAATAATCTTGCTAGGCTCTCTTTTTCCATTTTAATTCCTTTCTTATATGAAATATGAAATTATAGTAAAATATTTAAAAATATACAAACTAACAAGGGACCCAAACTAGAACCTTGTGGGACACGTTCGACTAAATTTTTAGATAGTTGAATATGTTACAATTTGCCACGATTTGTTTGAACTCTATCAGAAAAAAAAAGTCATATGTCTGCTTAGATATTATTAAGTGGCTTTTTTTAGTAGAACGCCCCTTACAATTCTTGTTCCTCATTACATTAACGTTAAGTGATAAAAGATAGTGACAATTTTCTCTGGGGGTATACAGTAGAAATAGCCAATCTCGGATGCATAAACAAAACAAAGAAAATATTTTTCTATTTGTCTAAAATAGCGAGAAATAGTCAACATTTGAAAAACTTGCATCATCTTCAATGTTTATGTTTACCGGACATGGAAGTTAAACCAGACACCGCCTACCGACTTTCTTCAATCTGTAAATGTTTGCATATCTTAAATTTGTAGATCATTAGGTACCTATACATCAGATGTCTCGAACGATGAGGTTTGGAGTTATGAATAACTTGACGAGATTTAATAAAAATTCCATTTGAAGAACCTTCCCTCCTATTCCTATATCTCCCAGGTCCGGAACGTATATATAGACATTTGGAAAAAAAAATCTGTATCTAGATACTTTCCCCAGTCGCGGCACGCGGCACTACGTATACAAATATATATACATAACAAAAAGCATGAATGAATCTCACTTTTTAAATCTTACCAGAGCGCATGTGTAAATTGATTGTCCACATACTCGTAAAACAGGTACAGTAGTCAATATATAGCATGGTCACGTAATAAGACTCTTTTCTTGCTCATAGTTCTGCAATTACAACAATTATTGGACATGGACTCATAGGTTTTCAAGATATAAGCACTTTTGTACTCAATGATCCTATCACTTCCTCGATACTCAAATAGCAAACTTATATCTTATCACTACATAGATATTTGAGCTATGTACGTACTGTTATGAGAAGGCAACAGGTGGAAATGTCTATGTAGTAGCTGCTGCTCAATTTAGATATAAATTGCGCGCAAATGCATGTGGTGCAATAAAAATAAATTGAATAACTCTTACGCCGCTCTTTATTTTCTTTGGTTTTTATTACACGAGTATACTCATACCTAGGACTGATGAAAGTGAAATCTGTACAATCACTAAGGTGAGTTATTACTGTCCGCGCGTGTTTTTCCACTTTATTTTTTTTTTTTTTTTTTTTTTGTAAAATTTTCATCACCGGATACTCCAGAATGCAATCAACATCCATCGTAATTGGACTCATTGAAAATGGTATATAAATATTTGCGGAAAATTTTTTCGAAAGTAGCACTGACTTTTATCAAGCAGGCAAGTGAGTAAGTAGGTACGAATCTCTCCCTAACTAAGGTTTTTTGAATGTCATCATCATTTTAATTTTATATTATTTCACTGATGACTTTTATGTAAGCTTGATGCTGTAGCCTCAAAGAAAATCACAACAGTTGTCGATGGATGATGAATGTCAAAATTTTTGTTATTATGTAATTCACGCAAACCTCAGTTTGTTAAGCAACGTGCGCGCAAATTGCATTTTCCTTAATTGTGTTTTGTTAAATTGCATTAGGCATAGTTACTCCTCCTTTAATATTTTATGAATATGACTTGCAGTTGCTATTATACTACACAGAGAAAATGAAAGGTGAAATTACGGATGTGCAAATGCTAATGGACCTTTTTTTTCATTAACTTTGGGAAATTTGAAAAAGATTTTTCTTATATAGCCGTCTTTAGAAAATTGTAAAATTTAATTACTATGCGTTTTCTAATATTGTTGAGAGAGGAATGCTTTAATCGGTGTTTGTGTGTGTGTATCTCTCTCTCTATCTCTGTTAAGCAAAAGGAAATCTAAAAGCCGTCTTGTCTGGAAAAAATATCCATAACAGTTTTGCAAGTTTTGTGATTAAAAAAAATGCGACCTTGACACACTGTGGCTGGTAGCTCAACTATATTGAGAAAAAAATGGCGTCCAAAAAAATATTAATTTTTTTTTAAAATATCTCCTTTCGTCTTTTTCTTGTATTTTTGTTTGTCTCAGTTTAAGATGAAATTGATGTTGAATACATTTTTGTTTTTTTTTTTTTCAATTTGATGGGGAGAATTCAATTAAAATTTATTCATATTATAACTACAGTGGCACTAATATTGTTGCAAACCTAGAGTTGCATTCAGTTGTCTATACATATGTCTAGCCGCGTTTTTGATTCTGACACTTAAGACTTCTTGCAGCTCGTGATAACGCCTACATCCTACATCAAATGCAAACCTTTTAAAATTTCTATTATTCATGATCCATACAGAGCCATTCGTAATCATACTGTTTGCGCTCTTTTTGTTTTTTTTTTTGTTTTTTAGTTATTATTATTAAGCCACACTCAGGGGTTACCCTATGATGCAAAGCACAGCATGACAGGAACGAGATAGGTAAAGGATTATTGAACATGAAGAAAGTAGCGAATGTGCTGATGTATGTCACGTGTTATTATTAATTTGTTCAATATTCAATACGAAGTTTTCCTCTAAAACCATAATATGGCGCATTGCGAATTCAAGTTCCCTAAATCGTGAGTTCTGCTCAATCCGGTCCAATATTATACCTATGAGCGTCTTGTAACACATATTTCACAAATCTATCTTTTTTAAGGTCATACCAAAATTTAGAACAGGACACAGTTACATTTCAGTACTATTGCAGGTTATCAGTGGTATGTATCGTGATGAATTAATGGTTTTTCTAGATTTTTCTCAAGTATTATTCGACACTTTAGGTAAACCATAAATTACCTTTTACCAAATTATAGGTATAAATATTTCAATTTTTCATTTCAAGTAGCTCGTCTTATTTACAACTATCTAAATTGTGCAGTTTTTTTTCGAACAACACTCAATATTCGTTCATGCATGTTTTTTTTTAGGTGTGCCGTAAGGATCCATCCTAGGACCGCTATTATTTTCAATATTAATTAATAATATTTTTCACAAATTAAGTTTTCTTATACACATTTCTAAGTAGCTGATGCGCTTAACTATACATATATTTTATCAAGGACAAATTGATGAATTAAGTTAAGTTAATAGGTTTTTCAAAGATGATACCAGCAGCAGTATCTTGTTTTTAAACACGTCCTGGAAATTTCCTTGTTTCATTCCATTGCATAAGTATTGTGAAAGTTCTGAACTCTATTTCTGGGAAATTGAAGAGTGTAGAAAAGAGAAATTTTCTGTCATTATAACAAGTTTGTATAGTAATTAGATAGTAAACGCTTCTCTGTAGATGGGAAGTCAGCTTCATTAAGATTTTGTATTTTTTGAAGGTAATATGCGGATAATAGAACTGATCTTCAGATTCTATGAGTATGCAATTGTTAATTGACTAGTTTTATTCTGCTATCACAATTATCATTAGATGAGTTGTGGTTTTGATTATCAACCACATCACACCTATCAACTTAGACAAAGGATAAAATTATAGTATACATGGTGTTTCGGAATTGAAATAAAATTGAATATACTTATTTTTGGAGGATGGTAATACGGGTTGCAAAATACATGAAACTGTATGACAGCTTGATCCTACTTGTATAGAAGTGTGGGTATTTAAACTTTTTTACAGGACCTAAGGAATTCGATTCTGTACTATATTTTCAAAATGTACTAAATCAAACTTTGACCTCCCCGTAAGCCTTTCCCTGTTGAATTGAAATAAACATTGTTAATAAATTTTGTTCAAGAAAGAATTTTTTGGGTATTCTCCGGTATATAGCAAAAGCTAAAAAATGTTCTAATTTGTTATTTCATCACACAACCCATTAATTTTTGGTGACAAGTTTCAAGTCTTGGTTGTTTTTTCTCTATTTTTCTCAAACTTTTCATTTCTTTCTTCTCTTGTTTTCATTTTTTTTCATTTGTTTTTCAAATCACCCAATTTCGCTATTTGTGACCTGTTGATGAGTCGAACCAAGCCTTGAAACTTGTCACCAAAAATTAATGGGTTGTGTGATGAAATAACAAATTAGAACATTTTTTAGCTTTTGTTATATACCGGAGAATCCCCAAAAAATTCTTTCTTGAACAAAATTAAGTTTAACCCGGTAAAAAGTCCAAACGTAATCTTTTTATTTATTGTTAATAAAAAATTATTAGAGTATCATAATGCATCGTTTAGGATACTTCTCATGTCTGTTCAAGTCGGCCTTATAATGGGCTTAAACTTTTTTGTCAAATAATAAACAAGCATTTTTTTCATGATCTGGATACCTCATATTGTTACATTTTAATTGGTGATATCTATACATGTATGTACGTACCTGTAGCCGTTTTTGAGAAAAGAAAAAAAAATCTGAAAACTTTTTCTTTAAGATTATCGTAAATTTTATTGCCCAATTAAGATCATATTTGTCCGATAAATCTGCGCGATTCTTAGGAAGTTAACTATGCTACTAACTTGTATTATGGCAATCACACTAACCTCACTTACAAGTTCTTGTACCATACTATCACCTTCCAGAATATTTTAGATTTATTCTGAACCACTCTGTATATCTAAAATTATGACTGTAACTCAAAAACTAAACGAAATTGGTTATAATCTTTATTTATTTCTTTTTTCTTAGGTTCTCTATTTCCCTAGCCTATAGCTTTCTAATATATTCAGTTACACCCTGTACTATACATACATCTACCTACATATGTCAAATTAGCACAAAAAGCTATTCAATCATTTGAAGATGCTAGAAAAAAAACTTCTAGTTCATAATTTCTATTTAATTTTTTTTTTAATTTTTGAATCTCTGAATTACCAAAGCAACATGTTTTCCCAACAAATTTTCATAATCAAAGCGATGAGTTACTCCTGACTTAGTATGTAGTCTTACAATCATTTCAAGTGAATGATAGTGCTAAATTGATGGCCGTTTATATCCTCAAAAATAATTAGCACAGTAGAATTGGCATAATTGTAAACAGTAGTTACTTTTAATGGTCTTCGCAATCACGCGGCGGGAGGGGTAGTAATGAACTGCCTCCATCTTTTACAAAAAACTTAATACAGACCTCTCACGATCATTAATTGATATCATCATTTTCAAGTATACATTCTGCTAAACACATAGACCTTGATCATCATAAATTCTATTGCCTAACTCAATTCAGTTCAAATTAATGATAATAATAATAACAAAAAATAATAATAAAAGAAAAAAAAAAACAAGGTCACAGCCTCCACCCTGTAGAGTTAATTGAAGTTCCTTTTTTTTTTTTGTAAATCAGTTGAAACTCAATCCGTACTTATAGTCATTGTCGAATTCGAAATCCATTTACCATCAAACCATCAATTAATCAAAGATTCCACAACAATACAAAAATTTACGCTATCATAAAACGTACTCCAACTTTGAGGTCAAATCAAGTAAATTACTTGTTCGCTTATACAACAGATGCGACCGACGAAAAACCTTAACTTCCGCAAACTAAAAAGATTCACGCAAGCATTAAGAAATAAGAAAATTTAATTCTAGTTAACCGTTGAGGATTGGGTTATATGCAGATTTAAATTGTGGACAGTAAACAGTTAAAATAACCTCGACCTTGAAGATACACACCAACCTAGCATGCAGCTATAGTAGTGGTTAGCAAAATTTAATATTTCATAAAATACCAAAAGAATTTGGAGGAAGTTACAGAGATATACCGGATCTGTGGCAAGATTTAATCAAGACGGTCGTTGTTACTTTAATGAATCACAACTAGATGCTTGCCCATTTATTTGACGGAAAACTCATTAAGAGAAGAGAAGTGAAGAGCCATGGACAATCTACGACAATTCGTTGTGGAAAATCCCCAAATAAGATTGACCTCAATCACTTTAAGTCCTTAATGATATTCTTCTTAATAAACTGATTCCGGATATTACTCTTGAAAATACAGTACCGCACCAGGAGTGGTATATTTCAGAGGATATGTAAGTATGTATTGAGTACATTCCCAGGATTAAGTGTCCCCAGATATATTGTCGAATAGCAGCATCAGATTTTGTGGGTTATAATTTAGGGATTTCCTTGAAATCATCATCACGCACTTGAAAGGATTTACTCTAAGATGTGCGACAGCAAATTTGTCATAAACGGATAAGAGCTTTAGCTATGTGGTCACACTAAGCCTTAAATTAGATTGCTTTAAATTGAAAGTAAAGCGAAATTTTATTGTAAAGTTTGTAGTGATTCGTATGGGAATTATATCTAAGTATATCGTTCTGAAAAGTTTGAGACACTGTTGCGCTATCGGTTTTTGATAAGATTTGGTTTGTTTGTTTTGTCCGCATAGATAATAGTGAAGCTTAGATATTTCTATGTGAATCTTAAATGCACTTTCGTAAGTTTATTTTAAATGCAAGTGATTCATTTAATTTACAAAAAATGTAAGCCTGATAGGTAAAATATAAACTGAATTTGAAAATATTAAAGATTATTTTTTTATTGATGACTTTATTTAAAACAGTCTGAAAGAGAAAGAAAAGTATTTATGACTATGACTACAACGACTCAATGGGGATCATGAATACTGCAGTCACTCACAATCACACCTAATACTGATAATCAGGACGAATGCAGACTAAATTAGAACTACTGTCCAGACTCTCGCCAATCTCTCTGAGATGTACCTGGATATCCTCTATTTATTGGTGGACTTACCAACCGCTGAGCAAAGTTGGTATCGGAAGCGAACCACTTCATTTCAGAAATGTCCACGTTAAAGAAAAAGTATGGAAGCAAATCAGCAAAGTCACAGTCGACTGATCAGTTGTAATTGTAATTCGGGCCTTGAGCATACACTACTGAATGAATAACACTGAACTGAACATTGAACTTAAGAACTGATTCCCACCCAAGAGATGCGGAGAATTGCTCCGATCTTCAAGCAGTAGATCTTACTTCTCTGTCGCCAGTTTTATGACAGGGTTATTAAGACGTTTCAAGAAAAACGTCTGGCTCAAGGGTTTTCTTTAATGCACTGCTCTGTTGCCAAATGCTTAATTACTTACGGATGCTGTTTTATACTGTAGACGGAAGTGTACCTTACCTATTTCTTCTATCAGGCATATTAGTATTTTTTTTTTATTATTCATTGCTAACAACACATCTAGACTAAAGTGACGAGCACATTGAATTTTTACTAAAAAAAAATTAAATATAATTTCGAAAATGTGTGAAATCAGGCAACACCTTTGAAGGATATTCATACAAAAATTTAATATATCATTATATTTATTTGGATATTTGGTATACGAATTGACAATTTTGTAGTTGGTTATGTTAGTTCGAATTTCGAAAATTTACAAAATTGGGCAACACCTACAAAAATTCGAATTGATCACATAAAATATATTTTCGGAGTGTAATAATTTTATTAAAATTTCATTTATTTTCAAAATGGATTTTATTCAATTTATTCTTCTTATCAAAACTAATTTCGAATTGAAATCTAACTCAAAATCTCAAATTACTTAATCGATTCTTATAACAGAAAATTGTAAAATCTCATGCTATGCATTGTAGCAAATGAGAGCTTCTCAGTTCCATAGAAAAATACAAATTTCGAAAATAGATATTCGAACTAGAATTGTAAAAAAAATCTATTTCCAGATACAATACAGTACGACAGTAGGTCCGTGTTTTGTGATACTACGATCGGGAGTTATGAGGGAAAGGAGAATGTCTCTCAACAAATTTTCCGAGTAATATTGTATATTATAACAGTTACACTATACGATATCTAGTCTGGAGAGGAAATTGTCTATTCTTGTCTAGATGGGCTTATTATGAAAAAGCATTTGTAAAAAATTCCGGTGTAGTTTTCATCCATAGACATCTAAAGCAATATTTTCGACTAACTTCTAACTTTAGTTCTGTTTACAAATGCGTTCCTTTGTCAAGTTCAAGTTATTTGTTTGCGCTAAGAAATTTACATTTATCATAATCCTAACAATAGTTAGTTAGTTATAAAAACCTAGGCCCTGGTCTGCGGCCGTTTTTTTTTCTGGTGCTGAGTTCAATTAAGCTAGTTGAATTTTGTTACTTTCTAGATAAATGAATTTCTAAATTAAATTTGAGTTACTTCTAAACTATGACTAGCGCTACCTCTAGGTTGCCTCCAGTGGCTACTCGGTTTCCTATCCTGGTGTTGTTGTAAGTCTTCTTATTACGGATATTGTCTGAAGAAGGTCGCATATATCCTGTCCAGCAAGCTGCAGTCCTCCTTCTTTCTTCCTCTCCTAGCCCTTCTCCCTGAAAAAAAGTAAAAATTATAAATATAATTTATTAAGAATGTTTATTCCAATTAAGTGGGGGAAAGCTTGGGTGATCGGATGTATCTGGAGTGACTTTCTTGGATGAAAACGTGAATTTTTCTATTTCTCGTGATTGCACGGAATTGTTGCGTCATGAAATATAACTTCATATGGGAAAAATGTTCACAACAGTGCACTAATGGCCATGAAAGAAAGAACTACCAAATATATAAGCGAATTGTGATAACTGGGGTGTATGTGACCCGAATGCATAAAAACGGGTTTTCCGGTGGCAAAAATGTCACGAGAAAGTTATATGAATCGGGCAAAAAGTACTCCACCCGATAGTACCTGACGAGACCTTCAATTTAATATGCAAAATGCCATATTGGAACTACCCCCTCGCCGGGGGTTCCTACACTCCACTCTAAAAGTACACAAAGAAAAATTTTCTTCTACAAATTGTAGCGGGTAATTAGCTGAGGTGAACAGTGTAACCCGTTTTCCAATCGGATATAACCCTACCGAGTTAGAGTAGATCTAAAGTGCGAAAAATGTAGTACCTCAGTTTACGTAATAAAGAGGGAAGTACTAAAAAGGTGATTATTGGAATGGTATACTTATGCCTCCGAGTATAGGTACCTAAAGTGCCAGAAAGTAGGCAATTATCTTTTGGAAATGATCTTTTTCAGCCATTTTCGCTGGAGATGCTTAAGGGAAAGTGCAAAAAACGCAGAAAGAGTTGGGTACAGAGTGTGCTAAGGTTTTGGGCTCTTTAAATTCAATATGAAAAATTGATATTGATGACGTGTTTTTTGATAAATATAGTAGTAAGTAAAAACAAAAAATAGTAAAAATTCCGAAATTTAGCCATAACTTCAAAACGGAAAGGGTGAGGGAAAACATTTATAGACCATTTGAAAGGTCAAACGATTTTCTATCTACCAAAGTTCAAATCATCATCGTAGGGTGTAATGTTCAGAAGTTACAGGGTGATCTATAAAAACATACCCAAATATTTTAAAGTCTCGTTATCTCGGAAGCCGTTACGATCCCTCTCCTCCACCCATATAATTTTTTGTTTGTCTAAGCAAGTCCTATTCGTAGCCTTTGGGTGCCAGACCACATACGGGACACCCTGTATATAGTGAGTGGTCGTTTGAAAAGTACGTGCAAAAATAAAAACTACTTAATTTTTTGGGGTAAACCTTTTTTATTTTTCAACATAGTCTCCTTTTAGGCTTATACACTTCGTCCAACGTTGCTCCAGTTTGTTGATCCCTTCCGAATAATAGGATTTGTCCAAGTCTGAAAAATAGCCATTGGTTTCTGCAATCACCTCCTCGTTTGAATAAAATCTTTTTCCCGCCAGTCATTTCTTCATATTGGGGAACAAATAGTAGTCCGTGGGAGCCAAGTCTGGAGAATAGCGGGGATGTGAAACGAGTTGGAACCCTATTTCCCATTAATTTTGCGACCACAACTGCTGAGGTGTAAGCTGGTGCGTTGTCGTGATGGAAAAGGACTTTTTTGTGGGTTAATTGTGGGGGTTTTTCTTGCAGCTCGGTTTTCAAATGGTCCAATAACGATGAATAATATGCAGCACCTGTAATAGTTTTACCCTTTTCCTGATAGTCGATGAGGATTATTCCTTACGAATCCCAAAAGACAGTCGCCATAATCTTTCCGGCCGAAGGAACGGTCTTCGCCTTTTTTGGCGCAGATTCCCACTTGGTAACCCATTGTTTAGATTGTTCTTTGGTCTCAGGAGTATAGTGATGTATCCATGTTTCATCCACAGTGACGAAACGACGCTTAAAGTCCTGCGGATTCTTCTGGAACAGCTGCAAACCGTCCTTACAACACTTCACACGATTTCGTTTTTGGTCAAGCGTGAGCAATCGCGGCACCCGCCTTGCGGATAGCTTTGTCATGTCTAAATGTTGATGCAAAATATTATGTACCCGTTCATTCGAGATGCCCACAGCACTAGCAATCTCACGCACCTTCACTCTTTTGTCATCCATCACCATATCATGGATTTTATCAATAATTTCTGGAGTAGTAACCTCAACAGGGCGGCCAGAACGTTCAGTGTCACTTGTGCCCATATGGCCAGTCCGAAAATTTTGAAACCACTTATAAACTGTTCTAATCGAAGGTGCAGAGTCACCATAATGTTTATCAAGCTTCTCTTTAGTCTCCTGAGGCGTTTTGCCTTTCTTAAAGTAGTCTTTAATTAACACACGAAATTCTTTTTCGTCCATTTTTTGAAAATCACTCGACTTCGTCGATTCAAACGAATGCCAAACACAAAGAAATAAACCGATCTGGGTGAAACTTGGTGTGTGTTCTTCCAAGAGATGCTACTAACTAAACATAACCTCGATACGCGCCAGTAGTGCCATCTCTCGGACTTTGAACGGACTTTTCAAACGACCCTCGTATTTATATAATATTCGCGAAAAAGTTTATTCTTTGGCTATAGATGGCGTCATGTGTAAAATTTTATAATATTTTTCATTTTCCTTAAAGATTTAAAAACTAATTACGTAGGTACTTAAGGTAAAGTAACAATGTTATTAAATTTAAAAATAACTTGGGCGAACTTGAACAAAAAAATTAGAAAACTATAAAATTTTACCAATTGCGGCATCTACTATTAAAGAAGGCAACAGCCTCAAACACCCTACCTACCTTAAATATCATCCTATCACTATATACTTTTATATATCAAGGTTATAACAACCATAAAAAATTTGCTCCTTGCATAACATTTTGTACGAGAGACTGGCTGGGAAAGACAGTTGGTTACTAAAGGGGAATATAATATGGTTATAGATAATTTTGCAAAAAATGAAACCTAGGCGAAAGCAGCTTTTGTAGTTACCGCATTTGTTAATAATTCATAAGTACATACATACTTATATTAATTTTATTTTTAAATAATAGATTTTCCATTTTATTTTATGTTTGTACTACTTCTGGACGTCTATTTTTTTTTTTTTTCAAAATATGAAATAAATTTATTTTCATGTGGTCGTGCCTTTCTTTAATATGCCCCCCCCCCATGTTTAAATCTAGATACGCCTCTGGTCCTGCTTAAGGGGGTATTCTAGTCTAGAAATTCGAAAAAATATATTTTTTTTGTTTTCATATTTTCAAAGTTTAACTATTCAAGAATATGCCTACAAGAGGATTTTTCAAAATGGTGGCTTGTATCTTTTATATTTAGTGTTCAACTGCATCCAGCTGCTAACAGTTGAATTCTATCTAACTTCTAAACCACTTGGACTTTAAGGGGTAACGCTACTGTAACGGCTAAAAAAAAAGGTTTTTTCACGAATTTTTTTCTCGCGAAATTAAAGGTGTTTGAAAAAAACCTTTTAAGGGTATTATCGGGCATACATAGAACTTTATTGATAAATTTTTGACAGCGAAAAAAAAGCAAAATGGCGGCTCCATAGCCATCTTCCCGGGACATGTTGGTGGCGACCTCCATTTTCAAATTAAAAAAAAATTTTCTCGCACGGGACCTTTTTTTTGTTTTCTTATTCTAGAAGGTTTAAACTATTTTTTAAGCCAATAAAAAAAAACGATTTTTCAAAAAACTTACAGTGGCATTACCCCTTAAACGCGTTTTTCTCGAAACTGCCTTTTTCAAGACGATGCCCACGATTTCTCAAGTTCTACTGGACCGATTTACTTGAAATTTTTTTGAAAGTCTTCTTTATAGACTTGTCTATGTCCGGAACTAGCCGCATCGCCAAATATCAATTTTTACTATTTTTAAAAAATTCGAAAAAGTCAAAAAAAGTGGTACAAAAATTGCTTTTTTTTCAGGCAGCGGCCATTTTGTGAAAAAAATTTTTTTCAACTTTTCCCTAGTTCCGGACATAGCGACATTACTCTAGACTAATACTCTTTTTTATTTTATTTTTTTCGGATTGCTAGGCGGGTTGGAATCGTGGGCATGATCACGCGCCAATTTTTTGAGGCCCCCCATTTCATCAGCTGCTAATTTTTTTAATTTTCAACTTTTTTAATTTTTTAATTTTTTTCTGTATTCTTGTAATGTTAATAAATAACTCATAAAAAAATGGATAGAAAGATATTGATTGCCATTTTTTTACGGCACTTCAAAAATCACCTAAAATTTGGGTCTCTAGACTAGAATACCCCCTTAATAGAATAACTCTGAACCAACTAAAACAGATTCTGCACGTTTCCTGCCAAAAAGAAATCTCATTACCCACAATGACTTCATTTTCCGGTACTCAGACATCCATCAGCTTTATATTTCCTTGTTATTCTTCAGTTTCAGTTTCTGAATTCACCTGATTGTCTAACAAAATGTAGATATCTTCCCTGCGCATATATTTCTCAAGGATCTTTTGTGTGCAAAGTTCCTTAGTATGCATAGCTACCTACCTACTTACTTACTTCTACCTATAGAGCATAGTTACCGGAATGGTCATCATAAGATTTTGTATAAATGTAGTAATTCAATATTTTTAACATCCCATTGCGTAACCCGCCATTCGTAATTGCTTAGAATTTCATCTTGTCCTGTCTAATTACTTCTTCAAATCATGAGTAAGTGGTTGATAAATTGACACCGCACGTTTCTCAAAAAGACCTAGATATGTATATTTACTCCTCGGCTATCTTCTATAGAAAACACACGATTGTTGACCGACTGACCAAGTAAGTCCACAATATTGAGAACAAAAAAAAAAAAAAAAACGAGCACCGCAAATCTCAAGTATACTATCGAATGATAAAGTGCGAATAATTTCAAGTGTTTGGACAAATAGGTATCGCCGCGCAACGATGATGCAACCCAAGTTCTAAGTAAGTTTGAATACAGCACGAATAGAAAAGTTAATAGCCGTCAGCCAGATCGGTAACGTAACGCCTCGTGCTAGTTCAGTAGTAGTGCGCACTATGGTAGCAATAAGTAGTCAGAAATAGTTAGTTAGACCTGGTCATCGTATGCATTGCATGTAATCACAACATTGACATAGAGAGCCATAGACTAGGGGGGTAGGGTAGTGAGGGATTCAAAACTTATGTTGTTCTGTACATGGTCAGGGCTCCTCCAACAACATTTATCTATGTTAAGATTCAGAGTCATGTTCTTCATGTCAACTACTTACTTCGTTCGTCCCATCGTCTCTTATCATAAGAATATCCACAAGTGGCTCTCCTCTAGCTAGAAATTACATAGACAATCACTAATAGTTAGAGAAAATGCTCCCCGGGAGGCTGGGCGGTATGATGAGAAGAGACCTAGAAGTCAAGAGTTAAAGGGAACGATAAAACACGCCATGGGGTATTGAAATTGCATGATGAGACGACTACTATGGGTGGTTGGCTGGTTGTTTGGCTTGTGCTCTATTGGGTCGTGCTAAAGACATATCATCTGGGAGATGATTAATGAACGATTCTGGTCAAGGATGTTGTGATGGGAATTTTTTTTTTGTTTTTTTTTTTTCATCTTCTTTTAATTCGTATTTATTGCGAAGATGTTTTTGAATTATCCATCAGGCGTTATTGCGTTTATAGTGAGCTGCACGCTCATGAATGCTTGTTAAAATGCTTGGAACCGCTGCTGATTATCGTGTGCATTCAATAATGAAGCGCAGCCCTGATGAAAAAGAAGACACGAGTCATCCCATATAGTTAGACCTTGTCAATTAATGTCTTACCTAAGTACGGATACGGATATGTTTGTAGGTATGTAGGTATGTTCACTGAGGCTTGAATGTTTTTTTTTTTGTTTTTTTTTTTTTCTTTTATTATCTTTACCATGATGAGAGAATTACTTGAGAATATTCAAACAATCACCACAATTGACAGCACCTTTGTCTGTGCCGACGAAGTCATAATATAACTACTACAGAAAGAGATAGAGAGGGTTGATGTTCATTATTTAAATATATGCCTAGTCATCATAACATCAAGGATAGGATATAAAATGTAAGATAACGAAAATGTAAATGAATTTTCGTAATTAAATTAATCCGACCTTGAATAGGTAGTATGGGAACCGATATCTTTTATGCAAATTTTATTAAGAGTTTATAATATGTATAAGCTTGAGCATAGTGGATGCATCTTTTAATGAATTCTGGAGATATCACGTAAGCTACTTAGTTAGTTAAATAATTTCGTGATTGTGTTATATAAAACTTATATAATATGTAGTTTTACAGAAATCTTAATAACACATGTTTCCCAGACTAATATGTTGGCGTAATTCGCTGTTATTTCATGAAAATTATGAACGACGGAAGCAACATTGAGTTGTTGATATTTTTTTAAAATACCTAAAAGTTCAGTCAGCACCGTTAATCTATATCCCTTTTTAATAAATCTAATTTGTCTGTCTGGGCTGTGAGTCCATTCCAAAAAGGCTCCAACCTAAATTGATTTTGTTAGTGATTGCTTTTACATAGTCATTAAATTTCATTAATTTCATTTTCATTTAATTTATTCTTTTATAAGTGCTATTGTATAAAAAGAAATGAAATCTTATTTTAGTACAAGATTAATAGGTATACATTATCCAATAACTAATATATTAAAGACTAGACTGATTTTAAGTGCTCGAGACGGACGAATCAGTCAATGGGCACTTGACTCTTTCAAACCTTTCAAATCAACGGTCAAGGACGGCATTTTCCCAGCCCTCCTTCAGTACTCGGGTAACCCTCTGATTAGCAACCTTACTCTTCTCTTTGGGGTATGCAAAAAAATGGGCTATACACCGAAGTTGTGTCAAGAAGTCCATGTTTAGTTTATACCGATTTATACCGGTTTATACAGGTCGGGTAGATTACTCAATTGTCAAAGCGTATAAACCTATAAGTTTGACTTCTTTCTTACTTGAAACCCTAGAACGCACCTGCGAGTGGGAGCTGAGACGCTTCATTCCCAGAAGCACACTATCACAGCATCAACATGCGTACTTAAAGGGAAAGTCCGTTTAGACGATCATCGACGAAGTGATTCACTTAATTGAAAAGGGCTTCCCCTTCAAACAATTTATACTCTGGCTGTTTTCATCGATGTAGAAGGCGACTTTAATAATGTTCTTCTGCATAGGTTCACGGAAATGCTAACAAAACATGGAATGAACCGATCTCTAAAAAATTGGATTGCACACATGTTGTATAATAGAACAGTATTTGCTATCTACGCGGGGCTCAAAGGGGGGGGGGGGGCTCAAGCTGGTATCTTATCACCTCTTTTATGGGTGCTCATAATGGACGATTTCTTGTTAACACTCACCCGGATGAGGTACAATGCAGTATGTTACGCGGACGACTTGGCAAACTTAGTCACTGGGAGCTCTTAAAGTTTTCGCAATATGCCGCAAAATGGTAGGACAGAAGTGGGGACTCAAACCGCGGATGATCCTATGGATATATACTAGCGTTATCTGACCCATGTTAACCTATGGCTCGATGGTGTGGTTGAAAGTAATGGACATCGCCAGTCATCGCAAGGTATTGGAGAAGATTCAAAGATTGTGCCTACTCAGCCCAAGCGGCGCTCTTAAGTCAACTAGCACGCGGGATCTGGAGGTTATTCTCAACATACACCCAGTGCAAATACATATTAAGCAGAGGGCGTCGACTACAGCGCTAAGACTGCATCTAAACCTTGGTTGGCTTTATACGGGAACAAGACTTCCATACGAATCCATTTATTAGTTTGTACAGTCTATTGTACCTGCCGTCGACAGGTACAGCGAGCACCTCCTCAAAGCAATGCTGGAAAGCAATTTTGAATCTAGAATTTCATTCAGGGCAGAATGGGAATCACATTCCGTGCTCCAACCATTGACAAACTCAATTTAGGTCCCATGAAGGCACCGGAGAAGGAGTTTTCTACGAGGAGGCTGAAATTGAATTCGCAATGCACCTTGCATGTTACGGTTTTCTAGGCAGAAGTCAATGGCATTCTTGAAGCGGGAAGGCACCTCCTTAACTCAAGCACTGAGAATAAGGAGATAACCATCAGCTCAGACAGCCAATCAGCTGTCAAAGCTTTGTCTAAACCCTTTATAACCTCCAAACTATTACTGGAGTGCAAAACCACCCTGCACTCCCTTTCTCGGAATAACAGGGTGATAGCGCAGTGGGTGCTGGGGCACAGCAACATCAGGGGAATGAAATGGCCGACAAGATTGCTCGTCTTGGTGCAGCCTCGATCATTTCAAGCTGGGCTGAACGCCAACACAGTCGCCTTTGGTTAGAAGATCCGTCTTGTAGAACAACAAAGGAACTGTGGGGAAAGCCGATCCCAAG
This sequence comes from Dioctria rufipes, assembly GCA_963924295.1. NCBI lineage: Eukaryota > Metazoa > Arthropoda > Insecta > Diptera > Asilidae > Dioctria > Dioctria rufipes. Next base: position 27,094,371 of record OZ002744.1, on the reverse strand, counting down.
TCAGACGAATAAGCTCCTATGACTTCACAAGCCAACCCTGAGAACTCTGCTGTCCTTTCTCACTGGGCAGACCTCTCTCAGGGGGTACTTTCACAGGATGAGACTTGCTGATGATCCTACATACAGGGGTTGAGGACAGGAATCCGAAACAGTGACCCACTTCCTTTGTCATTGCCCGGAACTCTCAGGAATACGTTGCACAATTCTTGGCTCACACCTCGTGGACGAGTTAGGCGATGCCGGCAAGGAGGGCTGGGGGCCAATACTGAAATTTATAGGAGCGTCCGGTTGGGACCTATGAACGATCGCTCATGGGTCTTGAGGGTGAACAATGGGCCTTGACTTGGCTAACGTTCGAGGGATCATTCGGGGTTCCAAACATGTGTTTCAATCAATCAATTAATCAAGTACTCGGGAACTTTGCATTTAAAATTATCAAACGTAACTCACTCAAACAGCAATGTCAAATTTATTGGTTATGATTCCAAAACAATAACAGACAGGATGAAGAACAGACGCCTAGATAGATGTTGAACAATTATATCTGGGCACTATTAAGATCATCATATGTACAAGAAACACAATCTTCAGCTAATCCAATTGGTCTTGAGATGTACAATTGAGCACTATCAGCATAAATGTGCATTTTGCTGTATTAAACACAATGAATACAATCATTGATGAAAAATGAGAACAACAGAGGATCCAAGATAGACCCTTGCGGTACTCCTAACGATCCCAGTTGAAAAGGGGAATATGAATTTTTAGAATACACAGATTGATACCGCACCCTCTTACGATTTCATTGAAATTTACAGATGTACGTGGGTATTTCGCTTTTTGCGTGGGTTTTACTATTCTCTCAGTGAAGAAGGACGTAATTGTTTTGGATTTTACGACCTGCCAGTTTCGTTCTGTGCAAGGTTTCTGATCTCAGATAAGTTCAGACTTATGGAGGCCACTTGGTAAACTTCTATCTCTTGTTTTACTTATACTGGTTATTATAAAAAGAAAATGCGAATTATATTGAAGAAGAATTTTTCTTATAAAAGTTTTTTCTTTACATATTTTTCCTTACACCATAATCACTTCTTATGGAAAACATGATATTAAAGAAAATCGTGGTAATTTTTTGTCGTCTTCTTAAAAGTTGTTCAAATTTTTCTTGTAAACTGTCATTATTTGGACAGTCCATCACTTTTTATTTGAATTCTCATCCTACGTCTCGTTAAAAACAATAAATTCAATTTGTCGTTTCCGTTTTCATAATTAATAGACAAAATGAAAATTCATAAATGTGTAAATTGATGAAAAATGATTATCACATAAAATTAATGCTTTCGCTGAAATTCAGCTTAAAACGCCTAGAGCTGTATGGTGGCAATTTATCAATTCTCTTCGTTTATCGTAGAGCTCAGATATGTATCGGATATTATTAACATGACCAGGAAAACAAATTATCATTTGCGGGCGACAATAAATTCCCACCATAAATGAATATTATCCCATTTTATAACGATCATATTATATAAATCGGTAAAATCTCCATTGCGGACCGCACGCACAGTGCAGCAAGTATAAGCCAATAAATTTGTAAAAATATTTTCTCTGTACTTTATCCGAATCAGTGAATATTTGGTTTTGGGGGAGAGAGAGGTCTTCCAATATAATAAAAAGGGCAAAAGGCAAAAACAAATCTCTAATAGAAAAAGGGTGGCGTATTTAAAAGCTTCATCGTATAGGTTACTTACAGAGGTTAGGTATATGCGGTATCATCTTTTTTTTTTTTTTGCCAACGACCAAAATACCAAAATAGGATTAACTTTTTGCATTTGGTTGCTTTCGTGACGGCTGTTTTCATCGTATTAAAGGTACCTCTTAGACCGACCTATATTTTTCTTTCTTCCCCCCTGTAACCTTATTCGATTGAATTTAGCTCGTCCTTTCTATCGGCAGCTTAGAAGAAATTCGAAGTGAAATCGTCATCTTATTTCGGTCGGTCCCCTTCTAATTCAAATTTATTGACTTGGATGTAATCTTTAATAGGAGCAGAGCAAGCAGCCAAGAAAATGGTTGAATTTTGCTTTCCATGGAATTTTTGGGGTTGAAATCTTATATCTTATGTATAGTATAGTATATAGGTATGAATGTTGATGTATGTATTGTATATATATATATGAAAACGCAACAATCCAAATATAGACCTAATTTTGTAACATTTCAGCACTTGGTGGTATCGTATTTGATGCTGCTCTCTGTTTCTCTGTTACTCTAGCCCTCTACTTTCATTCTTTGAGGCCATTATTTTGGTTAGAGATCATTAAAGTGAAATTGCTTGAAATTCGTTCGACGAATTTTTAGCATACCTATAGGTACTTAAAATGGAAAGTGAAATATTGTAGCAATAAGCATGAAATTCTAATCCCAAAAATCCATAAAACTGGATTTGCGACCAAGTGGGAAATCTACCCTACACAACAACAAGATACTTTTATGTTTTTTTTAGAGGTGCAAGAGGGGTTGAACTTCACTAGAAAATTATGGTTTACAAGCATAAGAATGATTTGTTAAATGGTTGAAATATTTTTGGAATAAAAACCTATTTAAATGGCAGCTAATGAGTTCAATTTTTTAAGTAGGGGAGACTGGAGTAAGTTAGAGAGTATGGACAGAGATTAATAAAGTACACGTTAATAATGAGGAATGTAGAACTATAGTGCACAACTATGCCAATTCGATTTCAGGTTGTTTGGGTATTTTGAAAAGTTAAAAATTACGATATTTCCCTTTTTACATTTCACTTTTCTATACATTTTAACCATGTTGCCAAATTTGTCCAAACTGCCTGACTGCACATTTAATAAATGTTCTCATTTGCCAAAAGTAGGTGGCATTTAATAAACTGAACATTAAATTTTAATCCGTCTGAAAATTTAATAATCCGATGTTGCCAAATTTTCTATTGTAGTTTCGACATCAGGAAAGCTTCGTATTTTGAATTTTCTAAATCAGCTCGGTCTTACGGCTACAGGAATCCATATAAGCAGAGTTTGGAAAAATGTAGGATATCAAAAAGAACTTTTCTTCCATAATTATTCTTACAGATTACACTATCCATGGAACACTAAAATCGTTTGTAGTTTGTATTTGTGTGAATTCTTAGTTTACAGGTTGTGGATGGAACAACTTTCACAAAGTGTGCAACCAAATCTCTTCAAATGCAAAAAAACAAAAAAAGCAATATGGCAACAACGGATTGCTCAATTTGAAATTTGATGCTTTTTGACGAAATGGATTCGTATTTCCGTATACAAGGTGTTTCCACCTAGGTGGTCCATAGATTACGAGGTTATAGTACTCACCTAGACAAAAAAAAATTATGGCATAGGGGATATTATGAACCGTTTTGGAGTTACAGGGTGATTAAGAAAAAAATCTTGTGTTTCACAAAACAGCCTGTATCTTACAAAGTACAGGGTATATGGTCACCGTCTGACGATGATTGTATGCAGAACTTCATGGACTTTCTCAAAAATAATTTGTTGCTCGTTGGAAAGGCTATGAAGTTCTGCATACAATAAGCTTTAGACAGTGACCATACACCTTGTACTTTTTAAGATACAGTGTGTTTTGTGAAAACCTAGAAAATCCGAAACGGCTGATATGGACCCCCCCCCCCCCCCCCGTACCATACAATTTTTTGTTTGTCTAGGTGAGTACTTTCAGTACTTACTAAATGCAGCAGAAATACTTAGTTATAGCAAATACCCCTTGTATACATAATGCTGTCTGTGACACGTGTTCCCTCTTTCTTGACGTCTTATAGAATTCCTTAATTTACCATCGTTGTTTGTTCTATCTGACATAAATAATGCTTTGCTATCTTCTGAGCTCACACAACTTTTGTCTTGCAACTAACTACTATAAGTAGCTTAAATACGTCAAACATGTTAAAGACGGAGGGGATAAAGCAATCAGTCAAAAGACAATTTTTTTTTCATTTGCCCAAACGAAAATAGACAAACGAAAATTTTTACAAGGAAATATGAAAATTCATTGAAATAGTTTGGCAGAAAATCTCGTGTTTGCGAGCTTGTGTTAAGCTGGTTCTGATAAAAATAAAAAACAAATATGTAACCGTCTAAGCTTTCCAACAAAAGTTGATTTATCTCAAAAACGGTTCCATGTAGGTACATTTGTAGCAGAATATGAAAGGTAACATTCTGAAGTTTCCAAGTCTTACAAGGAATTTTGGCAGGAAAGTCGATAAAATCAAAAAAACAGTAAGATTGCTAGGGAGGGTTTCGGGAAAGTTTTTGGGGTGACCTAGGTATTGTGATCTTAGGTCCCACCAGTTGTCTTTCATTGCGAGTCGTTGTATAACTGGAGCTGGTCGCAGTGATTGTGTACGAAAGCCTTGAGTTCTCAGTCGACAAACTAGTTGTCCTAACGTAGGAGTCTCTAGCTGATTTCGGCTTGGAGTCTGATTTGGGTACACTAGATGTCTTGCGCATGAGCCCTCAATGATTGAGGTCTGTAGTTTGGTTGAAGGAACCAAAATCTATTAAGGAGATCTTGAATTGAAGTATGATTGCGAGAGGTTCGATCCGGTTTCAACTAACAGGTTGAATTTAAGTGGTAGCCCAGGAGCGTCCTTAGTGTGCACGTGATGTGCGATGTGATGTGTTCTAGCACACGGATGTTTCCTGTAGGCGATCAAAATGACCTCAACCAATGTAGTATCATTACTAGTTTAGTCGAGTACATCTTCCAAAAGTTGACGAATCTGAAACCACCTATAAAGAGCATAACGGACTAGCTGACCCGAACTGGGCCCTTCGGATTGACTAGTTCTATACACGTTACGACTAGTTAAACTCTTCCTTTAACCTTCCGGGAGCAGTCAGTTAGAGACTGGACTGATTCATGTGGCACATAGTCCTATGATCTTCGTTTGCAGTCAGTGAGAGGTTGAACTGTCTGCCCGTATCTGGAGCAAATGTGAGAAATTGTCAGCTTCAGTAAATGTACACAATCGTCCACAAGTTAGCTGCAGTATTGCTGTAGCATGACTCGAGTAGGGGCTGTCCTAAAAGGAAGCATCTGAAAAGAAAAGGAAGGAGACCACTATTTGAACCGGCATGATCATACGCCTCGTATAAGATTGCGATAGATAAAAATCCTTTGTTGCTTGAGGCTTTAATCTTGTCTTCTGTATTATTTTAAACCAAATATTTTATACGTTTTAATTATACGGTGTACTAAACAAACTTAATCAGCTTAAATCCTACAGTTTTAAGTGGACTCCAAAACACATTACAACATTCCAATGGCCTTATGTTTAACGAATTTAGCTCCTGCTAATGGGATTAGAGTTCATAAATTTTTTGAGCCAATGTTTTTTATCCATTTCGCTACCCACTCCGGCATCCAAAATATTTTCTCCGAACACTCCTTTTCTATTTTTGTTGATAATGGGTTTTTGGCCATTCACCTAATTCTTGTAATAATTCATAGCATTTAATGTAGTAATACCGGTGTACCTTAGGGGTATATCTTTTTCCAACTCTTTTCGCTTTATACAGATACTTACTATAGTTCCTCATCACCCTTATTTTATTCAAAGCCCAATTCTTTTTGATGTTTTGCTTATTTTGAAATCAAGATTTGTTGAAACTTTCGACAACCATTTTCTCATTTAACTTTCGTCTTACAACAATGTTCACCTGTTCAAATTTGATTTTAAAAATATTCATATCTGCTCTACCTTTTGAGTGGAATACTCTTCGGTCATATCATAGCTTCAAGTTTATCCGCTGATAAGAAAACAACCAGTCAGTTCCCTGAACATTGGAAGAATAGTCTCAATTGCACATAAAACAAAAAAACAAAATATCTCTTAAAAATATATTTGACTATAGGCCTATCAGCATTATCTACGAGTATGTAATTTCTGTCAATAGTATTAGAAATTTTATTTAATAAAAAACAAAAAAGACTTTAATTCAATACGCATATATGTATTTATATCTGATTGATTGCAATTTATTCCACACTTGTGAAACTTCAATGTTAAAATTGATATGTAAACATAAAAGTTACCATGTTACCCTGCCGAACTTTTTTATAGTTTTAAGTTATGCTACTAAAAATATTGTAATTCATTATTTCTTATGCTAATAGTACTTACATACAGGAAATAATATTTTATAAAAGCTTTTTTCAATACTTATTTTCGTCTTCATCGCCCTGGAATACTATCATATTCAGCTAATATATGCAACAGTATAACAGTTTTCTATAACCAAACTGTGGCTCAGTTATTAGATATGTTGAACTAAGCATATTTAACTGTACAAATTATCCTCGTATTCACTTAATTATTATAAAACCCTTGATTTCCCTAACTGTTATACTAGTAAAAGAAGGATTTTTTTTTTAATTCTCCGGCACAAAAAACAAAAACGAAAAAAAAAATTTTTTAATTGTTATTCCATTACACAATCCACTTAATTTTGGTGACAAATTTCAAGGCTTAGTTTTGACTCATCAACAGGTACCAAATGGCGAAATTGAGTGAGTCGAAAAAACAAATGAAAAGTAGAACAAAGGAAAGAAATGATAATGAAAAGTTGAGAAAAATAGAAGACAAAAATTTATTTAAAAAAAATTTCAAAATCAGATTTATTCGAAACGAATCGAACCTGCTTAAGCTCGCAGTGGGCTGAAAAAAAAAAGAAAAATATCACTTATCGACAGAAACCGTATTCTCTTCAGTACGTCTTTATTTCTGCCTGCCATAGACGCTTGAAACAGATCAAAATGATCTCATCTCATATAAACTTAGAATAAATTCTATCTATCAATTATATGAGGTAGATCTCCTATATTCCACCGAGAAGGAAGAATCCAAAATAATGCCTTCTTGAACAGGTATAATGTTTGTCTGGTAATAAATGTTTCTAAACTGTTATAATATGAAAAATAAGGATTTAGTTTTGAACTAATCAATTGAGTTCAATTTTGTTATATTAACTAAAAGTGTCATACCAACCATATCAACATCTCTCCAATTTCTTGTCTGATTTCCCAATTTTGAATTTTGTATAACAGTTCAGTTAAAATATTTGTAAATGGGTTGATTGCATGTCCGAAAGACGCTAGATTTGTCTATATCCCAACCGTCTTTGTATCCGTCTTGTTTAATAGGTAGCGATAGAACGATATTTCATTTTGTTATATATATATATGTCATTGGTTGACGATTAACATTAACTGTTATACTGGAATTTGAAAACAAAAAAGAAAAATTTTAGGAGGATAAACTAGATCGACTACTTTGATTGAATTATTTTTACCGATGTAACCCGTTTTTATTATAAGTCAATAGTCCAGTCGAGAAAGAATATCTATAGATTGGTTGAGACGTCACTCCATTTGGTTACAATAAAAGTGACATTTTCCACTATACTAACGGTAAAACGAGTTTATTGTATAACTATAAATGTTTTGGTTGCACCACTACGTACCATAAAATGTACAGAGAGGTAGTTTTTACTATGTCATGCCATTTCTCTCAACGTCACCTCTATTCCTTAATGTTTGTAAAAGTTTCATCAAAGCTTTTTTTTTCTTTTTCTTTACTTTAAAGAAATTTATGGCTACGAAAAACTGTCGAGACATTCTAAAATTTAACATTTGCAGCAATTTCTACTTGTATTTATGGTGAAATATATTTGATGGCAGCTTGGACACTTAACAGTCGTGTCGGACCGATCACTACATACTCATATATATGGTATGATTCTATATATTTTGTGTATGTATGTAGTTATGTAGGACTTGAAATTGTCCATGGAATGAGGAATGGAATAAAATGAGAAGTAAAAAGAAAACATTTCCAGCGTGATAAATTTAAGTCTTATCGATAACTTCTATATGGAGATATTTTTTTGTCTCCTTAGGGAACAGTTCTCTTTTATTAAGTATAAATAGTAAATAACTATTCGAATAAACTAAAAAGTAAAATTTAAAGAAAAAACAATGTTTTATGTGACGACCACAATCACAATATCAGGAGAGAAGAAAAGCCAGTTCACTGGAAATTTGCAAGTTGATCGAAGTAATCAAATGAACGATTATTAGGTAGTGAACTCTGTCTTTCTAAGAGTTTTCCATATTAACATGAAATTTTTCTTTCATATATCCAAATGCAACAAATGCTTATGGGTAACTCTTTAAAATTCTATGTGGCAGGTATAGATTAATAAATCGAAGAATTCCATATCTTCTGTCTCCAGTTTGCAATAAAGTTATGGAACCTTTAGATCTATTTTACAAATTTCCAAAGGATGTATGTATATATAAAAACAATTTTTTTTTTTAGTTTTAATGTGAACATTTTGTCCTTTCTACAGCCTTATAAAAATATCCATTTACTTTGAATTGAGTTTTGTATAGCCATATTTCTTTTTGATAAATCAAAGCTCTCCAACTTTTTCTCTGGATCCAATCTAAAAGAATCGTTTGAAATCATTTCAAAATCAAATTCGTTGGAGTAGAAACTATGTAGAGTCATATGATGTGCATTTTGTATATAGGTGACGCATGTTGAATTTTGCCTATGTCCGAATAACAGAAAATTGCATAAAATCAAAAAGACTGAAACCTCAGGTTTAACATCCATAGGACTCCAAATTTCGAATGCTATCATTGATTAAATCTCAAGCGATTACCGATAGATAGGCAACTGGGGGAAATGTTATTCAGGACCATCATTTTATCGACATACATAGTTTGTACACAAATTTTGTATGATGGAGGGCTTAATGTTGGTTAGTACAGATTATTAGTACAAGGAGCGACAACTTATTAAAGTCATACTGAAATTTAAAATTCAAACTTTGTACTCACGGATCTGTTTTTATCAATATTTGTTTACTTTCTCATGCCCGTTTTGACGTGAATGCTATGAGCTTTGTACGAGGGAATATTCCAGGAAAGTTGCATTACGTAAAATGTGTATACTTTCGAGAAGGTGGATGTTGCGTTTCATATAAATAAATTTTTTAAGACACCAAGAAATAAAAGTGTCGAGTTCGAAAAGACGAAGGATTGTAAAAACGAAATGAAATCCCATTTGCGACCGACCAAAAGCACTATCGAATGCAGAGCGAATGCCTTTCTCTATGGATTAATTAAGAAAGAAGTACAAGAAAATGTAGATAGCTTGAACCAGGTTGGCTAGATTGATCGGCACCTATGACATAATTTGTCAACGCCAACTTAATAGCCCTCGACATCGGCTAGCTAAGTCAATCTGGGATCTTTATTTTTTTTTGCAAAAGCTTCATCAAGTTCACAAAAAAAAAAAAAAAAAAAAAACAGCGTAACTAGCTCGACTATCTACGTCATCCCCAGTTTTTTATGCTATTATGATTACGATCGTTGTCAAATTTACTAGATCCAAATATCTTTATAGCCAAATGGTTTTCTACTTCCGAAAGCTTTGCTACCTCATGAATTTGTTGATATTTTTTCCAAATAATTGATGGCTAAGTATTTTGAAAATTTACAGCATACAATTCTGCTGATAGCTTTGGGGGAAAATCCCCAAATTCGCCCCTCTCTAACCAAAGTTGTGAAATGAATTATAGATCATTCCATTAAACAGGGTATTTCCTCCATGCTGGTCAATAGAGAAGGAGGTGATAGTTCTCACTTAGATAAACAAAAAAAAATATGGCAGGGGGATCACTAACTTTACTTCATTGTTTTTAATTCGACCTCTATTATATTTGCAAAAAAGTCATTAACATAACTCTCCTCTTTAATTTGACCTATTACACCCTATTTGGTGTCTGCAGCCGAGTTATTAGCTCTTGTCTTATGAAAAACTAGTTTTTTTTTCTTAATCACCCTGTAACTTCGAAACGGTTGCTATGCCCCCTCCCCCTCCCCTGCCATGCAATTTTTTGTTTGCCTAGGTGAGTACTATCACCCCCTACTCTACTGACCACCATGGAGGAAACACCTTGTATAGGCTGAGTCGGCTAAATTGACCAATCTTGTATGATAGATCTCAACGAGTTGAGCAATATTTATAGTTTACTCGTGGTTGTACTGCGAACGTTTTTAAGCAAGATTTTCAAATTTTGATACATTTTTGTTTTTTGTTTTCAAAAACTACGTAACAAGGCGATAAAAATTTCAAATAAATATCTCAATTAGGGGGGGTCATCCCGTGGGAGGGCTCTTTTCTTCGGTTCTTTTTTTAGAATTCGAAAGATTTGGGTGCTCAATCAAAACTAAACTAATCGTTATATTCGAAACAGGAAATGAGTTTAGAAAATATAATGGCTTCTCTATTGTGCATTTACATATATCTGTGTCTGTATTAAGAGGGCTCAACTAAGAAACCGAAGCGCAAGAGAAGGGATCCGATGCTCACCTGGCCTGTTCAATGCTGTAACGATTTCGAATATCGAAAAATCACTTTAACCACATATTCTACACTACATTATATTTGGATGAAATTTATAAAAAAAAAAAATCGATCTTTTGAACCCGTCACACTAGCTGAACCCCTTAATTCTTCCAAAATGTACTACCTGCAGCAGTTTCCATAATATAAGTGTATTATTTAGAAGAGTTTTACAATATCCGTTTAAACCTTTCTGATTTTTCGAATTGAGTATGCGAGAAATAATTCTTGAACTTAAAATATAACATAATTTCCTGGAAATGAAAGTGAAAAAAATCGAGATTTTCGAAAAATTCGATGATCACAAGAGATTTTCGAAAGAAAAAAAAATAATTCTTTAATTCATTTGCACAACTACTTTAGTTCAAGGCTCAAAAATAACTAATTCGACTACGATGTTTTTACATGACATTTTCTTCGTGCATTTCTAATCTCTTTGTTTTCCCTAAACCATTCTAGACATCAATAGAAACGCGGGTTTTCCCAAATTTAGTTCATCAGTGTCGTAAATTAGTATAATCCCTGTTTATTATCTTGAAAGACAGTGAGATCATCTGCTGCAGGATGTGACAGTCCCTTACTTGGTTTATGTCTTCTATGTCTTCTTTATTATCATATTCCTAGCCGACGCGGCGCAAATTGACTTGTTTAGCTTGATCTTTTCAAAAGTGCGATTTCGAAATCGATGTACCTACATATTTTTCGAAAAATTTGAATTATTACGCAATTTTTATTTTTCGAACATAACCAAATAGGGAGTAAGAAATTTCACTTGATATAAGTTAACGTTTTTCCATCTATTTCCCATTCTATTCATTAAATTCAAAATAACAAACTATTTTTAGGTACCTAAAGTGTTTATATTTTCGAAATTATTCGAATTTCGAAAGATATTTATGGTGCGATTTATTTAATTATACATTTCGAATAAACCATTATGAATGTCTGTACGATAAATAATCTCGAAGAATCTAGAAATGTATAAAAAATTTGGGCCGTGATTAGTGATATAAAAAAATAGATCCTTAAGCATCAAAGAATTGTATGCCGAGTTACAAGACCTAGTAAACCGACTTTTAAATGTGAAAGACTATGTTCGAAAAAAGATTTATTGTTGTGTTTTTAGTACGATATACAATCCACATGGAACTGCTTGTTCCTTTCTACTGGGAAAAAAGAGCGCTCTAAGAGCCTCTCTGAAGCGCTTCCCTGAAAGCTCGTAGCGTTTCTTTTCCCTATCCCATTTCATTAATTTTTAATATTGGCATGTTCGCAGAGGCAAGGGCTTCAATGCTGTTCTGCTCGAAGAAATTTTTTGAATGTATCTTTTCGAGTTTTAATGAGCTTTTTTTCGATTATTATCGCAGTGCTTTTTCCTTAATCTCATAAGAGGCCTTCAAGACTGCGCTTCCTGAGAACATTAGTAAGGTGCTTGCATTTGCTCATGATTATTTGTGATATTATATTTTATTAAGTTGATTAAATAAGCCAATATTCTCCCTTTTATTCCCACTTATATTAACCAAAACTTCAGATTACATACTTCTAACCACTCTGCACATCACATTGAAAATGAGAGATGCGTTACTTTGTCAATAGTGGAAAAATCCACAATTTAGATTCGTGGAAAATTAGATGAGATCACCTCTTGTTGAACTTCAATCTGCTGGAACTCATAAAATAATCCTCTATAGAGCTTCCAAGCGATAGCTCTGGAAGCACTTGAGTTACATACTTGCGCCTTTGCTTATTTTTCTGGGTAGATCAGTGAATATGCTTCTAAAGAGCTGCCAAATGATGTCTAGAGAAGCGCTTAAATTGTGCTCCTTTTCCTTTCAGAAGCGCCTAATGGCTACTCAGATAGGTGCTAACCTTTACTGCTAATAGTTTGAGAGTTTTAAAGACAGATTTTAATTGAAACGCCCAGCACTAATTTTTTTTTCTACAAAAACTTCAAAAGTCATAACTGAATGACGACGTGTTTGCATTTCTATTAGATTTCAGCATAATTTTGTCAGCCGATTGCAACCCCCTTTTGTATTACCAAAACTTATACAAAAACTACAAGCCATGAGCTGGCTACACGAAACGTACCTATACAATGATGATGATAAGTACTCGAAATTGTATCTTCGAATCGACCACTCCAACTTATCTTTTACTAATTCTAAGTCTATAAAATCTCTTCCTTCTTTAAATCAATGATAACGACCAGGAAATAATTAGACCTAGTTTAATAGTTGTCAACATTTATAGAAATATTTCTTTTCTAATCAGAGATAAAATATCCCAAGAGTTTCGTTAAAGGCTCATTATTGAAACCTGAAATAGCTTCGGTTGTGGCATCATAAGACTTTCTGTTGACTTTTTTATACCACAACTGCCATTTGTTAGAAAATAGTAAAACAAAAAACTACAAATAAAGTACAAACAAAAAGAAACAAAACCAAAACAAAAAAGTTAACGCAGCAGCTATAGTTGCTGCATACTCAAACTTCATCTGTCACAAAGTAGCATTTTTTTCTCCTTCAATTTTTACTGCTTGCGACAACAAAAGTGACAAAGTTTTCCGACACTTTGGAGTGAGATTAAGAAAAAGTAACAAATCAAAAGCAACAACAAAAAAAATAGCACCAAAAAATCACATGTTTTTACACAAAAACCTTAAGGTGATTTCAGGAGATTTCTTGTTTAACAAAGGAAGAGAAAGAAGACAACATCAAAAATACGATAAGCCACGGGGGTTTTTTTTTATTCCCTATCCCCCCAGTAAAATATGGCATCATGCTGGAAGAATCTTCCCCAAAAAATTTTTATTCAGGAGACATGAAAGGCTTTGTCTGGAGAAGTCTTGTATCTTCGTGTTATGTACTACTTATGCCTACATACATGCATCTCTATTAAGAAGAAGAAGAAGACGAAACGGCGTCTTGTGCTTATCTCGAAAGGAATCATCTAAAAGTGGTGTGTGATGACATCAGATCTTTAGCAATCAGAAACTCGAAATTCATGCTGGGTGCCTTCCATGCAGAGACGTTAATTATTGCGTACTCAAAATTTTTTAGCATCAAATCAATTCTTGTTTTTTTTTTTCAGATTAACATGATAAAAGTGTTCACGAGTAAAAAACGAACTAATTTGGAAGACGACATGTCTCGATGGTTGACACTAAATTATATTAGTCGATTTCAGTGACTCCTGAAAGAGCCCACGCCTTAAAATTTTTACAATATAAACTGGAAGCGTCTGGTTCTTTGAATTTTTGAGATCTTTGAAATATTTTAAGAATGTAAGAAAAATGTTTTCTTCGCTATATCAACAGACATTAAAGAGGATAGATGATGAAATTTATCTGTTTCTTAAAAACTATATTGTTTTACTGCACCTACAAGTTTTGTTAGGTTATAGTTTTTTCCTTGCTTTTTATATAAATCATTGAAATAATCGATGTCCTAAACAGACGTGAAAAATTTTCATAACATATTTCTCAATAGATGTCGCCATATGTAGTCCAGAACTGACGTTGTTAGCTAGATTGAAGGCATTTAATAAACCAGCTGTAATGCATTTTAATGATTTATTTCTGGCCATAATCGGAGAGAACTACATTCCTGTACATATTATGGTATATAATATGGATGAAGTGGGAGTAAGAACCTCATCTACAAAGTCACCACTTTCTGTGTATGGTAAGAAACAAGTTGGTATAGTGAGCAGCTTGGAGAAAGGAACATTGACATAACAATAATTTGCTGCTGCAACGTTTCTGGCTGTTTTACACCGCCACCATATTTCATATGCAAGTGGAAAAAAAATTTTAGTCACCCTTAATGGAAGCTTCCACATCTAATAGTAAAGGGTTTTCCAATAAGAGGCGTTATTTTAATTAGCCCGCTATTTCGGTAGATGTCACTTTTGGAGCTGTCATTTTTTGACATTTGACAAGTAGGAACTACGCCATTAATAAAAATAGAACGATACACGATTCAACAACGCATTGAAATTATTAAAATTCACTATAAAAATGGTGAAAATGTGGCAGAGACGGTTCGTAAAACTCGAACATTTTTGGGTCGTCGTGCAGCACCTTGTCGGACCGCAATACAGAAATTGGTAGAAAAATTTGAGCTGTCGGGACAAGTTAGTGATGTGAAGCATAAAAGTGTTAAAGAAAACCCAGGTTTGTCCATTCCTCGTCGTTTTTTGTAATTAGCCATTCCACAAATGTCATTACACCGTATTTTGCATAAAGATTTGGGTCTTAAGGCTTATAAAGTTCAGTTAACACAAGAACTCAAGCCGGCCGATCATCAACAACGTCGAGTCTTTGCTGATTGGGTCCTTGAAATGCATGAAAATGATCCGGAATTCCATCGAAAACTCATCTTGAGAAATGAGGCCCATTTCCACCTCAATGGCTTCGTCAACAAGCAAAATTGTCGCATCTGGGGCTCGGAAAACCCAAGAGTTATTGTTGAAAAGCCTCTCTATCCTCAACGTGTGACTGTTTGGTGCGGTTTATGGTCCCGCGGGGTCATTGGACCTTACTTTTTCGAAAATGAGGCTGGAGCAACAGTTACGGTGAATGGATTGCGCTATCGACAGATGATTAATGATTTTTTATGGCCGGAATTGGATGGTATTGATCTGGACAACGTTTACTTTCAACAAGACGGCGCTACGTGCCATACAAGCAACGAAATCATTGATCTTTTACGGGAAAAGTTTCCGGACCGTTTTATCTCTCGAAGAGGTGATCAGAATTGGCCACCGAAATCTTGTGACTTAACACCTTGCGACTTCTTCCTTTGAGGCCACGTGAAAGAGAAGGTCTACGCCAACAGCCCAGCGTCGATTCAAGACCTCAAAGATGGAATTCGTGAGGCTTTGCTATTTGGTTATGGAAAATTTCATGAAAATGATATGGTCCTGTAGGCGTGGTCGTGATCGTGATGGTCATTTGGCTGATGTTATTTTCTATTATTAACGGCATACCTTCCTCTTTATAATGAAATAAAGATCCGATCATTTATCTTGAAAATGGCATTTTACTTTGAATATCAAAATAACACCTCTTATTGGAAAAACCTGTAGATGGATAAATGGAAAGTTTTATTAGAATTGGCTAAGAGTTTTTGTTAATCATGTGCGACCAACAAATGATTGCAAGTCTTTGTTAATCTTAGACAATTACGAATCGCACAAATATTATCTAACCCTAATTGTAACCATTGGATTTGGTTGTATACGCACAATTTAAAGTTACCTTTGAGGTTGAAATAAACAAGTTCGAAAAACAGAATCCAGGAAGGATAGCCTTACAATTTGAAATTGCTCGCTTAATCTTTCTAGTTTACCAAAAAGTAGCAATGCCATATAATGATGTGAGTGGATTTAGAGCAGCTGGAGATAGGAATATTATACCTGAGGAATATTTTGCGCCATCCTCTGTATATTCCCCATCATCCCCTAATTCTTCGGAAACAGTTTAACTTGTGGAACATGAAGCTACACCTTATTGATTGGACAACCAGATGAGGCATGGCCAAGATTGACTATGCTGCCCAATACGAGACCTCTTGAAGTAGATCAGACAATAACACCACAACTGATCGCGACATTCAATAAAAGATCTGGGAACATCTGTTGTAACTGCCATACACCCAGATCAAACCACACTAGCTGCGATCCTAGACGATACCATGATATCTGATGTTTGTATACTTTGCGGACTATGACTGCTATAACAACGGGAACAAAAACTCAAAAAATCTACACCAAAAATAAAGCTTGAAAAAAAGATAAGTTAAAACAAAAACAATCCAAAAACCCAAAGGAAATATAATAAAAAACCCAACGGCTACAACCCCTGGATTGAGAATTTAACAAAAAACTACAAACAAGAATAAAGAAATTATCAGTCTGCAAAGAAAAATATACCTATCCTCCAACGGAGGATTGGATTCAGTGCTCACAATGTCAGGATTGGACACATAAAACCTGCTCATGCTCTTTTGGACAAGGGTCATATTTTAGTGACTTTTGTTTTGATTAAGGTAACTCTACTGCCCCAAAATTATTAAATTTGAATTAATAGTCCGATTGCCCGCCAGGGATATCCATTTTACCAACCCCCTGCGGGCAAAACGGTTATTTTTGCATTTTGTTTTTAATTTTCTATTTTGTGCAAGAACTCCACTTATTTTGTTTTTGTTTTGAACAATATAATATAAGAACTGTATAAAAGAAGATTTATTTCGTTCAATTACATTATACAAGTCGATAAAGATTATATCGAATTTTTAGTATCAATCCTTAAATTATCCGTGTTACCCTACCGTCCACTAATATTTTCAACTGATTGCATATTAAAACGAGATTATCAAAAAACGTTTAACTTTTTAAATACTTTTCTTAATGATGATGATTTTTCGAATTTCGAAATTATAGAACTAATATTTTCGAAAAAAAATTCGAAAATCCTAAAATTTTATATAAAGTCATATGCGTTTAGCTGAGAAAAAAAATTAGAGATTAGGTGTCCTTACTAGAAGCTTTTCGCCATAATCTTTACAATTGCATGTCAGAGAACCTAAATATGAAAAATTAGTTGAATTTGACTACAATTTCGTAATAGAATTTTCTAATTGTACTAGATTAAAAACGACCACTACCTGGCGGCCATGATGGAAATTTTCTAAACGTAGAAAGGAAAGTATCATAGAGATGTGTTTTACGTGCCTGCGATCTAATGAAAAAAACAAATAATAGTTAACCAGTTCTTGGTTAAAAGATGTTAAAGAAAGAAGCTTTTGACTATATGATGAAAATTAAAAATTTGTAAGACGGATAATCCCATCAGTTCTGCAATGAGTAATAGCAAAGAACATATAACTTAGATGTTCTTTGGTAATAGTCAATACATTATTCCCTCCCTTGGCCTGTCTGCTCACCGATTCTATTCCTAATCAAATTCTAATTTTAGGAAATGAATAGGGAATTTTTTCGGAAAAATTTTTAACTTCTTCCAACGTCAGGCAACAAGTAGGTTATATTTTGACTTTTTGTCTAATTAATAACTGTTACGACTTTATACAGGGTACTTTCTAAAACAATAATAATTAAAACAACTTTAATCAAATACAAGTGCAAACCAGTACATTTTCCTCCCCTTCCCTTCTCTTTGGTTTCCTTTCTAACCCCTAAAATTTTTACCGTATCGTATCCGATCGATTGTCAAATATTAATAGAAAACCAGCATTATTTTCAATTTCTATTACGGATGTGGTTGGTGATATATAGATCTGTGATCTTTAAGTCTACATTCTTCCACTCTCTACAAGAAAATCTTTATTTTACCTTACAAAATTTTTCCCTTAACAAAAAAAAATCAGTATTATTTAATCCTTACAATTATGAGGTACATATATTTAAAAAAAATGGCTACTGATTGCTAACTATTGCATATTGTCGCACAACGTTGACAATTACTTGCACTTCTCAGTGTTGAGTCAGTACTGTGAAAATTCTTTTGAAGCATGCCGATCTCTTGTGAACGGTATCATGAATGTTCTCAAAATATTTCATTCATCTCACTTGAAAACCTTCTACTCTTAGTGTTTTTAGAATTTTCTTCCTTTGAATGTCGATCAGTGTTTTGTTATGTCTTATTATCATAAGCGTAGTCCGTAATATCAGAATTACTTCATCAATGAATGTTTATTGTCCAGACTTAACAACACCAAGGATCTGATCGTTATTTTTGATTCCAGACTCTCATTTGAGAGCTATATTTTAAATATTGTCAATACGGCTAACACTGCTTTTGGGTTTTGTTAAGCAGTGGCCTCGAGAGTATAATGATCCTTTTGTAATCAAGACCTTCTATTACAATTTTGTTATGCCGATCTTGGAGTATGCCAATCCTATTTGGCCACTATTTCAGATTTCTTAAATTTGATCTTCGTAGCCTTCCTTGGAATGATCCTGTAGAATTGCCACCTTAGTAGTCGTGACATTTCTAGGATGCTTTTTGTATTTGATTTCTTGCATGGTACAATTAATCCTTTGAACTACTTGGCTTTATGACTTTTTTTAATTGCCGTTTTGTCATAAAATTACAGCTTTAATGAGCCTATTACGTAGATGTCTCGTACTCGTGTATTTAAGGCTCATTGGCATGAACTTTTTTTACGTATGACTAAAGTTAAGCGTCTCTTGAACGGTCATCTTACTTGATGTAGCTTTTTTTCTGTTCATTTTTATTTTTATTTTATCTTACTCTTATAATCTAATGTTTTTCCTCATTTATTTAATTTTTTTATTTATTTAAACTTATTGGATGGTTCTATTTTGAACTTATTTTTTTTTTAATTTTGTAGTGATCAGCATTTGATGAAATTTGTAGAAATAAATAATTAAATCTAACATTCATGATTTGACATTTTACACTGTGTAAAAGAAATCATAGAGTCCTTCACATAATACCTTTTCTCTAATCCCACGATCTTTGAGTAATTCGGGACTCCTAATTAAACCAGTTGTTGCCTACACGACTTAGAGTGAATATTCTGTTAGGCTATAACTCTGCCCTAATCTTTACATATAAAGTAAAAGTTTGTGCACGGGGCATCATTGGAAATTAATCGGTACAAAAATCAGATACCTTTTAAAGTTCGACCAGCCATAGCAATTGAAAAAAAAAATTGTCTGCCTAAAAATGACATGGTCAGTTAGTGTGAATCCTCTTTCTAGATTTTTCAAAACTACCTTTAAAGACGGGCGTCACATTTTAAGTAATTTGTTGTTGTATAGCATGTAGAGTTCTTAGATGATATCGAGTCCAGAAGAAGTACTCTAGGCAGTTTGCATGGATTGCTGTCAGTGTTATTGTAAATTTGTCTCTAATTTTAACGAAAAAAATCCGATGAAACCAAATATGAGCTGTAGGAAGTATGAGAAAATTCCTTCAAAAGTGCAGGGGTATCTGGCACCTTGTTGGGATGAAAAAAAAAAGCAAAGACTTACACGGGCCATTTTCACGCACTGATTGTAATATTGTAAAAAATTTATGATAACTCCTATCGCTATCTCAAACAATTATTTTGGCGTTAATCGTCTACACAGGCCTTCCGATTTTAATATCAACGGTCCTGAAGGTCCTCATGGAAACCAGCACTGCTTTGAGTGCAATTTTCTTTTGGTATCATGCTGAGGAATTCAAATGTCATCCTGACAATCTCCACTCATTGACTGTTGATTGTTTTTGAGCAATAACACTTCAATGTGATCACATTTCTATTATAATAAAGATCATAGGTGATAGAAAAGAGCCCTAAGGAATACCACAGAGAGGCCCAATGAGTTCGGAAGGAACCCAATTTTATTTTAACTGCCTACAAAAATCAAGTAACTATGTCTAAGTTCATTTTGAACTCTTGTCTGTAAGTTTGATCGGAGCATAACATTAGTACATTTGGATTGAAATGAAGATTACCGCGATACTAGTAGATTCTCCACCGCGCGGCGTAATAATGTTTCTTTGAAAATTATTTCTATGAATTACTTGTACTCAATATAGAGCGGGAATATTAGTTTTTTTTTCTGATTAGGTGAATACTGTTAACACGGTGCACGACCCTATGAAAGGGATTTTTGCTTTCGATTAAATTTCTAGATGTTTAATATAAATAGGAGATCAAGTTTAGTCATGAACTTAATAACTATTATTAAAAACAATGGAAAATAAAATATAGAGGAAAGTTTTTTGTTTTTAGATTTAGGACATTAAGAGGTCTATTTTTTTTTTAGTAACAAAATATTACCCATTCGGAAGGAAACACCTGATTTTCGAGGATTAGATATTGAGAATATATTGAACTCCAAAAAAGAAAGACATTGATAATTTTGCAATTGGAAATCAAATAAAAAATATTTCCTATAATATGAAAAAGAAACGTATATTCTACTACCACTAATAGTTTACTCAATATTTATATGTTTTAAAGTTATTTTTAGTAATTACAAACGAATATTGTATATACATAAATTCGGCAACGACATGTGCACTTTACACATAAATCTCTCTTCCTTTCATGTTAATTTTAGCAAGCGCAATTTTAGTTTCCATTATTTCAATTTAGCCAACAAAGTCTTGCGTTTTACTTTGATCTATACATAAACTTAGTGACCATAACTTTTTATTGCTTCTTTTCGAAATCAATGAAATTATTGAGAATATATTTTACAACTTTTTTGCTTACATTTCATTAGCAATAGCAGAAGCCTTGCCCTGATCGCTATAGAAGAAGCAATGGTGTCTGATGCGTTTTTTCTTCACTTTCCCTCTCTCTCTCTTTCTCCCTTTAACTTAATTTTACCTAGGCTAAAAGTGAAACTCCAGTAAAATAGTTCATACCTGAATATTTATTTTGATAAAATTAAAATCATTTCATTCTCGCCTCTTTGTTTAGAATAATAACAAAATTTCGATAATGATCTTCACCTTAGTTTTTGTAAATCATTCCATCTTAATTAATCAATACAAATTGTACGAATCATAAACGTTCAAAGAGTTGTAAAAAGGGTAAAAAAAATAAATAAAATTAAAAATAACTCACGTTCTAGTAGTTCTAAACTGAATCTGAAGTTAAAAAATCATTATGAAGTCCCCTTAAACCAGGATGAATAATCTCAAATTGCAGATCACCGCATGTCACTAGATCACTCAGAACTTCAGAACGTAAATCCCGCAGTGTTAATATGAGAACAACACACCTCTGTGCGCATCCTTTGTACGTATTTATGAGTAGTATATCAATTCAAAAATAGATCTCAATCCATTTTGCACTTTAACGAGCCGTCAATCATAACTGCGGGTAATATATACTATTTCGCTTAAGAAGTCGTCTGCCCCAAGTCACAATACTTAAGAGATGCTCATGTTAATGTTATCCAATAACTCTTTTATCTGACGGATGCGATCTTGTATGCATCATTCAAGTTATATTATGAAATTTTTTCCATGATATACTTAAGATCTAGATCAACACACGTATGTACATATATCATCGCCTATTATAGCCTCTGTACCTATACTACACCTTTAAGGTAATGTATATGCCTATGTTTCGGAATGTTTTTTCTTCTTCACTTTTTTCTATTTTCACAAACCTCGATCACAGTCATTTTAAAGCAGCAAAATTTCATAATATTAGAGCTTCCGCCCTAACATCAAATCGCAATTTTAATTTTAATCTGACAACAACAATAAGAACAACAAAAATTTCAAGATATCCGGGGGGCTTGGATTGTCAATCATGATCAGAGCTTGCCCGGTCAATTTAATCTTTTTTTTTTTTGTACTTAAGCATTTTTGAGTGATTCTTAAGAAAATCATCACAGATTGGATGAGGAATGGTACCCCCACCAACCTATGTTAAAATTATGCGGATCTAAAAATATACAATTAATATGAAAACAATTAAAAATCGCTTTATTAACACCTTACACACACATGAGCTTTATAATCATTACATATACACACATACACACATATATACAGTAAGAAATCATCTTTCTCAATCTTTTGATATTCGTTCACCTTGAAGGTCAGGTAACACTGATGACGACTGAACTGTTGAAATCTAATAGCAAGTGATTCGCGCTAGTAGATTGAAGTAGTAATAAAAATAAATAAAAAAACAACAACAACAACAAAAAGAAAAACGGTTACTACGACCTTAAGATGGCTTCCTAATGGGGGGATCAGCTATCAAAAGAAGAAGAAGAGAAAAAAAAACTACACATGCGCTTAGGTCTTTTTATCATACATCAATCGCGTTCGTCATGTGAGAGCCTTTCGAAAGTGTTTTCTGTCGAGTTGGTCAAGGTCTTAATTTAATCATGCGGCGTTTTTCACGATCAATTTATGAACGATTAGCGCAGATGGTTTTATGTTGCACATCTTTTTTTTTTTTATGAATATTTTCTGTATCTAATGTGTGTGTGTGTGTGTGTGGGCTTATGTAAGTTTTTTTTCTTCTTCTTTTCCTGAAAGCTGTCTCTATAGCCGAATTTTGTGGCAATTTTTAGTGCATTTATATATACATACATAGCAAGAAGGGAGGGACCTTGATATTTGCTTGCTATCAAAAGATGAAACTGTGCGAATTATTATTTGGAAATTACGCTTGAAAATATTTTATTTATGTATGTATTTGGCCCTATAGAGGGATAGATAGAAGACTTAAGTATGTTGAAAGGGCGATAGAAATTGCCACATTGCTGGAGAGGCAGAGCTTCTGTGTAACGTATATAATTTCTTATAAGTATCTAACTCCTTGTCTACTGGTTGTAAAATTGAGTTCATGTTACATATGCCGATAGAGAGAGTTAAGTTTCCGATAGTTACTGTTTATTGTTTTAACATTGATGGATGCAATTAAATATAAACTATAGCTTAATCCATTTTAAAACATCGCTGCTATATACACAGATGACCAAAATAATAGATAAAAGAGAAAACCCTTAAAAATAATATGAATTTCCGTTATTGTTTTTTTTTTTTTCAAAATTTTTCCTATATTTTTGTTAGCTATAGATTATTAGCCTAACCCATATTTGGTATCACATAACTATAATTTTTTTCGCTCTACCTAACAAAATTGTAGAAAAAGCTGGGGTCAAAAAAATAGGGAATTTTCAAGTAACAATTTAAAAGAACATTTAAGAAAAATATGAATTTACATAATATTAAATTATAATAATCTATAAAAAAGTAATTAATATCCAGAGTGACCTCCGTTATTAGCAATAACGGCGCTAATTCGCCTGGGCATAGAGTCAACTAATTTTTGGCATTTTTCAATTTGGAATTGCATACCAGGCTACTTGAACTACTTCCCACAACTCTTGCTTGTTGTGGAATTGTTGCTTTGCCAGAGTTTTCTGCAATTCACCCCATAAATCCTCAATCGCATTGTGATCAGGAGATTGAGAGGGCGACTTTATCATTTGGACTTTATGATCCTTAATCCATGCCTTCACTAATTTGGATGTATGCTTAGGATCATTGTCCTGCTGAAAATGCCACCTTAGTGGCATATTTTCTTTTGCATACGACAACATAATTTCTTCGAGGATACTCTTGTATTGCTCCTTGGTCATGGTATCATTAATTTTAAAAACTGGACCGACTCCGTACCAAGAAAAGCAGCCCCATATCATTATATTTCCGCCGCCATGTTTGACCGTTTTCTTGGTAAAACGAACATGAAATGCTTTTCCTGGTGGTCTTCGCACATTACGGTTGCTATAGGAACCAAACAAATTAATTTTGGTTTCATCACTCCATAAAATGTTCCTAAACATTTCGTTGGAGTGTTCTTTTAAATGTAAAGCAAACTTATTTCGTGCCTTAATATTTGATTTCTTTAGCAAAGGAATTTTTCGGGCGATTCTACCAGGTAATTTCTTGTCTTGGAGACGTCTTCGAACAGTTCTAGCGTTAATATCGTTGGTTATGGCCGCAGAAATTGTTTTCGATGAAATAAACGTGTTTTTTTTGCCATTAGTACTATGCGGTCATCCATGGTAGTCGACGTTTTCTTAGGTCTATCTCTGGTTTCTCGTGCTTTTTTGGGTTTTAACGCATTTGCAACAAAATTTATTGACCGATCCAACAAATTTGCAATAAACTTGTACTTTTTACCACTTTCTCTTAATTTTTTAATGATTTCACGTTCCTCGGATGAACAGTGAATATTTCGATTCATCTAAAAGCAGTAGTTAACGATAGGACAACTTCATTTTGTTTACAAATAATTCAATTGAACTCACTTTTGAAAAATAACAATAAGAGTTTAAAATCAACCAGTAGTATACACAGCAAGAAACCGGCGTTACCATATGAGAAGTATTTTCGAGAGTATTGAACAATAATCACAATAGAATGAAGAATTTTTTTTATTTCACTCTCTTACCTATTATTTTGGCCATGTGTGTATGTACATATACTAGGCTTGTTATTTCACGTAATCACAGGTACACGTGAATTTAGCAATGTCATATTTGAAGCACATGAAATTGAGAACACGTGTATTTATTTATTTTATTTCAAGATTAAGAACAGTATCACAGTATCGTTGGGTCGGACAACTATTATATACATACATATATCTACCTACCGTTGGTAATCGCAGGACTTGAGAACCGCTGGACCGATCTGGCTAATTTTTTATTAATATTTAAATGTTCGCAATAGTCTGAATATGGATTTTAGGTAAAGAAAAATTGGAATCGGCAACCCCTTTTTGGGTTGTTGTCGTACAAACCTTTGATTTTTCACTATACGTCGACTTGGAGTACTCAAATTTTGTAAACGGCGTTTTTCAAAAAAAAAAAAATTTAAGTTCAAAACTGGAACTGATCGGGCAACTCATTCGTAGGGTTGCCATACACAAATATCGCTTTTAACTATATATTTGAGCACGCGTCGACGAAGAGAGCTAAAATTTGGTATACAGGGATTTCAGAAAAATGGTTAATGAAATTTTAAAAATGAATTAAATCGGGTACCCCTTTCTGGTGTTTTCATACAAAACTTTGGTTTTTCACTATATATACTTGGAAGTTGCCATCACAGCAGAAATGTATCCGTGGTATGTTAATGGGAAATCCTGTTAGGATATATTATATATATATATATATTATCCCGTCCGGTCCAAATTAAGAATTTAGGGAATGCCGCATATCCGCGGTTCTGATGTCTTTGGAAGATCCCATCCCCTTCCCACAGGATTTCCTGAGGTTGCACTTAGGCACAGTTAAGAAATTCAATTCACGCTGCAAGCATACGTGGGACGTCTTACGGGGATCTCCCAGTTAATTTTTTGGTTGTGCGGGGATATTAGAAGGATATTGTAAGAAGTTTCTGATATTAAGGATTTTCTTATGGATTTGCAAAAACCTCAGTGAAACTCTGAAAACCATTTACTTCAACATTATACAGGGTGATTCAGAACAGGATACCTTCCGGTATACCACCGATTCGTTGAGGTAAGCTGATCAAAAAATTGTTCCACATACCTCCGATATCATAGATATTATGCATCTGTAACCAACCCACCCCTTTCAACCTCCACCCCCACCCATCTAGGCATTTATATTATCGCTGAGCAATGCCGGCGGGTTCACTCTAATATTCGAGAATGGATCAATAAGTACCCGTGTTTGAAGGCAGATGGCGCAGTTGGGGAATATTGCTGTTACCATTGTATGCTGTCAGCTGTCAAATGACAGAGCACAAGAGTTTCGAATGTGCTCATAATTGAGTTTTGAATTGATAGTTATTTGTGTTGAATGTGTTTTTAATTATTTTACGCTATAATGGGAAAAGAACAGTATCGATCGGTGATTCGATTCTTATTTTTGGACTGGAAAATTTACGAAGAAATAAAAGCGAAGTTAGATGCAGTTTATGGGAACCTTTCGCTATCTACATATTACAACAGTTAGATATTGGTTTAATAAATTGAAACATGCCCGTACGTCTATTTTTGATGAGCAGCACCCGGTGTGGGTGTGTCCATCAGACATGGTGACTGAAGAAATTGTTGGAAAAAATTCATAATATGATTCTTGTTGATCGCCGATTGAAGTGCGTGAAGTACCCGAGAACGTAGGCATTTCCTACAGATCGGTAATCAATATGTTGCACGAAAAGTTGATGTTGAAAAAGCTATCGGCCCGATGTGTGCCGCGATTGCTCACGTTGGACAATAAGTGGTTACGGCTGCAAACTTCAAGCAGTATTTGGATCCTTTTATGCTAGATCCGCAAGAGTTTTTGCATCAGGTCGTAGCCATGGATGAAACCTGGATTCGCTATTATACGCCAGAAGCTAAGCTAAGGAATCAAATTAATGGAAATTTCCAGGAGAATCTGCTTCGAAGAAGGCAAAGGTGGTTCAATCGGCCAGGAGAATAAAACTCTTTTAATTGTTTCCCTTTTTCCTGCTCTGCGATCCCTAGCTTTTGTGCAATAGAGCTAGGTGTCGTACTCAGAAAGAACGTTGGTTATTGGATTTCTGTGTTTCAGAAGTCTTTCTAGGACTAAAAAAAAAAAAAACAATAGATTTCCATCTGTTTTTACAACTCTGCATGACTGTTTCTATCGATAGACATATAGTTGCTCTTGCTTAGATTCTAAAACATACTTGGCCACAATGGAATGCTTAAAAGGGCTAATATAAATTTCTATGTAGACCGTAATTTTGCATACCTAAACATATATGTTTACTATTTGTGGCGGTATTGTTTGTATTAGAATATGACAAAAGTCACAGCAGCAAGGACTAAGTGACTTCGGCTGCAATAATCGTTATGAAAAAAATTTTTATTTGTCATGTCACCCAGCTTTTTAGGAATTGGCCTTTCGAAAATAAATCACATGCTAAATGTCATTTTTTATGGCTACAGTCGTGGTGTAAGAATTGCATTTTCGAAGAAAAGTCACGATGTTATTGTCATTTTTAATTTTAATTTTATCAGAATCCACCTCCAGAAGTTGTTTAAATAAAATTAATTTAAATTTGTCTATAGAAATTAGAGAACAGTTTTGATCCAACTGAATCATCTAAAACTTTTTAAGGTTCGATATTCATCTCAGGCAAAATTAATTTTCTAAGTGATCTTTTCTAAGGCGTTTATTTATTTCCATCAAACTCTCCACTGCACATCAATTTATTAATATTGACAAATGACGTGTCTTCCCAGACAAGAGATTTTAATTGGCAAGAGAAACGGATACGATTTCGAATCCATAATTCTATACTATTTTGCGTGTCATTAAGCGCAGATTTTCAAGATAATTTTTTAAACATGCGAAATCTTGAATGAGCTTTATCTAATTAAATTTTAATAAGGCCAAGTGGATGCGCTCGTAACGCAACTAAGCACAATGAGCGATGTATGAAAATACTGCATTCAGGGGTCTCTGATCACCTTGGACGTTGAAGGTTAAATATCTCACTGCAGTTATAAAAACAAAAACAAAAAAACAAAAAAAAACACACCAAACACAATAAGACTTTACGCAAAAAGGAAACACTTTAATGATTCATAATTTTTCTTAAATTTGAATATATGCAGTCATAAATTCCATTGACCTTAGACAGGTTATCGTATGAGGTTCGCGTTTCTATAGAAAATGTAAAGAATTTACGTTTTGGCCTGATGCGCCACAAAGATTTTAAGCTGCGAGGTTATTTAGGGAGCTAAGCATATCAGTTAAGGTGTAAGTCTACAAGAAGAAAACAAAAAAAAAATGTTTGCTGGCATCTTTATGAGATGAACCACTTTTCATAATCATAGCGAAGATATGTTTGAGATTTTTATGCGAGTAGGCTTTTATTTTCTGGTGGTAAATTGTGGTAGATTAGGTACTGAAAATCTAAGCTCTTCATGATTTGTTGAACAATGTACGGTTTTTGTCAACAGAATGTAGAAATTTTCCATACTTCTAATTTCCAATTTGCCGCCATTTGTTCCGCTCAATAAAGTGGGATTAGAATGCTTTTGTTGAACTAGTTTTGCAAGAATGTTGCACAGAGTATTGCTGTAGCGGTAATGGATTGAGGACACAACACTATTAAAAACTTACGACGCTTAGGATTGGTCGGTTTTTGATTTTTTTGTTCTTTTTCAATCGACAAGGCTATTTAACTTTCTGCTGCTATTTAATTCTTATCTATGAAAAGATTTATCTGTCTAAAAATCACCATAAACCTATCCTCTGAAACATTGATTATGTATAATCGCTGCAAGAAAGAGCCAGATTCTAAAGGATCTCTGTCATAGAATAGTGATGGCCTATTCGGGGAATCATCTGCAGCTAACTAAGTACGTATTTTTTCTAAGCCCAAATTCAGACACTACTTTATTGTATAACATTAGTAGGTACTTAAGCCTAACATAATAAAGTCTAATACTTACGGCATCGAGGCCATTTGGGCTTTTATTCTTTCTATGTTCAAATTTTTCCACACTACTTCTCTAAGTCAGAAGACGATTATTTGTTCACTGATAGCCAAGGCACATAATAATCCATTCTCTGAATATAGAAACTTTGTGAAAAAGATATGTTTCCTGTTATCCGGGCTACAGAAACCTGTCAGGATTTACGTGAGCACCCGCCATTATGTCTTAATGTCACGGCAGTCTTAATGCACGGATTAGAAGACAAGCGACAATCAGTGCCCTCGATTGGCAGAATATAATTTATATTCTGTCTCAGAAGTACCAATTTATGCCAGTGCATACTTGACATTGGACTTACTGATCGAAGCGAGACCTATCTAAAATCTCTTCCGATCTGTGGGTCACGGCACCCGCAGTTGATTTAGCGCAACTCCACGCCGAGAGCCAATCCTCTAATCATACATTACCAAGCGACCATCCTTCAAATTCACGGACGCAGTAAGCAATTATGATAAAAGAATAAACTACTCTGTTTAGAGAAGAATGTTCGCCTAAGTCAATGCAGACTCAGAAAATCTCACTTTGCCCGCATATGGGCTAACCACAACCCCCACGATGCTCCCACATGGGGGCGTTCCCATGTTGAGGTGAATATTGCTACTAAAAGCAGCGCTATTCTGGGCTCCTCAACCCCGCGTAGTACCAAGCTAGCAATGTTGGCTACCCAATTGGTATGGCTTCGTATAACATGATCGTACGATCATGAGTACTCCCAGTGAACCTTCATGCAGATTCTTAAACGTTACTGGTAACTACGTTCGGGCTTAATCTTATTAGCACTTATAAATAAGTGACAGCAGTGAACCACGAGAAGGTTATGATCCGCCCTTTAGGTTATGAGAGGCTTGAGACTACAGCCCGTAATCTTGAGCTACCAAACTACTAATTCCAAGCAGTCGTACTAGGTCGTATACATGCAGGCTTCACTATGAACACGAACTATCATCAGGAATCAGAGTATTCAATTGTTTAGCACACGAAACACGGAGCATATACACGGCCTTTCCTTTGCTTGTATCCTCCTTTGGCAGCAATGTGCATCACTTACCCTTTGCACCGCCATTATCCGGGCTACAGTTTATCGTACCGAAAAGTGATATGCTCAATATGTTATTAATATCTCTCCAATGGAAATATCGTAAAAGAGTCTTTCCCGAAATCGGCAACTTTAAGTTGATCTCGAATTTATTCACTATAATCTAAACATTTAGAAGACTACTTTCCAGTGAAACGACTTTAATATCATTGAAGACAAGCATCTGGCATAAAGATACGGCCTTGACCATAGTGTATCAAATAAAAAGTGTTTTTTTTTTAGGTTTGGTTTTTAAATTGGCAACACTATTTCAGGTGCCTGTCAATTTGACAGTTGACAGTTGATTTGTGGTCAATACGTTTTGCCATTTCACTTACGTCAGAACAACGCTTGAAAATTGTGCAAATTTATTTTGAGTATCAAGGTTCACTTCGGCAAACTTACAGTGCGCTACGTATATTTTACGGTCGACATAATCGTCCATCCGAGCAAGTTATTCGGAAAACCATGTATAATTTTCGCACCACACAAATGCAACCCACAAAGACGACATACAGTGCGCACAGAAAAAGTTATTGATGCTGTGGAGCGTAGTGCTGAGGAGGACCCGAATGAGTCGATTGGCCATCGTGAACAACAATTGAAGCTGTGCCCATCCACTTTGCGGAAGATCTTGATGAAAGACTGTGGCTTACGAGTCTACAAAATCTAGCTTGTGCAAGAGTTGAAACCGTGTTACCATTGTGCGCGCCCGTACGTTCGATATTTAGCTTGATCCCATTTTTCAACGGAAAATTTTGTCCAGTGATAAGGCTCAATTTTGGTTGGGTTACGTCAATAAGCAGAATTGCCACACTTAAGTGGAGAAAATGCACAAGCCTTTTTTGAGATGCACTTACTCCATTAAAAGTCATTGTTTGGAGTGCTTTGTGGGCAGGTGGAATCATTGGCCCATATTTCTTTAAAGATGATGCCAACCAGAATGTTACCATCAATGGAGAACGCTACTGAGCCACTATTACTGATTTCTTCGTTCTTCAGTTGAATGGTATTGATGTGGCAATGCTTTGATTTCAACAAGATGGCGCAAAACGCCATACAGCGCTCGGCCAAACCAATTTAATGTGAGAAACATGCGATGAGCGCATAATTTCTTGTAATGGACTTGTAAAATGGCCTCCACGATCGTGTTATCTCACACCTATGGATTACTTTCTCTGGTGATATGTGAAGTCTATGCCGATAAACCACAAACGTTGGATTACTTGGAATTTAATATTCGCCGCATTATTACAGATATACGGCCCCAGTTGCTGGATAAAGTGAAATTAGAGTTTGCGCTTCATTCGTGCCAATTTTTTGTGGAGTCCTAAATTCACTTGGCTGCGATTTTTGGGACTTCAAACATAATAAGCTATCAAAAATTTGACTGACTAGTAGTTAGCAGGTGCCAAATCCTCACAGGTTAATCACGAATTTTTTTGAGAAATGTCGAAAGACATATCTCAGATAGATGAGTAATCCTCGGATATGAAGGTGGTTAAAACCCTAAGCGGACGGTTATAGCTGAGATGAATTAATGATCTTTTATATTTTCTTTATGTCTTTCATTAATCAAATTACTTTGATTAATTCCACCAAAAATTCCATGAATGTCGTATCAAAATGAGCTACGGTGTATTGTAAGCTAAACGGTAATCGCCAGTAAATATAATCCTTGCTGTAGATCATTTTATTATATCCTAGATGATGACATTGTAGGTCATTCAGTTGCATAAAATTAGAAGTTATTTTGATCTTTACATGTCCGTCCGTCGAGAAAGTGTTTTCTTAGAAAGTTGAGATTTTGTTAACGAACTTAAAAAACAAAACGTAAAATTAAGTTTGAAAATGAGACAAATCGGGCAACTCCTTCGTAGGATGGATACATGGATTGGACACTGCCTAATAATGCGTCAACGTACAGAGCTAAATGTTTGTACACGGGTTTTTTATAAAAAGTAGTAAAATATAGTTTCAAAAATTGCCTGATGTGGGCAACACCTTCTTGGTATTGCCATATAAAAATTTATGCTTTTTACGTATACTATGAAAACGATCAGTTTTATATGAGAAGTTTTTCAAAATATGAAGTTAGTTATAACCATTTTTACTGTCCGATGATCTATTTTAGAAATATATGGGAAAAACTACTTCAAAAATCGAACATGTACAGATGGGTGAACATACCAAATTACATGCGAGCATTCATCTAGGGTATAATAAAAATTGGTCTTAGACTTGTTCTCGAACTAAATTCATGCACACTATTGTTAAATTTGTCGTAGTAGATATTGTAAGCCGGAATTTCACAATCGAGGCACATGATTCAATTTCGTTAAAATGGCAAATTAATGGTTTTTCAATATACTCCCCTTAAACACAAGTATACATTTGGTCCATCGTTTTTCCAGGAGTTCTATCCCATTTTTATAGTGAGATAGCCAAGCATATTTGTTTTCACCAAAGCGCTCTTGTGACATCCTAAATTGTCTTAGTGATAAACTTCTCTGCGATCTTTGTATACGAATGCGTTTCTGGTCAATGGTTAACAAATGAGGCATCCATCTTTCACACAAGGTTTTCATATGAAATTCATCTGAATATGAAATACACGTTAATCCAAAATGCTCACGGCCTCATTTAATTTCGATACTTTGCTTCGTTGCACTACTCAAAACATATCAAAGTTTGTTTGGATAACTTTTGGTGTTGTACCACTTTTGGGGTGACCCCCATCTTAGAATCCTGTACATCCACATTTAAATTCCGTCATCCACTTTGGTACAGCCGAAAATGACGTCGGCGATTTATTTAACACTGTTTTAAGCATTTATTGAATTTCAACAACCGATAAACTCTTCAAAACAGGAAACTGTAAGATAGAACGAATTTCAATATGCAAAATCATGCTCATCGTCGTTTATGGCGCAATCACAATGCAGTGTGGAGCAGAGTAGAGCAGAGTGGAGCAGATTGAGCTTTTAGTCCAGAACAAAGGTGTTCAAAATGCAGCGCAGAGTCAAATTCGAACTTTGAAATTAACATAAAAAAACGCCATAAGAACGCAAAAAAAACAACGAATTTCGAAATTAACATAACAAAACTCCATTACAACGCCAAATCAACAAACAAGCAAGCAAGCAACTATCGTTGTCAAAACAATTAATAAATTACAAAAAGGCGACACCTGTTGGCACTGCTCCGAATCTAGCTAAAAATTAACGTACTTTTTTTTGTTGTCTTTAAATCATGAAGTTTGCAAAAAATACCTCATGTTTTTTATTAGAATTCATAAAAAATATTAAATAAATCAGGAAATAACATAAAAAAAACGTGTTAGTTATGATAAAAATAAATATGGAGATTTTTCCACGCCATCTACATTCTAGTAGTTCGAAATTCCATTTTGTAAGCTTTCGTGAATGTCAGCGTGAAAATAGAATAGAAGCTATTTTCATGCAGCTCCATTCGCTTCTACTCTGAGCCATACAGAGATGACCATATGCACCACTGCGAGTGAAAAAAAAGGATGCCAATTGCCACTGTACGCCAATCTATATTGTGAATGCTGCTTTATTATCAAAACTCGTTAGATCAAATTTGTCTTTACATAATAAAATCAAATCTTGTCACTTTTCATTTGACAGTTATTGAAACTTCAAAATACGACAGCATGATTAAGTTCGGCTAACACATCATAGATGTCATTCAAATGCTGTCATCTAAGTATTTCAGAACTGTCAACATTTAGAGTATGTAGTGTATTTATGGAGATATAAAAATATTAAAATCAACTTGTGCCAAGATATGAAATCTGAAATTCTTACATACATCGTTACAGCGGTCTCATACTCTCTTATATAAATTTCCCAATTGTCCCTCTTCTAGATCAAAGAATTCCTGTGATGACTGTTTCGCATTTTTTTTATCCAAAACATCTTGTATTACCATCGAAATTGAATTGTCAAGGACTCCACTTCGAGTAAATTCAATTGACTAGGAAAACTCGTTCCGATTTCAAATAAATTGTAAAAATAAATTGAGCGAGATTAAGTCAATACGTCAGGATTACTCTCGAAAACTTCAATATTTCATTTTAAGAGTTCCGTTCCCCCCTTAGCACCTTTCCCCCTCTGTCTGTATATATACAATACTTTCAGGTGCCATTGATAACTCTTGATAATACAAATAATATATACTTATGTGCAGTGCAAAGGATGTGAAGTGGGAACTTTCATTTCAATCCCTCTATCCACAGTTATCAAAATGCCACAATTGCTTGTCGTACTTTCCTCAAATGACTGCACATCATTACTCTACATGGCCTAGGTATGTACGTTTCTGGTTTCATGGTTATAAAATACTTTTTAGGTGTTACCACTCAACTAGAGATACTAAGGCTGCCCTTAAGCACACAGTGTGAAAGTACTTTAAGCTTTTGAGTAAAGATTCTGTAGCACGTTTCTGAGGTGGGGGATGGGGTTGTTAATAAAAGATTAACACACGCGTCCCCCATATACATATGTGTATGTAGTGATAGAAGGATTGGTGGCGAAACACCTGTTATGGAGTGTTGTGCAAGCCCTTTTCAGAACTCTAGAAATGTTGTAAATTGCTTGCGGTGGTGCAGTCTTGTCAAAAGTTTCGAATTAAATTCCAATTTTAACGTATGCAAAAAGCATTTTCTGAATGCGATAGTTTTGTTCGAGTTAATTGAGTTTCAGGAACGTAATTTTATAGAATAAATGAAAGGTTTTTTCCGCATTCTTAGTGTCTGTGGATCTCTGAGATGTTCGGAAATGAGGACTTATCTTGAAAGGGAATCGTAATTGACTTATTTCTTCCAATTTTCCTTTTTAAACTACGTATGTCATCACGAAAAGTGGTTTTCTTGTATACGTTTTTGCATCACCCTATATAATTCCCGAAATATTTGAATGAAATAAAAATTGTAATTGTGATCAAATGTTGAATGACTTGAATTACCTTTTAGTATGTAATTTTAGGGTTGAAAAAAAAAAAAAAAAAAAAAATAGATGTCAGAAAACCCAATTCCGTTCAAAGCTGCTGAATAAGATTTGAATGACGTTTACTGTATTGAAGATCAAAACACTGCCATTTGTTTGAAATAAATAAAAAATAAAAACATATTGAAAATTGCCACAATTTAAAAAAAAAAAAAACAAAAGAACTAAAATTAAAAGAAAATATTTAATAAATTATTAAATTTTTTTTGTAAAAGCATTAATTAACATATTTTTTCTCTCTTTTTTCAGGTAATTTGAAGAAATTCATACAAGAGATATCTATAGCTACAAAGTTCAGAGTCAGGTAATAATAGGAAAATAATGAAGTAAGTAAGTTTACCTACTACTATAATATGGATGAGAAAATTATGTTCCTACAGGCTTGAACTGTACGCGCAATTTTCAAAAAATATAATCAAAAATAGAGGAAAAATACGGTATAAAACGAGTAATTTTACACTTCAAACAAAGAAATGTTGTAAAGATACATACAAAAAATAGTAGAAAAATACATCGGAATTACAAAATACATTTAAAAGAAATATTGAATGTCCAGTATGAGCTAGATTATGCTAAATTTGATTAAAAAAAAAAAAAAAAAAGAGTAGTTGCCATCATAGAACTTAACAGATTTTTATTGGAATTAGGTTTTTAAATTTTTTTTCCCAGTATTTCAAGAAAAACCACATTTATTATGAAGTTTGATCAAAAAGTAGCGATCATTTTCATGTTGGTCAATTGTTCTTTCCAATCTACAAAACATTTGTAAAATTCACACTTTATTTAATGTACATAAAAATTCATAGTTCACATATTTCTGCTGCCAATAGAATAGAACAGTCAAGATAAATTTGACTAACTTGAATACTTTTTTCGATATTGACTTTTCACGAAACTTTTATTGAAACGATTGAGTCTTTTTATCTTTATCATTGCCTCATATATAGCCAAATTTTATCACTTGTTATGAAGCGTTTTAGTAACTTTGAATTATCAGTAATTTCAGTCAACATTTTATACAGTGTTGTTTTTGCGATGCTATTTTTGTTAAAAATTTAATACTTTGAGAAAAAAAATTACCACAAAATCCCTAATTCCTTCCAACGCTAGAAAACGTTTGTAACATTAAAAAAAAAAAAATGTTTTTCTGGGTTAATCCTATTCATTAAAAAAAAATCTCTGCTATAGATAAGGCCAACTATTCAAATGTAATAGTCAAAAATAAAAGACAAAAACTTGAAAATTGTATAGAAATAGC
This sequence comes from Dioctria rufipes, assembly GCA_963924295.1. Classification (NCBI taxonomy): domain Eukaryota; kingdom Metazoa; phylum Arthropoda; class Insecta; order Diptera; family Asilidae; genus Dioctria; species Dioctria rufipes. The sequence goes on along the minus strand of OZ002744.1, from coordinate 27,058,487 downwards.
ACAAGATCGCGATTTTCCCGAATTTCAAAAGTAGTCCAAATAAAAACCATGAGATCTTTATTAATGGTATATTTTTTGACGTTCTTGTAGGTCATGACCGATGCTATCATTGTCTTAATTATGATTTACTATTTACGGGACACCCTGTGTTATAGTTTGATTTTAGTAATCTAATAATTTAGGCAGTATAAAATGCTATGATATAGCTCAGTTTAACATAGCAGTAAAAAAAAATTTCTCTAGAGTCAGTCGTAACAATTTGTGCCACCAACTCTAGGTATAATTTTATAAAATAAAAGGATTGCTCCACTTCAGAAATAGAAATAGTTTTTGTACCTAAAATGGAAGTACTTCCAGTTCAATACACTTTAGGTACTTCTACCCTAAAATGTACGAATATTAAACAATTTTTTCTTCTTCTAAAATGAAGGGAATGTTCCTTAAAATGTATGGAATAGGTAATAGTTTATAACTACACTATATTAAAAAACATAAGAATGAGCTGAATAGCTCATTTGTTATGTGCCATACTACCATATATATATATTTTTTTATTACGTCGTATATGGTGGAAGTTAGTGCTAGGGCGCTGGGCATGGTCACACTCGAACAAATAGTGAAAACCAATATATGACTTATTTTCAAAAACAATATGTAAATTATGTTAACTAAAATATATTTGTAAGTGTTCCATAAATTTAAGGAATTGTCTTACTTTTTTTTACAGTTTATTCAAGGCGAGGTTCAGTGAAACCGGATTATTTCAAATATTTTTCGAGCAGCGGCAGCATCCATAACCTCTTATAGATGCTAGGGTTGATGACGGATGATTCCAAATATTTTGGTACAACGGCAACATTCACAACCTCTGAAAGCGGTTACTGCTGATCATTGGCCTGCCTTGTTTTCTATGCTTTCAGTATTCCTCACCTCCAAAGTCAATGAATTTAGATAAAAAATATTTGGTTTTTGTTAGCTCTAAACCCTTTCTCGGTTAGTCTTTATGAAAATATTTTACTTTTCCATCACTTCTTCACCTACCTTTCCTGATGTTATTGGCCATATCGAGTTTTGGCACGTTAAGATGTCTTACCATCACTTAAACCCCATATGAGAGTACTATAATAGTAATCCCTGCTTGTCGTAAAAAAGTGACTAGAAGAGTCTTCTCACTAGAGCTATACTAAGTTATTTCAGTAAGCTCGACATGATTGTGCAGCATCATATAGTAGGGTTCGTGGCGGATGATTCCAATTATTTTTTGAGCAACGGAAGCACCCACAATCTCTCAAGAAGATAACTGCCAAAATTATCTGATTGTCCTTTTTCTCACTGGAGTCATACTGACCTATTCCGGGCAAGGTCCAGTGAAATCTACATGATTGAGCAACATTGGTTACGAATGAATCTAACTTTAAGATCAACCGCAGCCCCCCATAATCTCTCAAAGAGGCTACTACATAATCTACCGGATTGCCATTTTGTCATTGTATCAATTCCCTTCTGATTTCCGTAATGTGATTAAATATTCTCACTTAAAATGGTGCTTGATCGGAGTGTCAAAACCCGATTCGATACGTGTCAAACTGTGGCGTAGGTAAGTTGATACAGGAATACTATTTGTTCGATTTCTTGCCTGTCCTCGACATCGACGACTTGAGATTTGTCCACCAAGCTCGATCATAGCTGATAGTTCTACCTATGCATATTCACTTCGACCTGAAATAGGAAGATACTGCAATCAGTATCCTTTACTACAAAGTTCATATCTGGGACTAATGTGGGTGGCGACATAGAATTTTTCCGCTAGTGTACAACCAGATTGTGATTGTTCCTGCCATCCACATCCCTTCAATGCTAGAAAGCTTTGTTTCGGCAACGGACTGACGGACGGACTTAATTTTGATCTCGGACGGAAGACGGACTAATAAAATCTGAATAAAAAAAGAAGAAGAACAAGTAAAAAAGCTAGAATTGGTCTAAGACCAATTCTTATGATACCCTAGATGAATGTCCGTATTAAATTTCGTATGGGCACCGATCTATTCAAGTATTGATTTTGAAGTTGTTTTTCGCATATATTTCTAGAACGGCTTGTCGCACAGAAAAAAGGATTATAACCAATTTTATAGGATTTCGTATTCTGCAGAAGTTTTTAGTACAATAAAAATGTCTTGGACTGATCATTTTCAAAGTATACGTAAAATACTAAAATTTTTATATGGCAACACCAACAAGGAGTTGAAGTTTGACTTTTTTTACTAATGTAGTACATCATGTACGAAATTTCAGCTCTCTACGTCGACGCGTTCTCAAGCAGTGTCCAAATATATAACGGAGAACGAGATTTTTATATGGCAACCCCACGAAGGAGTTGCCCGATTTGTCTCATTTTCGAACTTAATTTTACTTTTTTTTTTAAAGTCCGTGTAAAAAATTTTAGCTCTTTAAGTATACGCGTTCTCGAGTTATCGTGCGCACAGACTGACGGACAGACGGATGGACGGACGGACAGACGGACGGACGGACGGACATGCAAAAATCGAAATAACTTTTAATATTATGAATGGGTGTCCAATCCATTTTGCTCTCCCATCATTATTTCGAGGTGTTACAAACGGAATGACAAACTTAGTATGTATAGCCCTATGATTTCATCTAGGGTATAAAAATGTAAGAACTTAAATCTGAAAATAAGTTAAATGGGAGCAGGTTCTCAATACCGGACACTTGTGTTACCACCCGGATAGTTTTATGACGCAGTGGATAGGAGAGGGGAGAGAGCGAGAGAGAGAAAGAGATAGGGTAGAGAATGATGATATATATATCTAGAGAGAGAGAGAGAGTGAGAGAGCGCACTTAAGATGTTGAAAGAGTCCTGGCTTGACGTGGCTCAGTCCCAGCGCTCACATCCACTCCGGATATGTTGTCAAAGCCAAATAATTTACTTAGGCCTATTAAACGAGTATATGCGTATGTCTCAGATGTTTTTTTTTTATCTCTAGTTATAGTTCGCTACGCGCATATTATATGCATTTCACAAATTGTTAAAAATGTTTTAACCAATAACTGCATAAAATTTGCTAATGAACTATACGAAGATATAATGACATCCAAATTTGTTAATATCTGTCTACCGAACTCGGTTTATAGAAGGCTCTTTATTTTATTTGAAGCCTTTTCAAACTTGATTATATCTTTAGTTTAAATTTAGATATTACCTAATTAATTATGATTGATTTACATAATTTGTTTTTTCCCTTTTCTGTCTATTTCCTATTTTTTCGGTCATAATATATCTACTAAAGTATGTTGATAAACAATTCCATTGAATTTCCTATACAAAAATGTTGCTGTAATGTTTTTTTTTCCGGTCTCTATAAGAATTGAAATGAAATAAACTAAAAATCATCTGAAGAATAAAATAAATAAATATGATTAAAAATTTAAATATTATCAGATAGATCATTGTACATACATACCTACATACAAATCTCCGTTATTAATTATTCAGCAATATTTTGTGAATTTGAACTCCCTTTAGATCTCCCCATTGGACATTTTGAATTTGAATTTGAATAATTTATTTGGTAATGTACCCAAGATTAAAAGATCTTATTACAGTACTAATATCAAGAGGAGGAGAACAAAAGAAAGAAAAAGCTAAAAGCATATAATAATAATAATAAAACTAAAAACTTAAAAATATACAAACTAAGCACTAAAAAAATAATGGAGATAGTAGTCCAATTAATTTATTTAGTAGATGCGTGCACCATTCACCCTCAAAAATTTAAATTATTAATTAACCTTGAAAAAGCTTTGCTGGAGCCTTCACTTTGAATATTACTTGGAAGAGAATTCCACTTACGAGCAGCCTGAACAAAGTAAGAACGCTCACCATGCTGTGAGATGTGCCTTGGGATAAGAAGCTGAGGATTTCTGGTAGAATGCAAGAACTGCAGTTTCTCATATAAGTAAGCTGGGCTTTTATGAATTATTAATTTTTGTAAGAAAATAAGTTGACGTCTAGTTAGATATGTCTCAAGAGATGAGCCCAGGATCGATGATACATACGCTGATATGTGAGTGCTACGAGGGAGCTTGTAAATGTATCGAGTAACATCATTGAACGCAACTTTCAGTTTCCTTTGACAAACAGAATCAAGTTTGCCGAATATTAAACTGCCATATGTAAAATGTGGTACAATTACAGATTTAGCCAACTTCAGTTTAAAATCCACTGACATGGAGCTTGAGCTAATCCATAATTACCGCAGAGCACCATATACCTTTCTCATCGTTTCCGTAATGTAGGTGCAGCAAATGAGCTTGGAATTAATTTTGATTCCCAAATTTTTGACTGAGTCAACATATTCCAAGACTGTGTTGTTCAATACCACAGGAGGAAGCTCGGATTTCTCTAATGCACGCCTATAAATTGCTAAGCAGTTTGATTTGGACGGATTCAGTGACAGCTCATTAATTGCAGACCACTTATGTAGGTACTGTAGATCCTCACTGATCCGATAGACACAATCCTCCATTAGTTCTATAGGTCTACTAAGGTACATCTGTACATCATCAGGATATAAATGAATAGAGCAATTTTTAATAGCACTTGGTAGGTCATTTATGTACAGGCTAAATAAAAGTGGACCAAGGATTGATCCTTGAGGAACACCTGAGGACAGATACGCCGGATTAGAGAGAGTTTCTCCTACCTTCACCATTTGACTGCGATTCGTTAGGAAACAGGTAATCAGCTTAACAGCTGTAGATGAGAAGTTAAACCCATTACCATTACCAAGTTTAGAGAGTAGTTTTAAATGATTAACAGAGTCAAATGCTTTACTATAGTCAAGTAAGACCAATATTGTCAAATGATCACTATCAAGAGCATCATAAATATCTGTGGCAACTTTTAAGAGAGCTGCCAAACTGACAATATTTTATTCACCTCTACATAATCCATAATTTGCTTATATAAGATCTTTTCCAATCCCTTGGCCAGAAAATTAAGCAGACTAATGGGATGATAATCGCTAGGTTGAGACGGAGACACTTTCTTAGGAATAGGGACAACTTTAGCTTGTTACCATTGGGTAGGAAACTGAGATATGGTGAGACAGCAATTGTAGATATGGACTAGGGTACAAGATATATGTATATGGCATTATGAGTTTAAGGAATTTGGGATTTAGCAAATCAGGCCCGGTGGCGTTTGACTTAATAGAGTACAAAGTGGAGACAGTTTCATATCCGTCAACGCAGTGAAAAGAAAAGCCCTCAGAAAGGAAGTTAGAATAGTCTAAGTTATGAGAACGCTGAGCCGTAGTTCCAGTGAAATTAGTAAAAAACTTGTTCAGTGTATCGGGATCACAGATGACTTGTGGGGATTCTTGCCCATATATTCCCAAACTGCGAATATTTTTCCACAACCTCCTAGAAGGCTGGTCTAAATCCAGCTTGCTTTGAAGATATGCACACTTAGATTGAACGAATCATAGATATTACCCTATTACGAATAGTCTTGTATCTGTTATGTGCCGCTACACAATGTGATGTTCTGTACTGCTTAAGCAGAAAATCACATTCCACAAGAATAGATGAAAAAAAAAGGATAAATTCAAATATTGCCCTTATTTTATGCTATAAAATTCATATACAAGTTTTATTTTATTTTTTGCCAACTCTTATGGAATGAATTTCGTAATATGGAATCTGGAACGCAATATATCGTCGTATCCTTTGATTCAGATATTATGAGCAAAGCATCCTCAGACCCATATATAGACACACAAACATAAAACTACATAAATTAACTTTTTATCCTTCAAAATGTAAAAAAAAAATAAAATAAAAAACGTTAGCCTCCTTTAATAGTTTATTTATGATAAAAACTGGCTTATGAATTTTGTGGGAATTAACTACCAACACACACCGAGTGCATAGTTATTAAAATAATTCGCTTTACCCTGGGTCGATAAAGGAGAGCTTCACCGTTTCTGTTCATTTTTTATTGTGTTTTTTTTTTCTCTTGCAAAAAAAATCTTTTCAATTTATACACAATAAAAATTCCTCATCAGAGACGCGTTAAATTACTACCGCATAAATTTTAACACTGTCTGAATAGAACTTGGACTAAGCTATGTACACACACCTGGGGTTACATACATACATATTCCTCTAGAGGCTCAGTTTAGTACACCACCGCATTCTTAAGTAGGTAATCCATATTAATTCATCAACACAACCACCAACCATCTGCAGCGTTCTCTGTGCGGTAAAGACGGTTAGTTTATGTTACTTATGCGTTATCGAATTGCATTGACCGTGTAAAGTCCGGTAAATTATCTTGTATGCAACTTTGTTGTTTTTTTTTGTTTTTTGCTTAAATTAAATTCTTACAAGAATAATTTCTTTAATTTTGAGTGAAATTTATTTATGGAAATATATACATACAGCACAGCACAGGTACATATGTCATTTCACGCATGCGTAAGCTACTTGAATTTGTAATTTTATCACAGATAGCTCAGCCAAATCGGCGACGGCGTTAGTTGTTTTTTTATTGTTTGTTTTCAATTAGTATTCATTGCGACTAATCAAGTTTAGTTTTGGATAGATATGTGACAGATCTAGACTAAAAGTCGAGTACGCATGTTTTTGGATGGGTTGGTGTAGTTTATAAAATTCTTATTTGTAATTTTCTGAATCAGTTTCGTTTGAGTAAAATGCAAAATAGTTACATTTATTGTCGAGCACAAATTGAGTAATTTGTTTTGTTCAATGAATATGAAAACTGTGGACTTCATATTTATTTCACATTTACGTATGTATGTATGTAGCTTTACAAAAAATTCATGTAGTAAACAAATTTTATGGCAAAAGCTCAAATTGACCCGGTAATGGAAATAGGGTTTCACTTATTCAGTGATTTTACATATCATATTCATGAATATTTTTTGCAAATTAAGCGATAAATGTTGAATAAATATTTCCCTCACGTAAGAGGTAATTGTTTTTTTTTTTTTTTTATAGTTATTTATTTTTATTTATTTTAGTGAGATTGATTTTTATTGAGTTTAACGAGAATGCCTGCGAAAAAATTTATTTAATTTTATTATTATTATTAGCCGTCTTGTGAATTTAAATTAACCATAAAACCGACATGACAAATGCGGTTAAATGTCATTTTTTTTTTAATAGCTTAGCTATAATCAATAAGGAAATAAATAAGATCGAGGGAGGTAATTAAGTTTTATGTTCGATTGAAATATAAAAAAAGAAAAAAAAAATTTCTTAACTGGTTGGAAAAAAATGGGGTTAGAATTACTGTTTTCAAGGCTTCAAGTGATTATTGAGGAAATAGTAATAAAAAAAAAACTAAATACGAGAAAGGTTTCAATAAGTTTTGAATACGACGCGGGGAAGGTGGTGGAATAAGCGTATTTATTTCGTATTTTCACTATATATTTGCACTATTTCCATTATTTTTACTATTTTTACATTCCATCTATTCCGTCAAACTTAACAAGTTATTCAAAAGTAATCAAAATATTGAAATCAATAAATTTAATCAAAAAAGTGTATCGACCCAAAATTATATGTCATATGATTGGTGCAAAAAGTCATTAATATCAAAAAGAATTTCGAAAGACGTTTTTATATCAATAGTGGATGACCACAGAATGCACGTTTCTCACTAAGTAAAGGGTTTTCCAATAAGAGGTGTTATATTAATTAGCCCGCTATTTCGGTAGATGTCACCTTTGGACCTGTCATTTCTTGACATTTGACAAGTAGAAACTACGCCATTAATAAAAATGGAAAGATACACTATAAAAATGGTGAAAATGTGGCAGAGACGGTTCGTAAAACTCGAACATTTTTGGGTCGTCGTGAAGCACCTTGTCGGACCGCAATACAGAAATTGGTAGAAAACTTCGAGCTGTCGGGACAAGTTAGTGATGTGAAGAATAAAACCCGTGCACGTCGCTCAAGAACAGCCGAGAATATTGCTGCTGTAGCCGAAAGTGTTGAAGAAAACCCAGGTTTGTCCATTCCTCGTCGTTCTTTGGAATTAGGCATTCCACAAACGTCATTACACCGTATTTTGGATAAAGATTTGGGCCTTAAGGCTTATAAAGTTCAGTTAACATAAGAACTCAAGCCGGTCGATCATCAACAACGTCGAGTCTTTGCTGATTGGGTCCTTGAAATGCATGAAAGTGATCCGGAATTCCATCGAAAACTCATCTTGAGTGATGAGGCCCATTTCCACCTCGATGGCTTCGTCAACAAGCAAAATTGTCGCATCTGGGGCTCGGAAAACCCAAGAGTTATTGTTGAAAAGCCTCTCTATCCTCAACGTGTGACTGTTTGGTGCGGTTTATGGTCCCGCGGGGTCATTGGACCTTACTTTTTCGAAAATGAGGCTGGAGCAACAGTTACGGTGAATGGATTGCGCTATCGACAGATGATTAATGATTTTTTATGGCCGGAATTGGATGGTATTGATCTGGACAACGTTTACTTTCAACAAGACGGCGCTACGTGCCATACAAGCAACGAAACCATTGATCTTTTACGGGAAAAGTTTCCGGACCGTGTTATCTCTCGAAGAGGTGATCACAATTGGCCACCGAGATCTTGTGACTGAACACCTTGCGACTTCTTCCTTTGGGGCCACGTGAAAGAGAAGGCCTACGCCAACAGCCCAGCGTCGATTCAAGACCTCAAAGATGGAATTCGTGAGGCTATCGAGGACATAGGGCAGCCACTTTGCGATTTGGTTATGGAAAATTTCATGAAAAGGATATGGTCCTGTAGGCGTGGTCGTGGTGGTCATTTGGCTTATTATTAACGGCATACCTTCCTCTTTATAATGAAATAAAGATCCGATCATTTATCTCAAAAAATAGCATTTTTCTTTGAATATCAAAATAACACCTCTTATTGGAACACCCTATACATATATCCCAGTGGCTTTACGTGAACACCTGACTATTAAGTCTTAATTCCACGGTACTCCAAACGCACGGATTAGTTATAAGACGACAAACGCCGCCCTCATGAGACAGAGTATATCCGGTCCTTATAAGTCCCACTTGGGTCAGTGCATACTTGGTTGAATTACTTGCAGAATCGAGACCTATCCAAAATCTCTGCTGATCTGTAGATCACGGCACTCAACAACTCTGAACATGCAATGCGTAAACAACAATAACATCAAAACCAAAGTTGCATAACGTATTTTCTGCAAAGCGACATACTTCTCTCATTATATAGAGTATGTGCACCTACACAAGCTAGACTCTATCTCTCTGTCCGCATATGGGCTACCACTACCCCTACCACTACTCTCATCAAGGTCCAAGCAGCATTTAAACCGGCAACAACTAAGTTAAGGTGGACTGGGACAAAGAAAGTTTCTATAAAACGTTACAGTGACTAAAATACTAACTTCAGTATAGATGGCCTATTTGTAAACACTATCTATAGTATTTGGAACCACAACGCCATTTCAGTAATTTGGCAGTCCCGCGCGGTACAAGTTCCTCAAGAGGTTCCCAAATCATCCCCAGGGACATTTATTTGTCTACCTCAAGGCTCACAGAGGAGGCAATGCAAAGATGTAGCGACGTTCTAACATCTATTCTCTGCTACTTTATAGTAGAAGTGTTTATAGTGGCCTTTTTAGTGGCGACGTAGCTTGTGTCACCTTCAATTGGTACTTTATGATTCCCAATTTGTTGAAAAAATCTTCTTGGTGGCAGAAACTCTCACGCGAGACTTTATAATGTAGACAACTTTGAAGCGTGTTACTACAAACTAGGTGCTACGATCCTGTTACAATATAATAACATTCATTGACATTACAGTATTACACGCGTCTATTAGGGTGATTAGGGTGATTAGGTGCATTTGAGCGTAACAATTCCCTTTGCGAATGCTTATGGTTCTCTGGCCAATATAAAACTGCACTCGAATCCGACTGATTGGGTACCGCAGTAAAATAAACTCCTTTCTTTTCCTTTGTTGTTACCACTTTAAAAAAAATCCATCTTACAAACTTCCATCTACGCCCATATTCGTAATAAACTTTTGACAGCTTTACTTGGCCGTTTTTTTGTGGCGGGGACTTTAAGGTCCCGATATATACAAGAAAGTTTCATTTCGGGATGATGAAATGACATTCTGGAACTATAAGGTTCTTCATTTGGAGCTTTGAAGTAGCTATCTCCTCAAACTAGCAAATCATGGTTCCAGTTACGAAAACTTTTTGAGCCACGACCATACAGTGGCTATATTTAGTGAATGGGACAATAAGGTGGTCTTTTTTTATGGAAGTTTTATATTTGATTTTATGTTCGGAGCGTTGTACTTTTTCGAGATGTCGGCCTTACGTTTGACGACAAATTCCTTCCGCATCAATTTTCTCGATACAGATATCGACTAATTTTACTTTAATCAAAGTACATATGTACATATTTTAATATCTAGTATTTAAAAACTAAATGAAACTTTCCACTTGATAGCTTAAATCAACCATCATTTATATGTATAAGTATTTATATTATCATTTAATAAAAAATCAATCCATATGCAATTTGTAAATGTGGTAGTTTGTTATTTGGTAAAAAACTCTTCGTGGCGTGTTTGGGACGATGCTGCGAACGTATCGGGCAAGTTATCGCAACGTTCCTGCATTAGTTCTAGCCACGAAGCAGACACATAAATCACCACCTGAAAATCATTCCCCATTTTGGAACCGGGCACGTACCCGGTAAGTGCCTGCTGCGTTCCTAATCCAAGTCATTGTCTCTAAACGGTTGTACATTTCGTACCAGCTACGTACCCGGGACGTAAAATGCTGCTTGGGGTGGGTCTAATAACCGTGTTGAAGTAAATAGTAAAACAAAAGTAAAACTAACCAGGGCTCCTCAACTCCGTGGTATCAAGTTAGCAATGTCGGCTAAACCAATTGGTATGACTGTGTAAACCGTGACCATAGTTACTCCCAGTGGTATCTTCTTCTTACTTTTACGGAACTGGTTACTCCATTCGGACTTAAGATGTTACTAGCACTTGAGGCGTCAGCGCGGGAACTACATGAAGGTTAAGATATGCCCATTCAAGTCTAGAGAGACTAAAGATTACAGACTGTAATCTTATAGACCCCATGCATACTAGACATATAAGAACTACTAGGATGCTTAACTTATCCAATCCATCAACTATCAACGTTTTCGTCCCTGTCCAAGGATTATGTTTGAGATTTTATTATATCTGATATTAATGTGCACATACCTTCTTTGTATATGACCTCGTTGCCACCGTACAATACTACAGTATCGACATAGTCAAAAAATCTTATATTTATTTCTCACTGGTATCGCACATGTGAGCACATAACTTCATTGTAACCTATCATGTGGTATACCCTACTACTATGCCCGCAGTGAGAGATTCAAAAGCGGTTTCCATACATTACAACAATGTTCCACCAGTTCAACAAATTTTTATCGTTATGTATGCATAATTTTGTCTTATATGTTTTTCACCTTGGCAGCCCTGCGCGACACAAACTCGCCTCTCATCTAATACAATATTATTAATATATAATGCAAAAAGTAGTGGACGAAGGATAGAACCTTGTGGAACACCAGTTTAAATATCAATCGAATTGTTATACCAACATGAGTTCTTCCCTAACATATCTGTCAATTTCAACCTATATGAAGCATTATCTGGTGAACCCCGTCTTTTTCAGGTCCATAATTATTAGATATAGCAATACTTCCAGTGCAGATTGCTAAGGCAGGCTACACATTCTTCAGAATAATGACCAAATTTAATTGCATTGAGCGCTGTCCTATGCAGTAATGTACTCGGCCCATATTTTAATATGGTTTTTTTGTAACAGGCGTATATACACAATGATGTACGAATATTCTTCCCAAAATTATGTCAAGATACAGATTACATTAAACCGAAAGATTGGATTCTAAAAGTCTCTGTTGGATTTAGTAAAAGAACTCTGTGTCCTGTCGTGACTAAGTCAAGATGTTGCTGAAAAGGCTTAGGAAACTCAGTCATAGAACTTTTTCTACGGTTATGCTCAATATATCGCTACAAATAAATTTGCCATATTAAGTTGCTCCAGATTCTTCTTCACCATAAGGCATAACAAGAGACGTGCATAAAGTCCCGCCCAGATAGCAACCTCTGGTGACAGTTTCCAAAAGTTTACTCAACTACTGATTTTCCCACCTCAATTTTTTCTTCGAGTAGCAATTTTTATATTATCTAAAGATGTCTTAACAAAAACTAACACAGTATCAATAAAAGTCTCTCAAACTATAACCCTACAGCTTCCCTTTTATCATGGTTATAATAAGAAACACAGGGAGATACTTCATCAGCTATGTTTTTTATCGTTTTCAACAATATTATGAACAGCCTTCTTAGCAGAGGATATATGCCCCAATTCAATGAAGGCATAATAGTGATATCTCTATATCACTTACAGCTCAAGATGAACCACATAGGTACATGGAGGTTGGAATAATTGAATAGCATCGAATAAACAAAAGCTGTTTTGTGCCAATCCCTCCTTACAGGAAATTTAACTGAGCCAGCCACATACATAGTTGTCATCTATTTACTGACTCACTATACCTATACTATAGAATGAATTTGAAGTAGATCCTCTTTAATTTCATCCTTAATTTGTTGAAAAATACTTTATGGTTTCTGAAATGCCCCGAATTCTACTGACTGTATTATGGCGTACTCTCCATCACTTGAGCATAAGAGCATCTCAATGATTGATTTAAAGTAGAAATCCTCCACAATTGATGGGCACTCGGACCGGAACTCATAAAATTTCGTAGTAGGTACTACAAAAAATATGGGGAGTACCTAAATAGTAAGAGAAATGACAGAATGTATAAAAATAAAATATCGGCTTCAAGATTCAATTGACCTTGAATATGTATCTCCTTTAGTTCAACAGACCAAAACAACACTAGATTATAGTAATTTTATTATGCACACTTAACCTATTCCTATCCTAAAAAGTAATCAATTTTCACCTATACAGAACGATTACATCCAAATTTAATCACGACAACGATCCAAATTACACAATAATAATTAATTAAGGACGTAGTATTACACATTTGCTGGGGTAAGTATCACTTAAAATCTTACCAGACCTAATCCCATATATAAACATAAACGTTACGCAGCAATGATTATTATTATTTTGAGGAAAAAGATCTTATTGGACACAGAACCCAAGTGGTCTCCTTCTTGAAGAAAGGATTCCTATATAGCACACAATTTCATCGGAATATTAAAACACAAACACTAAAGCGATGGAATTCCATATGCACAAAAATAAGTTCGAAACACATTAACTCCAGCTATCTAGAAAATTGTCTGAAACTGTTTCTCGTTAGTGAGAACTACTATTCCATTATCATATAAAGCCACCCCCATTTCGTCCTTCTTCTACTTGAGGTTACTTTTCTATATGGATTTAGGATGTTATCTTCTTTAATTTGGTTATCTTCTCTGGCATGGCACCACTTCGACTTCATCTTCACCTTGACTTTTCTTTAAGAAAGTTATCAAAGCACAATTTCGTGATATTATCTTGAAAATTCTTGATAAAATTAACTCAACAAGAATGGATAGAGTAGAGAAGGATAGTTTTCCCTTGGGAATAATAAGCTGTTGTTGGTTGCATAGTTGCTACAGTCATTTACAGAAGATAATATGCAATCTGCATATTAATCTTAGACTTACAAGAGCTGTGTCAAGTTAACTAAAAAAAAAAAAAAAACGGAAATGCGCATGCAATATTTTGTAATATATATGGACATTCTTAACCAGGCTAGAATATTGTTGCTACTGCTAATATCTAACGACTAACATTCGTCTAGTCCCTCTGGTCAGTCGACAATATTGAGACAAAAGGCGGTGCCATGACTCAGGGAATATAGTAACTAATAAAGCAAACTTACAGGTTTGCACGTTCCCTAGGGCGTCATAATTCTTTTTGATTTCGCAGGAACGTTATCAGAGTAGCAAGGTATGTAGGTCATAGTAGTAGTAGTAGTACTACTACTACTACTACTAATCCTTAAGATTCGAAGTATATATAAGTAGGTGTTGTATTCCCTAATGTTTTCGGGCGTACAATATGATTCTTCTGCCATATATTTACTTACTCTACACAATATCTATGTACCACACACTCGCTCTCTCTTTCTCTGCCTCTTCTATAATTCCATCACCATCATCATTGCATATAAGAAAAAAAGGCTATGATAACACAAAAAGGTTCAGAGATACACGGTTTTTTTTCTTTCTATCGATCCATCTTCAAGGAGAATTTATCCAGTCTTCAACTTCTACTTTTTTTCTTCCGTTATACATATCAACAACAGTAGAGGTAGTGTAGGTTCCTAGGTAGCTAAATCATGTCAACAATCATGGGGTTTTTTCAACCATATAAGAATTACTTATATGGTTAACAGGCAACAGATTCATGACTTATGGTAGAAGAATACACAGAACAAAAAAAACAAAAAATCGAAATTTTTTCTTTGGTGGCACCGCCGGGATTATATTGCGCTAGGAATAGTAGGTATGTACATATGTATGACGTCAGGTGGAAATGATGTCGTATATTTTTCGTTGGAATGATACCGATACGTTTGTGTAGGTATTGATATCATAGACCGAGTATAATTTCACACAGCTTCTTTTAGGCTATTTAGCTTTCCAATGCTTCTGGCAAATTTTTTTTTTTTTTTTTATTTAATTTTTTTTTTCACCAGTTGGAATCTCGCTTTCATGTGCATAAATTTCTGTATTAGACCCAAGGGTATTCGGTGAGGACGTGCAAATGTTTTTGGCAATTATTCTTTTTTATTTTCTTTTTCAAAATATGGTTTTTGCTTTGATTTCTTGAACATTTCATCTTGGCCATAATGTGGAAAATGCTGAAATGCGAAATCATTCACATCAAAAGTGGTGGAAAACTTTTACAACAGGTCGTCAAAATGACTTGACTTAGGAGAAGTAGTTTGATGTCGATTGACTTCTTAATCTGCAAGTTAAAAGATGCCTTACACTACCAATCGAGTGTAAGAGTAAATGATACAATGTAGTCTACGTGGTTAATGTCATAAAGATGAACCCATTGATTTTAAAATCATCTCAGGTTTTAATATTTTGGGTTCAGATGAAATTTTTCCGATTAGGGTAAATAAAGCTTATTTCATATCTTGACGCTATCTTCTGTTGCGCTAGTGATGACCCAGCAAAAGGTCACTTTTTTTCGAAATCTAAAACAGGATAATATAAGAATTACATTTAAGAAATCCCGTTATGGCTTTAGCTCCGGAAAATTGGATTGGAAAGTTGAATTGGTTCATAATACATATTTAAAATTTTATTGAAGAAATCTGTATTCATAATAAGATTAGATTTAAGATATATGTTCTTTGGTTATGCTCAGCAAGTGTCTTTTAATATTTAGATTTAGAATTGTCAGTTAGATTCAGAGCTAGCATATATTTGGAGAACTTAATTGGTCATAAAAATATTTCTCATGAATTTTGAAATTACTCCTTAACTCTGAGGCGTAATAACCAAAATTTTAAAATTTTGGTGTCAACGGCTTAAATGAGCATCTGAATCTGCCAAAGCTGAAAGAACAGTGAACAAAAATTTTTATGTGAGTCACTCATCCAGTATACATACATAGGAGGATCGTGATTGGTATGAGAGTCTATTGGCTGGAGGTATAAATTACACAAGACCAATTAATCCTATCTAATTGTTTTACAAGTAGAAATCCATGCCATAGAAATATGTATGAGAATCAACCTACAAAGAGACTAAACCCTTAGGGGCTACCATCACATTATAAATATGCAGGTAATGTGGCTGCTGACTTCCTTGCTAGAAAGGTAGAGGAGTCTCTATTTACCGGACGCGAATCCTTAAAAATAGAGACCTCGAAAAAATATAAAAGGTTTTCCTATTAAAATGGGAGATCCTTTCTGAAATACGATACGCGAAGAAGTTCCGTAATATATTTAAAATTGTCATTAACTCTTTTAAGCACCAGATCAGCCAATTCATAAGCTTAATTAGTAGCTATTGATTATTTAGTACATGCTTAAGAGAATGGGTTAAATCACAATCGGTAATTGCCAATTCTAACAGACAGCAACGACCTGAATCTTAAGAAAAATTGGAAATTGTGAACGTAGTCTGGATATAATATGGTAGGGGCATAATACAAAAGATCTCTCAGGTCACAATGCTTAGAGCTCGAATCTCCGGCCTCCACTTCCCAACTGCATACATAATAATTCCCGTATTTACCATCATCCCGATTATAAATAGATCGAACCATTGCACACTAATTCCCCATCCAGAGAAAATATAAAGGGCACGACAGGTATGTGTTTATGAGTACAACAAAAGCAATTTGGTATAATAAATTTTTATATATATAAAAAAAAAAGGAAAAAAACAACAGGAAGTGAAGACTTACATATAAACTTAATTTGGAAAAATAAGCTATTTACTATTAAATTATCTGTTGTTGCTTATTATGGCTAAAAAAAAAAAAACTAAAAACGAAGATAAAACAGCTTAAGAGGAGTGAGTACTCAACAAAAGTTTAAATTTAGATACTAGCGAACCTGTAGGTCAGGGCTTCTTAAACTTTTTTCATTCACGACCCCCATCATGATTGTGATTTTTTCGCAACCCAGAAAATATAAAATAAATATATATAATCATTTTGTGATGATATATATTGATTAGGCAACAATATATGTATATTGGGTGTTTGGGGAAGGGGGGGGAGGCATATCAACCGTTTCGGAGTTACAGGGTGATTAAAAAAAAAGTTAGTCTTTCACAAAACACTCTGCATCTTAAAAAGTACAGGGCGTATTGTCTAGGTGAGTAATATCACCTCCTGCTCTACTGACCACCATGAAAAAAAAAAACAACCTGTATACATATGAAAAAATATAGGTTTAGAATTTTTTAAAAAAACATACAAAAATATAAAATCAAAAATTGCACAAAAAGCTCCAAAATTATATTTATTAAACCCCCCAAGATTTCACTAAGCGACCCCATTTGGGGTCGCGACCCATAGTTTAAGAAGCCCTGCTGTAGGTAATAAAATTTACTATACGAAGGTTTGTGTCCTGAAAGAGAGAAAATTCATATAAAATTAGCCTAGACTTAAACCACAGAGCACATTAGAGACATCTACTGCAAAAGACAGAAACCCAACATGCGACAATTTAAGACGAAAAATGAAAATTTGCAGTTCACATAAATTGAAAATTTTTAACGACAATTAACTCTCCTAAATTTTGTTTGCCCATAATTATTAAATATGTTATTTTGCTTTGTATTTAAATAACTTTCAAATAACTATTGCAATTTCTTGTCGGTGAAATGTCGGGAGAAAAAACAAGTACTATTAGAGTCAAATAATTATGAAAAGCGCCACTAAAAATGAAAAAAACTCAACGTCATTTGCTAGATCTAGGCCTTATCTTTCTAAAACAGTCACAATTTAAAGAAATGAGAATACCTACCCACAAAAATTTGATTTAAAAGACTTCAATTTTTACAATTTTTTACAACTTTCCGAGCTAATATCTCCATTTCAATAAACTTTTTTGAATTTTTGCCGACGTTATTTACTAGACTTCTTCATTACCTTTAATTTAAGATATAAATCATTATCCTGCTACAAATAGTTTGCCAGAAATTTGCATTGAAAAATGTATGACACTCTTAATTACTTATTTCTATATGCTTAAAATTACTTAAAACGCAATAAAAATATTATAATTAATTCCAAAAACTTATTAGGTACAGGAATTGATTGTATAAAATCAATGGCATCACTTATTTGTGGTAATACCAACCGACATAACCGAATGTTTGGAGAGGGTAGATGGGCGGTGAAGGACGCGACCTCCGTTTATCCTGCGAGCAGCCATACGCACACACACACGCACAAACACACACGACATCTCCTAGCATTCGGTTATGTGGATTGGTATTACACTATCGGCGGAAAGGCTTGTGACATTTCGTGAAATCGCTAAAAATTTTAGACACTTCGTGTAAGAACTCATTATGCGCAAACTTTTAGACTATCTGCCTACAATTTCACGAAGTGCCTAGAATTTTCGTGAAGTGCTGAGTTACATCAAGTGTCTATGACATAAATACTGTTTTTGCTGGGTGTAATAAAAAAAAAATTGGGATTCCCCGAATTCTTGTCACTTTAAAAGCCGCAGTCCGATTTCTCTTCGCGACACATTAAAATTTTTTTTGATCTTTACTAAAGAAAAGAAAAAAATCGAAAAAAAATCAAGTTGGAATAACACAGAAAGCGTGGCAGCGGTGTAAAGTAATTATAATTAAAACAAAAAACTTATAATTCCTATGGAATCGTAATCATTATGTAATTGAAAATTTAAAGTGCTTTCAAAATCCTAAAGTATCTAAAACAACAAAAAAACAAATATTAAAACCTCAGTCGTGCAACAAACAAATGCCCGCACTAATTATTAAATAAAAATAAAATATTATTATTATATATTTGGGCCCTGGGTTCCGAGATTTGTTGGCATTAGGCTTAGCTACTAATTGAAATTTCGATAGTTCTATAAGAATAATACCCCGGCAAGGGGGCATGGCATGAAAATGAAAATGTTTGTTTCTATTGGCACTCTTTTTTCTCGTTGTTTTGTATTTTACGTGCAACGAACGCTATTTTCCCAGTTTTATCATATAAATCGTCAAAAATCTTTTTCAATGCACTTTGAAACGAGAGAGATAGAGTATTTTTAGATGTTTTGTAGTGGGAGGATCGGGTTGGGCTTTAGAACCATTAGAATGCTACAGATTGAAGGATTTTGGGCGTACAGGATAGTCCTGTTGTTGTATTAGCTATAGTAGCTATAGTAGTAGATAGTACAAAGCCAGTATTATTATGGGCAGATGGACATCAGTATTCATTAAGCGGCTCCACGCTGTTGAACTGTTAAGCAAAGTTCTGCCTTCGCCATGTCATTGCATGGCGGGGTAACTAGATTAACTCGGTACTCTGCATTCACTGGCGATTTCATGAATTGTTTTTTTTTTGTCCGTAATCGCAATTTGGCTTTATTTTGTCTTGCACTACTACTATTCAATGGAAATTTATTGATTTGGCATTTTTTCAAATATGTTTTTTATTTTATTTCTCTCTCTCTCTCTGAATTTTATGCAATTTTCATTTATTTTAAACTTTTTAATGACACTTTCAGCATGCAAAAAGATTGTTGAAATGAATTTCATTTTATTGAGGATATTAAGCAGTTTGGTGGTGGCAGCTTGGATAGTGAGATATTTTCTGGCTAATAAAATAAAGAAAATAAAAGGAAAATGATTTTTTGAATATTATTTTGGACTTTAAGAGCTATGTATGTATGTGTGTATGATAAAAATTTTCCTGAGCGGTTACTACTGATATGTATACAACCAGACAAAGAAAAGTTAATAGAGACTTTTACGATTTACGTTGTATACGTTTTGATTACAAAATTTATGGACACAAAGTTACATTTTCCCTATATACATGCATAGCTAGATATACATACATATATTACAGAAAACTGTTATATTTCTTTATGATATAACCCAGAGAACATAAAGACCTTAATTTAGTGGTTCAGTTATCATATAGAACCCTGAAGTTTAAGAGTAATCAACTTCAACTTTTATTGGTTCTTTAGATAAAATCAAGTGATTTTATGGTTGTTACATATTTACAATGGACATATATATTATATATGTATGTATAATATAAATAGATCTCAATCAAAACATGCAAGAAACGTTTATCTATATTAGATTTATGTATACATATATGAAGTTACATAGTTGATAGAAGGCTATAACTAAACCCCTAAGTTTGTACGGCACAACCTTTCTAAGCGTTTTATGTATGCACAAAGAGAATACTTAAAATTTTTATTGTTGAAAAACAGGTTTTGAACGCTATTCATCTATAAAATTTCAATACTATATATGAGTTGAAATTATACTACACCTGTACGTACGTGCTTGTACTATTATGAATGTTCTAAAAAAGGAAACTTGTTTCTTTGGTTATTGTTAGAATATTTAAAGAAAAAAGAAATTTATGATTCTATAAGCGCTTCTGGTCACAATTTTACAGGAGCTCATAAATGTTCGAATAGTTTTTAATGAATTCGTTTCGTTTCTATTTTATTGATGCTTTTCAGTGATAAATAAAATTCTTTTGAATCGGTTCTTGTGATTTTGGGTAGTTACCTACTACATTATCGTAAAAGTTGATGACTTTTATTAGGTGATTATGTTTAGAATTAATTAAGTAAATAATATTTTGTTAGACAGAGAGAGAAAGAGAGAGAGAGGCAAGAATTTATTAGTATATTGTAGCAAATGTAGTTGAATTAAGTGTTTACTAACAACAGTAACGTGACTACAAATACTGTTCATGATTTCAATTAGATATGTACTTTGAATCCCCTGTTGTCAGGATTTGCATTTCGTTGCATTGATTATTTTAATCTTCTTCAAACATTACACATATACTCAACAAAGTCGATTGCTATTGGTCGTAAATTTCTAAAACTCGTAGCTAATTCCGTAATAAGTCTGTTGGTGGAAAATATTTATAATGTCTTACGGTCTTCTCATTTTAAAAAATTCAATGGAAACAATCAATATAAGTTGTTTGTCCTTCTAAGACTAGTAATTTTCTCCCTATTAGCATTCTTGCAAAAATACTAGAACAAATCATATTACTGTAAAATAGCCCTCATAAATGTCACTACTAATATTAAAGAAACCCTTAACAAAACCCACTTAACTATAATTTTTATTCTAGAATTTAGTAAGGTATTTGATTCGGTTAATTATGCAAAACTCCTTTCTAAGCTTGAAAACTGGTTTAATTTTTTCTTTCTCAGAATTAAAATTAATCAATAATTTCCTGCTCAATTCTAGCCAGATGATTAAAGTGTAAAATTGTCCTACTAATAATCCAGTTACTTTTTAAATCAGGAGTTCCTCAGGGCTCAATCCTTTGTCCACTTCTATTTAGCTTGTTTATCATCGTTCATCATAGCTAATACATTAGATTATTTAAGAACTGTTTATATGTCCATGAGTATCTAAAATGTGTTTATGTTTAAGGTTGAGCATAGATCTCTGGGGCGTACCATTTTTTCTTTGAATTTACTTGTTAAAATAGTTGAAACGATGACCGATGACGGTATAAAACTAAGCTTATAAAAATTGAGCTAAGATAAGAGTTTGTCGTGCTAAATATTCTCAAAAGCTTTCATAGAAGTAGTTTTATCACGCTGTTTTTTTTTATGAAAATTTTTGTTAATTTTAGATGTAAAATTTTAATGAAAATACTCTCATAATTTTTTGCAAAATGGAAAGTGGACTTATAGCTTTTTCCGACTATATAAAATGTAAAATTAGTGTAATATCTCACAAAAAGAGGAAACACAAAAAAAATTTTAACGGCCAGAGATCATTTGGTCACTCAGGAGAGCCACAATTATTTTATGGGTAACTCGATTGCGCACAGTGATGCCAGATTAAGCTATGGACTAACCATCCAAATGACAAAGAAATATCCCCCAAAAGACGTCAAAATGCTTTTTTTTTAGCAATGCTGAATTTCTGCTAAAGAGTTTGCGTTTTCTTTAATTTTTAACAATAACAAGTTTAAACTGGATAGTAATAAAGGCATGTTAAGCCTAGTACAGAGTTCGAATAAAACAAAATGTAATTTTACTGACGTCTTTACTAGTCCACAGTACGGAGTTCACTGGTAAAATGTGCCATTTTCTCTATTATAAAATAGATGGCGTTTTGTAAGTCTCCACTCATTTTACTGGACATTTTAATGTGCTGAGCATTAAAATGCTAGCAAAATTCTAGTAAAATTTTGGCATTTCTTTGATTGATGACAATGCGAGTTTATTTAGCTTTTCCTTGACGACGATACATACTTAGACCTACCGTAGCAACAATCTTGTCGTCGATTTGCTGATTTGTATCCATCATAAATAATAATCACTTAACATTTTTAAAAATATTTTCAATTAATTGTGACAGCTGTCACTTCGTTTTCTCAACACAAAATTTACGTCAACTTTTTACCATCGTTAAGATGGTAATTTTTGGAGACCGCGTTAAATTTGAGATTTATTACCCGTAGTTATTCAAAAATTTATGGCTTGATTTATCAATATTGCTGTTAAAATTTATAAACATAATTTCGTTTAAAACGTTGTTTATGTTACAGCAAATATTTTTAACATTATTATGTATTCATATTCTTAATATCGCAGCAATACTAAATATTTGGCAAAAGTCTACTAGATTTAGATTTTATGACGTTCATAATGGAAAATACACGTTCCACTACAAAATTAATAATAGGCAAAGAATGACAAGATAAAATAAAATTGTTAAACTTATTAAATATCAGCTCACCTAAATCCTTTTTAATATTTGATACATTAGACCAAAATTCACAAGAATTTTTAGTTAAAATTCCGTTTGGAAACTCATTTTTTCATCTGTGATATAAGTGCTTATTCCATGTCATTTTTAAAGTAGGTAGCTAAATCAGCTTTGGCAGGCTTTAAACATTTTTAAATTTAGTCTTAAATGGTTCAGAAAAATGCTTGTGAAAAATTTGGGAGTTTTTCATAATGTTTTTAAATTTAGAAGTAATATTTTAAGCATTTCTTTTATTAACCTAATAAGAAATTTTTTCATATATTTCTTGACTTCTAAATGCAAATTTGTGGAGACCGGAATCTGGTGGCTGTTATGTGACTAAAAAAAAAGTTAGAGCTGGAGGACGTAAAGTCCATCTGCCATTAATAGCTGATAGCTCGCCCAGTGACAATGTGACAATTTAGCTGGCTGGAACGCTAGCACCTCGGCTATGTGGCGGAGAGTTCGGGGTGGGTCCACTAACAAAAAATTTGTCATAACAAAATAGAAAACTAAAACAACTAAAACAACTAA
This sequence comes from Dioctria rufipes, assembly GCA_963924295.1. Taxonomy (NCBI): domain Eukaryota; kingdom Metazoa; phylum Arthropoda; class Insecta; order Diptera; family Asilidae; genus Dioctria; species Dioctria rufipes. The sequence goes on along the minus strand of OZ002744.1, from coordinate 27,035,321 downwards.
AAATGAAAAAAAAACTCGTCGTTATTTGATAGATTTAGGCTTTATAAAACATAGCCATAATCAAATCGCACGCAATCATTGAAAGCCAGCTCCGTCCTACGCCTACACTCCCTATCCAAGCTAGAAAAAATATGCCTTCCAAATGTGAAATAAGGCATAATTAGTGTAATTACTAATTTTAACCTCATTCATATTTGTTGCCAGAATACTCTCCGAAAACCATAACCTTCTCAATCCCGCATAAATCTTATTGAGAATCAAACTAACGTTGTCGCAGCAAAACAGCTCAAAACAATTCCCAAATTAGTAACTCTTCTGGCCACCTGGGATAACAAAACCATTCAAGATCATCGAAGGTATATCGACGACGGTTAAAGCGCTGTTGTTGAAAGCTACGCACTGATTTTACAAGATTAATCTGAAGTCAATTGAGAATCGATCACCTGTGTGTTCGACATAGATCAGAATCAAGACGGCCAATGCAATCCTCAAGCAGACCTATAGGCCTGCTTAAATACATCTGGACATCTTCGGTACACATTTGTACCTTTACATTGTCTACTATCACAGGAAGGTCATTAATAAAGAGTCTAAATAATAATGAGCCAATCACAGAGCCCTGAGGAATACCACAAAGCACAGGCAAAGCATTTGTGAATTCATCACCTAACTTAACTTGCTGGGAGCTACCACTGATAAACGCCCTATCCAAGGAGATAACTGATGCACTAAATTTGTAATTGGTTGCTAATTTATGTAGTAGAAGGCTATGATCAACACTATCGAAGACCTTAGAGAAGTCCAAGAGAACTAAAATGCTAAAATTGTTATCATTCAATGCAGCCCTGATGTCGGTATTAACCTTCAATACTGCAGTTTCACAACTGCGAAGGGCCCGAAATGTAGATTGCCAAGGAGTCAGAGATCTGTTCACATCCACACAAGCCAACCAAGGATCTGATTATACAAAATGCACTGAATAAATTTTGTTGATAAATATGACCCTTTAAGAATTCACTATCAGTTTCGCATTACCCTGTACATAATTTTTTGACATATATTTCATAAACTCCAAGAGCCCCAAATGACCTTGAAATCTGAATATTTGAATAAAGAACGAAGGTCGGAACGAAGTCAGATTTTTAATATTCATTTTTTATTTGCATCAAAAGTTATAGGATTAAAAAAAAAAAACAATAAATAAAAACAAAAAAAAATACACAAGATTTACCTGACGTTCAACAGGCCTGATAATTTGAAAGTTTCTTGCGCTGATTTGTTTATTTTTTTTCAATGGCTGGAGTTAGTGCAGTCAATACCGGATTATAAATTGAGCGTACCAGAAGTTTACTTGTCTTTTTTTTTTTGTCATTTCAACTGTTGGCTTTTCATTTTTGAAATCCTTTTATCCAAAAAGAGGACATTTTTTTTTTTTCAATTACTCAACCTCACCCATTTCAATAATTCCAAGAGGATTTGCATAAAAAATCAATTTACGTTTACTAAAAAAGGAAAAGAAAACGTTGACTTTACTTTAATACCTGTGTCATGTACCTGTTTCTCTTTTCCTGTTTATTCCTTTAATAAATCCTTTAACATCTGGAAAAAATCACATCACGTCAGGAATACCAATGACACTAAAAGCTGCAACATAAAAAATCCGATGAAAAGAGTGAAATTGTTAAGTAAGATGAATTCAGGCAGACATATGTACACACACTATAGCGATAGAGTACATGTGTTTACACATCTTTATATATTTGCACTACACATACATATATATTATGTAGTAGTCATGTAAAGAGTCGAATAAGCGTATTTATATTACAAAGTAACAAGAATGAATTTTCTGTAAAATCCTATAAATATGGAAATCTCTGGAAATTCCCAGTTAAACCACGAGAGTAGGATCCACTAGTCAAGTGTAAGGTTATACATGACTCTAGTTGCTGCTGTTATTATTATCATTCATTCAGTCGTCTGACAAACATCCTCGTCAGTCTCCACGATGGACGTCCAGAGATTCATAAAATCCTCTATTCTATCATGGACGTCTAGAAAGTTAACATAGCACAGAAGTGTGTGTGTGTTTTTTTTTTTATGAAAACCAACCAAAACACTACTAAAACCTTCCGAATCTTTTGAACCCCTGCTTTTTACTTTGTTCCGCCATGCAATAATTACTGGTTGATAAATTCTGTTCAGCTGATTTTATGAAAAGCAGAGAGAAATAATTCTTGTACGAATCAGCGAGTTGTGAAAATTCAGAGTATTTTTTCTCGTTTTTTTTTTCGGTACTGGTTACTCTGGCACACCATTGCCAGGATTAAAATGTGGCGAAATTGTTTCCGCCTTTTCATTATATTTTCCGCTTCATATTTTCATTTATTTTGAATTGGCAATTTAAGCATGCAAGATGAGGAGGGAAATTTTGTTGTTGTTGTTGTTATACAAATTTTTAACTGTGTGAAAATTTACTGTGAAATTTATTTTTTATTTTTATTAAAGAATCTCGGATGTGTTTTCATATGCTTTATGTCTCTTCTGTGACCTATTCATGCGGTGCTGATACATAAATTTTATGGTGTAAATATGTATACCTATCTTTTTCGTTTGTGCATACTACATATATACATATTTATATCGATTAAGTATGAGCTGTTCTGTATATGTGGAAGTTTAAAGTTTGGTGCAATTTCAAGAATCATTTTGATGAAAAATTGTAGAAATATTGTTTATCGTTTGTACAAGTTCATTAAAGATTTATAATATTGAAGTAAAAAAAAATACAAGAAGAATTAAAAAAATGCATGTGTGAGTCGGAGAAAATATTTTGTCACCGATGAGATTCTATCTTGCATACTCTACCAACTTGCCAACCAGCGGCACTTCATCCTATTCTCCGATCAAGATTATTTACATATATTGAGAACATCCGATCCTATAATTCGATTATCCTGTAATTAAAATTTGACTTCTGATGTGTATCTTTTATGTCTGTAGAACTAATGTCATATGAAGTCTCTGTCATCCCGCCCAAGACACCAAATATTTTTAGAAAAATTTATGAATAAAATAAGTGAATATTTGCTCACACATATTTCTGTATAATTTCATTACGATAAAATGCAGAAAATAAAATTATGAACCCATTTTCCAAAATCATAGCTATATAAAAAAAAAAATTACAATCGGAAATATTATTAAAAAGTATTGCTAACACAAAATTATTTCTAACAGTGCATGTTCCAAATTCTAGAGGACCATATTTAATATTATTGTTAAATCAAATATAAAACCCCATTGAAAATTAAAGAATATTTTTAATAATATTTTTATGTAAAACAGTCTGTTGCTATACTTCACTGGCCGCCTGAAAGAGAAAGACATCTTTGTGATTACAACGACATAATGTACGTAAGAACAAACAAAAGGCCTTTATGGACCTTTCGACCATACTTGACTGGAAGTCGACCATATTTTTGTACCGATTATTGATGGGATTGATATTGATGCGCCAAAAATTCTTTTGGTTAACGTATAGAATAATTGAGTAACCACTAAAGGAAGCTATTGTCAAAGGTTCTACATATGTCACATTCCGATTCTGTAATTTTTTATACTGAATTCAATCCAAAAAGTCCCAGCAGTCACGTAGTCACTCGTTAGTTTGATATTTTAATTCGTATGTGCCATACTTTATTTCGTGCCAGACCTGAGTACAGTTTTTAATCCGATTACTTGCTTCATATCCTTGTCACTGTTTTCTAAAGTATTTGCACAAAATTATCATTCTACAAAGCTTTTGCCCCACCTTCAAGTGACTTGTAATATGGATGCAACACTCATATTCCAGTTGGTGGATTTCTGCGACACAGATTCGTAATTTGTTATACGACATCTACAACTGAAGATTCCGCAGAAAAAAATGCGTCGTTTACTCTATCTCATGGATATGTTTTCGACAAAAATCATAGAGAATTGGCTTCTCAAAATTTTTATAAAAACGATCTTTTCTCTAGAAGATACTGAAGAGTAGATATTGTCACAAAACTTATCTTGTAGTAGCATCAGCGCGACAACGTCGCAAATTTGATATATGTATTTAATGTTTTCTGTTGAGTAATTTGCCATAATCCTGTTTAATTTTCCCTATCTTAATTTTAGTTTTCCATTGGATTTGTATCGGGTTTTGTATTTCCATCAGATTTATTAGATTATGTCATAATTTGCGTTTAACGTCATCTATGATTGAGACTTAGCATAGATTTCTTTGTTTCAAAATGTCTTTATTGTGGCTTAGCACCGTCTTTTTCCTTTTTATGACCGTCTTTGTTGGAATTTGGCATTGTCATCTGTCTTCAAATTTCTTTAAGCCAGAGATGCCTGGCATATACTTAGAGTACAGAACTAGACGAAGTTTAGAAGTGAGTAGGTCATCAGTAACTTATTACATTCCGTCATTGGTGAGGCCCTTCGGCGAGTAACGTGGTGGCTGTAGTTAATGCCTAATTACGTGCAGAGTGTAATACCCTAAACGAGTGTAGTAGAATAACTGAACGATGACTCAGGAAAGTGAATGATCATTGACATCTTTTCACAGAGCTAGGATATGAGCTTAGCGTGGAGTTGCACATAAACAACCGAGTGCCGGAAGCCGTGGAACGGCAGAGATGTTAGATAGTCCTGCTCTAATCAGTGCGAATGCCAAGCATGCACTTGGTGTAGACTGATATTTCAGAAACAGAAATGTTTTTGGAGAGCGAAGATTGACATCACTGTTGAGCAAAACCTCTAGGTCTAGCACACGTTCAGTATAAGTCAGAACTTGATAAATCAGAGACTTCAATCGGCCGTCGATAAAATGTTTTTTGGGGTTCAGTTGTAAATCATTATTAATTGGTCAACTCGAAACATTTCTCAAGTCAATATATAACCGCACATGATCAGCATATATGTGAATTTTCCAGTCCCCTATAACCTCGGGTAGGTCATTAATATAAACAACAAAGAGCCCAAAATAGATCTCTGAGGCACACCACAAGTAAGAGGCAAAGTATCAGAAAAACTGTCCCCTATTCTTACCCGCTGAAATCTGTCAGACAAAAAACTGCCAATAAGGGAAACTGCAGTCAAATGAAACCGAAAATTAGTAGACAACCTAGCAAAAAATTTAAAGTAGCTTACCGAAACGAACGCTTCAGAAAAATTAAGTAGAATAAGGACATACAGCGGGCTACGTATATCGGTTGTAAACCCTTAAAACAGCTGTTTCGCAACTATATGATTTGCGGAAACCTGATTCGCATGGCTTTAGCAAATTATTAATTTCAAGATATTGAACGAACGATTTGTCAGGTCAATAACTTTTCCATCACTTTAGCTGGAAAGTTTAAGAGCCTGATTGTGGTGGCTTTGTACGAAGCCTTTCACTTGTTCAAACTCGAGAAGATATTTTTTGGGGTGAATAATTACAAAGCACAATTTTATCCGTTTTACGTATAACTTTATTTTGTTTAACTGGCGAAATACTAAATTGACTATAATTTAACCACGTCGGCAGAAGATGTTATTGAGGTGTGTACTACGGCACGTCCGATGGAAAAGCGACTTTTTTCCTTCTTTCTTCTTCTTGTCGTCTCATGTGTTTGGCTCACGTTCGTGGGCTGCAGACCTGTAAAGTACTTAAGTACTACTAACAGTACCAGTACCTGGACTTGTACTTGAAAAATTTTATAGTACCAATACTGCGACTTGTACTTAAAATATTTTAAGTCCTGGTACTGTACTGGTATTTGTACTTGGAATTTTACAGGTCTGGTGGGCTGTCACTAAGTATGGTTCGCATGAACGTGACTACGCGTACTGCTGAATGTGTGTTTTTATTTTTTTTATATATATATATGCCAGCACATGGCCGGAATTCCCAGGATCCTTGGCTTGATTGTCATAACTGGCAGGTATCCACGTTATACCCTAAAGAACTTCCGTACTGCTTTCTGTTGTTGTGAGAAATATTCTTTTACTGGACATCAAAAATTCATCAACGTCTAAGCACCGAATGACCCACCATATTGTGGAAATGGAAAAATTTTGATCAATACTCGTAATTTTTTTTAAAACCATATAAATGAACTGGGATACTGCTTGTATAATTCTCTGTTTAAGTTTACTTTCAGTTGTGGATAAGTCTTCAGTTCACATATACAGGGTACTTCCTATGAGATGTTGAGATCCCACAAATGATATTTCCACATATTAAGCTCACTTACCTAGTATGCCATTAGACTGTCCTGATAGAAATTGCTCGCAGTTTTATCTTGTCTTTTGCTCCGTAAGGGGCAGTTGTTGTTATGTAAACCTTACTACTAATTTGACTGAAAAGCCTCTAGAGGTTTTTGCAATTCATGAAGAGACATATAGAAAATTAAGATCCGATGAGCCTTCCGATGAGCATTCAGTAAATCTCATCGAAGGGCTCATTGGATATTATGAAATTATTCCCTATAACTAAATCAGGAATAAATAAATATTTCGACGTTATATCCATATCCTTACGCCTCAGCCTCAAATTCTGAAAAATATATGAAATCAATCGTAAAATCAGATTCTCATTTATGTACTCATTATGACACTCATTGATATGCTCATTAATAAGCTAATCGTGATACTGATTGACATGCTCATTAATAATCTCATCGACTTGCTCATTAATAAGCTCATCGTGATACTCATTAATATGCTCATTAATAAGCTCATCATGACACTCATTCTATACTCATCGAAGTGCTCATCTAATATTGTAAAATGCACAAAATAGAAGCAAAGTATACATTTCTAAATAAGTGAAAGAGATGCAATATCTCATGCACACTGTCTGTGAATAAGTAAATAAATGATTTTTATCACAGTTTTAATTCAAATGCGAATAAATTTCATTAGAACGTTCATCTGATTACTCATGATTAGCTCATTGATGAACTCATCATGATATGTCTACCAGGATGGGTCCTTAGTTTAATACCAATACAAAATTAGTCTTAAAGACAGAAAAAAAAATTAAAAACCATAAAAATATTCTAAAATAAATGTCTGATCAAAGATTGTTTTCTAAACGCAGGACTTCTGAAAATAAGCGCACCTCTGGCGTTAAATGAATTCATCTCTTTTTTTTTCTCTCTGATGGTAAAGAACGAAAATTTACAAAAATTCCAATTTACGTCCACAAAAAAAATTTCAACGATGAACAAGAAATAAGCTCATGGCGCCTGCGTGAAATTAATCAAGTCACGTCATACATACGTACATAGAGACTATAATAATTAAACAAACAACAAAAAACCCCGACAAGACCTAATTTGTACATACCTACCTACCATATTGCGTGCATATTCATGTATCACAAATGATGACCTGTCGAATGAGATTGATGTAAAAGTTGGCGTCAGTATATTATACACTTGAAGAATCCTTTAAACTCATTTAAGGCTTGTTTGTGTTTTTTTTACAGCTCACGTTAATTTTATGGACAGCTTTAACGGATACCAATTTAATTAACCTTTACACGACGATGGCACAACCAATAATTTGCCTGGATATTGATGCGTGTGAATTTGTATTCAAGTTTTATCTGAAATGTATCAGTCAGTCATTCTGAAGCTGATCATTATCGCACTATTAAATCAGGCCGGGAAATGTTGTCATAAAATAGAGTAGGAAAAGATGCACATCCATACGACCGGAAAGCCCTATACAATTGAACAGGACAATACAATACAGGACTACTCAAATGCAGGAACATCATAAATTTCCCGCCATGCCACATTTACTTATTCCTGGTTCCAATATAAATTTCGTTGTTTCATTGTACTCCAGAAAGGTTTAACTTGATGCTTTCCACTGAAAATCTGGGTGAACCTAAATATAAATCCTCTGTCAATCAGAAAATTTGTTGTTGTTGTTGTTTTCCTATGTTCTATACGAAATACTATGGACTACAAAAACAGGAAAAAGATTCGACTATTTCGGGGTTGACGAGGACAGGAATAAAAAAAAATTTTTTTGATACACCTCATTTGATGTCGAACATATCCTGCCGGGTGCGGTGGTGGTAACTAACTACGCAAACAGGAAACAATTTTCTTTCCATGGTTTTCTTTGTTATTGAGAGGGAGTTCACCCTTATATTTTTTTTCTGATTTTCATACTGTTTTGGCTATAGAAGGAAGGGTATGTTGGTATTCTTTCAAGCTTTATATTGATTCGAAGAAAAGAGATTCTATGTGCATTTATAGCTTGCGAAAAGTATTTATTTGGCAATGAAACGATAATGGAGTGGTTTTTATTTGTCAATTTGTACAATAGTACACGTTTCTTGGTTGAAACTAAAGATATATCTGCGATTGTATAGAATGTTTTGAAAAGGTTTGAAAAGACGCCCACTCCAGGGAGGTGGTCTCATTGATAATATATTGACTTATGGCTTAAGGTTCGTGTCTCATTGACGCCTGCTCTGTGTGTAATGATTGTTAAAGACTTCTTTATAGTATTAGAATTATTTTATACTTATTTTCATTATGTAGAACAACAAGGTACACTGATTATATGTATTCTTCAATTACGTTACATGTAATGTCGAATGTAATTTGAATTATGGCATTTATTGTAGCAAACTCCATTGGTGATATTGATTTCAACAATTTAATGCTTTTCTCACAAACAATGAAATTTTTATAATGACCTAGATGCTTGTTAAATATTCGCTGGGACGGTTCAAATAGGATGGTCCATCAAAATTTGGACTTATACTATTCAATTTTGAGAAAAAATATATTTTTCATCTGTCCTCATTTTATACATGGTTTTTGACTCTCTCGCTTTCCCTATATGTCTCTCTCTCTGTCTCTCTCTGCATCCTCTCTATTTGTCTATCCCTATCGCTCTCTCCATCTCTAGATCTCCATTTTTCTTTATTTCATCTGTCTATATATCGCTCTTCCTATTTGCTTTTATCTATCTTTTCCTCTTTTGTATTTCCCCTCCCACTTTCTCTATCTATCTATCTCTATCACTTTCTCCAACTGCAGATCTGTATTTTCTTTAATTTCATCTGTCTATATATCGCTCTTCCTATCTATTTCTATCTATATTCTCCTCTTTGTCTTTCTCTTTATTTTCTATCTTTTCCTCTTTGTCTTTCTCTTTTTTTTTCTTTGGCCTCGCTATTTTTTTATCTTTTTCTCTCTCTCTTTTACTACCCTCATCCTCACTCTATCTATCTATCTCTATCACGCTCTCCAACTACAGATTTCTATTTTCTTTATTTTCATCTGTCTATATATCGCCTAGCTGTTGCTATCTATTTTTTCCTCTTTGTCTCTCTCGTTATTTTCTGCTTTGCCTCGCTAACTTTATTTTAATTTCTCTCTCTCTCTCTCTCTCTCTCTCTCTCTCTCTATCTCTCTCTCTCTCTCTCTCTCTCTATCTCTCTCTCTCTATCTATCTATCTCTATATATTTGGTTTTCTATTTATCTCTAGGAGAGGTATGTAAAAGGGAAAACTAGCACAATTCCTTTAGTTTATTTAATTTGTTTCCCTTTTTTTTCAAACGTTGACCTGAAAAAAATCTCTTGTTTCAAAATAAAATTTGAAAAAAAATTAAAATGTGTGTGTGTTTTTTTTTTTCAATTCCTTCGTGCTTTAGCAATGCTTCCCAGTCTGTAGTGTTTTCGATGCCTTTAGAGTCTGTTAAAAATCCCAAACGGCCGCTGGTAAAAACTATTCACTCAGAATTTTGTGGATTACTTTGAACGACCTTGGTATTCGTGTTTCAGATCAAGTTTGCTTGTTTCGGAATGAAAAGGATTAGTCTATAGATATTACTCAAGTATCGATTTCTTTTTATAAAAGAATAGCCAAAACAGGTTAAATTTGAGATATTCGAGTGTAGTTTAGTTTTTCGAAATTTGCTTTAATTAATTTATTAATTTATATCCTGTGCAGGTACAAAAAAAAAACGTTGACCATATGTTATTCGATATTGATGTTCGTAAAAAATACGTCTCGTTAAAATTATAGCATAAATTTATTTTGATCTTGGGAGTAATTTCAATAATTGTTTAATATATTTTCTAGGTAGCATACCAGAATAAATGTTTTTTCACGATACTGTGAATCCATGAAATTTAATTTCTTCCTCCAGGGGTTTTACTAAGTCTTCGGAGTTAGCTTATCTGCATGGTAATCAATTCTTTTGTCATAATTCGACATTGTTGAAAAATTTCATCTTTCCTGAGATCCTCCCGTTTGGTCCATTCAAACCAGAATCGGTTCTTATCTGTAAAAAATACTTTATAACTATGGAGTTTTTTTTTTATTATTATTTTAATGGCACGTTGAACATTGGTTAGCTTTAGTAGAAATGCCAAAATCCATGCTCTCTCTAGTAAGTTTCTTTTATTCCGGATATATCTTTGATATGTTTTTTTTTTTATTATTATGTATATTAATTTTTCTGCAAGTACTTTTTGAAGTACTTTTTAAAGTAATTTTGTTCGAATCTTTGTACGTTGGCAGTAATATAATGAAGTTTATAGAGTTCAGTTAATAAATATTAGTAAATAAATACCTTTTGAAAACTATAATTTGTATAATAACCAGTGGCTGCTATTTTTTTCGGCGCTACACGTAGAGTAAAACTTTCACCTGTCATTGCTACACTCATAAAAAATATTAGAGGTCCGCCCAAACACCCATTATCGCCTCCAATAATTCATAAAAATTCTAAGGAATGAAATTCCAGTAAATTTCTAAGAACAACTTGAGGCCTTCCCTACATCAGGTCGAGGCATCGTCGTTTTTATATTGGAGCAAGACGTTACTAATTTTGTTTTCTACTTTCGCAGTCTTATTTGTATGTTATCTGTTTGCCTAAGGCTCTGCCTGGACCCGTGAGTGCGACATATGCTTTGACAGTTTTTTGCGTGCTTTAATACTCAACAAAAGAGGAGTTGCGCTAGAGTTTGTGTTTGCTTTTCTACGAAGAGTTAGATATTTGTAGGTACTTAATAGACTCAGAAATATTTAAGTAAAAATCTTGTACTTAAGTACAAAAAAAACTAAGTCTTAAGTACAAGTAAATAGAAGCAAGTACTTATGTTTCAAGTACTAAGTAGGGCATTTCAAAATTATTGAGTAATAAGTCTTAAGTAATGAAAATGTACTTTAACTAGTACTTAAGTCTTTTTTTACTAATGTATTGCCCAACTCTGTTTGTGAAGAATGGTAGCGTTGCCATAGTTAAAATTATGCTTATTCTTGATGGTATGCTGTGTTATAATAGCGATTATGTTTTTGTGCCTCAGTGTCGTTTGTGGTGAGATTTATATGAAGGAAGCTAGCTAGAGCATATGAAGGTGTTTCTCGTGTATTGACGATCGGTCTAATTAGGTGACCCGGCGGGTTGTGCGTTTTTATTGTGGCATAAATACGTGGAGGTATTGTCTGCCTTAGTTTGAATGCATTTACGTCTGATTTTGTGATGTATTTCTGTGATGCATTTCTGTGACTAATTCATTGTTATTCCGGGTAAGAGCTTTGATCATGTTGGTTTTCACATTATCCATGATCTCATATGTGTCTGAGGTGTCTGAGCATTTTTTGGTGGTATTGATGCTCATCTATTATTATGGTTCGGTTACGTTTGCCGTTATTTATAATAAATTTATCTTTGTTTTCATTTAGGCAAGTTATGGTTATTTTGTTAAAGTGTGTGCAATGCCATTCCTATTTAGTGTTTACTTTCCAATCCTCATTATCGATAGATTTGATTATGTTTTCCGTGTATGCAATAGTATTTATCATCTGTTTTAACTTATTCAACCCAGGTCATATATTCCCAAAAAACCTATGCATAACTATTGCATACAATAATTTTTCTTTCACATTCATTTAAAACTAAAAAAAGCAACAACACACCTCTTCTTATGGTAGCGATGTTTCTATTTATAGGAAAATTAACGGTTAACTGTCATAGCTGCGCTTGCTACTAAATGAATTATGGTTTTAGAATAGACCAAACTTAACAGAAGAAACATATCCAAAAAAAGGCAAAATGAGAAATGTGGCTATATCGGAAAAATATTAAATGAAATTTGATTGCCTAGTTTTAACTGAACGTGTGTGATCGGATTCATTTTATTTAGAAATAGATTAAAAAAAAGAAAACATTTTTAAATATAGTAGAAATGAAAAATGAACAAACTTTTGTTGAAAAATTCATCAATTAGCAGAGAATAAATGAAAGGCAAGCATGCTTTTTTTTCTCAATTAAATTCGAATCCCCGTATCTATTAATTCCCTTTCCCTGTTTCCTTTTGTTGTTGTTTAAAAAACAGTTTTTTGTTGTTTTTGTTGTATTAAAAAAAAAAAGGAAAAATAAATAAAATAAAAAAAAACTTTGCTGATTAAATGGTTACTAGCAAATTGCTTCCTAAACAAAATTTCCAGATTATAGACCAAAAGGTCGACATCATCATCATCATCATCCTCCTATGCTAGTTTGGAAATTTTCTTCCAATTAGAATATCCAGGCGTAGAACAAACGTTTGTCGAAATATTCATTAGGACATCACAATTCGCACAGATGGAATGAGACTGTACAGGATTTCATTATACCCCAGGGGTAGCTACTGATTTTAATACAGAAAGCTTTCATTTTGTGCTATAATGGGGGAGGGTTGTAGTATACTCGCCATGTCGTACATGGGCTTTTGGTTGTATCAATTTGAAAACAACGTGAATACGTCATGATAGTATAACTGCGATGAAAGAGGACTTAATGTCAATTTTTCGTGTAATGAACTCATGTACCTACTGCAAAATACAGTTAAAATAGACAGAGAGAGAGAGAGAGAGAGAGAGAGAGTGAGATTTTGTGGTGATTGTGATGTTTGATGGTTTGTGCTTTTGTCGAACTTTTAATGATTTTTTTGTTGTTGCTCTGAATGACAGGCGAATTAATGAATTCGTTGGTTACATCAACATAAGTATATGAGGAGAAATACCTATATGCTAAAGGCTTTTACTATATCCAATAAATTTAGTAGCAGCACCATCAGAATTTATTCCAGATTTACGTTGGTGTATACACATTTTGATTTTGATTTCTCAATAATGTTTAACCATGTTCACCATTCTATAAGGGTTGATGGTGTAATGAAAACTACAGTATTATTTTGATATGGGCTGGATTCGAAACTTAATCAACTTCGGGCAAAAAATCAGTGCTCGACGTTTTAATTTATGACGAATTTTCTGCTAAGCATGAGTGATAAAGTAAACGACAACAACTGCATTGATTATGCTATGATAAACTAACTAATGAAAAGTAGCAAGAAGATATTTGTCTTACTCTTCGGACGTACACGTTATCTTCAGTGCCATCTTTATAAATGGGCCCGCTATCACGTCACTTTATGCACGCCTATAATGGAATTGACGTTGGTGATAAAAAGTCTCCAGTGCGCGATAGGTCTTAATATACTTTACGTTATTATTCCTGTTGATAATCAAAAGTATTTTAGAAAATAGTTTCTGTTAAGGGCAGGCCTCCTTATTCTAAAATTCCCAGGGCCTCCACTTGGCTAAAGACGGCCATAGTTATATTGCCCTAATTCCACTGGAAGATTGCCGTATGGTTAATTCTGTTAATGATGCACCACCAATTTTTCGGATCTTTTTTAAAAACTACTATGGACAAGACGGCGAATTCTTCTACTTTACGATTCATAATCACACTTCGCATCTCGAACTATCGAGTTCCGAATCGCCGAATCAAAATTGGAATTGAAAACTCACCTTGCGGTGAAATTTTTTTCTTATTCCCTTTTATAAGGGAAAAATGCACAGATTAGCACCTAACAATTCTCAAGCGTCGGTGTAAGTCTTAGGTCGATTTCATATTGGCGAGCAATGAGCCGTGAGAGATAAAACACAACCTAGTCAGGCCATCAGTACGAAAGTTTTCATATTGAAGAGCATTGAGCGTTGATCTGTTCGCGATTAAATTCACTTAGCCTATCAGCAGACATTATTTAATGGTCTTCACTTCGCTCAGCACTCTTCAATGTAAAAACCTTCATAGCGAAGGCCTGAATACGCTTGGATTTTATATTTCACACTCACCTTCATCCCTCACCAATCACTCGCCAATATAAAATCGACCTAAGAAAATCTACTTTCTGAGATGATTTATAACACTGCTTTAGGATTCGTTCAAACGCATCTGCAAAAGTGTGTAGAACATAAAGGCGAATAATCGCAGAAATTTAAAAAAATGTAAAAAAATAAAATAAATAAAAGGATAGAAGGAGCTCTGAGTTAAACTTTTATACTGCTTTGAAAAAGAAAAGACAGTGAATAGGGTGTGTGGCGGGTTGACCGACATTTTAAGACCATTGCCTCATTTCTGCTTGCTAGTCTGTAGGGCTACAAAAGCTTGAAACCAGAAATTAAAAGAGTCATTATCTACAGCATCAACAAAATCCATTTATAAAATATATTATATCTTATCTAATACCCATTGAGCAATTTTACACTCCCTGGCGGGTAAACCGAAAACTGCATCGACAAATTGAATAAATATATATATTTACATATATATATATTGCTACCATTCAATGACGATATACCTAGTTAGTAATTTCTTACCATTATTATACGATATACACAAAAATTCTCGCTCCAATGGTTTCGAACATAGAGAAATGTCTGCTGAAATGCCAGTCACCATTATACAATTGTAGCATCAGATTAAATACTTCAAACAAGAAAAACACTTACATATACCTATTTACCTCAGTTTAATGTTGGTATAATATTCCCATTATCTTCGAGCAGGTATAACAAACAATAAATTCAGACTCCATTAATTTTGTTATGAAACCAACACAAAACTTCATGGTGAATCCTGAATGCAAACATCTGGCGGAAAGATAAATTTCCCAAGAACTTCCTCCAAGTGACTTTTCTACGAGGAAAATTTAAAGCATCTCGTCCAGGTAAAATATTTTACCTACTTCACCTCCGGAACCGATGTACGTATTTCAATGGAGTTCACAATTGTAGTGGGACTCTGCTAGTTTGTGATACGTAGGTATGTAGTTATCCGAAATTCTCAAGCGAATACATGTCCCAATCGCAATGAATGCAATAAGTTTAAAAAGCTTTCTGTATTCTAAAATTCCCTGAGATCTACAGTTTTAGACCCCCAATGGCGTGACACATGTTATAAATCGAAATTTAAATATTATCGTGAAAGTTTTGTGTGTTTTTTTTTTTTTTTATTGCTTCAGAAAAGCTTGATTCATTTTGATTTATGATTTATGTTAATACAAAAATGTAACTGTGTCGGAAATGGTCAAATTTTCCTTATTTGCCTGAACTTGAATATTTTTTTTTTCAATTTTAACAAACGTTTCGTGTATATTTATTAAACTTCATCAGCAGTTAAAGATAAATAGGAATTAATGTGTCAAATTACAAAGCTGCGAATAGGGATTAAACATTTGGTTATGAAAGAAGTAATTTGCTAAATTGGTAGAAACTAAATTGCAATGTATAATTCGACCCAAAGCTGTATGTTTTATTTCTATTATTTTTGTATCTTAAACCATTTCAAATTTTTTCTAACATTACTTAAGGACCTTTTATAAGATTGCTTTTTCAAGCATCCCAAGTTTGTTTGAGTAGCCTTTCAACAGGATCTATGAAGTCAACCAACTGTAGACCACTGTTTAATGCTTTCACAGAATTTTCTTCTGTACTAGACCTAACTCAACTTTAGTAGTAGTTAGTTCATATTTGCCTCAATCGGAATTTAAATATTATCGTGAAGTTTTGTGTTTTTTTTTTGCTTCAGAAAAGCATGATTCATTTTAATTTATGTTAATACAAAAATGTAGCTGTGTCCATAAGTGGTCAAATTTTCCTTATGATTTGCCTGAACTTGAATATTTTTTTTTTTTAATTTTAACGAACGTTTCGTGTATATTTATTAAGCTTCATCAGCAGTTAAAGATAAATAGGAATTAATGTGTTAAATTACAAAGCAGCGAATAGGGATTAAAAATTTGGTTATGAAAGAAGTAATTTGCTAAATTGGTTGAAACTAAATTGCAATGTATAATTCGACCCAAAGCTGTATGTTTTATTTATATTATTTTTGTATCTTAAACCATTTCAAATTTTTTCTGACATTACTTAAGGACCTTTTATAAGATTGCTTTTTCAAGCATGCCAAATTTGTTTGAGTAGCCTTTCAACAGGACCTATGAAGTCAACCAACTGTAGACATCTGTTTAATGCTTTCACAGAATTTTCTTCTGTACTAGATCTAACTCAACTTCAGATTGTATGTAAGTAGTTAATTAGTAGTAGTTAGTTCATATTCGCCTCAATGTTGTTGTTACTATTAAAGCGTCTATTAAGACTTGTTTACTATGTTCCTTGTTTCACCAAAATAAATCTCGCACTTGCTCGCTTTGTAGAATATACAGAAGTGGTGAAGTTAACAATTTCAATATTTTAAAATTCTGTCACTAATTATAAGATCTGTCTAGAAGGTAATGAGATTGAATTTATTTTTTAAAACAATATGGCAACAGTGTAATAATACGACTGGACTGAATCAATTGAAAGATATGACTCTGGTAGAGATTTTCAAAGGTGCTAAGACTGTGGAAAATGACCTGCATCAACAAGGAAAATGTGAAATGTATATGAAATTGAGAACTCTCATTGTGTTTTCATGATCTGAATGTTTGGGTTATGAATGAAATTTTAATCACCAAATTTCTTATGACATTAGGACCAAGAATTTGAGCATACGAAAAATTTGCGGAGAAACAGGTCCAAAATGATTCAGATTTATGCAAACATATCATAACATTTGACAAATCATTCCTGTTTGGGACAAAAGAGCCACATGAAGACATTGTTAGTTAAAGACTCTTGTCCTGCATACATACATAATTATGTATAAATCTGAATCTCATTACTTTGTAGCCAATTTTCGTGTGCTATATTACACATACATACATACTCATATAGCAACTAATGCCCGGGATCTTAAATTATTTTGCTTTCATGAGACATGTCAACGTCAATTGTTGTAAAATTTCATTGTATTCATACAAGTACCAGTCTTTTCCTTAGTTTGTATTAAATGTATTTTTAAATTATTCTTTTTCGTCGGAATTTAGACCATTTCGATTTAGTAAGGATTTCTAGAATCTACTCCTCCTACACTTTGCTAATCTGTTTTGTACACTACAACCGCAGACAACATACAACTAGATAAAAAAAACCTAGATATAAGCCGATAAAACGAAGTAATGGCTCTCTAATAGAAATCTCTGTACATGTAAAGTTAAAGAACTTTTAAAAAGTGATCTAGTCTAGGTTTTGTTATAAAAAAAATAGCTTATCTTAAATAGCTACCTACCATAGATGGTACAAGAACTAGATATCACATGATATACCAGAGCAGAAGAGTATACCTTTAATCGACCGCCGGCAGATGCAAGAAAATATGAATCACTCGTCATGTCCAAAATTTCTTATGTTGTGGTCAATTCCCACTAGCCATATGTATAAAATTTGTATACTCTGGTTTTGTATTGCATGCGACACAGACTAGCACTTCTGCCATCTATGATAGTATCCAAGCCTTGTATAAATATCCATAATGAATCACCCAAAATCATGATTGTTTTTTGTTTTCTTTTTTAAGAATAAACAGCAGCGGTCCTATTATGGAGCTTTGAGGAACACCAGAATATTATATTTTTTAATGCCCCTAGTATCAAAACTTCATTATTATCAGGGAGGATGTGTTGGAGAGCATGAGCTTACAATTAGCATTGAATTTCATAAGATTAAAAGGCAACAACAAAAATTGCCAAAACTTTTAATAGGCTCGTCAACAATTAATAGGATAAAGCGTGTTTTTGCCTTTTAGAAATTCAAAATTATTCTAAATTTCCACGGTAGATTCGATATATACAATATTCAGATATCGGAGGGCTAACACAACTTATTTGAGACCCCAGGTTACCCGAATTAAAGTTTATGCTACTTATATATTCTAGTAAAATAGAGGTCTAGCAACATTTAAAAATTTTGTAAGATTGATATGATTACTTCTTTACTAACTTTACCCCGAGTTTTCGAAATTCGAAAATATTTAAAAAATAAGTTAATTTTGTAATCTGAGTGTGTATAAAAACCAATTGGATGTACGGATAAGGAGACAGGTTATTTATACGATTTTGGTCATTGTCATCTGAAATTAAATTAAATTCCGTTGTATTCCATTCACATTTCCTAGTTTCTGTTGCCTTTTTTCCTACTGTAATGAATGCGGTATTAATCTCTAGCCCTTTTAAAATATCTCACATGATACAAATACATATATAACTGAAATGAGCTACAAAGTCGTATCACAACTTAAAAAAAAAAAAGAACATGGAAATGGTTAAAAATTATACAAAAAAAATATATTGTCTACTATATCTATGAATTTCACAATGTTGGACACAAAAACGAAAAAGAAACAGTGAAAAAACAATTATGCGGCCTCGTGCTAAAACGTAGAAAGAGCAATATCTAATATTGGATGGTGGCCAGGAATCCTTCATGTCTCTAACAAATTGTCTAATAAAATCGAGCTGCCTGTGTTTTCGGGCCTTCTGTTTTAAGAATCATCTAAATGAAGTCTATTTTTGCTTATGCCATGCCTATATATATGTATGTATATCTATGTTGTCTTCTTTCCCCCTTAAACATAATTATTTCCATAACCATATTGAGTTGGCACCCTATTGTGTTTCAGTCTTATTTCTGGGCTAAATATTTAAAACAATTTTGCATTTGTATATTTAATCAAATCCTCCTAGAGAAAGAGAAATTTTCGTAACTCAATGATCGGGAGTTGGTATCTATCCATCTATCAATAATCTACTAATATGACTATAGCGTTGTTGTGGCTGGCGTTATGCAATCCAATGAACTCTTTTGTGACAGATATTTTTGAATTATATCCAAACATTAATTGCCAGACGCGATCCCAGGTAGAGCAAAGATCAGTTGAAATAAAAAAAGATATACAAATTTTTGTTTTATTCAATTGTGAGTGATAATATCCCGAAGTCTCCTGTATGTTTTTTAAATTCTGTGTTTCTTTTTTTTTTAATATGCGATCTCAGTCTTGCAGCAGGTCGACACCAGATCAATGAAAACACTTAAAAAATTCATGCTTTTTTTTTTATGTCTCCTTCACCGCAGATCTTATCTTATATGCTATTGCGATTTGATCGTAAAATTTTCACGAGATTTCATTTGAATATTTTCGAGTGTGAGTTCTATAAAAACCATAGTAACTCGTGCCAAAAATTCTTGAACGAACGAACGAATGAATTCATCGTTGCATTGTTGAACGTCCCGTGTCTATGTGACCACGCGTTGAACTGAATTGACTGAGTTATGACTTTCTGACATGTGGTGAATTTTGCGGTTAACATAAGTTCTTATGCGCAGATCGCAGAGAGATCAGCGAACCAAACTGCTGATCGTTAGCGAAGTAATTGAATAATTCAAATTTTAGTAAATTTGTGAAGACAGATAAAATGAATTAATTCGATTTTTGATTTATCTTCAATGTTCGATAAATGAGATCTTACGCGATCGTAGATTATTAGAAATTTGTTATGATCATTAAATCACCTGAAATATGTATACTGCCGGAAATATTATACGGTGGACACCTGCAGTTATGTACAGGAAAATGGGTTAAATGGTTCCTAGTTTTTTTAGATTATATTTTATATTATTAGTAATTTGTGTTAGATGAAAGCTAATTAATTATAATTTGGAGATACATACATTGTATATAAGTGATTAATGGTTTTTAAGTTTTCTTTGAGCTACTGCCAAACATGTGAGTGAAATTATGGGTGGGTTTTTATTTATTATTATTTTTGCTTTTTTAAAAGAAATAAAGCATCGCGGATGCTTTTTGCAGGAAGTAGAAATAGGGTACTGAAAAAGCCATTCAGAGTCGGTGAGATTGATCAGTAACAATAGTATTATGACAATCGAGTTTAATATGTGAATTTTTAATTAAGTTATTATTAGTCAGAGATTTGATTCTTATTACCGAAGTTCATTCATTGGCCATTTTTAATCTAGGTGTGCCTCAAGGTTCTATACTGGGTCCACTATTGCTAATAAATAATTCCGAAAACATTTTTATACAGTGTAAGAGTTCTTTTAGTCACATTTGTTGTGCAATTGTATTTAACTAAGCTTATATACGTCTTCTTGATTATTACTTCATATGCATACACTTTAATTTAGATAGAATGAACCTTTCGTCCATGTCTAATCATTGCTATTATTCTCTTGGAAAATAATTGATTGAAAACCGATGTTGACACGCTTCCAACAGGGTCTCTAGAACGTCGGACATAGTAGGGTCCATTAATCACCCTCCAGATTTATTAGTAATTGCTCATAGATCCCAACCGGATGCTCTCACAATTTTAAGTCTTGGGCCTCAACCCTCCCTGCGGGCTTCATGGAGTTCGTTCAGGAGATATGAGCCAAAGAATCTGATGCGCTTTCCTGAGAGAGCCAAAGCCGGAAAGTGACAAGGAAAGTTAGTCACTGTTTCGGACTCCTCCTCGCATCCCCTGCATATATGATCAGCAACAAGTTTCAACCTGTTTAGGTGATCTCTAAAAAAGGAGTGAGAATTGAGTTGACACCAAAGTTCTCAGGGTTGGCTTGTGTAGTTCCAAAGCTTTTTCGTTTCGTTTGGGTTAGGTCTGCCCCATAGTGTTTCTTTGCTGTTCTGACTGAAAGGTCATCTAAAAAAAGGCGACTGTGTTGGCAGTCGGCTTAAGCCGAGATATTAGAAACAAGGTATTTTGGTGCTATCCCAATTGTGAGGATGATGGTTTAAAAATTGACATCCGAGTTAAGGGCGTACCAAATTTATATACTTCAAGCTAGTTTGCTAGTTACTAGTTACGTGATTCTGTTCTTGTTACCTACCTACTTATCTAAAGTGGGAACTGGCTTTTTCATTTTAATTTGCTTTTATTTGAATAAGTCAGAGACACCTATAAGGGAATATATTATTTTATTCTATTGGACTCTAGTATAAATTCTTGGATGAGACTCTGACCACAATTTGCGTTAAAGTGGTACAATAACAACATTTTATATTCACTGTGCTAACTTCCTATCGGCATTTTGATTCTGGCCGTCATTTTTGATATTTTCTTTACAACTGTACCAATAATATGTTTCTTCCAATCTACATGTACATATTTGCCAGATGTATGATTTAACTTGGGGGTCGCAACGCCAGTACCCGGAAAGGAGAAAAGGTGGTGTTTTATAATCGCGGTATTTATGGTATTACGTCCTTTCGTAACAGAAACTTAAAAATTTGTAAATGAAGAATATCAGGCTTCAAATGTGTTAACTTATAACACAATTTTTTTTTATTCAATATATAGTATATAGAGTCTATGGTAAAAATAAATTAATTGTAAATGTCAGAAAAAAATTTCCTTTTTTTTGTAACTACAATTTTTAAATAAAATAATCGCAAAATTTTAAATATTACACAAATATGTTTTTCGCCCCGTGTATCATAACATATGATAGCACACCTTACTACTACTAAAAGTTCAACTTAACAATTTCGAAAAAACATGGATTTCGTCAAGAAATTTCAAACTTAAATTTCGAAAATCGGTAATAATCAAAATTTAATTAAAAATTTATTTATAACTGTAATTATTTTTTTAGAAAATTACTGAAACAAACGGTGGGTCTCATTTTCCCTCTTATGAATGTTTCTGAAATTCGAAAGTTCGAAGTAAATTGATATAATTCGAATATGGAGTTTTTCAATATCGAAATGTATTTTTTTCGAACAAATTTCAATAAAGTTGCTGCAAGTATTATGACAAAATATTAGAAAAATATAATTTTAAATTCTCCTGAAAACCCAAATAACGTAAATCACAAATAAATTAATAATTAATGGGCGATTTTTACACAAAATTTATCTCGAATTTACTCCCAACAAATTAAAACTGATGAGAAAATGTATTTGAAAATATTTATGGTTGAAATCGGTAATAATTCTCTCAATAATTGACATCAAATTACTTTAAGAAATTTCTATGTTTTTCATGTTGCATTGTTCATGTCCAAATTCAAAAAATATTTAATCTCCTGGGACTTTTGCGACTAAAATAGAAAATTTTTTGTGGAATATTTTCTAAGAATGTTGGCACCAATATTGTATCCGCATACATATTTTTTTTTTTGCTCCTTATGAGCTGAGGATTGTTTTGTTCTATTGAAAATATGTAAAAAACATAAAAACATAAAAAAAAAACATTGTTGAGTCAAAAGATTGTTTGTTGCAAAACAATTTATTTTAAGAAATTTTCTACATACAGGCACATTGTAATTTTGTTTAAAATATATTTGGCACAAGACGTAATTCAATTCAATTCAATTGTATTCAAGGATATTTTAAATTTATAGTTTTTCGAGGTGTATTATAAATAATCCTTGACTTACTGTTATTCATGTATTTATTTTATTACCGTTTCAAATAATTTTACAAGGTATATGTACATAGTTACGTCAAAATTGTTAGTGTAATTAGATTAAATAGCATGCCGCGACGAACACTGAAAAAATTTCTGAAGATTGCATGGGAGTGTGTATTAACTTCTGCTTCCAAGATTATCGATAGTCTAAACAATTACAGAGATCTTTTGAAACCTTTTATCATTGTTTGCATAGATGGGTATATTTTATTGGTTTGGTCCTACCCTGTAAAATTCCAAGTATAAGTATCAGTACCAGTACTTGACCCCACACGTATTTTAAGTACAATTACAAGTACCAATACTGGTACCTACATAATACATTTCAAGTACAAGTCTAGGTACTAGTACTGGTACTTATAAGTCCCACACATTAGCCTTTAAGTACCTTTTAAGTACTAAGTAATACCGCCAAGTACATACTGAAGCTCTTGAGGTTTAATAGCTTTCTAATACCCAAATTAGAAATTTTGAAAAATCTATTGCCAGCTAAATGACTGGATGCGGTTTTCATTTACGAAATTTCATAAAATATGTTGCAGTAAATTAAACAGAATCGTATAAGCTTCTTGTGTTTTAATTTCTAATTTTGTAAGTTGTTTATACAGTATTTGAATTTACCTTTAGCAGAACAAGCTTTTCAAATGTCCCATCAGTTAATGGTTGCTTTCGTGGAACATTTACAAGACCTGCAAATAAAAATAAACGTTGCACATGTACGGACGAAAAAGAGCGGGGTGTTTCGAACCTTCTCAAGAAAGAATTTCGATTCAGCATTTAAATTTCTGTCCTACTGTCACTCATATACGAAATATATATATAAAACAGATTAACTAATTTAATTTATTGAAAAATTTAAAAATAAAAATCACTGCACAAAGATTGTAATATAATATTTTTGGGAAAAATTCATGATCTTTACTGCTCCTATTATTAGAAGGCGTATTTTAATAATTTACTTCGCGTTAGGCGGTATTTGTAGTAAGTGCGTACGTTGGTACTTATAGAGTACTTAAGCTTATATATGGAACTATGAGTACCAGTACCTGGACTTGTACTTAAAAATTTTTAAGTACCAATATCGGGATTTGTACTTCAAAATTTGTTTATTACTAGTACCGGTACTAGTACTTGTACTTAAAAAAAAAATTAACTCCAAAGTCTGACAATCCCAAGTAATATTTCCCCTCTTTTTCAGGTCGAATTTACGTCTATTCGACATAAATTAGGGCAGCGACTAATTGTGGTTAATTTAAGATTACCTAATATTTACGTCCGATTTACGTAAGTGGAGAATGAGAGGACGTCATATCGACGTAAATATTAGGGAAATTAGGGTATATTTCCCTATATGGCGGCACAAGGCTCATTTCCTTGATTTGGTAAATTTAACGTAAATTTCACGTCGAATATACGTAAATTTTCCTTGATCTCGACCTATTTCCTACTTAGTTTAACTCATGTTAAGGTGTGTGTTAATATAGAAGAAATTACATTTTATAAGAATTGTATGTGTATATTTGCCCTAGTAGGTAATGTAACTATTATGAACAAGGCACATCACTCCAAATTGAAAGATTATGAGAAGTATTGCTTTATCAAAGTATATAGAAATTATGGCCTTAATCAAATTTAATTCTCGCAGCTCCTAAGAGTTCAATTTAAAACGAGAAAAATTTTATTGATAAATATGAAAATAATTTTTCGAAAAACACCAACGCTCTTTAAAAATATTTATATTATATATATATATTATATTTAGAGCATTGAAATTAATTTAAATATTCCTTAATGGTTCTGAAATTAAGAGAAATTCATTTATTTGGGTTTTTTTTTTTTTTTGCAATAACTATGGAAAAAATTAAATTAAGATATTATGAAATTTTTCTATTCATTCATTTAATATATGGCAGCCATGTTTTGTTAAATAAATATGGCGCATATTACATTTCTCGACTTAAAAGTTAGTTTGACTTACAATTTCCTGAATGGCTAGACGAAATAACCAAATTTTTCGACTTTGAGGGCAAAAATCCTTGTTTAGTTAATTTTGTGTTCAAAGGTTATGATAATTTTTTTCTATAAATAAATTTCAACTTAATATAAGGCATTTCACCCTAAATTATGGAATTTCGCTTTAAATAGGTAAAAGAGATTTGACAATTGAAAGAATTGAATTGATTTATTCACATCTTAAAAATAGTAAATCATGTGATTAGCAGCATTATTTGGATACAAGATTTGTTAAAAAGCGGGTGAATGCAAACGCAGTTGAATATGCGTATATTCCGCATGGTTGGGAAGCAAGTAATTAAGTGTACCTATTGGCCCAAGTGAAGTGTAGTATCTTTAAGAAAAGATGAAAATGGTATTCCAGAGCCTGACTGATTTCGATATAAATGTGCCGTAAATAGGAGCAACATTTGTAATCTTGATGAAATGATTCAATGGGAGGAGCAATTCAATAATTCCAGTGATAATGATGCCAAACAAAAGTAAATGAACTTTAATTTTTGGTTGTAGTATTATGTAATTTCAACTTTTAGGGATTTCGCCAAACGTAGCCTTGAGGTTAACTTTTTTGGGAATTCGGACTATCGAATAGGAAATTATTTAGGGAATATTTACGTTATCTTGCCTTGAACTTGGGAATAGATCTAACTACAAAGTCCATACATTTCCTTAAAGTTGATCTCAAAGTTAAGTAAACTTTAGGTAAAAATTAAGAAAATTCGCCTCATATTTAGGAAAATTTCCTTATTTTTTCCTTATTTCTCCTAATTCCTATGACGTAAATTAAAAAGAAATTATTACGTAATTTTTTCCTAATAATTAACTACAAAGTCCAGATTACTTTGAGGACCTAATTTAAGGAATTATTAAGTAAAATTTCCTTCCTAATTAACCTTAAAGGAGAATGGCCTTTGAGGTTAAGTTCTTAAGTCTAATTTACGTAATTTTAACCAAAATATGTCGATTGGCCCTCAAAGATAGGAAATTCAACCTCCAATGTTACTTGGGATAGTATTTAAATACCAATATACTTAAGTACTTCACAGGTCTATATTTAGGACCATACACAGCTACCAAATCTGACGATACAATTATGAGTAATTTTGTAGCAAATGTAAATTAGCCGATAACCTATTGAAAGAGAACAATGTCTCTATGTTGGACAAAAGCTGTCAGGTTACTTAGAAGGTCTGGAATCTTTTGGTTATGAAGCCTACATGTCGCTATTAAAATTCTTACGGGCAACCTACCCAACCAAGCTAATAAATCAAGGTTAGTTACTATAGTCTACTGTTGGGTGATAGAATTGGTCAATGGCTGCTACAAGCGTGATTATAAGCTTCTAAGATAATTACTTACTTTAACAGGAGCCTACACTACATGGTGACCGAGCATAAGGTTGTAGCATCAATCCTTAAAAGCATTTTCACCTCTCTACTCAAAACCACAGAGAAGCTGAAGTTTTTCTGAATTTAATTAATAAATGTATCGAGTTTGGCAATCTATTGTATAACTACTTTACTTACGCCTACATTATTGCTCTTGCTTGACGGGACTACACCGTAGGAACCTATTCTAACGTTACATCTACAGTTTCGTACATCATACCTCTGAGTGGGAAAGATACCAAATGTTGTGGCTGATAAAGTTGATGCGGAGGAATAATAAATATTTTTCTTTTCAAGTAAAACAAGGAAAAAAGCTAGAATTGGTCTAAGACTAATTCTTATGATACCCTAGATGAATGCCCGTATTAAATTTCGTATGGTCACCGATCTATTCAAGTATTGATTTTGAAGTTGTTTTTCGCATATATTTCTAGAAGAGTTTGTCGCACAGAAAAAATGGTAATAACCAATTTTATAGGATTTCGTATTCTGCAGAAGTTTTTAGTACAATAAAAATGTCTTGGACTGATCGTTTTCAAAGTATACTTAAAAAACCGAAATTTTTATATGGCAACACCAAGAAGGAGTTGCCCGATTTAGTCCATTTTTGACATTTGATTTGCTAATGTAGTAAAAACATCATGTACGAAATTTCAGCTCTCTACGTCGATACGTTCTCAGGCAGTGTCCAAATATATAGCGGAAAACGAAATTTTTATATGGCAACCCCACGAAGCAGATTTGTCTCATTTTCGAACTTAATTTTACTTTTTTTTTAAAGTCCGTGTACAAAATTTCAGCTCTGTAAGTATACGCGTTCTCGAGTTATCGTGCGCACAGACGGACGGACAGACGGACGGACGGACGGACATGCAGAAATCGAAATAACTTTTAATTTTATGAATGGGTGTCCAATCCATTTTGCTCTACCATCATTATTTCGAGGTGTTACAAACGGAATGGCAAACTTAGTATACCCCTATTATTTCATCTAGGGTATAATAAATGGTTATGACACACTTACCCCGAACACACTATAATTTGATCTTAGTCGTAATAGTAACTAATGTTCTACTACCCTATCCAGTGATATATAAATTATTATTATTGAAGTGTGAGCCCACATCCCATATATCTCTTTTTCATTGTCCTTTAAAATTAAATACAAACAGAAAACAATAAATAAATTGACAAAACAGCTACACTAAGAAATCCTTAAATTTCACTAAGTATGCAACAATTTTCCATGAAACAAAAGATTCACTACAAAACGACAAAGTTCATAGCATAATAGATTTATGAGTTTTGATAAATATTACAAAAACATAACAGCAAAATGTTAATAACGTTTTCAGTATCAGCATCTACAGAAGAGCATAACATTTTCTACGGAGCATATTGCATGAATATGTGATAACATAGCAATTGTTATCACTATACCAAGATGAACGTTGTAATTCATCTTAATAACAAAGTTTACGAAATAAAGTTTTCTAGATTTGTCTTGCCTTTCTTTCATACATTCCTACAGAACACACACACAAGTTCCTATTCATGTACCTATCTCTATACTTACATGTATAGATGATGTACAGAACAATTTGTTTGTGGTTATGAAATTTGTGTTTTATTTCATGTAATATACAACTTCTCTGTACATACAATGGCAGTTCTTCCTTTCACCATATAGTTACCACAGTTGAAATTCTAAGGATATTGTATTGGTATTAGTAATTGTGTTTTGGGTGCCTGTGGCCTTAACGCTGGTAAATTAAGCTACGATAATTTTACTTCTGTAGACATGTTAATTACTACGACATCTTTTCTAAAATCGTAAGGATTTTAAGGTTTAAGAAAAGGAATTACATTAAAAGTGGCAATTTCTTTGGGTTTAATTACAATTTTCAAGGTATGTAAATTTGTATTGTTTTGTGGGGAAGTGGAATGCTTTGAAATATTTGAAACAGGCATTTGTATGTGTCATGCAAAAAAAATTATTTTCAAATTTTGCATTGTTTATAGAGGAATCAAGCAATTAATCTCAGTTATCGGTTTGCCTTAATTACTTTGATTTCAATTGTTAATTATATTTATTCAAACTTCGTAATTTGTTTCATAATCAAATTTTGTTACATTTCCTTCTCATTTTATTATGTTAAAGCAATCTGATTTAATTTTATCATAATTTAATTAATTAATTTGTTTATGTACCTTTTGATTACATACTTTACATAATCATAAGATAATATGATAAACAGAATCTTAATTGAGAATTAATGAATGAGTGAAGAGAATATTATCAAAATATCGAATTTTAAGATTTTTCTACAAATTTCAAATATAATTTGTAATGATATTTTACATCAATAAGAAAATGTCAAGTATCTATCAATTAGTGAAAAATTTCGATAATTAAATTCACCTTAATTCTCAATTAATGCTCTCATCATTCTAGATAAGCTATTTTTATAACATTGTAACGTGATTCGACTGGGTTGCACGTCAGTTGTAGAGTATGCCATGGAAAATGGTTAGTCCAACGATGAGAAGACGAATCAGCCCCTACTCTGGCACTAAAATGTAATGTCAGTGTGCATGGATTGTCTACTAATATAAATAGTAAGACGTTTTTTTTATGTTAACTCCAATGGTTGTTTATTGGTATTAATACCCATACAGCACAAAATTACCTAGGGACGTCACATTTTTGTCCCATAGCTCCCGTACACTCAAAAAATTTTTCGAAGAAATTTACTACAAAATACAGAGCAATCGCAGTTACCTGCTATAATCGGAGTACACTACCTTCAGTATGTAAAATTAAATTATTTGGCTAGCAAAACTACTACACAAAAGTAAGTTTACTTTCAGAGAGTAAACGCACCTTACTCGTTTTAAATAAAATTACTTAACCATGAAGAATTTAGCTAAATATAGCAATTTATCTTTCCTCTACTTTTGTAATTTTACTCCATACGTAATTTTTCATTTTTACTGGAGTTTGGGAACTATACTAAGTGGTAGAAATTTTACTTCGGTGCACATGAGCAAAATAAATTCTGTTCAGCATATTCTTGCTTTTGAACTTTTGTTGTTCAGTCAAACATCTTGCTGCAATTTTTCGCACGCACTAGATTTGGTACTAAACATGCAGCGCCTTTTAACTAACAACAGCGAGAAAAATAAATAACGAACAAAAGCGGCACAGCAATAATCGCTTGTTAGACCGATACTAGGATTTTTTTAATATAGCACTTATAATAATCATTTTCTATTATGAGTAATAAACCATGCACATATTTCTCCCAGATCTGAGGCATAGTTTATATAGGACTAGAGAAAGGTATCTATTAAAACTCTACCACATTGCTGTTGTCCAAGTGGATCTAATTATAATAATATTTGGTGGTTTTAAAAATAATGTTGGAATATTACTAAACTTCAATACATACACATCAGATCATGCAGTGGCGTGGGTTTTTGCCAGTTGCTACAGTTACCACAGCAAAATTACTACAGTTGCCACAACAAAATTACTGCATTATTAGTATTCTCCAGTTTTTATGTGTTTTAATATTAATACTTATAAAGCATTATTCGGATGCTAGAGTGATATTAAAGCGGTAACCGCGTATTTTTACCATGGCATTTTGTAAATTTACTGACTCAAAGTAAACTTTCTTGACATTTAGTAAAAATCAACCGAAAACAGTAGTAAAATTACCAATTATATATACCAATGATTTTAGTGTTTCCAATCTAAAGAATCGAAACGTTTTTCTTCATCAAAGCTGTTTTGTAGCATTTCTAGTCATTCTATATACCTACATAATTGGTAAGCGGTAGAATATCTTGTGGTATAAATCCAAATTAAAAATAAATAATCTGATGTATAATTTTCTTCTAATATTAATTGAAATCTTTTAAGAATTAGTTTTTCAAAATTTATTTTCCATTAATGGAAGCTTTCGTTTTGTTTAGCGGTCTTACGATTAGAAGAAAAATTTTCAGCTTTATGGCATGAATTCAAGATATTTTTGTCTGATTATGCTTAATTTTTGGAAAATTTTTAAGAATACTATTCAATATTTGCTTTTTGTTCTTAATTCAGTTGATTCAATCGAAAAATAAATTTAATGCTTTCCAAATCGGTTTCTATTACCCTCCCCTGCAGCTATATATTTAACATTATGTTAACAGGAGATTTTGAATTATCCCTTTTGCGATTAGTAATTGGTAATTGAACTTACGCCACAAAACTTATATTTCACATATATGAAGACAATAAGAAAATTTTATAAAACTATTAAGGTGCTCTGTTCGTTACATTTTTCAACCGAGTTCTGAAAAGGGAAAATTTTTACAATTTGTTAAGTGTCTCGATACAAGTGAATTATAGTAGTTTCTCGAGGGGGAAAAATGATATGTATATGTATATAAGATTCAAATGAAAAATTTCATTATACTTTTTTGTTGGATCTGCTTATTCAAAATTCTGCGTACTTAATTGAAGATCTTGTTTTGTTCATTTCTTTCAAATCCTATTGTAATAGGACATCCTGGATGGGCTTTCCATTTGCCCAGTTAGCACAGACTTTTTCTTGACATATCTATGTACTTAGGTCTCATTGAAAATATTGAAAAGCGATTGTTCGAAAGGCACTATATGATCTAAGCTCTAAATATAATCTATATTTTTTAACAGAATAATGAGAATAAACAGAATAAAAAGAGATGCTTCAATCTGCATAGGCTTCTCTGTAGTGTCCCTTTTTTGGAAAAGAACCTAAGATTATAATTTATTATTGTTTCTTTTATATCTTACCTATACAGCTCACTGAAGTTAATTCCCAAAATGTGTACCTAGATTAGACTTATCGAAATTTTCCTGATATTTTTAATTCTTGTCATATTTTTTGAAGATTCCGTATTATACCCCAAGTGCCTAAAATATGGAAACCAATATTCACGATATTACCTTTCGACAAATTATGGTTAAAATTTATGTTTAGCTCGACAGGCTTTACGTAAACGATTTGGTTCAACAAACTTATAGACCAGAATCGTTTGTTATCTCCCTAGCAATCTGGATTTCGTCAAGACAATAGCTTTGAAACTGTTCTTTTAAAAGTCATTTCTGTTATCAATGAAGCACTTGATACTCATAACTTAACCATATTTGCACTTCTAGCCTTTAGTAAAGCCTTCGATACTGTGGACCAAATTCGCCTTCTTAATAAGTTAAAGAGAAATTTCGATTTTTCTTCCTCAGGCATTCAGAAACTTCCTATATCCTCCAGACATCAAGCTGTAAAAGTGGGTTACTCATTGTCCACTTTTCGTCTTATCTGTTGTGGTGTACCTCAGGGCTCCATCCTTGGGCCATTACTTATTAGCCTATTTATAATTGATCTACCCACTGTGATTAAGGACTCCTCCTCCATTCATATATATGCTGATGATGTTAAATTATTTCTGAGCCGCCCAATTGGACTACAGGAATATTGCATTTCCCGGCTAAATGA
Source organism: Dioctria rufipes (assembly GCA_963924295.1). Lineage (NCBI taxonomy): Eukaryota > Metazoa > Arthropoda > Insecta > Diptera > Asilidae > Dioctria > Dioctria rufipes. The sequence continues at coordinate 27,003,697 of OZ002744.1, read as the reverse complement.
TGATTTACAACGAATCTATGAATGATCTCTTGAAAACAAGTTCGTATTGAATCCCAGCAAATCTAATTCCATTCAAATATATGAAAGCAACTTTGATGTTTCAAGACTACCTCCTGCACGGAAAGAAAAAAGTTGTTGATTCAACCAAAATCATTGTAAATTCTTCAAAAAAGTGCTTTGATTTTCAGCCCAAAATAAAGTTGTTAAAATCACAATAAATAATAATTGCTGGATTAACAAAAATATTTTCTGCTTCACAATTTCAAATATTGTTAAATCAAAAATTATCGACTGTCGAAACAACAATTTTATTGTTAAATAAAAATACTTTTATTAATTCTACAATAAAAATGCATTGATTCAATAAATTATATCTGATAAAAGTGAATATTTAATTGTTGAAATTACAAATGAAATGTTAAATCAGCAACTAACGATAGTACATAGAACTGAACATGTCCATGCTGATAGAAATGAGAATTTAATTATTCAAATTACAAATAAAATGTTAAATAAACGCCTAACGATGGTCAAATTGAATGTTTTGCAGTATAAAATAAAAATTCAATTTTAAATTTTACTGTCTCCATTCATGTCAACAAAAATGTTTGCGGGCATTTTGGATACTGGATTTGGGGTAGCGAAAAAAAAAAGTAAAAATAGATGGAATTGAAAAATCACAAATTTATTATTTTTAGTATTAAAGAAAGAAATTAAGCAATATAACAGAATGTACATACCTACTACAAAGATTAATTTGATGCACAAAAAGTTGGCTTCATAGTCATTGCAAAGTAGTTATATATGTATATAGCATATTTTAAAACTATTACACCGCAGTTGGCAATAGCTGATGCAAAAGCAGGAAACCTTTTAGATTTACAGAATCTGTAAAGTAAAACGTAATTATGGGCATTGTTGGAAATAATGAAAAAGAAATTAACATACGATCTTCGGTTACATCAACAGTAATATTTTTCTTTTCTTTCAAAACACCGTTCTCAATAATTTTTGGCTTGTAGATATCCCAATTTGTGAATAGGTTGCAGGAGGCCTTTATGAAAATATTTTTGATATCGACATGAATCTACAAAACAAATTTGTTAGACACAATCTTAATTTGCTAAATTTTGTCCGAATTTGTTGAAGTCACATCTAGACCTGAAACTAAGTGAACATAGCGATAGCTATAAAATAATGTGATACACTTACACTTATGCCTTTTGCATGAATGGGAGAAAAGTTAAAATTAAATTTTCAAATGTACAATTTTACTTTTGTCGTATTTTGGGTAGATTCATCAATTTTATTGATTCATTTTACCGAAAGTAATAGTTTTAACAATTTTAATTGAATTTAATTTAATTGAATTTTGAGATAATTTACGTTTGACAATTTGAAATTGTCAAATCTACCAACATTTTTCTCTCCGTGTGTTTTACTCAATAATAGCACTCTGCCATATCGTGACTCTATTAGGAATTTAGGAATAATAATAAATTCTAGCTTAAGTTGCTGCAAGTATGTTAGTAATATTATTGGAATAGTTTATGACTCCCTTGGTCAGTTATGGGTCACTGCATATCTTCTGTCTACCGAAATGCGTTTAAAACTAGTACGTACGCCGATAATTCCAAATTTCTTATATGGCTCGACATTATTCCCGAAACTTGATTCAGTCTGACACAGAGGGCTCATGGTAGCGCTCCCATATCTCCCCATATCTTAATTGTATTCCCGGGTTTCCGTTAAATATCTACCTTACTCACCGTAACTTGTATTTTTTGCACAAGCTAATTAATCTTAAAAGTCCTGAGTATGCCACGCTGCAAATCACAACTTGGAGAGCGTTCTTATTTTGTTCAAGTTTCTCATAAATGGAACTAATTACCATCGGAACTTCAGCGCGTGGGCTCCAGCAGGGTTTTTCTTAATTTATTAAAATCAACCAATTATACCTAAATGCACTTTCTTCCTATATCTTATGTAAATATAATTTTTTTTCTCTTTTTTTTGTGAATAATTTTTCTTACCTTTTTTTTTAATTTTTTTTTTATTACTGTTTAGATGTTTTTTTCTTCTTATTAGTTAGTTAGTAGTTGCTGGGTTCAATTCTGTTCAGCATATCAGTTTTTTTTCTATTTTTGTGAATTTCAGCTTCAAAATGTATGCAGATCAATACCTTGAATACATTATTAGGATTTAGGATTTATTTAGATGCCAAATATTATTTCAACATTAAAAATAATATACTTCTCATTTTTAACGGGACTGAAATTTTTTGAGACTGCTACCGTATTTTTCAATATTGCTCTGAACTTTTCTTGAGTATTTGGTCAATAATTTAATTTCACAATTTGATTTTACAAAAAAAAAAAAAAAAAAAATGCAAACACAGACCCTTGTGGAACTCCATTAGAAAATATTAGGGGAAAAGTTGTTACCATGAGTAATCGTATGATAAAGTTTCTTCTATATCATTTACAGAACGAATGCTTTTTTCACATCTAACTTTTTGATATTATTCGGTCTGAAAACATAAACAAATTTTAATATGGTAGCCATAATACCAGGGGCACCACTCTGTAATCCAATTGCACTAGTTCCATGACAGTAAAAAATATTAAAAGAGAATACAGAAGAACACTTTTCAGAAGTGGCCGCATTCATAGCTGTTTACTTCAAAAGTTTATTTTTTTTTTAATTTTTTGTACATTTCTCATCCGTATTACTCTAAACTTTATAATATTTCATTGAAATCATAGAGCTGAATGTTAACCAGTTCCTAGTATTCTGACTTGACTCGCTCTCATTCCTACCGAACAATGTTTTGCAAATTCTCAAGCTACAGCAATAAAACTCTTTAATTTGTCACATGAAACTCATACTAATTAAGAGCAAATATAATAACTTAAAATGTTCTTTAAAAGTAAAAAAAAAGTAAAAATGCCAAGACTCAATTGTTTCTTATTCATATATGTAAGAGGAAGACATTTCTGCGTGTTTATGTAGCGCAAACATTATGTTTTACTCATTATACCCCACCCAAGCAGTGTTCTTTGACCTAAAAATTTCGCACGCATTTGGTCTTATTTACGCAACAAATTTATGTTATCCGCCTCTTTGAAGTGAATCTCACAGAAGTCCCATTTCAATGTAATCAAGTGTCGCTTTTACACCCAGGCCTCCTCATGTACAATCCACTTAAGTGTTAAAGTACAAACGAACATTAGCAAAATGGGGAATGGAAAGGTATTCACAAGCGTTCAATTCACATGTTATAAATGTGATGGATATACCTACGTACCTATAGCTACCTATACCTATATACCATTCTTTAGCATCAAAGTATTTGCGGAGTTCTTAAAAGTTTTCACCACATCTATATCTGGGCTATATAGTTGCCTTCATATATATATAAATAGAGGTAGTGATGATAGTACATAACTATATGGTCGTGTTCATATAAACGTAGAGACAGAAGAATGAAAAGCACTATTCCTCCTGGTTAAGAGACGTGAAACTTTAATATTCGACATCCACTTAAAGGCGTTTTCCCACTTCCTGTTCCATAACACTATTTATTCCAGACTCAGTCAGTCTAATAGCTATTCTCTCTGAATATTTCCATGGAAGCGCATTCTGTGAGCAGAGGATTTTCTCGTTGAGCTTTTCAAGAGGTCTTATTTTCTCATGTACCCAGTTTTGTTTATTTTTTCTTCCTTTTATTTTACTTTAAATGTAATAGGAAAAGCTAAGATGGAAATATAAACTCGTTGACTTGGTGTATTATAGACTCAATTTCTGAAAAGCTTTTTTCTTCCGAATCCTATCATGGTTCCTTTCACCAAAAGTAAATAGTTTTCTCATAGAGTTTGATGTTCACGGTCCTGTGAAATTAGTTTGCGAAAAAAAAAACTAAAACAAAAAAATGGAAGTGGGAACTGCAAAATATCCTTAAGTTAGTTTAGATTTCAGAGAAAATAGATAAAACTCTCTGCACATAAATAGAATTGATGTAAAGTGATTGTATGAGATTTGGCGGGCTTTAAAATCTCTATAGATTTGCAGACTTATATCAGCATTGTGAATGAGAAATTGTTGATCTTAATTATGCTTGGTATTATCTTTAATGCGTATGAAATAAAAAGTAATGGTCCCAAATGGCTCTCCTATGGTACTTTGGAGGAAATGCACATTACCGTGGAATGCGATGTGAAAGTTTATCAAAATCCTTACTACTTAAATCGGTGATTATACCTTGAAATAATTATGCCTGACTTCCATTTACCATTGAATTTGGGCGGTCATAGCTGATTCGGTGTATGTGCAACTGCAAAAAAATTTCCCATATCTAGCAGCGTTTGTTCGATTTCTGCATAAATAACACAAAATTATCAGGAAATATTCATGAAAGTGACGGTCTATTCCGTTTCGCTAATATTGAATAAATGAGCAACATTCATAAAATTCAGCTATACAGAACGAAAAATAGCTGCCCCATCGGTAAGTGGGACGGTCGTTTTTGTGGAGATAATGATCCGGAGATAAGACTCAAAATTCAGGTAGAAAAAGCCACCATATAGCGAATTTCTAGTTGTGCAAACCATTTCGTAGATAGTGTCATAATAGTTGGATTATCTTAGATCGAAGTCCGGTTAGATTGGTGTAGCAGAGAGAAATAAAGTGTATCTACTTGACTTAGAGATAGATCGGTTTTTTGAAACCAACTCCGGAATAATAAAGAAATGAGGACCTTTAGCGAAGAAGCATACGAATCACTTCTGTGAGTCGGATAATTTATTTACTATCGATCGTGTAGGATTTAACATCACTGTTACTGCATTATAATATCACAATATAGATTAATGAAATCTCAGATCTTTTAAACTTAGTACAGTGATAGATGCACACAAATTCCAAGTGGAAATTCCAAAAGTCAACCAGCTATATATTTTATTGAACTTAGGGATTGGTTCGAACGTCCCACTTACACGAACTTTATGAATAGGACATAAAGTTCGTACAGGAAGTGAGAGAGTTTGACAATGACGAAGATATTATGTCATTATGACTCCGTGTTGCTCCTCTCTGGATATATACATGGTCAATAAAAACATCTAGTCCAGTATTTTTCCCTCGATACCTCTCAACAAAGTGGAATGCCTATTTTATGCCCGACACCAACAGAAATGAAATATGTCTTAAACGATGCATTATGATACTCTGAACACATTTTATTAACAATGTTTATTTATACTAAGCAGGGGAAAGTTGCGGTGTCAATGCTTGATCTAGTACATTTTCGAAAATCTAGTACAGAATCGAGTTCCTTAGGTTCTGAGGAGAAGTTTGAGTACTCACACTCCTATACTCAGAGGGTTAAATAACCATCCCCATACTCACTTTTTTTAGTATTTTCGAAATGAGGTACTAGATTTTTCGCACCTTAAATTGGCTCTAACTCGGTAGGTTTATGTCCGATCGGAAAATGGGTTTCACTGTTCGCTATAGCTACAGCTACAATTCGCCGAATCAAATTTTTCTTTGAATACTTTTAGTGTGTGGTTAGGAACCTCCTTTGGGGGAGGGGGGGGGGTGTAAGTCCAATAAGGCATGTTTCATATCACATTAAAGGTCTCGTCAAGTACTATAGGATCGTGTAATCTTTTTTCGATTCAGAAAACTTTCTCGGAACGTTTTAGCCGCCGGAAAACTCATTTCCATGCCCTTGGGTCACATACACCCCAATTACTACATTTCACAAATGTTTTTGCAGTTTTTTCTTCCATGACCATTACTGCTCTGTTTTGGAACATTTTTCTCATATGAAGTCATTTTCTACGACGCGACAATGCCGCACAATCACGAGAAGTAGAACAGTCCACTTTTTCACCCAAGAAAGTCGTTCAAGCTACATCCGATCACCAAAGCTTTCCCCCGCTTAATTGAAATAAACATTGTTAATAAAATATGTTCAGAGTATCATAATGCATCTTTTAAGACATCTCTCATCTATGTTCATGTCGGGCTTAAAGTTGTATGAAAAGTGGACTCAGTCTCAGTGTTATTCTTCTTATACTCAAATTGTATAGCAAAAGCATATTTTTCATACTACCTGTCTAGATGGGGTTTTTTTTTGTATTTTGATTTCTCCTGACACCCAGAACCTACTTAAGTTTTTTACATAAGAGAGCTAGGTGAATTTAGCGTGTCGAATACAGTTTTCAAAACATCATGTCTAACCATTGATACATTTCGGCTCTCAATCTGGGGGAGCCTTTTGTATACCTTCTTATATCTGGGTAGGATGCGTAGGCGTCTTGAATATTTAAGTATTTAGTTAGCCTGCTTGAATAAATGTCGATCACATAAACCTTAAAATTGTTTTCTTTAGTTTTTTTTTTTTTTTGTCTACAATCTATTGTTACTGTACTGTAGCCCCAAGTCAACACACATCCATAATTATACGCTCATAAATTGATAAGGGTTAGACTTTAAAAACTAAAATAAAAACAAAGTGCTAAAGATCATCAATATTAAATTAATATAAAAAAAAAACTATTATATATTAAAAACAACAAAATACTTGCGTTCGGTGGTGCTGCGTTGTGAATTTTGACATACGAGATAAATCGAAAGAAAAAAAATAAGTTTTGTTGCATTATCAAGATGATCTTATTTTTAAATCACGAAATCTGTAACTCAATATTGACGGGTTATGCATGAGATAAAGAATAAAAAAAAAATATGTATGAGAGATATTTTCGTATTCCATATACAAACTCTGAAAGTTATATCGAATTCACCAAACAGTAGTCGCTTTTATTTCGAAAATAAAGTTCGAAGAAATTTACCTTCGAATCGAAAATCAAATTAAACAAAGTCGAGTTTGGTGGATATGTATAATTTAAATTCGAATTGATATTGCCGAAAATTAAGTTCGAAAAATTCTTAGTTCGAATTCGAAAATTGAACTAAACATACTCGAATTTGATGGATTTTTGCGGATCTTAAAGAAAATTCTGATCTGCATTGATTACACGTGCAGATATTTTTGTACTTTACCATCTGTTTCTTTAAAAAAAAAACTAATTTTTTTATATTAACCATATTTTCGTAGTACAGGTCATTTCTATACGTTTATACTTGCATACCTACAGATTCGATTATTTTTTTTTAAAATTTAGTCTCTAGTAAATTCAACTCCACTGAGCCTGCATATATCTAATTAAAAGTAGCATACCTACCTAGTTTTAGTACAAATAATTTGCTCTCATCTAAATACAGACTTCATGAAAAACAAAAAACAAAAAATTTTCCTAGATTTTAATTTTTATTTTCTGCAGTTGAAAATAATGGGAAATAAATGAGCTCTGAAAATAGATCATTGTATAACAGCACACAATTTACATACACAATCATAGATGTACTGTAGCTTTGCAATTCTCAATATTTACTTTTGTAAGCTTAAAAATATTTTTCTTACTATAATTACTTTTTTTTTTTCAGGTAAGCGCTCATGTTTGTCATCGCCAAGTATGTAAATGTAAGCAATACTATCTAAATATAATTAATTTTTGTTTAAAATTAATCGCCATATAGTGTGATAGAAATTAAAAAAAACGGCCGGCGTCTCTCGGCAACAGGATGAAAAAGAATTTCTGCAAACGTCTTTTAACACTGTCGGCTGTCGGCCATCTCACCTGTTTATTATTTTTCTTTAAGTTAATTGAAAGTGCGTAGATGATTTAACTGATCACTAATGATCTTATTATAAATTGAAATGACTTCTTAATTAAGATCACTGTGCAAATGTAAAAAAAGTTGTATTTAGTACTCAGACAGAAATGGTGTATGCATCTTAACCAGAATTAATCCATGAAATAAACGATTTATTCTCCTTCTAAGAAAAATTTCATCAGATTAGGTGGTGTAGGTAGAGGCACAACTACAAATTAGAATCAAGTGAAGAGTTCTTTTGTAAACATTTTTTTTTTTTAGTTGCATCCAAGGCAGCCAAAAACAATTCTTAGTATCAGAACCGGGTAACTACTATAAGCAGAAATATTATGTAGTTGGCTGGCAATTTGCCTAATTAGTAGAACACTTGCTTTAATTTGCTTTTGTATCACCCGACCCCCGGTGTTTATTTCTCTTGTACGAATGCAGAGATCTGTGAGATTTGGTTAAAAAGGAGATTTGCTTGCTTTTTTGACTGCAAGGAATCATTTTAGTTAGCTGCAACAATTTTATCTTCTCTCTAATTAAAGATTTTCTTCTCTTTGTATATATGTATGTATGTATGTAGCTCAGTTATAAACTTATAGATCTTACGCATATTTTCTGTGGCGACACAAAATGTTATACTGAAAATATAAATTTATAAATGTTGAAAGATTATAGGACATTTGTAGCTGTCGGAAGATTCAAAGTATCTATGTACATGATTTGCTACTATACAGCATCGAGGTTAGTATCTTGTTCGGAAATTGAAAAATGTACCTAGACTAGACAGGGCGCATGATGAGGCACACACTTATTTTTGTCAATGTCAGTTATCAAAAGATACATGATTATTTTTGGTTATATTCATTTTCTGTTATGTTTTTTTTTTTGTTTTTTTTAAGAGCTATTTTAGTTTTGAGTTGAAAATATCTTTGAGTAGATTTTTAGATATCTTCTTGCTTTCATCATTAATTTGCCAACAGGAAGTTATAATACTGTTATTTGACAGCAAAAGTAAAGTAAGTTGAAAAATTAAATACTAAATTAATTACAAAGTATACACATAGTAGGCTTTAATTGAGATGGGATTTGTTCGGGGTATGTTGTGTAATATCATAGATGGCACAAGAACTAGATGTCGCATGGCATACTAGAGCAGAGTATACAGATTGTGAAATAGGTAGTGCATTCTGGAATGGACCATAACATGTTTTAGAGCGTGTCGAAAGCAAATGTTTTTATAATAGCAGTTTTGTATACATTTGATCGACTTCCTCAGCACTTCAGATACGAAAAAATATGAATCACTGGACGTATACATCATTTCAAATGTTGTGGTCCATTCCGGAATGGAACACCCAGCCATATAAATTTTGTATACTTTTTTTGGTATTGCATGCGACATCTAGTTCTTGTGCCATCTATGGTAATATGCAGTTATTATTGATATTTATTGGAGTTTATAAGAGAAGACAAATTCTCATGTAGGAGATTGACGTATTTTTAAAAGGTTTTTCTACTTTAACTATTTGTTTGGTGCTTGTTGGATGTTAGGCGTATTATTATTACTTACTTCCATAGAATTAATGAATAATTTTCTTTGTTGGGTCATTCCATATCAAATAGGCAACATGTGATTTTTTTTTAAATTTTATATAAGTACTTGGAGTGATTGTGAAAACAAAACTAGGAATTAAAAATTTTCCCTATGCATTGTGTACTTTTCTAGTTATAAGATTTTCAAAATTTCAAGAAAAATCTGTCCTAGTTTCCTTTAAAAATTCATATGAATTTTTCTATTAATGTTAGAAGAGTGAATTATGGCTCATTTGAAAGACAGGATTTCAAGCTATCTAAGAAAAGTAGCGTCCAAAAAATATATACGGTAGTGTGGAAAAGGATTTAACTAAATTATTATTTATTTAATGTAAACTCTACACAATTAAGCCTTAACTTCTAATTATGTGTAGGTAGATGTGCACAGAAAGAAACAATTAATGTATGAAAATGCTAGTTTCTAATTTAGTCTAGAATGATGGAAAATTCATAAATTCATTATATATACAAATTGATTTTAAGATTTTAAAGTAGAAGTAGTTTAGTTATAGCCATAAATTCGAAAAATACAAGAAAATATTTTGTCGGAAGCTGTCCCGACTGCTATGCCTTAATTCAAATGGGAGGTCATTCCACAGCCTGATTGTCCCCGACAAAACATTGTCGTCCTGTAGCAACACTGCCCACACGAAGCAACAGCAAGATTAGCGTACGGTTAGAGCGAGCAAAGCTGATTTTTTCATACAAGTACTCAGATTTACGAGAACAAATCAAATTAATGGGGAATAGAACCGCTCGTTACTTGAGATATGAGTGTAGACCACATTCAAATACATTTTTAACCATGGTACATAAAAGGTCGCTCGCGAGTGGCTCCTGATGCGGCTCGCAGCTCCTAAAATGCTCGCGAGCCAGAGCCATTATTTTTCAAGTGGCTCCCGCTCCCGAGCAAGAGCTGCGTAGCGGGTCGGGCTCACGACTGGGAGCTGGTAGCTTCCTTCTATTGGCTCTTCTTTGTTCAAAAATTTTATTTACCCAAAAAAATAAATTTATGTATTTAAAACAACGCTCAAAATATATAAATTGCAATACGGAAAATGTACCGAAAATGTAGTTAACACATGGCATAAATTTGATTTGGGCAGCTTTTGTAAGTTTTTTTTTTTCATATATCCCTAACTCTAAAATTACACCGATTGAGTAACACAGTGAAAAAACCAAAAAACTTGTATATATAATGAAGAAGAGCTGGAGCGGTACAATGGCTCGCTCGCGAGCCCGAGCTATTTAACGGCTCGGGCTTACGAACGAGAGCCTGCAAGAAATTTTTTTTTTTGGCTCCAGCTCGCGAGCGAGAGCTTTTAAGTAAAACTTTTTTGGCTCCGGCTCCCGAGCGGGAGCTATTTTACGAAGAGCTTTTCTGGGGCGCTCCTTCGAGAGCCGCTCGCGAGTGAGCTTTTACATACCCTGTTTTTAACATATGATGATACGTGATCATATCGTCTGAGGTTGTATGCATATATGACAGCAGAGTTGAATGCAACAGTCATTTTCCTAATTGATACAGAGTCAATGATAAAAAGTTAGCAGAGGCAGAAAGCTTGCAAAGAGCACCATATTCTTTAGACACAAGGCTGTTTATGTAGTCACACCATGAGAGTGTGTACCATTTAAGGTTATACCCAGGTTGTTGACAGAATTTTTAAATTTTATAACACTGTTATCGAGGAGGATCTGCGGGAAGTTGGATACATTCAGTTCATTCTTATAGACGACGTTAGTCTTAGTTACATTAAGCAATACTTTATTATTCGCGGCCCAGAGATAAATGCAAGAGAGATCATCATTAATTTTGCATACACTATCTACAATTTGACCGAGGGGTTATGGCAAGTATATTTGGACATCATCCGCGTACATATGATATTTGCTATAGTTAATACTAGTCGGAAGATCATTCATGAAGAGTGTAAATAATAATGGTCCTAAGATTGAACTCTGTGGAATGCCGTAAGTAATGCTGATGTTGCTGGAGGCGATGAACTTACATGTCATACCAGAAAATCCGTATAACGATGATAGTTTCTCCACCATTAGCCCATGATCAACACTATCAAAAGCTTTCGAAAAGTCTAATGGCCGGTTTCTCAGTCCAGGCTTAAGCCAGAGCTTAGCTAAGCCACGGGTGTGGCTTAAGCCTAGAACTTAAGCCTACTCGGTTTCACAGTACTCGGTAAGCTGAGGTTTAGTTAAGCCACAGATGAAAATTTTTAAGTTGTCAGCATTGCTGTAATTGTGAATTTTTGTAGAGGAAAATTGCCATTGTGCATTAAGAACCAAGCGAAAAGAAGAAGAACTTTTTACTTACCAGTTTGTTGCTACGAGTAAGAAACTAATGGAGAGGCCCACCAACAACAATTTTCGTGCCAATCTCAACAATGTGTAAGTTCATACACATACTATAAAAAATTCGCATTGCAGGCGGATGGAAAAAAAAGTTTATGCAAGGAATTTTGGCGCTGTTTTTGAACGTGTGAGCTAAAATAGGATACTAGCAGCAGCATAGTGAGCGCTTGTAATACAAAACAACTTTTTGACATTCCTGGTTCCCCAGTAAGCCTATTTCCATCTTCGGTTGCCCAAAAATTTGGCTTAAAATTTCATTTTTGGTAAATCCATAACAAGAAAATATATTAAAATTCTTTTACTTTTATTAAAATTACAAACAGTTACCAATATTCTAATTCGCAGCTTATTATTAAAAATAAACAAGTATACAGTATTACTAAATTTCCACATAAAAGAATGTAAATATTTTTCTATTTAGTACCCTTCCCATCTTAACCTCACCTACGGCTTTTGTGCTAAGGCAATTTCTTTACCGAACATAAGCAAAAGTGACACCTAGGATATAGTTAGACAGAGATGTAACCATATGTTAGAAAGTGAGAAAAAACATCAGGCATATATATACACGCAAAGGCCAGTCTTTAGTTTCTTACTCGTAGGTTTGCCGTGGTATTTATCTGGAAGGATATCAAACCCACAAAACATTGTTGTAGAATGTTTCGACAACGTAAACCATCATAGCTGAATATATTTATAGTCGGAGCCGAGAATAAAAATCAACGTCATCACATTTCTCGAAATGTTACAGGCGTCCATTTTTTCACGGGTCACACCTTGCGATATTATATTATACATTTCTTCGTCGCTTATATCCTCTGCATCGGATAAATAACTCATTTTTGTCTTAAACTGTTTGGCTTCTTCCTAAAACGCCACATGGAATACTGACACTAGCTGCCAGACAGTACTCAAAACTGTAACTAGATAACTATTTTTCGATCGGAAAAGCTCAATTTAGTTTTAAAGTATAATTTTTGAATATGCACGTTCTTATTAAATGAAAGAAATTATAATATTTAGGCAAAATATATATTTAGCAATAATTTCCTGTGTTTCACAGTAACATCTGAGGCTTAAGCCTTCGAGATGACTGGCTTAAGTTAAGCTTCCCTTAAACCAGTGATATGACTTAAACCTTGACTGTGAAACTGAAATATTTATTAAGCCTTGGCTTAAGCCAATATTGAGGCTTAAGCCTTGACTGTGAAACCGGCCATAAGAGTACCAGAATTGTTAGTATATCTGAATCGATGGTAGTTTGAATGTCGTCAGATATTTGGATCATAGCAGTGACACAGCTGTGTTTTGGCCTGAAGCCTGATTGGAAAGCCGAAAGAAAATTATTACGCACAATAAATTCACATATTTGCTGGTACATTATTTTTTCCAATATTTTGAATAAATACGGCGAAATGGTTATCAATCGGTAGTTTATCAGGCTGGGATTAGCTTTCTTAGGGATAGGTACAATTTTTGCAATTTTTCAGTTATTGGGAAATTCTCACGTGAAGAGAGTGGCGTTGAAGATGTGAGTTAACGCTGTGGTAGACAAATGGGAAGAATAAGTTTGAGAAATTTAGGGTGCACGCTATCTAAGCCAACTGCATCACAATTGTGACCAAATCCATGATGTTGGTCTAGCATGAGCATAATGAGTTTATTTCATATATAGGTTCAATTCATACAAAACATTCTTAGAAATATGTTTTGGAAAATTCTACAGATCTAAAAAACGTTTTTTCCGATACCACCTAAAAGTGATTTTGTGAATTTCGTAAGTTTCATATTCTTCATAAATTTATACTCTAAGAGTCATGAGTTATTGAATTTCTGCAAATTTATAAATTTTTATAGAATTTAGAATCTTGTTTAATCAACTCACACCATTTTCGTAGATAATTACCTGCTAACTTTCATTAAATTCTCAAGAAACTAAGAATTTACTATGAGCAAGCGCAAGATTGGCGAAACTGTCTTGTATTTTTACTCCTTGATCCCGCTTTGATCTGAAGTATTTTAATATGTTTTAGTGGATAATATAAAGTGAAAAATAAAAAAATAAATGAAATAAAATCAAAAGTACGTCTCCCAGGATATTCAAAGATAAAAAAATAAAATCCTTATTCTTGATGTATTATTCCATATATATTCTTAAGATGCTATTTTTCTTAGATAACTTGAAATCCTAAAAAAAAAATTTATGAATTTTTAAAGAAGACCACAGCGTTTTTGCGGAATTTTGAAAAATTGTACACAGGGAAAATTTTTAATTCGTATTTTTTCAAGTAGGTATGTAAAATCTCAAAAATATTGGTGATGATCATGTCACATTTTTTTTGATCTTTGGTCAATTTGTTATGGAATGACTCTGTTATACATTTTCCCTATTTTATTTTGTAATATTTTTTTCGGATAGTAATTGAGTAGAATATCTCGTCTCTATTTTTTTTATTAATACCATTTAGCTATCTCCCATTCAAAAGTCATTAATTATCGATCCCAATAAAATGCATAACATTCTGTTGTCATAGCTATGAGAGGCTCATTATGATGTGAATATTTTCCATGGACCAAGTAAGATATTGCTCTTAAGGAAATCATTTTTAAAGTGTGAGATTGTCAAAATCTGATCTCTCACTCGATGTAGTCGTAGTAAATGACACCAGGACACCACTAGTGTGACTGCAAAAAAAGGGATTTTCGGGAATTTATTGAAAGAAAAATATTAAATCGAATGTTTTGAAATTTCAAGCATATATCTGCGTATAAATTATGTATAGACAGTAATTGTTTTGTATGAAAGTTCTTTTGCTGCTGCAGTGATAGTGGCCTACAGAGTGCCTGAAATCAAAAACTAAAAAAAGTTCATTAAACGAGAAGATATTGCCTGTAGTACCATGATTCAGGATTGTGAAAAAAAAAATTAAAATCCAACAAAATGGGAAAGTTTTTTTTAAAAAGAAAAACTTCCAAACTACGCTTATGAAAAAACAAATACTAAATACTCGAAAACAATTCATGTCTATCGGATGATTTACATATATTGGAGTTAGAGCTGCCACAAATATTGAAAATGCCGTTTTGAAGTAAATGCGTTTCCAGGCCCATACAATTCTTCTTCACCTTCTTCGAAAAGACTATCGAAAAATGAAAAAAAAAAATCGATTTTTTGAAAGTGTCACACTAGTGGTGCCCTTAACCTATAAAAAAAAGGGATACAATGATCAACATTATCTTAAACAACTGAGATAATATTTTAAGTTTTTTTTTCTTTTTTCAAAGGTAGGAGGACGAGAGAGCCAGGGCGGTCCATTATTCTAACCTGCTAGAAAACCTCTCATCAAAATCTTCCTATCATCTTGATGAAGCGCATCATGTTAAGTTTTTCAGATCGTTCACAGATAAGAGGGCACACCCAAGCTCGTCTAGCCTGCTCCTGGCAAAAGCTGGACAAGTACTCAGAAAATGTTCGGTTGTCTCAAGTTCTCCTTTCAGCTAGGACAGACACTCACCGCTATCAATAACCTCCATCCATCCCGATAAGCGTGTAGCTATCTGTGGCCGTTTTAATGTCAATCACAGCTTTGCATTGTTTACTTCCAAGCCCCAAGAAAAAGTCAGAGAAATTCCTATTACACCCATCAAGAAAAAGTTTTGTACACATGCAAGTATCCAGGCTTGTTCATCTCTGCTTATGCTTCATAAACTTTGATGATAGACCCAATAACCATGGTGGCAACACCTACAGCGGGTCCCGGTCCAAGGGAGATAGATCCAGAGCCAGACGTGTCTTGATCAGCCCTTTCATTCCTCATGATCCCCATGTTCCCAGGAACGCACTGTAGGAACACTTTGTTGTGGATACGCAGCTTATCCATAGATACATATTTTTATTTTACTTATAAATACAATTAATAATACAAAATAAAACAATATGTAAAAGAAGATCAGAGCATTGAAATGAACAAAAAATTAGTAAAAAGTACACCCTAAAAGCAACAAAGTTCCAAATTCGATCTGTATGTCGCGTCTATCCTTTTGCCACTTCCGGGCTGTACCTGCAGAAAGTTTCGTAATGTTTTTTATCCCTAAATCTGTGAATTTGGAACAGTCTATCATCATCTGACTTTCATCGCTTTTATAAAAGTAAGATATATCAGGACATTTGTCACTCTCTTTATTTCTCATAATCCTTTTTATATCTCCTTATTTTCACTCTGATCTTTGCATCATATGGTATCTATTGAGCTTGCCTTAACAATATGAGTAAATAAAAATTAAGCTTAGATTATGAAAAGTCTATAACCTGTAATGACAAACAACTTGAAACTTGTAAATGAAATGAACTTTACAATGAAAAAGCTCAATAAATGCCAGAAATTAAGCAATTATCTTTTGGGAATGAGCTTTTTAAGCCATTTTTACTAGATATGCTTAAGGGGGGTTACCACTGAAAAAAAGCTCACGATTTCTGTTTACAAAAGCTCAACGGAACATAAAACGCACAGAAATATGCAATTTTTTAACTGAAATAAACCACTTTAAGTACGTGCAAAGCTATATTATCCTATGATATTCGTATGCATTTACTTTCAGACGGCAAAACGCTTTATAAGCATGCAGGCTGCAACCCGCAGAGCTTCTAAAAGCATATCATTCTAGCTGACTACGATGAAATGGATTAAAAACGCCAAATTATATGCAAAATATATAAAAATAAGAAATTTTTGCTATTACTAAACAATTAGAGTTTTTCAAAATAAACAGGAAAAGGTTTTATCTTTGTTACAAATTTAACTTTCTTTCCAATAATATTGTTACGCCAACAAAGGGACACAAGTGTCATCTGTTGGAAATGGAAACAATTTTAAGTTAGTGACATCTTAGTAAACTTTGGGTTCGGAGAATAGAATTTACGGGAAGGTTCTGAGATAATTTGTAGAGTTAAATATGGCGCTTCTAACATCCAGGAGGCGGAGCCTTATTTCAAATAGTGAAGCATTGCGATAATTAGAAGTACAGTACTAGCGATAATTATAAAGAGTTGATTTCATAATTTTTGTAAACAGTGAAGCTAAATAAAAGAAGAACTTGTTCATGATATCTGAAATATTGTGTTTTAAATAACGAACTAAGGCCACACTCGTAATAATATCATGATTTTGGTAATTATATCTCTATGAAAATAGCAATTATCGAACGAGGCTGATTTTGTTGCCGTCTCTTCCTCTTCCACCTTCTATACTCAAGTACAAATTTACCTACTTGATGTACATTATTACGTTATTATGTACCAAACTGTGGAAATTTTATAAATTTATTTATTTTTGATACGTCATTACCTAAGTTAATGCTTTTCTCTAACTACGTGTAGTTTTAGGCGCGATAATACGCTCAAATTAGACGCGAAGTTGTACTAAAATTTCGTGTTTTTTAAGATTTCAGTACTAATAAAAAGTGCAAAGAACGCAGAAAGGGTATAATTTTCGGTAGAGAGTGTGGTAGATCATTTTGAAGTGAAGCTTTTGGGCTTTTTAAATTCAATATGAAAAATTGGTGATAATAATGATGATGATGTGTTTTTTGATAAAAATAATAGTTAAATAAAACAAAAACGAGTTAAAATTCCAAAATTTATCTTTGTTGAGCCATAACTTGGAGAGTAGTAGCGGAAATTTTATAGAAAAGGAAAAGAAAAGGAAAAATCCAACGATTATCTATTTAACAAAGTTGAAATCATCATCATAGTTCAGAAGTTAAAAGGTGATCTATAAAAACATACCCAAATAAATATGTTTAAGTCCCGTTCCATAGAGCCTTCGGGTGTTAGACCATATACGGAATGTCCTGTACTTAAATAATAACAAGCACACTATAATCCGTTTTTATTTGATACACCATACCGCAAGGTAAAATAATTGTCTTGAATGTCATGAAGCTTGATGACAGTAATATTACATTTGAAACAGAACCCAATTTCAGACAATTCATAAAATCATTTCCAACAACATTCTCATGTTCGTAAATATGTAGGTAGTAATTTCCTTAATATTTCTCCAAAATTAACTTCCATTGACTCTACAAAGCTACTGCATCTTTTCACAACAGAAATGAAGAAAGCAACAAAAAAAAAAAAAAAACACAACAACAAAAAACCCGTATTCCCGTCCCATCATATCGTTAGCAATCATGTCACGCAGAAGAAAGGGCATCCGGGCAGGCATAAAATAAAAGTGGAGAATGTATCAAAGTAATCCTCTGCTAAACTCCTGAAACATTCACGACATCTCTTTCGAAAATTCTGAGTCAAATAATGTAAGTCCCTTTTCGTATAGTATTATCCTGCTCACATATCAAGGAACCACCCCATTACCATTACTGGCATCCCCACCACCACTACCACTGCCACCATCCCCACCATAGCTTACATATATATATACATATATAGTAATAAAGTATATTCCTCATGCGTTACGGGCTATTCACGGGATCCGAGACATGTTCAGGAAGAAATTGCTTCAGGATTATTGCGATTTATCAGTAAAAGGAGCCTTGGGGAGCAAGAAAAGGTAAGAGGTGTATTAAGCGAAATACTGAAAACCGGGTTAGGTATGTGTGTACATAGATACCATATATGCGTTCTTGTGAACTCGAATGCTTCCAATTACAGAAATTGTGTCTCGTCGTTTCTGAAGATAATTTTGCCATAGTTTTGATGAATTTGTCCCTAGTGAGTGCAGTAGAGTGAGTTCTAGGTATATCCACCTTATTCCATCCGAATGTCATGTAATCTAAAAGGGTTTGCAATGTACTATACGCGCGTAGACTTTACTGTATTTGATTCGAGAATTAATCTTTTGTGGAGAATTTCCTGTGCAGCATGCATAAATCTATTTACCTTATACAAAGGTTTTCTAGCTGAAAAGGAATTTTATAGAGAGCTAAATTAAATATAATTTCACAAATTGTCGTACTAAGAAAGGTGAAATTAGAGTTAAGTTTAGTATAGAAATAAAAAGCGCATTTAAACATGACATTTAGAAAAGGTTCTTAGCTTTATATATTGTACATGCAGTAGGATTACGAAATCGATGTAAGCTGAGTTAATATATCCTAGACTCGATAACATTTATTTTCGAAAAAAAAAAACGGAAGTTACCTTTAATGTTTGTATACGTTTCATTTATGTCCTTCGTAGGTTCCATAGAAAAATGCTATGTTGCTCAATCCGAGATTATATCAAGCAGAGAGTTGTGATTTACTTTTATAACTTATTACGTACAAATAAACTGTATTATCTGCTCGAATTATTCCAATACACAGCCTTGGAACGTAATCCGAATGTGATAATTAGCTCGTTTTCGTAAATTAAGTTATTGAAATCTCTTATCCTGACCAAATAACCCATTTCTGGAATATTCCTCTCCCAAGTTATCAGAACGCGCGATCTATCGATGCATTTAAGGGTCTCATGAAGGTCAACACTTTTCATTAATCTTCCGTAATTCATATTATTCTCCTGTCTAACGGTGTAGCTCACTATTATATTAATTATCATTTTTCAATTATGTTTTATTTTTTGTATTTTAGCTATAATATCTTTTTTACTTTCTTCGTCTTACTATATAAATACTCTTTTCTTCTTACTCTTTAATTTTTAATTTTCTTTATTTTTTATATTCTTTTTTATCGTTCCAAGACTTTTTTGCAATAAAAGATTGATAAGTCTCGTGTAATTTTTCAGTAAAATAAATATTAATAAAATAATAATACCCACCCCCTCCCCTTACAAGGAAGGCTTTTTTCTCAAATTAAAAAAATGCAAAAAAGCCCGAATTGGTCTAACAAGGAGAGGGTCGATTTCGTTCAAATTCACAGTATATATTTGGCTTGGCTAGAAATGAAAGTGACGCAAGTGGGAACTCCAGATGGCCAAGCGAAACCGAAATAATACATAATGTAGACGAGCCCGGGGTTAAAACTAACAATTTTAAGCCACTTTCTATTCGTTACTGTTATCTGCAACCTGTTATCTTCCATATACAGAAAACCAGAAGTCATTACCCCAATTAGTTTAGAAGCTCTTTCCAAAATAAGATTGCAAGGTTTGCTAATGACTTTCAACTTACAATTAGCAGCATATAAAGGGTTTTCCAATAAGAGGTGTTATTTTGATATTCAAAGAAAAATGCCTGATTTTCGAAAAAGTAAGGTCCAATGACCCCGCGGGACCATAAACCACACCAAACACTCACACGTTGAGGATAGAGAGGCTTTTTAACAATAACCCTTGGGTTTTCCGAGCCCCAGATGCGACAATCTTGCTTGTTGACGAAGCCATCGAGGTGGAAATGGGCCTCATCACTCAAGATGAGTTTTCGATGGAATTCCGGATTATTTTCATGCATTTCAAGGACCCAATCAGCAAAGACTCGACGTTGTTGATGATCGGCCGGCTTGAGTTCTTGTGTTGAACTTTATAAGCCTTAAGACCCAAATCTTTATGCAAAATACGGTGTAATGGCGTTTGTGGAATGCCTAATTCCAAAGAACGACGAGGAATGGACAAACCTGGGTTTTCACATTCTTCACATCACTAACTTGTCCCGACAGCTCGAATTTTTCTACCAATTTCTGTATTGCGGTCCGACAAGGTGCTTCACGACAACCCAAAAATGTTCGAGTTTTACGAACCGTCTCTGCCACATTTTCACCATTTTTATAGTGAATTTTAATAATTTCAATGCGTTGTTGAATCGAGTGTCGTTCCATTTTTATTAATGGCGTAGTTTCTATTTGTCAAATGTCAAAAAATGACAGTTCCAAAAGAGACATCTACCGAAATAGCGGGCTAATTAAAATAACACCTCTTATTGGAAAACCCTTTACTATAAAGCTTGCACATTTATCTCTCGGCCACATTCCAACTGGATTTCGACATTCTTTTTGTTAAGTTGATTGTGAGATTTTTATGATTTTTTGAAACTAAATATTACAAGATTCGTACGGTAGCGGGTTACAGAGTGGTAACCCGTTGTGGGTTACTTATATATTATTATAATAAAAAAAATATGTATATATTTTCTAGGGGTGTGGGTATTTATTTTATATTCTATCATTTTCATTCACAACCTCATCAAAATCGGATAAAAAGTTCAATGTCAAAAGGTCATTCATATATACCAATGGGGAAAAGTTTCTCATTTCTCGATATCGGGTGTTCTGATGGAGGTGGGGTAAATATTATCCGATTTGCAAAATTCCTTTTGCTATTTTATTTTTGTGATATTTTTATGATTTTTTTAACATATTTTCCCTCCCCTTCTGATTAAGTTGCGAAATTTAATTTTCGACTGTCAAAATTCTGTCTGAAAAATTCATTTCGAAATGTTTTTCTACAAATTATCGATTAATCCAATTTTGTGTTTTTTTTTATTGATGTGCTTTTACTAAGAGATTATTTGTACAACATTTCAGGAAGATCGGATGTCATTTACCTATCTAAAAAAAAACATTAAATCTATATAAATTTTGCATACCCACTTTTCGCCATCTACCGGCGATCTTTCAAAACACGCGGAAATGCCACTTACAGAATCGAAAATCTACATACCTCTCTTGTGGTTGGCATTTTACCCGAATGAATTTGGCAGTTTTGTTCAAATTCTCTTGCAACAACTTCCGGGAAAATTTGCGAATTTGAGCATTTTTTAAAGGGTAAGCCCATAAAAAACCCGGGCTTCCCTACATTATGCATTATTTGGGTTTCGTTTCATCATCTGGAGCTCCCATTTGCGTCACTTTCATTTCTAGTGAAGTCCTACTTATACTGTGAATTTGGACGGAATCGGTTAGGACGAGTAGGGATCCTCTCCTTGTAAGACCAAGTCTTATGATACCCTAGATGAATGACCGTATGAAATTTCGTATGGTCACCCATCTGTGTAAGCTTCATTTTTAAAGGGGTTTCTTGTTTATTTTTTTAGAACGGTTCATTCATCGGACAGCAAAATTATAATAACAAATTTCATAGGATTACATAATCTTAAGATCTTTTTAGTAAATAAAAACGCTTACACAATATACATAAAAATCGAAAAAAAATTAATGACAACACCAAGAAGGGATTACTATTACTACGAAAACACCGTGTGCAAAATTGCAGCTCTCTACGTCGACGCGTTTTGATGCATTGTTGAAAGATATAGTGAAAACCCAATTCGTCCCATTTTCGAACATAAATTTACTATGTTTTTTTTTTAAAGACCATGTGCAAAATTTCAGCTCTCTAAGTGAACGCGTTCTCGAGTTATCGTGAGGACGGACAGACGGACAGATGGGCGGACGGGCGAACAGACGGATATCCAAAAATCAAAATAACTTTTAATATTATGCTTGGATGTTCAACCCATTTTTCTCTACTAACAGTATTTCTGTGCGTTACAAACGACCTTATGATTTCATTTAGGGTATACAAACAACAGAAAACACAATTGGGGGGATACCCACCGCTACAAGTTCTTTTTTAAATGTTTTTTGTACTCTGCAGTTAAACAGATAAGTTGGGACCACTTTCATTCTATTTTAATAATCAATATTACTAAAATATGTGTGATTCTGATCGCTTTTACATATATACATAAAATCTTCCCAGGGTGCCGCAGGGATCAATCCTTTGTCCATTCTTGCTTAGAAATTTTATTAAGGGTCTCAATTTTATATTAATTAAGTACAGTTCGAAATGTATATAACGATGATATTAGGATTATATTTTGTTATCAGTTGAACGATCTTACAAGAACAACTTGGATCACTTACAATAATCTCCGAGTGATCGCAATAATTGGAATAACCCGAAACACCTGAACTGACCATTATTTTTTTGAAAAATTCATCTAAAAAGAAGATATCATCTTATGTAGGTCACGAACCCTAGTATAAAAGTAGCGATATTAGAAGTTTGTTGTTTAGTAAATCTATCTAAAAGGTCTCCAAGGTCCGGATTGTAAAAGTCAGAAGATGTATACATATATTTCTTAAGGAGACCCAACAGAATAAAACAGATTTGACATATCCACCGATGCTGAATGTGATATCTTAAAATATTTCTTTGGGTTCAGTATTTCCCAGAATTTTATCTTCTGAAATTTGATTTTCCAAGATTTTGACTTCTGGGATTTTGTTTTCCTTCTCGGCTTTGGCCGTCCGGAAATTGATTACGATTCCGACAATAGATTACAATCTAAATATGGTTAAATCTTTATCTAGTTTACAGCGTAGTGGTGAATTCCAATGTGGTACTGCCGCTACTCTATTTAAAAGAAATTTCTCCAAATGAGGCAGAAATCTGACCATATCGATTTTATCTACTGCCAATATTAATGTGTAATAAGGTGGTAATTATGTGATCTTATAACGGTAAAGAACATTTAATAAATTTAATTTTGGTTGATCGGTTTGTGTGATTCAAATGGCTGTCATCCACTACTAGGTTAGGCTAGTTTAGATGGCTACCCTTCCCAAGGAGAATTGAGTTTGCTTCATTTAAACCACTGACGGGTCCATTTTGCCATTTTTTCCATTTTTTGGAAACAACCCTAGATCCTCCCTGATTCTCTGATGAAACTCAGAATGCATTTAAACTCTTTACCTCGCATCTCTGCCAGCACCAAGAAGTATCTACAAAGTAGGTCGCCTCTTTTGGTCGCTAGAGCAGGACACTCGTAAAGCAAATATGTATATAAATGTACACCACTACCACTAACATGGGCTCTATATACTTAGGCTGGCAAATGAAGGTATAAGAAACTCAAAACATTTTCAAAGTAACAAAAACAAAAATCGTTTCATGTTTTCCCGAAACTCTAAATTATAGAAATACCGCCAGGTTCCTAAAACAATAAATTACATAAAATGGAACAGATATTGATTGTTTGGTACCTTTTAAAGGTAAATACTTATGTATATAATCCCAAAGGTGCTTAATAAAGGAATTCCGGAATAATAATAAAAAAAATAAATAAAAAAAACGCGAGAGCTGCAGACTAGGAGCGGCTAAATATATATTTGATTGTTGCAGATCCACAACCCGGGGACCATTCTTAATGGAAATTAAAGTTGAAGCGGCTCAGATCCAACGTGGATGGGTATAACAATTAACTAATAAATTATTATACTTATACTAAGTATTAAAAAGCAACCCTCTCTGCATTATCATAATTGAAGCACCACTCTTCATTTTATTTGCATGCATTTTCTACTTTCGTAACTTCTTAAATCATCTCAAACTCGACAGAAAACTTCAAATTTTTCCCAAAACCAAACAAAACGAAAAAAAAACAGTTTGTTTTTTTTTTCACTTCTCTGAATACTGTTGACCATCACTGCTGCCATTCTATGGTCATTGAGATAAATCACTGCAGGCATGAGAGTTTCAAATTAACCCACACTGAGCACTGTTTGACCATTTCTTGCATCCATAGAGGACCTTAATTTTTATCGTTTCATTCAAAGTTGCAAGCAAAAAAAAAACAGAACCTAAGAATCTCCCTGATCCTGGGTTTGTAGATAGTACACAGATTGCAGAGATGAATCTGTAGGAATAATGGCATGGCGTCCCTTGATATCAGGTACAGGAGGAAGGAAGGCTTGGAGCTATATTTCAAATTTCTTAGTGAGTCTGATGATGGTGTCTTTAATTTGGCTATAAAACTAAAAAGATCCATAAATCTTATCCCTAAAAGCTTGCAAGAGATAGACTAAGTTCGGTTTTATTACGTCGACAGGTGACGGTATAAGTGGGATGGAGGGGGGTTGTGATATAAAAAGGATTTTGTTGGTTGTCACTATAGTAGGAGGGAAAAATATTGTTGCGGACGACGGACGATGAAAACTTGAAAAGATTAATAAAAAATATGAGAGAACAAAAGAAAGGGTAAGATTTGCGTCATAATTCATTTAGGATTGCTAACCGTGGATATCTGGACTGGAGGTGAGTGAAATAAGGACTTTTAGAGAGATTTTCATTTTATTTATTTTTTTTACTATTGCTTTTTATTTCATAGAGACTATGGTGAGGGTGGGTGTTCATAATGCTTTGTGGAGATTTTATCGACATTATACTTGCATTTAAGGATTTTGTATTTTAAACCACAATATTTCAAGTGTTTTTTTTTTTAATCCTTAATAGTCAGGTTGGTGAAAATGCTAAAAGTTCTCTACATGTTTTGTAAACACACAAATCTTCTTCCGAACAGTTTAGAGAGATTTCTATTGTTACAAATACACCTTGTAAAAGCAAGAAGCAACAACTTTTTGCTTCAGAACAGACCACGAAAGTTTCGAATATTTACTCCACAGGGAATTAGCTCCATATTTTATTCCTCTCTCTTTCTATCTATATATATGGGGTTTATGCACTCCTTGAACAGAAAACTTTTGTATGGCGAGGTTTTATGGACACAAAAAAATAAATAAACAGGAAGGACAATTTTCAAGTCCATACTACCTGTTTGTAGGATAGAATTCAGATTTCAGATACGCTAAGTGAAGTGTGTTCATAATTCAGTAAATATAAATGCATTTGGCTCTGACTCCAGGCAACCATTTACGATGCACCAGCGGCGATTGGTGAATGTTTTATGCGCGTAAGGTTATCTCCACAATTTCGCCTGATGTAGTTCAGAGCTATCTCATAAATTGTCGCTAATTTGTCGTGTGTCTTTTTTTTTCTAAAGGAAACTGGAAGTGGTGCTATGTTCACGTGATGCTAGCACCGCAACTGATTGGAACTCGGTCAAAACTTATCGGATTGGAATTTATCGTTAATTTGTCGTTAATTTTCTTGTGAAAACCATAAATTTGTCATGTCCTGTTATCTAAAGGAAATTAGATTTGGTGCTAAATTTACATCAAATTAACACCACATCCAGTTTCCTTTAGAAAAAAATGCCACAACAAATTTATGGATTTTACGAAAAATTAACGGCAATTTAACGACAAATTCCAAGATGTATATTTTTCCAATCCGATAAGTTTAGGCCGAGTTCCAGTGAGCTGCGGTACTAGCTTGACGTCAACTTATCACCACATTCAGTTTCCTTTAGATAAAAGTACAAGACAAATTTATGGTTTTCACGACAAATTAACGACAAATTATGAGATAGTTCCGAGCTACATCAGGCGAAGTTGCGGTACTAACTTTACGCGCACAAGAATGCTTTTAGATAAGAAAAAAAAACATCGGCTTGACTGTATACCTCTTATCCTTACCCAGAAGGCAGAACTGGGCTATTTTCTATGATAGCGTTTAGCTCATTAAAATTTCTTCCAATTCGTTGCAGTTTTTACAACTATTACTGGCGGCTTCCAGTCAAAGTCCTGTTTTACAATATTCTTCGATGCGTGCAGTCAATTTTTGTTTTTTTACTTAAAATTCACTTCCAACACAATTTAACAAGGAATTATAGTAGGCGTGTTATTGAGCTAATAGCTTTCCACTGTACTACACCACCGGCGCCTCATCCAGTTTGTTGTTTAACCTCAGTTTCATGGATAAGACTCGATCGCCTCAATGTGGTCATCCTACATCTTTGACGTTCATCTTTGATATTTTGTATGTCTTTGTTTGCCGGTTTGAGTTTACAAAGTTTCCGCCATCACGGTTGAAGTACCAGTTCGATTCTCCCTGTAAATGTACAATAGATTGTTTTTTACCTTCGTGTATGGGATGCTCTCTTCCTACAGCAGAGTCTACAGAAGGATGAAATTTTATCATCCAGACTCTCAGTAGATGCCTCTTTTTATACTATCTCATCCTGGAATAGAACATAGGGCTTTAGTAGGAAACTCCCTCCTCTGGATCTGTTCAATTAAGACAAAGGACAAATATATTATTTATAGAATGTGTTAATAAATATATTGGAAGAGGACGTCTGAGAATTTACCTCGACGCCAAACAAATTTCGGAAATGAGTGACATGACCTACTAACCAATTCCCGCTCTAGCACCATTTCCTTTTTAGACCAGAACCTACTATAAAGAACTTATCACCTGTGTGATTTGGTTTCTAATCAAGGAGAATACTGTTGGGCGAAACTAAGAGGTTTTATGTACCAAGGACTCTCTTATGACAAAATACAGTTAAACCCTAGAGACTTTCATTTGTAAGTTCAGGCGGAGACAAAGAAAAGCTGTTGTTGGAATCAAAGCTAGAAATAGCAGTTCTTATGCCCATCTTTTCTAAATGGATGTCAATCAGTTGTAGTGTCTGAGACGTGTAGGATTGTCACTTTTTTTTAATGTTATTCTGCTAGAAACTGAGTCAGTGCATGAAGCAAGTTAGTCGTGCATTTAACCATCAGTTCATGTTTATCCCACAGACCTTGTTCATTTTATGGCTAAAAAAAAAAGGAATCATATACCTTCCTTTATATCATTAAATCATGATCCCGATGACCAATCATCCATATCTCCCTCCTCCTCCTCCTACTCCCTCCCAACTAACTAGATATAAACCTTTTAATCACCTTTTGCGACAAGCACAATGTTCTATGGGCTATTTCAATACCCATGCAGACAAAGATGGATCATGACTGGTCGATTATTAATTTTATTTTTAGTCGTCCCCATTTACTCCATCCGTCAAAATCCAATCAAGTCGCCCGGTACGATAACATTAACCTATATCCTGCTCTACCGACAGACAATATGGCAATCTTGCTTAGCTGGGATGATAAAAATTCATTCATCGGATGCCAGAGAATGGGAAAGGATAAATACTTGGCAGCCAGTCCTCCTCCACCCACATGCATAGATAAATTTAAAGGGCATTCAGTATGAATTGGACATTGTCCAAGAGCGTTTGTGAGGAAAAGCGTTTAAAGTGTTCCATTTTTACCGCGAATATCGAACGTGTTGGAGCTCATGATAACTTTTTTATTTCTCTTTCTCTCTCTCCTAGCTAAATCGTGGATGAAATTGTTCGTACATTTCTAGTTTTGTACATTATTTGGATGTAACTATTTTTCTATGGGGTTTCGACTCTTTTGAATCACAAAGAAGCACAATAAATTTCTTTAGGGCTTTGGGTGGGTATGTGTGTGCGTGTTTTTATGTACATACAATAAAGAATAGTTTCCTTCATCAGATACACCCCGTGTTACTGACACACAGTTTACTCTTCTCCTTTCTTTAGAAAACTTCCATCATCTACAGAAAAACTTGAAGAAAGTTGTTTTGTGTAAATATTTTGATCCTTGTCATCTACAATCCCACTGTAGCCACCACACCTGATTCCTTTCTTGTATATAGCGATATAGATATGAAATTCCTTCTGAATACGCGTTTACATTGCTTGTTTGTGTATTTTATGAAAAGTGACGTTATGAATTCTGATGCGATCCTATTCATGCAGTTGTTATAACGACATACACACACACACACACTCACACACAAGCGTACATAAAGCTCGAAGGATTATTAATAGAAACTTTATAAACGATACCTCCCTGGTGGAACACCATTCGTTTGACTTTTGTTCTTTAGTATAGGTATTAAAGTGTGTGTGTGTGTGTGTGTGTGTGTATATAGTGAAAACTTCCAACTCATTGTTGTGCTGAAACTTTCTTATAATATTATATTATGCGGGTGGAGTATGAATGTGTGATGTTCCTATAGCAAATAGGTTTAGGTAAATACAGGATAGATTGAATCGAGAATATTTCAACCATATCCAGATAAACTTCAAAGGGAAATTGTGCTTTTCAGGCGAGCGTACACACTGTTATATGTATGTATGTTTGTATGTACTACACCATCTCAAGGTGAATTTGATTCTATTCATCTTGTGGCGGTGTACTTCTGTACCTCTATCTCTATATAAGTAGATTTGGAAGCAGATTCTTTAGAGACTGAAATTCGATTCCCTTAAGGCTGTTACCAGATACGTGGATACGTTGAAAGGTTTTAGCAATCTCTCAAATGTTTATGTATATACCACGGCCACTGACGAATACTAAATATTTGTACATAATTTTTTTTTTTTCGTCTACCACTTGCTTTTCAACTTTTGGGATCTGAATAATGTAATTTCTTTTTTATGTGCCATTATATGTATTATATAGATCTGGGTTAATTTTTTCTACCGATTTTTTTTTTTTTTTTTGTAGGGAGAAAGGAAGGATACCTATAAGTGTTTTCTACGAATGAAAGCTAGCAGAAATAATCTAAACAGTTTATTGAGTATGAAAAGAATTTTATGTCTTGTAATTATTCTAGCTTATGCGTTTTTTGACGAACTTTGTAATAATTAAGTCAATCATTTCGAATTATTGATTGTCGATTAAAAAATTACATTCAGGACGGTTCAAGTTCTACAAAATGCTTCCTCTGTTGTTCCATTTGGCGTATACTGTATATAGCATCAGAAAACATTTACATATTGAATACCAGTATAGGATGGGTGGCCTCAAGAGCAAAGATTTAAACTTGGTTTAGCTCAGATTATTCCAATAATTTACCTGACTATACTGTTTTCCAATTTATGGCAAGACCAACCAAACGAAGCACTATATTCCAGATGTGCTTACATCATGGAGGTCAGGATGGCCCAATGATAGTCTGCCTGATAGTCTAACTTAGATTGGAGTTGCTACAACATAGGTCGAATCTAACGTCAACCGCAAGATGGTATATAAATATCTCCGTTAATACAACCAATATGGGCGTCTTTATGGACAAATACACATGAGAGTCTGGTTAGTTGAGACTCGGAAGGATTCAAGAAATAGGAAAGTAAAATTATGTGAGGGCACCTCCAAAATAATTTTTTCTTTGAATATTCTGTAGTAAAAAAAAATAATAGTTTATTTTCAGGGTTATTCTTCTAATTTAATTTATAGCAAAACAAATAGAAAAACGAGAATGCATTTTTTACTCTTTTAAGACCCATACAATATACCAATTAACAGGAAATTCACAACCTACTACATATATATGAGCAGAGGAAATTAAAAGATAAGTACCGAGGTACTGTCAATTGGTGGCTTAAAGCCGGAAATCAATATTTCATGAAGATATTTTGAAAGTGTACTATGTGTTTCGATCAGTAGAATAGGGCGATCTCATCAGAACAGCAAGGAAATTTTGAAACTGCTGTCTACACTACAATGAATTCAGATGCCACTAAGTTGGTTATGGACACATACATATAAATAAAAAAAAAAAAAAACAATTAACAGTACCTCGGTACTTATCTGCTTCCTTTTTTCATATGTACTAGGTTGAGAATTTCCTGTAGACTAGTATTTTGTACGGGTCTTGAAAGAGTAAAAAGCTCATTCTCGCTTTCTATTTACTGATTAGAATGAGATGCTGAAAGATCATTTTAATTGTGAAGAAAACTCATTTTTCTTAAAATGATTCATATTCAGATTTTTAAGAAGATCTTTTAATTTATAATAATATTTATAATATTTTAAAGGTCAAGCTAAAGTCTTTCTGCGTTTCGGGTCCACAGTTCTGCCAGTTCATCTGAACCAAAAATAGGGTTGGAAACTCTTCAACCATATGAAATTTGGGTGCCTTATCGGCTTTCGTTTTCAAAAAAACCTCTGAATAACGAAATGCCAGCCGCTTGAAAAAAAAAATATTTTTTGCCCTGTTTTTTTTTTGTTTTTTTTTTTTAATTTTGCTTCAACTGACGAACTATTTCTAAATCAATTTCGTTCCTGATATGGTCCCCCAAATTCAATTTCTTTTCAATTGCGCAGAGATTCATAGATTCATGTGAAATGGTTGACTGCCCCACGCGCTGAAAACTTTTGTTCCCAGAAAAACGCATTTAAAAGTTAACATTACAAAAAAATAATTGACAACCTTACTTCAGCTATTCCAGCACCATACACAGGCCCTTCTTCTTCCTCCAAGAACTGATTGTGCTGAATTTGAAGATTAACGGTTTCACGAAATTTATGAGGGTACCTCAGGTAGCGAGAAAAAGTCTCAGGCATACAGAAATCAATTTTGCCCTACCAACATTATTTTTATTCGTTACAAACGAAATGATAGGTAATCTAATAATTTTATCTAAAGTAGAAAAATGCTTCTCCGAAGAATATCATCAGCTTTCGTCCCACTAAAATGACTAATTCTAATTGAGAGAGAAGTACGAAGGGTTATTAGATTCAGGATGGCTTCCAATGCTTACGTCCGACTAGTAGTACCCGTTTTTTACGTATAAAAATATCATCCCATCCTTAACGTGCCGACAGATTTTTTAGTTATGACGGATAATTTTTCATTTCATGAACAATCCAATTTAAGGAGGATAACGTAACTAAGAAAAATATTACCACTATAAATTAGCTAGCAATATTCTGGTGAAAAAATTATTATTCGGTTACACATTAATGATCATAACCTATTATTAGCTTGGCAATTGGTCTCTTTTGACCTTTCTACAAATGCAAAATATTAGAAGCTGCTATAGAAATTAACGACCAACGTACAGATTGGATTTGTTTGATTTTACCTAAGGATCTATGACCAACCAAATTATGCCACAAGACAGGTAAAACTTTAATTTATCCGTTTTTCTTTGCAATCTCTTTACTCTTAATACCTGGACATTTTATTTGCATACAACAAGATATTCAGACAAATCTGATTGGAACCACTAGCAATTCTTAAATGATATTTATATAAGTGGCTCTAGGCCAGAAATCCTTTGTAGCCTTAAGTCTAGATTGCAGAATTAATTTCCACAGTTTCAGGGCAATACAACACACAATAGGCTAAGAATTACAGGGAGTTGAAGAGATGCATTTGTCTAATTTTGGTTTTGATAAATAATTGGTTTGATAAAGGGAGTTCTACCCACTTATTAGTTACCAATGGGGTGACTTATTTCTTTAATTGTTTTGAAGGAAAATTTCACACGCCTCTAATAATAATAATAATAATAATTTATTTATGGTAATACAATCTTTTGTTTTTACTATAAGATTAACCGGAGTTAGACATTTAACACTCAAAAGCATATATCAAGAATTCAAAAATTAAAGATAAATCATAAACAATATAGGAAAATTCTAATGATGCTAATAATAAATAAAATAATATAAGACTAATAACTAAAGAAATAAAAGAATAAAAAGAATAAGAATATAAAATTATAAAATAAAATTAAAATTAGTGATAAACAGAAAATAGATGAAATTCCTTAACTCACGAATGCATCTTTATAAGCTTCTTAAATGCATTGACAGTACCAGCACTTTGAGCATTTAATAGAAGACTATTAAATCTGGCAGCCTGAACAAGGAAAGAACTCTCCATGACCAATTTGCTGAATCGCGGAATTATGATGTTACGATTGCGTGGTGAATTCGATAATTGGAAAAATTCCCTAAGATATTCAGGTGCATCTCGATTCAATATATTAAAAAGAAGAGTTAATGCTCTTTGATTAAGGTAAGAATCCAGGGAGCATCCAAGCAGTTGGGTTCCATATGGTGAGACATGGTCAAATCTACGGAGACCAAAAATAAAGCGGATACAATCATTGAAGGCAACCTTTATCTTACGGGCACATACACTGTCTAATTTTGGGAAAACTGCACTACCAAAGGTAAAGTACGGAATGATTAATGTTTTTACAAGCTTCATACGAATTTTTCTTGGCAAAATACTCGCTGAAAGCCATAACCGACGCAGTCCAGCATATAACTTTCTGATCACCAGATTAACGTTATCGCAACACTTCATCACACTATTTAAAACAATCCCAAGATTATTACCGCTATCATGTAGCGGCAGTATACCACTGTTTAAAATTATTGTCGGAACATCAATGTTATCTAGGGATGAGGCGTAAAATGCAATGCACTTCGATTTAGCACGGTTGAGCACTAGCCCATTTACTAACGATCAATCGCTTATTCTATCTAGCTCAGAATTCATTCGTGCAATGCAGTCCTTAAGAAGTCCTATAGGCCTACTAAAATATAATTGCACAATGTCGACATACAGATGCACTTTTGCATCTTCTAACACTTGTGGGAAGTCATTTATAAATAGGCTGAACAATAAAGGGCCTAGTACTGATCCTTGAGGAACACCACAGAGAATGGTTAACGAACCATAGATTGCTTGTTCTACCTTAACTCGCTGCTGACGATCAGATAAAAACTCTCTAACCAACGTAATGGCAGAAGAATTGAACCCAAACCTGATGGAGAGCTTCTGTAGAAGTAAACTATGATCAACGCTGTCGAAGGCTTTTGAGAAATCGAGAAGAACTAAGGCGCTAAACTCATTTTTTGTTTAACGCAGACCTTATATCTGTGGACACTTTTAATATAGCTGTTTCACAGCTGAAAGAAGAGGTAGAAGGAATTGAGAATTTTTTCCTCACTTTTTTTTTTTTTTATTAAAAAATTTTGATTAATTAAAGGAAAATTACTTAAAATGTTCCAAATTTTGTTTCTAAAGCTTTTTATTACTCAGGATTGGAGAGACTTACTACAATGTTGTAACAATGCTTGAAAGTTGTGACATTCTTAGATTCTATGAACATCTTCAATCTTACGTTTTCTTATTTTCATTAAGATCTACATACAGAACACTCAGTTAGTGCCCAGTTGGCAACCTCTAGAGTAGGTATTCATACATATTTATATACAAACGTACACGTTCTCTCTTAACCTCACTACGCTGGTCTTGCAGACAATTAAACATGAAAACTCATTTTTACTAGGTACACGTTTAGAAAAAAATAATAAATTGATAATAAATTACACCCTTTTAATATTAAATTCAGCATCCTGAAAATATTATTAACAATTTACCTAACCATCTTTATTCGAATTAATTTAAAAATTACGATATGCAAATCTCAACAGGTTTTATACTTAAAACGCTTGCGCAAGAGCAAAGAGTAATCCGCGCAGTAATAACCAAAGGTCACGTAATCGATTCTTTGAACTACAAATTACGGTAAGATGATGTCTTTTCAACATAGGACCATACATACGTATTCCAAAGCTGATGTTTAATAAATTCACGATAATATGCTTAAGGCATTAAGTATACCTGGTTAACATAAAAAACAAAAAAACAAAAAACTAAATTTTATCGTTTTTACGAGCGTATGACGATAAGGAGGACCAAACTATAATTTAAGAACACAATAAACGGAATGACGGTATAAAAGCTATGACAAAACCAATTGGAAAATAGTTTTTTCCTGCTATTCCTGTTGGGGATATATTTCCGTTTCAATTTTCCTGGAAAATATAATATTTCTTCAATTTTATACTGTTTCTTAACATGCAAGTAAAAATGTTGCACCGTCATTCACTATGATTTCTATGAGTGTTGAGCTGTTGAAAAATGCATGGTATAGATTTATATATATTTTTGTTGGAGACGTTGGAAACTATAATCTCAATTTTGTAGTGCCGTCAGGACTAGCACAGAAATTTCTAATTGTAGGTAAGCAGGTACTAGTTGTTGTACGGATTAGATCATCATCAAATTATCAAATTATGCACTTAGAGGTGGCCTAATATTTGCACTTTTTTGAATGTTGAAATGAAGTTTTGAATTTTTATCCTTCTTACTTCTGACCTTTTCCATTGGATTGTTGACGCGTCTTTTTAGGTAACCTGTGGGATAAAAATTTAATTAATTTGCAATAATACAGGCTCTCGTCCTATGGACCGCATCAATAGAATAGCCTAGGCGTGCTGGAAGAACTGCATTCATTATAGGTTGACAGTTGTGGACTGTGTTGATTAGTTCAGATAATTAAATACGCCGTCTTTATATCAGGAAGAGTTCTTAATTATTGTTATTATATTTATTGTGTATTATTAATATTTATTTATATTATTTATTTTGCTACAAATCACCCTATGAAATGCAAGCCGAAGATATAGATTAAGTCATTCAAATTAAATCCAACTAATGGCCCCCCAGTTTTACAATGTGAATTTAAACCAAATATTTAATTTAAACTCGACGAATGGGTTGCACAGTTTGATTTAAGTCCCGTTTTAAGCTAGAGTTTAAAACGTGCAATCCTTCGGTTTGATAAGTGTTAGATTTTATTTTAACATTAGCATTGCTTGTTTGTATCACAAGAAAATAATTTTATCATAGAGTCAGATTTAGACATTTTTAGGGATGAAGAAGTCTTTTTTGAGTTAAATTTAAAACTCTGTCGACGACCGAGTGTAGTTAGAAATCGGTCAAAACATTTTCATGAGTGGGACGACGTTAATTTTTATAATAAATTCCGTTTAAGTAAATATCTTTATCGCACTTTATCTTTTAATCCAGTGGCAGATCCAGAGGGATCCTGGAGGTTCATGAACCCCCCCCCCCCCTCCCTAAAAAAATAAAGTAAAAATATTTAATTAATTGAGTTATTTGAAAAAGGATATTTTTTATTTTATTTATATAATTCAACTTAAAAAAATTATACAAAATATTTTTATTCCAAAACTTAAACAAATAAAAAATTTATCTATCAATATTATTGTATGCATGTGATGTATGTGTATAGGTTTTTCTTCTTAATGCGGAAACCTTCCTAGTACCGCTAGTAGTTACAATACTGCGATGGCTAAACTAAGTGATTTACAAGTGGTGCTCCATTTGATGTTTTTTTTTTTTTTTTTTTTTTTTTTTTTTTTTTTTTTTTAATTGTAGTATGACCCCCTAACCCCTAATTTCAATGCTAGATCCGCGCCTGTTCGAATCTATACTTGTCCATTTTTTTGCACTCTACTATATGTCTTTTTTAATGCACTAGGGAAAGCATAGCTTAACTTTACTTTTACTAAAATTTGCCTCCATTTTGGATCGTGGCATATTTAAAATTAATCAATATAACTAAACATATTTTTATTTTTTATCTTCTGGCCTGTTTACTTTTCCGATTGAC
This sequence comes from Dioctria rufipes, assembly GCA_963924295.1. NCBI lineage: Eukaryota > Metazoa > Arthropoda > Insecta > Diptera > Asilidae > Dioctria > Dioctria rufipes. The sequence continues at coordinate 26,968,052 of OZ002744.1, read as the reverse complement.
AGATTGATTGACAGAAAAACTGCTTCACAATGGCGGCAATAACTAACTTAGTTCACCAGTACTACCAACTTTACTAAAAGAATGCACTGTGAAATCGGATTTGGTTTAAACTCGACTGTAAAACTGGTAATAAGGCGTTCATTTTCCCTACATTGTTAGATTAGAGATTTCTTAAAAAATATAAAAGGAAAAAGTTCACTAATGTCCGATAACAGCCGTAAATTTAACAATATCGGTGCTGATCCGCTTTAACAAGTTCTTTGTTTTCTGTAAATTTTCTCTCTTCACAATATACTCATTGGAATGACCCCTATGAGAATGGTAAAGACCAGAAAGCCAACTAGCCAGTTCGACGGTCCTTTCCATTCCCCATAATGTTCTTATGATGTGCAACCATTGAAGAATGATCTTACGTCGATTGCTTAAAGATACGAGGTCACAGGGACATTGCGTTGTCATTCAGAGATTATTTTAGTCTTTTTGTTTTTAATTGTGACTCTATAAAATTCGCGATATCTTGAATCTGTATTAGATCTTGCCATAGTAACAGACATACCTTCAGGATCGCAAAAAGCTTCGCCAGAAGCACGCTTTCATCATACAGCATACAACAATAGAATTTTGAAATATTAAATAGCTCATAGAAGTTAACTGCACCTATAGGGTGACACGTTCAGAAGTTACAGAGTGATCTATTAAAATATACTTAAATATCTTTGAGTCCCATTATCTCGAAACCTGTTAGAATTCCCCACCCCCTCTCCCGCATCGATGCAATTTTTTGCTTGTCTAAGCATAACCTATCCATAGTTTTCGGGTGTAACACCCAAAAACAGACACCCTGTATAAACTTCAACGACGTGAAAAACTTAAATTTTGTACACGGCTTTTTCATGGGAATTTCAAATACAATATCAAAAATGAACCAAATCGCGCGACCACTTTATGGTGTTGCCATACAAAACTTTAGTTTTTCACTATATATTTGGACACTATCTAACGCGTCGACGTAGAGAGCTGAAATTTTTTACACGGGTCTTTTTAAAAAAAAAACATAAATATAAATTAAGTTCAAAAATGGGACCAATCGGGCAAATCCTTTGTAGGATTGCCATACAAAAATTTTGGTACGTGGTGTTTTTATAGTAATGGTAAATAAAATTTCAAAAATGGACTAAATCGGGTAACCCTTTCTTGGCGTTGCCATACAAAGCTTTTGTTTTTCACTATATACTTGGTAGCTGCCTGAGACGACGTCGAGGTGGAGAGCTCATGTTTTCTACATGGCGTTTTCATAAAATTGCAAACACAGTTCGAAAATGTGACCAACTCCTTCATAGGGTTGCCATACAAAAATTTCGACTTTTACTGTATATTTAGGCACTGCCTGAGAAAGCGTCGACGTAGAGGGCAACCCTCTTCGACACATATGATTGAATGCACGCACACACATATACACACTCGAATACAGACAGAAAGTGAAACCCCAGAATACGGAATCGCGCGATAGGGTCAGATAGCCTAGATATAATGCATCTCTAAACATCCCAACCCACTCCCGCTATATTATCGCCGGACAACGCCGACGGGCTCCCCCTAGTCTGTTAATATAATATTTAGTCTCTTCTTCTTGACCATTTTTACTATTGATTTTCCCAATATTGGATAGGTATTGTCTTTGTAGATTATTTCTTTCTACGTTTAGACATAAATTGCTACACTAAAATTCAGCTATAATTAGACATTTAATTTTATGTCTTTAGAATGTGTCAGTAGGTATTGAACCCTAACCCATGTTGTATATTGCACTACCTACATATGCTTCAAAAATAAATCACAGCAAATCAACACGTTTTTTTTTTTAATTAAAAATTAATTTTCTCATAAAATACTGGGAAAAAAAAAAAATCCTCCCCATCCACACAGACTTCCTTGACTTCATCTCATTGAGAATTCACTGAAAATGATTTAAGCAATATTTAACTCTCAGAAATATGACTCCCACCAGCAGCGTTATGTATACAGAAGAAATCCATCAAATTTCAAATTCATTTCCTGGAAATCTATAAATTTCCAAATGTAATTTTGCTCTCTGTGTTCATTCACATAGATCTGGACCCAAAACTTACATACATTTCTGGCATTATTGGAGCTGTGCTTCTTGCTGACATTGTGAGCAACTTATGATCATAGTATTTCTCCAGAAGGAGGAATAAGTTATTCGGGATGAAATATACGTAGAAGAGCTATTCTCTGATATAAATTATGATGAGGAAAAAATCAAGAAATTTAATTACAGCTCATGGGGTTTACTTTAAGTTGATTTTTTATTTTTTTATGTAATTTGACCTATCTTTTTACATGAAAAAGATCACTAAGCCCGATGGAATTGAAAATAAGGTTGCTGGAAGTATTAAAATTAATTGAGAATTGTAACTACTTTGATATGCTTAACTATACACCAATTCTAGATCTTACCGGTGAATACTCGTATACAGTTGGATGATTCTTAAAACATGTCCAGCAGTACATTTGTAAATACATACATATAGATTGTAAGGAAAGTTCCCGTCCCATAATTATGTTTACATTGGTCTCAACTGAAGTGGAAAACTGTCTTTGTTTTATGAATTATTCATGAAGGATAGGTACTACATCTTACCATATAGCTAAAATGTGGTCCTCTTTTTTGATCCCACACCGTATCTCCAAATTGAATTATTCTGTTCGGAACCCATTTACTTTGTAAACAACTTCGCCCCATTTTTTTTTGTCTTTTTTGAATGAATCACCTAATTAGAAGGAAGAAAGAGGTCACCTAAGAATTTAAGGAGGATATGCTTACTTGCATCCTTCCTGCCTATACATAAACCTTTTTGTTATCGAAAGCTGTTTCAGCAAGTTGTTACAACCTTTTGTGTCCTTTTGTTATAAATACATAGATGGACATTTTAGTGAAATAAGTAATTCATATTAATCATCCTTCCTCAGCTAGCTTAAAATCATTTCGAATTCTACTTAAATGTTTGATGATTCATATGCAGAGGACTCATCAAGTTATGTGGGTGGGTGAGTTATTGGGTAATTGATTTATTTTCAAGGATTCTAACGTTGCTTTTTTTTTTTTTTTAATAAATTTGAATGTGTCATTAGTATAGTACTTAAAAATTAATCTTATTTTAATTTTATTATGTTAGTTAAAAAGGGGAGGTGAATGATAATTGAGTGACGTGGTTGGTTTTGACGAGGGTTAAATCAGGGCAATTTAGAGTTTAGCATCTTTTTTACTGTATACGAAATGATTTTTTGCCCTTCTACGTTATAAAATCTTTGGTGAGAAACTATTTCATAATGTTCCTTCAGTAGAGATAAGTTGTCTTGTTTTTTTTTTTTTTTTTTTACTTGAGAGTTATGGTTGAGTACGGTAATCTTCGTAACTCACAGAATTCTACCACTAATCGGCTAAAAGTTTGAGCCTTGCTTATCGCAAAAATAAAAATAGGTTAATTTATTTTTTCATCTTAAAAAAAGCTTTAATTGTTGACTGTCTATTAGAGCAGATTAGATAAATTTGATAATATCTCAGTTCCAATATCTGTTTTGCACCCACTCAGACGATCCTCTGTAAGTAACTAAAAGAAAAATTCTAGATCTCTCTATACTTTACCAAATTTACGTGATCATTGCAGAGATATGAATTTGTCTTTGGCACCGCCCTAACCAAAAAATATAAATCTATTGAACAATATCAACAAATGCCTAAAAGTAGGCTATTTCCTTCTACAAATGTGCCACTGACATATATAAAATTGACTGCTGACTCTACTGAAATTGTTTACATTATTTGACGTTTTTATGGGAACTTTTTTCTATAGTTGTCACTTTTTGGTTTAACTAATTTATTCCGCTGAACTTCAAACCTAACTATCATTCATGATAAATGATATGGAATAATATCTAACTATGAATCATGATCAATAATTAAATTTAACTATCATTTATGATAACTGATAAAATACAAGAAGCTCAACGCCTTCTGAAAGCTTCGTTATATTCCGTATATAAACGAAAGAAGCTATGCTAATGACGATTGTGAATTGCAAATTTTAACTTCAAAAATGGATTGGAAGAAGCGTTTCGTATTGGCAAAAACCCTAATACTCTTCAGTACGGCTAAGTTTCTGCCTGCCGCAGACGCTTGCGGAAACTAAAAAGAAATTTTGAAATGGTTAGGTTTCCTTCAGATGTAAATGCCATCAAAAAAATATAACCGGAATTCAAGACAATCGAAATAGATGGAAATACAATATTTGTAATCCTTTCTCTGTCTCCAGTATACCCAATTTTAGAAATAGACAGATAAAAATTGGTTAAATTTATTTCCGTAAAAATCAAGTTTAAAAAATATTTGATGTTATGATAAGCTTCCTAGAATAGAAATAATTTCGAATGCATCTCTGTAATTTGTTGAAATTTTTAATATGAATAATAAAGCGGAAGTAAAATTTGAAATTAAGAAAACTGTCACAACCCCTGCCAACCGATCCATATGAAATACAAAATCAGGCAGTCCATATTATATATGTCAGTGAAATGCATACAGTTTTTCAAACCATATTCGCTAGATGTGTTAAAAACAAAAAAATATATTAAGTTTCATTCCAATCTGTGTGAAAAAGTACGTAAGCCTCATATAAGTATAAGAAATGAGAAAACAAAAATATGGTATTGGATTTATTTACTCTTTCTTCCTCTCCTAGGTACAAATACAAATTTCAAACATTTTTTTTTTGTATGGCAGAGAAATTTATTATAGCGGATGTTTAAACCCAGCGCTATTTAGATCGACTGCATTTCGTAGCGGTCAAAATCTTCTTGGTTATGTACATGAATTTATACGCACTGGCAGATTATCCAGATGAATCCCATCCTACATGTATTATGCCAGAAGATATTTCTGGTTTCTCCGTACAAGTTGCTCTTTGTGGGTTTGAGCCTGCGATATTTTAATCATTACTCTAGAAATTTGTAATGATCTTGCAATAAATTGGCAATTTCTTTCTGTTGAACCGCGGTTAATTTAGTAATTTGTAAAAACTCAGCAAAAATATATATCAAAAAAACATTACAGCTGTGTATATATCTTCTTCTTGATCGCCCGATTCGACTGCATTTCAATGGTATAGTTTACATATGTATTTAAGTGGAGGTAGGTTTGATTATAAGTAGAGATAAAACGGATATCCGGTAACCGGTCTATCCAACCTAAATTATTTAGGCGGGCGGATCGCGGATAGTAACTTAATATTCGACAGGTTACCGGATATTCGAAAAACTACGACAATTCATAAAATCAACTGCAATACATTTTAAACTAAGAGAAAAAAAATTAGTACTCAAAATTAGCAAGTGGTAAATTATGGTGAATAAAGACTAAATTCTCTGCATTTTCCGACAACAAGCGATTTCGGTTATTTTCATAAATAAGGCCAGCTTCGGAGAAAAGGCTTTCGCTACAGATACTGCTGCAAGGACCTGAAAGACAGATTTTGGCAAACTTTGTCAAATTTGGGTAGTGTTTCGAATAAGCTGATCACCAAATGCAAGGGTCCCGACTGCAATCGATTCGAACTGTCTTGACAGAGACTGTACATTCTTAGCGTATGCGGCGCCCTCAAGGAAACCTGCACTCGGACTCTCGAGGTTATCCTCAACATACACCCCGTGCAGATACACATAAACAAGGGGGCATTAATCGTAGCGCTGAAGCTGCAAAGATGGATTCACGCTGAAGCAAGAGTTCCATATGAATCCATCTTTGAGATTGTGCAATCCATCGCTCCTGACATCAGCAGGGACAGCGAACTCCTTCTAGAGACTATAATGAAAAGCGAATTTAAATCACAAATTCCATCTAGGGTAGATTGGGCATCGCAATCTGTGCTTCAACCATTAACAAACCCTATTGTTTACAAAGACGGCTCCAAAACTGAAGAAAATACCGGCGCAGGTATTTTCTGTGAGGAGCCTCGTATGGAAATCGCCCTACACCATAAAAGACATGTTACGTTTTTCCAGGCGAAAGTCCAGGCCATTCTTGAAGCGGGAAGGTATTTCCTCAACGCTGATACAGTGAACAAGGAGATTGCCATTTGCTCGGACAGCCAAGCAGCTATAAATAGCCTTGTCAAAACCCTTCGTAACCTAAAAGCTGCTACTGGAGTGCAAAACTACCCTAAATTCCCTCTCGCTTTGTAACAGGGTACGCGTCGTGTAGGTACCAGGTCACAGCAATATCAGCGAAAATGAAAGGGCGGATCAGCTCGCTCGTATTGATGCAAGTTCGGAGGAATCATCCTCTTCAATCGGGATTGCATCAAACATTCTTGCATCTAGAATTTCGGTCTTGGCTGACTGCCAACACAGTCGCCTTTGGCTGGTTGATCCCTCGGGCAGAACTACTAAAGAACTGTTGGGTAAACCTAACCGAAATCTGACGAAAAAGATATTGGGACTGAGCAAGCCAACTCTGCGAACACTTGTGTCAATTCTCACTGGGCACCCTTTTCTCAGGGGTCACCTACACAAGATGAGACTTGTTGGTGATCCTATATGTAGAGGATGCGGAGAGGAGTCCGAAACGGCGGCTCATCTCTCTGGAAAGGTTACAGATTCCTTGGCTTCCACCTCCTGGTAGAACTGCACGAGGCAGGCAGGGGACCCCTGATTTTCTGAATTTTGCTAAAGCGTTCGGATGGGACCTCTGAGCTATTGCTCATGTGTCTAGAAGGTGAACAATGGGCCTTGCTGTGGCCTAAGTTCCAGAGTCCTTCCCCAGGGGACTCAACATCTTCTTAATCCATCCAAGTAATAGTCCATCTCCCTTGCAATAGCGTTGTTTTTTTCTTGATCATGACATTGATTATTATTTTCATTTGACACTTCATTGAAACAATCCCAAAAGGTTTCTTGAGCTTTGCGAGTGACATTTCATTCAGTTTCATCTCCTTTTTTTTGTAGCAGGAGTTCAAGATGGAGATTGTGATGAACTTTGACTGTTATAGAGGACTCGTTACAAGACATTTTTATATACCTACTCTTAATAAAATCTTTTGTCGAGCTCTTTCAGCTTCAACTGTTCCAAAATAGTTTGTCTTGAATCTTAGGTCACGGAATGTTGCAATAAGGTAATTTGGATCTTGTCCTAAGAATTTGAAATGACTTTTCCAATTCAGCTTTTGAAGGAGGCTCTCATGTGAGGTAAGTCGGGTATTCTTTGGGTAATTTCATCCTTGTCCAAGTACTTTTTTAATGCAGCAACATGCAGTATTACCTCGGATATTCAAAAAATAGTGGCAACAATTTTTGTTATTTCCTCAAATGGCTTCAACAGTTTTTCACACTGCTCCATTAAATACAACTGCTGAGTCATTTAATTAGTAAGTGTGTCATTATCAGCCACATGAAGACAGATAGCCCCCATTTTTGTTTCAACAAACGCTCTTTCATGTAGACGGTAAAATTCCACTTCGTGATGATATCCTACACTAATCGATGCTCTGGTAGGTTTGGCTCCTTTTGAATCGCCAGCAGTGTCCTTGGTGCCAAACACGAATGATTGAAGTGAGTTAAAAGACTTCTACCAGTAGCAATCACTTCTAATAAATGGTTTTCCAATAAGATGTGTTATTTTGAGATTCAAAGAAAAATGCCATTTTTTGAGATAAATGATCGGATCCTTATTTCATTATAAAGAGGAAGGTATGCCGTTAATAATGGAAAATAACATCAGCCAAATGACCACCAACGACCACGCCTACAGGACCATATCCTTTTCATTAAATTTTCCAAACCAAATCGCAAAGTGGCTGCCCTGTGTCCTCGATAGCCTCACGAATTCCATCTTTGAGGTCTTGAATCGACGCTGGGCTGTTGGCGTAGACCTTCTCTTTCACGTGGCCCCAAAGGAAGAAGTCGCAGGGTGTTAAGTCACAAGATCTCGGTGGCCAATTGTGAACACCTCTTCGAGAGATAACACGGTCCGGAAACTTTTCCCGTAAAAGATCAATGGCTTCGTTGATTGTATGGCACGTAGCGCCGTCTTGTTGAAAGTAAACGTTGTCCAGATCAATACCATCCAATTCCGGCCATAAAAAATCATTAATCATCTGTTGATAGCGCAATCCATTCACCGTAACTGTTGCTCCAGCCTCATTTTCGAAAAAGTAAGGTCCAATGACCCCGCGGGACCATAAACCGCACCAAACAGTCACACGTTTAGGATAGAGAGGCTTTTCAACAATAACTCTTGGGTCTTCCGAGCCCCAGATGCGACAATTTTGCTTGTTGACGAAGCCATCGAGGTGGAAATGGGCCTCATCACTCAAGATGAGTTTTCGATGGCATTTCGGTTCATTTTCATGTATTTCAAGGACCCAATCAGCAAAGACTCGAATAAGCTGTGAAACTCAGCAATATTTTTGTTAAGTAATATTTTTATTTTTTTACTTTGTGTTAAAATATATTTGTTAAACCTACACCAAAAATAAAATTATTATTCAACAAGGATCTATAAAATATTTACTATTACTCAAGATTTTCAAGAATTTTTGGGCTAAATTCAGGATTTTAAGCTAATTTTGATTGAAAACTCTGGTCACAATATTTAACGCAATCATGAACCGAATATTCGGTCTCCGGTATCCGGTCAAACAACTATTTGTTTCATATTTAGTTATAAGCTTACCGCCTTTCTTTTGTATTAACTAGATTATGTGCCTGAATATGAAGCATTTTATCAATCTCTAATATTTCTTTTAAAAATCCATAAATTTGTCGATTCTATTAAATCCTTTGTCCTCTGAGATATCCATCATCTGCAGAATTCTACATAGTTTTACAATTCTAGATGATAAATTGTATACACCCTCATCTAAGTATAGCATGTAATGTATGCACAAACACAAGTCGTAGTTATTTCTAAGCTAAAAAGTAGACGAGATTCTTTGCATAATTCATGCCGCAAGTGTTTGGCCAAAGTTAAATTCCATAGTCTCTGCTGTCTAAGCTTTCAAATTTTCGTAAACTTTCCTCAATTATGCAATCAGGTCGACACGTATTACTTATACTCACACTGAAGTATCTGACAAACTCACAATTTTCAAATTACATTTTTTTATTTTTTATTCAATTTGTTTTTTTATTTTAGGAAAACTTTGAAATATGACATAAATGGCATTTTTCAAATGATAGAAATTTCCTACTTTCATGACCTCAATTTTCTAAAACTTGAGTTGTGTTGAGAAAGAGAGATCAAGTCAAAGGAGTTTTTCATCACACACGTACTCAACTTCATCATATTTCCACTCTACTGAGAAATGATTCTTCTATGTCCCATCCTGGGTACTTAAATTTTTCCATACTTATAATTTATCTCAATATTTCCAGTCACTTTTTCTGTCACCTTTAAACATCCTCAATTTATCCGGGGAAATAGAGTTTTCAAAACCAGGATATATATATTTTTTTTTTAACAGAGAGGCAGCAAGGCGTCTCCTTATTCTATTTAACTCAATATAACCGTGTCGTTGTCGTTGACGACGACGACGACGACGACAACATCCTTCTTTTTGTCCTTCGTCTCTTCTTCTCAATACTTTTTTTTTCTTCTTTTCTTCGATAAGATTCTGACTTATGAAATCCGGACGATATCATATCGCGGCGCATTTAATTTGCAATTAAAATTCATGACAAGCTCTTCTCTGAATCCCTTGAATAGTAGTCGTATCAAGCGCAAAAGTACTTCCTTCTACCGTTTATGAAACGATTTCGAAGTCCAATTAAATTTCACAGAAATCCTTCCTTTTCTGCAATTTTCCTTTTTCCGTAAATATTTATTTTTTTTTTCTCCTATATTTGTATACATGAATGTGGCTTAATGTGAGGTTGGATGCTTTTGTGTGTTACGTTGTGTGTATGTGTGTGTGTGTGCAGTTGACTGACGTATCAAAGTCAACCCGATAAAAGTCTGCCATTTCATGTCCTCTTTATTGCTGCACTTGCTTTTACGAGTTTTATTAATGTCATCCTTTTTTTTGCAATTTTTTTTTTTCTTCTAATATATGTGTACATGTGGAGACAGCCTTTGAGAGAGTATCTTTCTAACAATATCGCTGTTACCCCCATTTCTATGTAACTTAGTCTCCAAAATATCCCCCGGCATACAATTGGAGTTGATATATTGCTGGGAGAACTAGCTCATATTGTACTATTGTCGCATCGAATCCTTCTCGTGCTGTTTTATCCCATCCCGCGTTTCCAGTTTGGTGTATTAAAAATTTCCTCCCATTTAGCACACATGAAACATTTTTTAAAGCACTGAAATTGATGCTCTCTGAATGTCAGGACATCTCTACATTTATTGGGTCTAAAATATTTCGAAATTGAATAGAGAAGAGAGAGCAAAATTTTGGGGTTTTTTCTAACTTTTGAATCTTTTTTCATGCATCGGATCAGAGGTGACATCAATCAAATACTACGTTTTGGTGACTTATCGATTCGTTAACGTAATATAATTCAGCAATTTTTGTATTTTTTTGTGGTGAATAGGGCAGTTACATGGGCGATCCAATTGATAAGCAGATATTCCTGTAACCTTATAATATTTTCTTATAACCATAAGACTTCATTCAAAATATAATCGTCCGATGTACCGAATACGTATGATTTACATGGGACTCAGGTTGGAAAGTACTTACAACGGATGAGTAATAGGCCTGTTGCGCAGTACCAACTTGCCGATGGAGTTAAATAAAAGAGTTCACCAAAACTGTGCCCTGGAAGCATACACACTTAGCACCTTCTGTCAGACTGGTCTTCATATCTTTGTCTGTATCTTCGCCATTAGTTACCCTAATGCCGAATGCTCATTAAGTCTTAACCTGGTGGTCCGTTGATTGTGCTGATATATCTTCAGGAATTTATGTTTACCAGATTATAATTCTGCTTCTCTGGTTGAAAAACTGTTCTGTACTCACCTCTAACTTTTATCTATGATGAGAATTGTTACTATCATCTCCACAGTTACCAAGAATCTAAATATTGCTTTTTAAGATATCGAGCTACTCTTAACCTTTTACCTTAATTGACAATCGATATTATCCGAAATAATGGGGTTTTCCATGGCATCAAAAAACTTTCGGGAATAGAAAGTTAGATATGACAATTGATTTAACTCGCGAATAGCTTTCATTTTATTTTGTCTGAAAAAGTGTAGTACTAAGAACTAAAACTACGAATAAGTTTTTTTAAGTACCCAAATGTATAGTTTCTAACTGGAAATTGTGGAGCCATTGAGAAAAGTCTAGGAGATTGACACCACTCACCCATTCCAACCTTCTTAAATTCTCTCGATTATGATGAAAAATACGGCGGTAAGTCTAGCAGTTTGTGAGAGCTTCTCTGCCAACAATTAAAAAAAAAAAACATACGCATGGGAAATTATAAATTTTTAATCATTGTAAAAACTGTCCGTTATCCTTAATCGTCATTTTAAAAACTCCAGAAAGGGGAATGCCGTTTTTGGGATTGACTTCAACAGACATAAGAGATGTCTTAAACGATGCACTATAATACTCTGAACATATTTTATTAACAATGTTTATTTCAATTTAGCGAGGGAAAGCTTTGTGGGATCTAAGTTTGATCTAGTACATATTTGAAAATCTAGTACAAAATCGAATTCATTATATCCTGAGAAGTAGTTTGAGTACCCACACTCCTATACTCGGAAACTTAAATAGCCATTCCCATACTCAGTTGTTTTTTAGTATTTCCCTCTCTTTTATTCGAATTGAGGTACTAGATTTTTCGCACCTTATATCGGTTCTAACTTGGTATGATTATGCCCGATCGGAGAACAGGTTTGTTTCACTGCTCGCCACAGCTCATTACCAGGTACAATTCGTAGAAGATAATTTTTGTCTGCATTATTCTAGGGTGGGGGGTACAATACGTCATGTTTCATGTCAAATTAAAGGTCTCGCCGAGTACTATCGCGTGGTATACTTTTGATTGATTCAGAAAACTTGTTCGAAACGTTTTTGCAGCCAGAAAATCCATTTTCCTGCAATTGGGTCACCTCCAGTTACTACATTTCTCATATATTCTTTGTTCCATGACCATTATTGCTCTGAAAGGGGGGGGGGTATTGGGAGAATAGGCTTCTAAAAAAATGTTTTTAAGATTTTGTACTCCAAAGGGGAGAATAGGCTGCTAAAGAAATATGTTTACCAACTTGAACTCCAAAGGGGAGAATAGGCTTCTAAGAAAAATATTTTTAAGATTTTGAACTCCAAAGGGGGGGGGAGGTATTGGGAGAATAGGCTTCTAAAATTTTTTTTTAACATTTTGTACTCCAAAGGGGGGGGGTATTGAGAGAATAGGCTTCTAAAAAATTTTTTAAGATTTTGTACTCCAAAGGGAGGGTATTGGGAGAATAGGCTTCTAAAAAAATATTTTTAAGAATTTGTACTCCAAAGGGGGGGGGGGGGGTATTGTGAGAATAGGCTTCTAAAAAAATATTTTTAAGATTTTGTACTTCAAAGGGGGGGGGGGGTATTGGGAGAATAGGCTTCTAAAAAAAATTTTAAGATTTTGTACTCCAAACGGGGTGGGGGTATTGGGAGAATAGGCTTCTAAAAAAATATTTTTAAGATTTTGTACTCCAAAGGGGGGGGGGGGTATTGGGAGAATAGGCTTCTAAAAAAATATTTTTACCAATTTGAACTCCAAAGGGGGGGGGGGGTATTGTGAGAATAGGCTTCTAAAAAAATATTTTTAAGATTTTGTACTTCAAAAGGGGGGGGGGGTATTGGGAGAATAGGCTTCTAAAAAAAAATTTTAAGATTTTGAACTCCAAGTGGGGGGGTATTGGGAGAATAGGCTTCTAAAAAAAATTTTTAAGATGTTGTACTCCAAAGGGGGGGAGGGGTATTGGGAGAATAGGCTTCGAAAAAAATATTTTTAAGACTTTGAACTCCAAAGGGGGGGTAATGGGAGAATAGGCTTCTAAAGAAATATGTTTACCAATTTGAACTCCAAAGGGGGGGGGGTATTGGGAGAATAGGCTTCTAAAAAAATATTTTTAAGATTTTGAACTCCAAAGGGGAGGGGGGTATTGGGAGAATAGGCTTCTAAAGAAATATGTTTACCAATTTGAACTCCAAAAGGGGGGGGTATTGGGAGAATAAGCTTCTAAAAAAATTTGTTTACCAATTTGAACTCCAAAGGGTGGAGTATTGCGAGAATAGGCTTCTAAAAAAATATTTTTAAGATTTTGTACTACAAAGAGGGAGGGTATTGGGAGAATAGGCTTCGAAAAAAATATGTTTAACATTTTGAACTCCAAAGGGGGGGGGGGTATTGGGAGAATAGGCTTCTAAAAAAATATTTTTATGATTTTGAACTCAAAGGGGGGGGGGGTATTGGGAGAATAGGCTTCCTTTTGCTTTTTAGAATCGCTTTTGATAAATGTTCACTCCCTACCCTCAGCCCTAAATAAAATGTTTTACTATGGAATGACTTTCAAAAAGCCTGTATACTCATATAAGCTATTAATCCGTTCCTACTAACATTAATTCTGATAAATTGAAAACTACAGTTCATGCCATAAATTACACCATTAAAAAGGGGCTAAAATAGAAAGTTTTTGCTTATTATTTTGACTCCAGTTAGATTTCTAAAGCAGCTCAGATTAGATAGTACCTGAAAATTTAAGAAAAGCAGTAAGCTACTTTGCCTGTCTTTCGTTCATTTTCCAGTGGTGTACATACAGGGCTCAGTTTTAAGACCACTATTTGTTTGTTTTTTTTTAGTTTTTCTTTATAACCCCCAGCTGCTTTTGAGGCTATATTCGTACATTTGTATATGTATGCTAAACATTGAGTAGGTATCAGTTCGCAATTAAAACAGAATGTAAAAAAATATCTTATAAGCAATCATCGGTAAGAAATATGGTATACTCAGTCTACTTTCGAATTTCGCTCACGGTACTGCATTTTAAAAACATTATCAAGTCATTCTTGTGTCCAGGAAATCTAATGCATCACGATCTTGTACTAATAACTAAAGATGTCAAATATTAAAAGAGGTTTTACTTTGAGTTTTTCGAGGTTTGATGACGTACAGTCGTTCATTCCTTCCTCCACCCACCCGTTTTCCCTTTTCCCATAGAGAAAAAAACTGCATATACCTAAGGCATATCGAATACTTGTCGAAGCTTAGAATTAGTTACGACACTGGGATATTTTTTCTGGAAAATATATCTGTTCATATTTTACACACTATACCCTCACCACCCTAACGAAATTACGTAATTCAACGTATACGTAAATAGTTCAACAGAATTCATATTTTCACTTATACTTATACATATATCATGGTAAGATTTCCTTTGAGTGAAATCTTTATGTCAAGAAATCAGAAATCAAAACGAATTTACCCAAAAGCTAAAACGATGAAATGTCAGAAAACGCTACCCACCTATCACATTCACGTCACTTAGACTACGAAACATACATCGTAACTGACAAACTGAAAAGAAGTGTAACAATTATTATCCTAAACATATACACAAGAAAGCTGAGCCTGATATCTAGCAAATCGAAATTAATGAACATCTGGAATCGTTCTGAGCTACAAATGACCTTTGGCAATTATCCCCTGGAAGTTGTAGAATAGAATTCTATTGAATTTTGTTCATATTCTTCTTATTAGCTAGCTAGCTCTATGGAAACGTGTCATCTTATTTCTCCCAATCTTTGTCACCTTTCATAGTCGTTACAAATAAATCAATAATGAAGAGAAACCCAACAGGAAGAATGCAAAAACTTTCATGACAACCACTTCAATGAACTTCAACTATGACAAGGAATCTGACAAAGTTGAATATGAATCGCGTGAATAAAGGAAACGATTTACGTCTTTTTACGGGAAACCATTTATCCATCCAAAAGGGTTCACGCGTTCAATAAAATAAATACGATTTTTTTTTGTGTGGCTATCCATCCATCACATTTGGATGATTGGAGGAGCACAATCATTGAAATAGATTCCCTGAGCTGCGAAAAGCTTGATAATGACTGGTTTTTTATTGTTCCCGTTTCTAGCTGCGTCCCAAATTTCCACCCATCTATTTTTATTCTTATAGATACCGCTGGAAATCTGGGAAAAGTTAATGCAGCTGCTGAGCCCAGCCAAGCCGTCTTTGACTGAGTTTTTCCTTGAGTGGCTGAAGAGGCTAATGGCGACTGACATCATGACGGGCATTGTATCTGTGTATATATTAAAATGCCCACAGAATATGCTATTTTGAGGTATTGCTTATATGATGGACAGTATTTATGTCTGTTATTGATGGGATGAAGATTATTTTCGACATAAATTCCTTCCAGTTCTAGTTAAAATGAAAATTTTGTAATTTTCCAGATCATATGTTTGTGTGTAGAGAGCCCCTGTTTTGTTTAGCAATTAAAATCCATTAACATGCAAAATTAATAATAATCGATTCTGATGATCGAATGCAATTTGTAATTTTCTTTAATTTATTTGACCCACTTTTGGTGGGTAATTTTTGAGTTTTTACTACTCTCGAATGAGTTGCTAGCGATGTTTTAATTTTTTTAAATTACTTAGATATTACGAGAACTAATTTACTATCAAATAAGAAATTAGATTAAATCCTCAGAGGACTGGTAACTTCTAATAAGATAGCGGCACCATTCAGGAGAACACGTTGTTTTCCATGTGGATTACACTGTCATAAAGAACTATTCAACTGAACAACATAGAAATTGTATAAACTTAGTATATAATCTTCACAAAAAAAAACTGCTATAAACAAAATAAAACTCATAAAGGCCTTTACAAAAATGTTAAAAATTAAAAAAAAAATGATAACTAAAACGCTGCAAAGCCTGCAGCTAACGCAGATAGCAATGAATAAGGCGTTTGGCATCAGCAGGAAACTGTACTCTTCAGTACGGCTAGTTCCTGCCTGCTGTAGACGCCAGAAGAAAAATGTTAAGTAGACCTCATATAAATAATCTCTGTTAAAATTCTGAGTATGAATCATATAAGGCGAAATCCTAAATATTTACTTAAGCGCCTAGCTGGGACCAGCCCAGTTGAACGCCAGCTGCAGGCTTTGCAGCGTTTTAGTTATCATTTTTTTTTTTTTTTTTTTTGAAAAATTGTTAACAACTTTGTAAAAGTCTTTGACTTTTCTTTTATAAGTAACTACTTAGTATTTCGCCTCATATGATTCATACTCAGAATTTTAACTGGGATTAAATATGAGGTCTGCTTAGCATTTTCCTTCTGACAACTACGGCAGACAGAGACTATCCGTACTGAAGAATATCGGTTCCTGCTGATACGAAACGCCTTATTCAATACAGGTCTAGTCTCGTTTGCTATGGTAATTAGTTTCAGAGATCAATATTACAGTCCACCTTGTAGAAAATAGAGAAATTTGGAAGTAGTGCAATTCACCGCCCGAACTAACGAACTAAAAGAATACAATAAGGATGAGTTCTATTAGTGACTTAATGAAGTTCGATCTATTTCCTAAAGGAGATATTGTCATCTTTATAATTAATATTAATGTTCGATTCCGTTACCTATTTTGCGCGGACCAATGGTAAAATTGAAGGAATAGACAAGATCTCACCAACATGGAGGAACATGGTTGAGGATCACCCAATTTCTAGCACACCACTTTCAAGCAAACCCTTATCTGAAATCCACATGGAACATGTTATATTGGGATGCCCAGAACTATACTTGATGCACATAGAGAGTCATTTGAATAGGAAAAGTATCTTCAACAGGATTTAGTGAGCTAAAAAGTATTGAGCAAAACAGGTCGTACAGCCATATATGACAGATTATTGGTACAGATATGCATTGGATAACAGTCCTTGATGACTATAAATTCGAAAATATATACTTTAAATGTTAAACTTTAAGAGGGGAATAAGTAATCTCACATTGTTTTAATTAAATTTTTCCTTAATAACTTCTCTGTTCACTTAGCCATGGATTTCCGCTTCTGCCAGGATGCTCATGAAACCTGGGAGTATCTGCTTTGCAAATGCGAAGCATTGGCCAGGCAGTGTTTACTCCACCTCGTATATACTTTTCCTCCACCAAACTACGTGTGGAACCTACATAAGTCCCAGAATGGCTCTAAACTTAGAAACGGAATAAATTGAACGGGAACTTACAATAGATCTTTCAGGTGGCAATGAATGTGAGGCCAACGCCTACACACTCCTCCACAAATCTAATTTACTCTAATCTTACAATGAATTTGAAATTTTGTAAAAAGGTTTAGTTCGAAAATTTTGATCAGACCGTTTTCGAAATTCGAAAATAGCTTCAATAAATTCGAAAGTTAAATTATGTTTTTTCACGTTTTCCTCCTCGAAATTGTTTGAATCTAATACCGAGAAGAGAGATGCGGTTTCAAATTACAATATTGATACTGCAATTATGTCATCTTTATTGCAATAATAGAATTTCAGAGAAAATACTTGCGGTTTACGATACTGAGAATTGATTTGAGAGCTTACACTTGATTTTTCAATTGACTTAAGAATTTTTCGCGTACGTACAAAATTCGAGCAAATATTGTGAATTACTTGTCGATATAGGATATAAAAGTAAAAATAGACACTTCTTGACTTGACAAGTGTCAAATGTTGAATGTCAAGAAAAGTTGCTGCCAACATTGCAGTATAAAATTCGAAATTGGTGGGAGTATGAATATAACATTAGATTTGTGTGTGGGGAAGTGGGTTGGCTTAGTGGTTCATGGAAAATTTACAGTTTACTTGGGCTCCTGCTTACATAGAGATTATGGGGAATGAACAGGCTGACCTTTTAGCTAGGGTTGGCATTGATTTTCTGCTCCTCGGACCGGAACCCGTCGTAGGCGTTGCCACTTCGAGTATCGGGTCTCTCATCAAAGCAGATGTTCATAGGAAGCATTAGCAGAGATGGGCAAACCTGAATACTTGCAAATGCACAAATCATTTTTTTAATTGACCTCATAGGAATATCTCTGATTTTCTCTTGGAAAGGAAACAATGTAGAACTGTGGTTGGCATCATCATCGGCCACAGCTCGCTTCACTCTCATCTAACAAAGATGGGAGTTGTTGACAGCCCTGAGTGTCTGTCCTGCCTGGAAAGAGAGCCTGAATCAACCGAAGACTTTTTGTGTGCTTGTCTGTCCGCCCTTCACACGGAGCAGGCTGGATACTATAGGTTCTGCCCTCCTATCTGGAGAGGAGTTGAAAACTGTTCTTCACCAAGACCTAATGTGCCTCATTAAGAGGACAGGAAGGATTTGGTGATAGGGTTTCTATCAGGACAGCACAATGGGCCGCTCTGGCCTCCGTGCTTTCGATCTCTCGCCCTCCTGCCTATAAAAAAAGTCTAGAGAAGTGCACCAGCTGATATTGATGAGTTTACTTAAAGCAAAACCATAATTCAGTAAAACTGGTAAATTACAATTGACCTGCACAAATACTTTATTAAAGCCAGAACTGACCTTTTATCCAAGATATATAAAAAAAAGTGAAAGTTATGTATGGCAACCCTATATAGGTGTTGCCCTATTTATTCCACTTTTAAAATATCACCGAAAAGGTTCAAATATTTGAGGTCTCTGTGTCAACACGTTCTCAATCAATGTAAAATCAGAAATTTTGTAGGACTACCCTATGAAGGAGTTGCCAAATTTTGCCTTTTTTCGAACTTAAATACACAATTTTTATATAAAAGTCGTATATGTATGTAAAAAATGTCAGCTCTTCACGTTAGCATGTATACAAGCACTAGTCAAATATTTAGTGAAACTGATATTTTGTATGGCAACCCTATGAAGGAGTTGCCCGATTTTGCCCATAACTTAAAATGGTTAAAATGTACAACGAGAAATCAAAAACAAAGAATCACACATAGATTGGAAAACACAATGGTGGTGTATATATTTTTTGTTTTCATAATCTTGTCTGTTAGAAGTGCTGCCTGCAGCTTATCAAATACACGAACCTGTCTGCTATAGGGAAACTTCTCTTAATTTTTAACAAATATTTTCTCATCTGTGCAAGCATATATTTTCTTTGTGCCCATAAGGCCTTTTCTCTTCATCCTTCCTATCATCCTTGGAAAATTGTAATGTAGCTATGTAATGGGGCAACATGCTGTGATAATCTGAATATCTGGATCTGACGAGACGTGTAAATGTAACCTACATCAGATTTCTCTGAAGGTCTTATGTCTTACATCTTTCGTATAACTAATAGAACACCGAGATTAAAATTAAGTATTTCCCTGAACTAGTTAATTTGCACTGGACTTTCTATATAGTAACAACCTGATAATCTCAAGTACCTGTGTGTGAGTGTGTGCTGGATGCAATTAATTATTTAGTCTTTGTATAAATCATTCAACCTTATCACAAAGGATTAAGCTAAATTGAAATCAAAACGGGGAGATTCGCAACATTGATTATCGCCATTATCTCATAAATCATCTGATTCTGGGATATGTTGACATGGCATATCTCAATTTAAATCTCTTCAAATTCCAAAGCATTAAGTGCACCTGTTCAACATGCATAGCATCAGGTGAGGGACTACTCTGTTCCTTTACCTTCTAATGTACGACTATACCACATTTACTATATAGATGTAGACTTGCCAATAAAACCGGAAATCGAGGAATGCGTATATACTATATGTAAGCAGACGACAAAGCAAGTGGTGGCTGATAATTGAGCTGATTAGAAGCGACAGTAATCACCATTAAATTATGTGTGCCTTACAAATTACTTGTGGGTCTGATAAACACTCCAAGATATGTTGATAAGGATTCGGGGCATTATTTTATGTGAATTGAAAGGATTTGCTATTTGTGTGGCTCATAGTTGTTAATCTAAGCAAGAACACATGCTTGTTTTATTCGCTTTAGGAATTGGGTTTTTGTAGACGGGGGGTAGTAAGCTTTGAGGGTTCGGTAAAGGATCATAAAGTTTGCTACTTGCTGAGTTGTTATCTTATACAACCGAGAGCAGATATATTTATGTATATATGATGTGGAAAAGCTCCATCGTACTGGAAATTTGGAAACAAACGCTCTTATTTACTGTTGTGGAAATTTCATTATCAAATCAGGAGCCCTTTAATCAAACTCTGATAAAATCAAACTATCCAAAATCAAAGCATACCACACATCCATTTTCAGCATACTAATTTTATGGTATTCGGGCATAAGCTGCTATATTATATGTGTGTAACTCTCTCACTTATGTATATACATATATATATATATATATATGTATATAGCTCTCGAAATTCGATAGTTTATTAGTTGGAATTTTCAAGCATACAAGTGTGTTGTATAATTTTGTATTATAGAGTTACAAAAGCAAAAACCAGAGGTGTACAGTAGCAGTGTAGGGTTTTATAAAAAGCTGAAAACGTAGACAAAATTTACAAGTTAATCTGATTCTGCACCTACTTTGTCCGAATTCCATGGCATTTATCCGATTTTGAGTGGTTCGTTGTTCCTCGAAAAACACCACAGAAATGTTGCCGTCAGGTTAAATTTATTACGCGTTCCAATTGCCTAGGGCTATAGCTATAGGGCTGTTGCGGTTTTGTTGATGTTGGCTTAACTTATAACCCACTTAAATTGGCATAATTGGGAGATACCTGGTGTTCATTTTATAAATGAATTTACATACATAAGTGCAATGCAGTTAGCAGGATTGCTTTTATTATGGTGTATCTATGGTTATATGGATGTAAGTACATTATAATGAGTAACTGCTGTACAGTTTCCGAAAGGTTTGAATATGAATAATGTTTGAGGTGTAATAAAATAAAAAAAAAAAAACAATTTTTTAGGATTGTATACTCATCTGTCTGTTCAAATTCAGGATTACATCACTTAATACATATAAGGTGATACGTCTGTGATGTATTTTTTGCTAACCATATTCAGATAATGTTGAGATAATTCGAAGCTTTTATGATTGCAGGGATGGGATGGGAAGGATTTCTACTGTTTTGGGAGGTACAGGCGGGTTAAAAAAAAATTTTTTTTTCCATAATTTTTATGAACCATCCTATAAATTTTTAACGATACAACCTATGATGGTGATGATTGAAATTTATAGATAATCCCTGAATATTGTTTCCCCTCTTTCCCTCCAGAAAATGGGACCAACTTAAACAACCAAAAATATATTTTTAGGGGCTGAGAAGGTAGGTACTCATTTCTTTTATTATGTACTTTTTTATAGGTACAAATTATTAATTTTTGCTAATTTCTCGGAATGTGAATTATTGTTTTTGTTACAAACTTTTTAGAAGTCATATACTGCATTATCCAACATACCGCAAAATACACCCCACATCTACATACACCAAACACATAGTAGAATAGAATAAGTAGATAAAAAAAAAAATAGTACAATTAGCTCACAACAACTAACTAATAGAAAAACTTGCAATAAATTTCGTACATAAAGCACCAAAATTAGAAAAAATTATTCCCTGCTTAAAATTCAGAAACACCGCTGATGAGCTCCATGGCTGGAGTGAAACGTACAGTACAGCTTGTAGCGCCTCAACGGAAACTTATGCCCCGAAAATAATACTAACAAACCCGAAATCAACATAGTACCGTTTTATTGGTTCCACCAGAATGCAGTTAGTTACTGGGACATATCGCAAAAACATAATAATAATGAACCCCCTGTATCAGGAGCAACAAGACGGGTCGAAAAAGACAGAAACATTTTTTAATAAACCAAAAAATTAAGAATCTCCAAGAAAATCTTAATATACCTATTCCAACGTATTTTTCCTAAAATCTCTAATACTTCTAATACTTATTTTTTACAAAATTTTTAATAATTTTAATGATTTTCTAAAATTAAAGCTACCATTCTATCTTTGATAGAATCTCTGAATACGCCAGAAACAATTAAAACCACTCTAAAGTAGTCGCAAAGACTTCAAAACCAATCACTCACACAAAAATTCACTTTCTATAAGTTTTTTGGCGTATTGGGACCTGCTTTAGTACCTCAGATTTAAAGCTTAAGGAATATTTTCACAATTTCCGAGTTGTGATATCAAATAAAATGTTGATTAAATTTTGATATGTGCTGAAATATTGAACGCAAATATTAAAATTTCTAATTTTAGGTAATGATTACCCTCATTTGAAATTTCCAAATATTTGAAGTTTTATTTGAAACTGCAGACGTGGGTATTTTGGCTGAATCAGAAATAAAAATTTCCAGATTTTTGTTCATTAATAATTCTTACAATTTCTTCAATTTTTTGCTTTATTTAAGCATGGACTAATTGAACTACACCATGGCAAGTGAAATTTGTGCGATATTCTTAATAATCCGTTGTAGTGTTTAATTATTACGAATATTTGTTGTTTTTTTTTTCCGAAATCTTTAGCATGGGCCACTGGAAAACATTGTTGTGAGAAAAACTTAGCATAGTATTCATTAAAGCAAGAAAACTCGTATTTAGTGGATGATGAGGATACTCAAGTGTAACTATTTAAAAAGTTATTAGTAATGGTCTCAATCTTGTGGCACTCCAGAAACTAGCGAGACAGAAAGTGGGTCACGCAGAGTGTTGTTCCAAATTGGGCGCCTATCTGCCTAATTGATACTGTCAGCTTATTCAATGTTTTGCAAAATTTCTGACTATTCCTTCCCATAGAATCCATTCTATCTGCGAACAATTCGTTATAATTCATAATAATAATAATCATTTTCGGTATTGTAGATTAAGGGCAGATGAGAGCCGAGCGTCATACAGTTCTCTAAGGAACAGAATAAATGCTAAAGTTCGCGCAGCTAAACGTATATACTACAGTAGTAAACTAAACCTCAATATACCATCAAAAATGCTATGGCGGAATCTATGGAGCGCTGCTTTCTATAGGAATAAGGTGATCGAAAACAATCTCAACCCAAATAAGTTATATACATATTTCACGGATAGTGAACAGCTATCCGACAGCGAGTGGTCTCAGCTTCAATTTATTGCCACCGAAAGCCCCAATGAAATAAATATTATTGAAAACTCCTCAGGTTTTAGCTTTCGAGGAATAAATAGTGTGGATGTACTTAGTTGTATTTTGGATATTAAAGCTAATGCCAGTGGACCTGACGGCATGTCAGCGCAGGCGGTTTCTTAAAACTATCCCCACACTAGTCATCGAACCAATATTGAATACTCTTAATACAAAATCTCAATTTTCTACAGCATAGAGATTTAGGAACATGATACCTATTCTGCGATCCTCAACCGACCATATCAGACCCAGACTAATGGGTTTTCTGTTCAAAATATTTGAAAAAATGTTGTATTGGCAGGTCCAACATTATATTCTAGAAGACAACTTAGGTAATGAGTTGTTGACAATCTGGATTTCGTCAAAAAAAAGATAAAAAGATGATTCTATTTTAATACTACTGGATATTTCCAAGGCTTTTGACAGCATGTGACTATTTGACAAAAAGTAAAAGTTTCTTGTTTGGATCCTTTCTAAATCTTCGCTTCCAGAGGGTAATCCAAGGTCAAATTATTTGCTCTGGGGAAGTCAGACAGTGGAGTTTCTCAGGGATCCGTTCACCAAAAAATTCATTGTAACATAATAAGATCCTTGCTAGTACAATTTTTTACACAGGGTCTCTTAGTTTTCGAAAGTGAAATAGCAATTAGAAATGCTCATCCTTCTCACCAAGATTATAAGGTAAACATTCCAGGTTTGGCAATCTTGTTTTAAGTATGAGATTCTTAAAAGAGTTGGAAATTCGTTTGCCATTTGTGAAACCTCCGTTCCATCAACCCAATTGAGGATATTCTGTAATATTTTCTATATTAGAGATTCATCATAGTTTGAGATCTTGGGGGCATCCAAAATCTATCCTCACTCTTTTAAACACAGAATTTCTATCGACCTGATGTAATCCATGGCATACATTCATACATTCTAAGTCCTACCAATTAAAAATCTTGGTGGCAATTAGGAATCATCCTGACAACAGCAAATCATAAACACCACCGGGAAGATTAACAATTTTTACAAAAAAAAAAAAAAATATTCTTTCTTTCCAAGGTTTCCTTCTTTTAACTTTTCCATTTTCATCTAAAATTGTGTAAATAATTTATTTCTTTTAAAAGTTGAGAAGCAAAAATTAGTAAACAATGAAAAAGAAGAAAATCTAAATTCTCCCGGAAACCTTAAACATTTTAAAAATGTCTGTCTGCCTGCACGACTCCATATAAAAGTTTTGCGTAAGTAAAAAACTTCTTCTCACTTTAAAACTTTCGAAATTCTTTCTTCGAACTTTTTATACTTCTTCTATTTTAACAGTAATCGCATGTTCATGTTACATTTTTTAAGATTTAACAGCACATTTCAGTTCATACTACCTCACATGCAGAAACCTCGTAAAATCAGAGCAAACTTTTCATGTTATTAGAATGGGTAAATGGTTACGATATGAATATTTTCCCTTTATACTTATTATTCCCTCTTTGTCTCTGATATAAATAGAAATAGGCGGACCTCATTTATTGCAATCGTCCCCCTAATACCTTCGTGAATACTATTTGTGTTTTTAAGCGAAATCCTTAAAACCTAGCTATACGCTAAAACTCATACCCCTTTTTTGAGGGTATATATCACTTAGTTTAAATTCAATAAACGGCACAGACTAAGCTATTTCAGTCCAATACCCTACATTTCATCCATACATATACAATATATACCTTACACCACCTCATACCAGCCGATTTCTATATAAAACAATTGGTTGATGTAAATATCAACTATACGGCGGCGGTCTGTAAGAGTCTAGGGATTATGCTGCTGGTAATGTGTGTTGATATATATTCGAACCCGATAGTCCTGGGAAAACAACATCAGAAGGAAAATATGTAAGCTGAAGAGTTAGAAAAGAATACATATAGAAATCCAAACATACATATCCACATAGAAATCAAAAGCATTTCTTCTCATACTTTCATTTCAGCATTAGGAGGACGATTGGACCTCCTCTATAATGTTAACAATTTGCATTCACAGAAGATGTCATGTAAAGTCATACCCGAGCTCCCACAAAGAAGCACTGTAAGTTAATCCCAGAAAATTTTCTAAATCGACCTCATTCAACGGAATTTCGGGTTTCATTCTCATTTACCAGAAAATTTTCTCCTTTCTTTTTTATAGGAACGCTCTATCATGCCTTTTGTAATAGCTTCAACTCCACCCACCGTTTCGAATAACAAGTTAAAAAAAAAAAAATCCGAAAACGAATCATTTCTCTAGAGACAATGGGTTTAATGGTTTTGAATAAAAAAAAAACGGGTTAACGCTATCGGATTGTCGGGTTGACTACACATGATTACCGGAAGGACTGGATACAATCTGAACTTCCGTAACTCTTCCACTACTACTACTACTACTACTAATACTACTACTACTACTATCACACCAACACCAATTCCAATGAATACCAGAATAACTTTAATCTGCGTTTTACGTTTTCTTTTCCATCTCAGCTCATATTCATTAGTCCCGATGAGGAAATAAAGGGTGAAAATAGGATCTATGGGATAACATCCTTTGAAAAATAACTCTTCCATTTAGATGACAACAATTGAATCGATAAACGAAAATTCTTGAGAATGATGGAAGGGAATGATTATTATATATACATTAAATTAATGTTACATATAAAATGTTAGACAACTGTTATACTGGAAACTGTTATATTTTCAATATTATTATTTTTTAATTACCAGAAATAGTTAAATTTTCAAGAGATGGGTGTTTCTTACTCATTCGCAAGTTTTTTTTTTTTTTTGGTTCGTTATAACACATATAGGTATGTGACGTCACCACATGAACTGCTGACCTATTATAAGATTTTAAAAACTAGGGAACTTACGTACATCAATATAAGCTGGTGAGCTGGACGGATTATGATATATGGTCTAATAAAATTGTTGAATCGATCATCTAATCATCAGTAAAATCTGTAACTGTTATACAACATATTTGAATACGAAGCTTTGCTCTATATAATTGATCGGCATGGGTCCTGAACTTACTTTTTATAAATATTACAAATATTGAAATCAACTCTTGCTTATTCCTTGCACAAGTTGGAACCTCCAGGTGTTAAACTTTGTTTTCATCATACTATACATACTATGGCATAAAAAACGGCATCTGTTCCTAGTTCATTACCGAAATTAAATTCTTGACTGCAGAGTGGGATTTTTTTTCCAGGTATCGTAGATTCGTAGATTGAGGACTCCTGAAAGTTGTAAGATTTACAAACTCTTAAACAACAGAATTAATGTAAAAATTCGCAAGACTAAACGTACGTTTTCAACCGAAAATGTTATGGCGTAACTTGCGTGATGCTGCAACCCGAAATTATTCTCAGTTGATCATCAATCTTAAGACAATGATCAGTTGTTCTTGGCAGGCTTGAATTCTTTTTAAAGATGCTCTAATGAGTCTAGTTTCCGGGGAGTGAATAAAACTGAAGCATTGAATGCGATTTTCGCTATTAAATCTAATGATATCGGCCCTGACAATATGTCACCCCGTTTTGTGAAGCTAATTGCACCGTTCATAATGGGCCTACTTTTATATATCTTCAATACCTGCATTACGAAATCGGTGCTCGCAAAAATATGAAAAATAGCGCACGTACTTCCAATCCCTAAGATAGCTGCGGCTATAACTTCTGCTGATTATAGACCCATCAGCTTGCTTTGTTTTTTTTTCGAAGGTTGTAGAGAACCTACAATATTGACAGGTTCTACAGTACACCCTGCCAAATAACTATAGCATAGTAGTAGCTGTCAATCGACACAAGCATAGTTGTGAAAGTGCTCACGTTGAAGTAACAACAGACATTCACGTTACACTTGATAAAAGATAGACTTCTGTTCTGGCGCTTTTAGACTTCTTCAAAGCTTTCGACAGTGTTTGCCATATAAACTTGCTAGAAAAATTGTTTAACAAATTTCATTTTTTGTGTCGAGCTGTTAATTTAATCGATCTCAAAAGAGGACAATAATTACTCAAATTTTCTTCCTCTGTCTAGCAAAGTATCTACCACAAGGTACCATTTTTGGTCCTTTACTCTTCAGGTTATACATTATTGATCTGCCTGCAATAATAATAATATTGAAGTATATCTAAAGCGTAGAGCATCATACTTCCTACTCAACGTACTACACAACTCTCAGCCCGTTTACTTGAGGACCATGTTTCAACCCTTGAACTGTACCAGAGGTTACAAACTGCTAATTCCACGTTTTTATATCTCAGTATTCGATAGATCTTACATAATAATTTTTTTTTTAATTTTACTTCATTATTCATTACATATTCATTATTTATTTTTATTTATTTATTTTTTCTCCACCTAATATCATTTTTTGTTGTTGTTCTATTTTTAACATTTAATTTAGTTTAGAATTTGATTTTCTCCAGTATTATTGTATTCCACTCAAATTTGTGCTAGGGAAAAGATTTGTAAATCTAGTATCATTCTAAATACACAGATATCCAATATTCAACAGATATATATCGACAAAAAACTGTATTGAACTCTTTTATCAAGATGGCGGAGTTATTTTTTTTTTACATTGTTACGAACTTGGATTTAGACTCGCAACAGATTTTATAAAAACGGCCAATAAAACGAATAAAACGTTGAGTTTTTGCAAATTTACTTTAAATATTGACTGATACGTAGATTATTACCTTTATTTTTTCGCTGATTAGGCAGCAGTAGATATCGTAATAATGGAAGCTGTCGTCTGTCGCTTTGATTGCGATTAAAGTCTTTATGTGATGTTGTAAATTTGAAAAATGTTCTCTGTCTTTGTCTAGAGCTTAAGTGAGACTGGAGATGTATAATGGAAGGTTCTAGAAAATACGGTAGGAAAAATCATAAGGCCTGTAAAAATTTTTTAAAATAAAACCACCACTAACTTATATGTAACTTTACAACAACAATTAATATGCGCGTTATTAAAAACGTGTGTAATCTTCAATAGACTATTCGCTACTAGTTCAATAGGTCGGAAGAGAATACAAATACATAACAAAGAAAGTGTTATACTGTTAGTAGGAGTTCAATTACTGGTTAATATACTTAGAAGAAATATAGGGTAATCATCAATTTTCTATTACCCCCCCCCCCCCCTCTACTTTCAAGGATGAAGATGGATCATATGTGTTGTAATGAACTATCCACAGTTTCTGAAAATACTCGCAATATCGTCTCTCCCAGAAATTATTAAGGATGTTCTGTCGTTTCCTCCATAGCTGGCAAATATCATTTCTGGTAGGTTTCTTAAATGTCGGATTATCTGTGATGTACGTCAAAGGTCGATTATTTATTGTTGTTTCGCATTCAACTATCAAAGATAGTAGCTGTTATTAGTAAGTGTTGACTTGCCTATAGAGCACTTTAACGAGTTTTTTATACTCCTAATTAATCACTCCCAAAATCTTTCCCACGATGCAGCTCGTTCCACTATGAAGTTATATTTTGATGAGTAGCAAAGACTTGAATTTTCTCTTGCAGTGCTTCGTTTTCCAGAATAGCTCGTTTAAATGTCCTCGCTTTGTCCGAGTAGATAACCTCTGGAATACCTCTTCGTGCAAAAAATCGACAAAGAGCTTGTAGACAACTCTCAGCAGTGAAATCGGCAGCGATCTCCAAATGTACTACTCTTACCACAACACAGCGTCCCAGCATTACATAAACCTTCGGGTAATCCCATCGGCGGTCCAGCGAAGTAAACACCAACTGTTTCGGAAGGTCTAGATGACAACAATCTTTCCTGTGGTAGTGGTACAAACGGGAACCGTCTTCTCTTTTACTAGTCAGCCAAAATAGTTTACTATGTTTTATACATAGCAAGCCCCCCAACCCCGTTCAATATTTCTCCAATATAACAGTCCAGCTACTATGCCCCTCCCCCGTTCCATTTTCACCAATATAACAGTTCCGCTGTTATTGCCCCCCCCCCGTTCAATATTTCTCCAATATAACACTCCAGCTATTATGTCTTCCCCACGCCGTTCAATATTTCTCCAATACAGTTATTATGCCCCCCCCCTCCTCCTGTTCAATATTTCACCAATATAACAGTCCAGCTATAAGCCCCCTCCCCGTTCAATATTTCTCCAATATAACAGATCCATTATTATACCCCCGTTCAATATTTCTCCAATATAACACTCCAGCTATTATGCCCCCCCTCCCCCCGACCCAATTCAATAATATTACTCCAATATAACAGTTCACCTATTATGCGACCTCCATAATGAAGTCAACGATTTATATTTGACTATGTTATAGATCACGCTCATATGAATTAATGCTTTCGAAATCACCGCGCGAATTCACCCTGTGATTTCTAGCTGCTATTCGCCTCAGCTTGACCGCACCCTTAGTTAGTCAAGTTCAGTGCTTATCTAAGCCTCTTAGAGCTGCATATGTATATGTGGAAAAATATGTTTTTCTTTATATAAGTATAATCCAAATACTTAATTAAATCAATTATAAGATCAAAGAAATTTGCAACACATCTTGTAGAAATTAGTTAAGATTGAACAGATACGAAAAATCAATTAATTTTGCTTCGGCTTCATCATTCATCAATTATTAGCTACATAAACTGTCGGTAGCTTCCAGGGAGTTCTTTGAATGTATACTTAAAAAGTGCCCGAATAGTTAGTTATTTACTAAAAGCTCTATGTAATGTTCTCTCGATGGGTACAACACATATGATCCAAAGAAAATCAAACTAAACTCAACTCAAGTTCAGGGGACTATTTTTGGATTCAGTTGTTGCACGTAGTTGGCAACGAGATAATTTGTAGTAATTTGTTGTTCTGATTGCCTAGTCAAGTGTATGTGAAAAGTTTTGCTGTTGAATGAGTTAACAAATAAACTTTAGAAATACGCAAATTTATAGGCAACCACTTCCGTGAAGAATATATTGAGTCCAAAGAAAATAAACTTAGTCCGGATAGGGAGATCTTCTCAACGTCTGAATATACATATAATGAATTTTGTCGATGGCTTCTTCCGAACCCTGGATGTATTAAGGACTGTGTATCAAATTGATGTGGTATGGATTGAATTTTTCTTTTTCCTTTTTTCATGTGATGGATGTACATACCACAAATGGTTGAAGAAGCTATCTCCATGTGGAATTAAATTAATTAATTAGCTTAGAAATTCATCCGATAAACTAAGGTCGGTTTGAAAGTTTTCACATTCTTGACTGTTCTTGTTGTTTCTCTGCTTGATATCATCGTCTTATCCTCTGTCAGGAATACACGTCAATATATGTAGCTTGGGGATCAATTAATATGTCGAAGAAATGGAAGTTTTTTACACTAATTTTCAAAGTTTCAAATCGCAATATTCACTATACAAGTTTTTGTAATTTTTGAGTTTTTTAAATCGTTATAGCTGTCGAGCCGGATATTTAAGATTTGCTAGTTATTAAAATAAATTCGTGTCTGTACAGGTGTTGCGGTAAAAACCTTTTATTTCGAAAATAGTTGAATACGCTCTTCTTCAATTTGTATTTTTCTGAAATTAATTCAATATTTTAAGAGCGTGAGCTATGGGACTACTTTAAAAAAAAAATTTAGGATGGCGGCACCCAACGGCAAACTTCTGCCTGGGCAAACTAGGCAATTGCTTAAGGTCCCAATTGTGTATGGAGCCCCGCTAGGGGGCCGAAATGGTATATATGGAGGACATACGATACCGGACATTTAAAAAAAAATTAATTCACTTTATTGTTCCTGCATAAATGGGCGAATTTACCAAAAGGCTGAGTAAGACAGAAAATTTTTGGGGACGGCAAATTCTCAATTGATGAAGTAAAAGGAAACGAGATCAAAATCGCACTATCCGCTAGGGATGGATTCAGAGTCGATTGTAGAACTGCAAGGGCGTGATTCTACTTACGAGAACTTGAGTAAAAGATTTTACTTTCTCATAAAGGTAATAGCTTGGAATCTCAAGATATCCGAGAGGGCGGACGAAACTTATGAAACGAGTGTCTGCACCTGCGAGCTCCTTTGTCGACCGCTTAGGATACCCGGGACAAACATTTATCGGCCCTGGAGTTATATACAAGTATATCCTGGAAAAAGGCTTTTTGGGCATTTATCCAAATATTGAATTACCGCTCCGGAATTTGTTGTGTCCACTACTGCTGGGCAGAACGATCGTTTTCAGGACTAAAATGAGTGAGGAACTATTTATGGTTCACCACAGAGGAGATCAGGCTATATTTACTCTATATACATAGAGTCAGAAATAATGCAGTCTATGGACTATAGTGAGGTAATCCGTTCCTTTGTAGAGAAAAAAGTTGGTCGCATATGCTTACATGCAACGAACTTTCTTTGAATATAATTTCGTACTTATTTGTGATATTTCTAAGTTTGCTTGTTTATGTTCTATCTAAGGTCGATTTACGTTAAATAAATGAAAAATAACGAAAGCATTTTTGTGTTATTCAATTATTTATAAAGGGGGGCAACTCTACTAAACGCCTAGGGGCCCTGGGTCGTCATGTCTGGGCCAATTAGCGCCTACAATAAGTCTATAGATTATACTTACTTATTCCTGGTGATGGTATATGTATATGGTTTTATTTTGCCTTTTAAATATATTCTCCCTTAACTTTAGCATATTTGTGAAACCGATCAAATCAAAGAGCCTATTAATGCCCGCAAAAAAGCTTCTTTTTCTCCTTCGCCTCAAAATAAAGTCGAAATCGTGGTCCACAAACTTCTTCCCTAGAAGCTCTTATTTCACATCTAAAAACAAATAATAGCCCCACGGAGCCAAGTTTGGACTATAGGAAGGGTTTTTGAGCATTTAGAAGTCACACTACTGAAGAGGAAGGGTATAGTACTCGAAACTTGGCTCCTATGTTGTGCATCTTTTTCTTTTTGCTATTCTCTCTGATACGCTTTCCATCATTCTAGCAGTCTAGCTTAGTATTATTCGTCCATTACTGTGACACCCGTATCTTTCTGGTCAATCCATAGGATACCCTATGTATCCCAAAAATACAGTGTCCAACGAGCTTTCCAGCCGACTGTGATACCTTAAATCTCTTAGGAAGTGGTGTACCCCTTTTATGCAATAGTATGAACTTTTGCTTCGACTCAGGTTCATATCGTTATGAGCGCGAGTTTCATCTCGAGTAAAGGTAAAGATATACGGTGAGAGACCTTTAGTCTCCAGTCTCTAGTTAAAGAAATTAAAATCTCCGAAATGTTTACACGGCAAAAGACTTCTGTCTCTGGAGACTAAAAAATTAGGTCTCCGGAGACCATAAGAAAAATATGTCTAGAGACACGTCTCCGAAATGTATACACGATTTTTGAAGTTTGGTCTCTTCAAATCTCCAGAGATTTTTGTTAATTGTCAAGCAAGAGATTGTTAGAAATAATTATCTCAAAAGTTATTAATATTCTTATGTAATGGATAAAGTGAAGAAATAGAATAGAAATAATTATCTCAAAAGTTATTAATATTCTTATGTAATGGATAAAGTGAAAAAGCTTCAAAATAATATATCTTTGGTGTACAAATTTTATGGGATAAAGGATAACACAAGAAATTTGTGTTTTTTCTTTTTTCAAAAATAACCAGAGCTCTATATGGACTAAACATATTTTTTGCTCTAAATTCATTATATTAATTATTAATTTTTTTATTAATTTGTTTGTACCAATTTGTCAATTTGTTTGACCTACACTTAACTGACGAGAACACACAAATAGTCTCCGGAGACCTGTGGCGGAAAAACTTTGGTGACCGGAGATCGAATTTGGAGACATTTTTGTTTTAAAATACACAACGGGAAACCAGAGACCAAAAAAGGCTGCAGAGACTAGGTCTTTTTAGAGATTTTTTGCGTCTCTGAAGTGTATATCCAGGTCTCTGGGTCTCCAGAGACCAGCAAATCACTCTCTGGAGGCCAAAGCCTCTAGCCGTGTAGCTTCACCCTAACAATCAAACAAAAAATGTCAGCCCTGTTATCACCACAGAGGTTCAAAAACTTGCGTGAGCACTAAAGGCAGTATACTTCCCAATCCAAAAAATAGAAATCTTTAAGTGTGCGTTGGGAGTCCGTTCTCCAAAATTTTCTTTATTGATACTTGTGGAAAAGTGCCAAACATTGACTTTATATATGCTATGGAGCCTAAGCTACTATCCATATAGGAAAATAGTCTTTTAGTAGTTTAAAGCTTGGTTCCTTACCTTCCCAATGGCTATACTTACTATATACCTTACTTAACTAAACAATAAAATAGTTTTGATTTAAATGTAACCTTACCATTTTACGCTCACTAATTCTCATCTGAGTATGTATGTGCAGCCGGAGTCCAAATTTGTAGGCAGCTGCATTCGATATCATCAGCCCACGGCATGCCAAGACGGCACAGCTGCATATACAATAATTACTCAGCTGAGAGTTTTTGTTTGAGTGAATCGCAGGCATTTGATTTAGATAAATTTTTTTAAATAATTTTGTTAGGAAAAGTATAAAAATCTTATTTCGGTTCGGAAGATAAGAAAGCAAGCTTAAGATTATCAGAATACCATTTTTCTGTATGAATAGTAGTTTAGGGCGGAGGAGCTGTTTACATCAAACTTTTGTCAGTTTTCCATAAGAACACTGCAAATATTTTAGAGTGTTCGGACTCCGTTGGGGCTCTTATGTGGTAGTAAGGGAGTCTATTTTATGTCTTGTGAAGTATTCTCAAGGGTTTTGGTAGATGCCAATTTCCACAATTCTACAATTTAATTATTTCAACATTTTACTGTACTTTACTCTCTTTACTTTTTAGTTTTCTTCAGTTCTTTAGTTCATTTACGTTATACATATTAATATTAGGTACTTCAAGTACATTTTTACTTTGTTTTATTTTATACGCTCTTAATTTTATTTGATATCTTTGGATTGTGTAAACTTAAAGAGGATTTGTCAAATAAATTGAGGAACATTTTAACATCCGCGGCCATCCCTCCGATTTTCGTCAAACTTTGCTCACTCATTCTTATTAACTCACAAATGACGAATATCAAAATAATTTTGAGTGGTAACTTATATTTTATGAGATATTTAACATTAAAATTCCCGAAATTTACACTACACACTTCACAACACATTTGACATTTTCACTCTTCTTCTTCCTTTAAGTGCACAACAAGCATGAAAGTCATCTTATTGATGGGTATATTTCAACCTTCCGAATATTCGGGTTACCAGCATTGCTTTTTTTAATTTATTAGAGAACCACACACACAGGCACACAAACTATCAGCCAGGGCCAGCAGGCAGGGCACATATAGTACACAGGGCAAACACGCACCGCGCGCGCGCGCGCGCGCACACAAACACACACACACACACAGGGGCATACGTAAAGGCACACAGACTGTGTGTGTGTGTGTGCGTGCTTTTTAATAAATGTTTTTCTGTTTCATTCTATCTAAATGCACATCAATTGAATATTCGGAATGAATAACAAAACGAAATGCTGGTAACCCGACTGTTCGGAAGGTATGTTTAATGTACCCATCAATAAGATGAATTTCATGCTTGTTGTGTACTTAAAGGAAGAAGAAGAGTGAAAATGTCAAATGTGTGTTTGAAGTGTGTAGTGTAAATTTCGGGAATTTTAATGTTAAATATCTCATAAAATATAAGTTACCGCTCAAAATTATTTTGATATTCGTCATCTGTTAATAAGAATGAGTGAGCAAAGTTTGACGAAAATCGGAGGGATGGCCGCGGATGTTAACATAAGCCTAAATTGAAATTGAATGATCGTCTTCAATCAATTCTCTACCTGAAAAGATTATACCCCTTATAAATCTTAGTAGTTTCCACAGCAAGAGTCCCTGTTAACCACTGACATTCTTTCCAAAATATTTTGAGGTGTTTATCCATGTTTTGTTGGAGATTTTATAAAATTTCTTTCTATGCTTAAAGTTTGTTTTATAGGTATTGATTGATTTGTTAGTTAAATGATTTCTTATAGCTTACTAACACGACTCAAATCAAACTTGGTATTTATATACTCATAATTAGTTCCACAATACAATTACTACATGCAACTCCCCATCATCATCATCATACGCCTCTAACACTTTCCTTTTAAGAAATAATCAACTGACTGTCGTAATTAACGGGAGCTATAATATACAAAATAAGTATGTAAGTCGATTCTTTTCTTGAACAAATGTTAAACAAACAGCTGCTATCTATACATATTTTTCCAATACTTTCGCCTAAGGACGTCAACTTCTTAACAACAATAATAAAAAAAAAATAACTCTCAAGAATTCTTCTGTAATTAATTCCCTATTGTATTCCGATCATTATTTTCTCCTTCTTGGTAAAACATTAAAACTTTCATAACCAAAGAGTCGTATCATCATCAAAGAAAGCTTTTAAATGAGTGAGTCATATATGGGTGGTTTTTGCGGCGTATGGTATAAAGTTACAATATATGCCGGTAGGGGGGGGGATAGAACAGAAGAGGTCGTAGGGTAGAAGTTTATATGTAGAAACCGCTTTGCAACCATTTTTGCTAATATGAATATGCACCAAGGAAATAGTCTTTCCAACCAACTTAAAACAGCAATGGTTTCTCATTTTATTTTCTACCACCAGAGGAAGTGTAAACGAATAACACTCCTGAAAGTAATTTTTTGCTGAGAATTAACTGTACATACTTACATATATATAGAGTATATATGTACTTATATTTATACATATATATATATGTATATATGGTGTGGAGGTTATTTAAGGGTTAGAGGTGTGCTCGTTGGTTTTTACTACCTTTCATGCACGATTATTCTATTATTTCTAGAGTTACCTTCAACCTGCTCGTCCATTACGTGTAATTGTGTAACCTGCTGCTATACTAACTACTATATATGTTTGTAGAGGAGTATAGCTACATTAAGGACTACCCTACCTACATCAACTCGGTAGATATATGTATGGTGGCATAAAAAGCCATAATATAAGCTTTTCATCCTTAAAAACTTCTGCGGTATGCATAGTTTCCCACATCATCAGCCGGTGTTTGTTTTTTTTTCTCCTCCGCCTCCTCCTCCTCCTCCACTTCCAGATTCCTCCTATTCAGATGGTATAGAAGAATACTGAGGTGCTCCCATATAATTGTATGTAAAGTTAGAGGCTGACTTAATGATGACATTGTCGAGTAATAGCTAACGCCCGGCTGGTTCCCACTGCGGCTAAATATTTGATTAGATTAAACATCGCAATTACTTCCGTAGAAGCCTATTAGGGTTTTTTTTTTTTGTTCATGATGAGAAAAATTAAAAAGAAAAATAGGTGGAAAAAAATGTACGAAACATTACCCGCATATAGAGCCAACATAGGCGGGTATTATATACCACATATGTATGTATGTATGTAGGATATGCGGCCCAGATGACAATTAAAAAGAGATTTAGTAGTGGGCGTGTTAAAACAAAGCTTGTTTAAGCACCTAATTAAAAAAAAAATAAAAATAAAATAAAAAAATAAATGAGCAAAAACCAAACACGTTTAATTAATTCACGAGCCCTCCTCTCTGTCAGCATCTCATTTTTAATTATTTCACGTGAAAAATCAAACAAGTAAACGGCCATCATCAATTGCAATTAACTCGTCTACTAAATTTACTTTGGATTGCGTGATTATAATGTAATATTTCGGAGGCTGGGTTCTCCATTCTTCACCTATACCATTTTGCTTCATCATCATATTCCATATGCATTTATTTCAGGCAGACATGTATATGTATGCAGATATTATTAATTCTTGGATCAAGATCACACATATGATGTCCCATTTATAATACCTACATACTTCCTTTCTCGGTGCACAATTGCATTCTTTATCTTCTGCAGGTATCTTCATCATGACATTACTATATCCCAAGTCTCACCTCTCCGGAGTGAAAGGATTGTCCCTTGTCTGACTGGCTGGCTGGCAGGCAGGCTAGGTCTGGCTGGTTGTGTGCATTCACTGTATACTACATATATGGCGACCGTATAGGTAGGTCTGCCGTGTCATGCTCAGCTTTTGAAACAGAAACCGCCAGCTTACGATGTAATTTCCATGTGAATTGCAATCCAGGGAAGGGCACAAATAAAAGACATTAAAATAATTGCATATTACATTCATTTTACCTTCAGTGTCACCCGCTATAGTCGCCAGCTGGAAGCTGGAGGAATCATCATGGCTCCTTTTGAATTGGTGGCTCCTTTCCCTCGACACTCAAGGCCAATTCCATGGAATACTATATATGTATACATATATATCTATGCGTGCATATAATGCAGGTACCTTTATTATACCTACCTATAGAGATTTAGTTTATACCAGACGACACGGTACATTGGCACAAGAAACAGCAATTCATTGCAGGCAAGCATGATCTTACTAAAGGATTCTGAAAAGGAACCAACCAACCAACCACCCACTAAACTGCACCTATCCAAGTTTAAAGAAATTGAACTGGGGAGCACAATGTACATATGCAGATTCTCTCTTGTCCCTATTTTTTTTTTTTTATCTTTTCCACAAACTTTCAAGCATGTCCTCGTCAAGGGATAAACTTCCAAGTGGAAGAGGAATGATGCCATACCCCCTATTATCTACCTTCATATAAAATATGTTGTGTGTTTAGAAGGATGCACAAAAAGGAATTCGGGTTTCTTTAATTTCACCTGAAAAAAAAAAAATCTGTAGAATGAATTTAGCCAGAACTTAAACATTTTAATTATTCACTTCAGGGTTAATGAGCTTTATGTATTCTGTAGCCCTTTTTATTGCTGACTGCAAGTGGAATAGGGGAGACCGGGATAGGAGAATATAAAAGTTCGTTCTAATCCCTGGTGGTTAGAGAGATATTCATGTTTTCAAAAGTCTTAAAGTATCATCGACCTTGGCTGAGTTTAGTTGTTTTATTTTGTTTTTTACTTGTTTTTTGTTTGCACACTGCACATATATGAGAAAGATGTTCAGTGATAAGGATTTACTCAAAGGAGCTTAACTTTTGAAAAGATGCTCTAAATTTTTGAGATTTTTTTTTTTTTTATTTTTCAGTTGAAATTCTCCTTATAGTATGTGGGATGGTTGTGGTTGTTCAAAATCATATATAACAATATAATCTTTGACTTTTCCTGTGTCCTAATTAAATCTACTCTGGTTTGATGAACATTGCTTGAAAGAGTGCGTTGAAAATTTGGAGCCTAAATATGTTTTTAGAATTATATATATGTCAAAGTTCATGTAGAGATGTCAGAAACCATAAAAGAAATAGCTTTTAAGTGCAGCCAAGTAGATGATTATACGATGTTGCGAAATATAATCGAATCTCCTAAGGCAGAAAACGAAACTTGTGCAGTCGTTAAAGGTCATATTAACAAGAGGAATACAAGTGAACGGAAAAAGAGTCAGCCATTAGAAAAATATGGCACAATTATGGATTTGATTAGCATCGAACGCGTACTTGTAGATAAAGTTCTAGAAGACAACACAGTCGCCACCATTAATCTTTCACACGATATCATTCACATGATCACAAGCAGTGTATGCAAGAATGGGGGAAGATACTAAAATATTTCATACTATTTGAAAATGGTAGGATTGTGTTATTTAAAAACACCGGCAGAAGATTAAATACCTCAACTGCTCTGCGTTAGAAAGGAATGCATTACGAATTCCTTTTTGGTATTAAGCAATAAAAGATTATATTATCTGGGCAGTGTGCAATATTGCGTAAGTCCGAGCTCAGACTACCAGCACAATCCTCAACTAATCCTATATGGCGACTAAGATACACCTCTATATCATTGGCATACAAGTGAATTTTGTCGTATTCAATAACATTAGGAAGGCTGAAGAGCACAGTGCTAAGAATAGAACCTTGAGGGACACCAAAATTTACATGCAAAGCTCTGGAAACATAGTTCACCACCTTTACTCGCTGCAATCTTTTTTGAGAAAATATTAAGTCTTAAGGGCACAACAATAACATGAAATTGAAAGTTTGAAAATTGGAATGGTTGATTATGTCGAATGCTTCTGAAAAATCAAATATGTACGACAAGAACACACAGTTAGTCCCTGTGGAGCTGTGAGTATCTCTCATGACATTCAGAATGGCTGTCTCACAGCTTTGAGATTTTCACAAATCAATTTGGCAAAGACTTGGCAAGTAATCAAATATTTGCTGAGGAAACAATTTTTCCAGGGCCTTAGCAAGATTCCCCAACAATATGAGCGGTCAACAATCACCGGTAACTTTAGCTGCATTATTCTGTTAGAAACAGGCACAACTGTAGCGATTTTCCAAGAAGACAGAAATATCGCGACATGGTAAAGCATATACATAGTGGGGAAGACTGCAGAAATTTTGTATAGGACTTTTTTGTAGTAATTATTGATGTTTGTTCGAAAATGGCTGGCCGAAATGAAACAGTTCTTCTTTTTCTAACATACGATATTAATTTGGAAGAAAACGGCCTCTATAATCTCCTTCGACCAATTAGATCTTTTGTAGAGTCCCTTTAAACTTTTTTTAGCCAACGTTATTATATCCTCCATTGATAGGAATGCAATAGCAAAGTTTTTTAAATTTTGTAGGCAAGTTCTTTGCATAATTACAGAGAACATGAAATTCGACTGTTTATAACCAATAGCAGTAAAAACCGCCGTCACTATCTTTGACAATGCCTTGTGTGTGATAACGGAACTTGTTTTAAAATTCAGCGACTGATTTATAGCATTATTCTTTAATTCACTGATCAACATCAACCGCTACCAAAACTAACAAACTTATCCTTAGAACTTATTCACTATAATCATTTATATTATATTAATAATTACTCACTACCTAACCTTACAAAATTTCATCCAGTATGGTGGCGTGGTTGCTCTGTATACCGTTATCTGGCCTCCTCTAGTTAATATAGCTTCTTGCTCGCATGAGTTCTGGCTTCCAGTGTTTTCGTCTACGCTTCTCCTTAAGCTATAACGATCCAAATGCTTCCTTCCTTTTTATTTTTATTTTTTCTCAATCATCCGCAAGGCTCTAGAGGCTTCTCAAAATTACTCCCCTTTTCTTCCGTGCTTTCTCCTCTCTTCTTGGTGCCCTTCTAATAGAAATATAATAGTAAAGTATGGGCTAATACTTTGTACCACTCATCCTCATTCGCGTTCCCTTACCTAACTTTTCTTCGGCATCTCTCTTGGGTTAGGCTCGTGCGTGTCTTGGTTTTTTTTTGTTTTTTTTTTTTCACTTTAGTCAATCTCCGTTATCCTACTCCAGCTTGGTGCTCTTCTGTTGGAATTATAATAAAATATTAACTTATCGCTACAACAGCGTCTTTCTTCTGCCCGCAAGGATTACCTGTCTATTTCTCGGCAACCTGCTTAATTCTGCACGCCGGAGACTTCCCGTCAGCAATCGTTTCAGCGCTGACTTACTTTTTTGCCTTCACAATTATTCTTTATAACCATTTATATTTATTTATTATTATTTTTTTTTTATTTTTTGTTAATTTTTCTGTTTTTTTTTTTTTATTCATTTATTCTTTTTTTTTTTTTATATTTCCTTTTCTTTTTATTATTTGTTCTAATTCCTCACACAAGCGTTAAGCTTCACAGTGTTACACCAAAAATTTAGAAGTGATCTTCGTACTTCTAACGCACTGAACGTCTGAGCCTCGTGTCGCTGCCGGAAGTTTTTTCTATCCACCTCCTCCTCCATCTTCGAATCACACCATGCAGTTGGTTTCGAAAGTGCTAATTACTGAAGCCTCTCACACACTGGAGTGCATCCACACCACCATTTACAGACCTTAACCGCTAGTACACCACTCACATTTCAACTTCAACCTATTGTTTAATTATTCTATATCACCTTAAGATTACATTTAAGTACTTCATTAACAATCTCACTCAATGTTTGATTACTACTAACTTACATCAATCTGTAATAAAAATTATATCACAAAGTATATTTCTTAAAATTTAGTATTCGCAATACTTATCTAAATTTTGATTATTCCAATTTGTAGTAATCCAATCTTGCTCTTTAAATAGCTGAAAACAAATAAATTAATTTCATTAATTAAAATGTAAACAAAACCTAATATGTAAACAAATAAATTATACAAGACTCACCAACGACAAAAACGATTCCACATCACAAAACATTTAAACAAAACATAAATAACACAAAGTTTCTCATGAACATAGATAAATTTAGACAAACTTAAAAATCTACTTACCTATTTATTTGACAGCGATTTTCAGTCCATTGATAATGACATTTGCTGCAATAGACTAGGAACTTTAACACTCGTACCAACATTTCAATGTAGAAATTTCAGGTCAATATCTATCGATAAGTTTAGGCGAAGTTTTAAAGAAAGGAATAGCATATAAAACATATAGATTTTTGAGGGGAAACATTTGACCGTTGCCTTAAATGATAAAATTTCTGGAAAATTCAAATGGATTTTACATTGCCAAAAGGTTACGGTATTTTTTAAGAGAAGAGATCACTTTGAAATCGGGAGTCGAGAGGTCAAGTAATCTTGTTTCGCGGTTATTAAAAACTTGAAATCAATTAAAAAATTTGAACGCAATTAAAACAAAGGGGTTTGAAATCTATGTGTATTAAAGCCGAGAAATCAATATACGGTTACGTTCACAAATATTATAATATCGTTTTTGTCGTCGGAAGTGCTTTGGTTAAAGTGAGCTTGAACTTGTAAAATCATTTATAAATAGTTGAAACAACCTTGAACTAATTGTACAAAATTAATTGTTTAAATAAAGTTAAGTGTAGTTAAAAGGTGTTTATTCATTTTCAATCACCACTTTAGTATGAGAAGTGTAGCCCAGTGGCAAGGCTATTGTCTGTGATTTGAACAATAGAG
Organism: Dioctria rufipes; assembly: GCA_963924295.1. Lineage (NCBI taxonomy): Eukaryota > Metazoa > Arthropoda > Insecta > Diptera > Asilidae > Dioctria > Dioctria rufipes. Next base: position 26,925,875 of record OZ002744.1, on the reverse strand, counting down.
GTTCGATTCGCCGTCGCATCAGCTTATTTTTCTCATATTTTTTTTATCAGTGGAATGATGGATTCAGTCGATTAATCAGAAACCTAATTAACTTACGTTCATTAATTTATCTTGAAATCAAACATTGGTCCTTCGAACCGACATTGAATAAGACTGTGCAAAGTGTGAACTGTAGAAACTTCTCGAATCTGACTGTGTGTATATACATTAATTGAAAGAACAGTGGAAATTTGTTAGTGCTTCAACTACATAATCTTCAAGAATATTCTGGCAACAAAATCTGGTGAGTCTGTTCCATATTATATTTTTGCATGCAATTTGTTATTTTTTCTCAAAGCCATGCAAGCATTAATTAAATTACAAGTAAATTTGGAAAGCGATTTAAAAAAATTTATGCGAAATTATGGTAAAGATGGAGAAGATAGGCGTACTCAACCATATTATAATGCTAGGTTAACAAATTTGGTGGGTCATTGGAATGATTTTAAAAAACGACATCAAGAGATTGTGTTACTTGCTACAGACGAGTGTATGAAAAAGGAGAAGTATTTTACGGATGATTTTTTTGCAGCAGTTGAAGAATTTTTCATTGATTCTCATGCCAAAATAGACGCTGATTCTCTACGAGATTTTCCACCAGTAGAAACAATAGAAACAGCTGAGAAAGACAATATAAAAATTATCCATGTACGTCCTAAGCAGGAAGATGTCAGGCTTCCCAAAATATCACTGCCAATATTTTCTGGAGATTATTTAACGTGGACTACATTCTATGATATGTTCAAGTCTCTTGTACATGATAACAACGGCTTGTCATCAGTTCAAAAGCTGCAATATTTAAAGGCACATCTTGCTGGAGAAGCGAAGGCATTATTAAGTAACACTTTAATTACAAGCGCGAATTATGAGCAGGCTTGGGATACTTTAATTGGAAGGTATGAAAATAAACGAATTTTGGTTAAAGCACAATTAGAAATTTTATTCAATCAACCAACTGTGAACCAAGAATCAACAAAAGGTGTAAAATCTCTTCTTGATAAAACCAATGAATGTCTGGCTGCTCTTGAAAATCTAGGCATTACAGTAAATACCTGGGACCCTATTCTAGTTTATTTTATTAGCCAAAGATTGCCATATGAAACGTTAGAGTTGTGGGAGCAATCACTGAGCTCAAAAACAGAATTATCAACTTGGAATGAACTCAAACAATTCTTGGAAGCTCGTTTTCGGACGCTGGAAGCCATCCATGGTAAAAAACGCTTACAAATTAAAGAGCCTAAACCTGTAATACACCATGATAAATTCATGAGGAACCATCAAACTTTCCATCTCGCAACTTCTCTCTCGTGCCATCTTTGTAAAGATTCACATAGTATTCGTCAGTGTTCGAAATATTTAAATCTTGATCATCGAGCTAAATTAGATCTGGTGAAATCTAAAGGACTTTGTGTTAATTGCTTGGGAACAGGTCATCTAGCTGCTAAATGCCCTAGTAAGCTAAAATGCTATATATGTAAAAAACCCCATCATACTACATTGCATAAGGAACAGAATACATCTGATTTTCAGATAGGAAGAAGCAGACCTCTCAATCAATCTGTTTCATCATCGTGCGATGTTGAAGCATCTCCAGAGGCAAAGACATTTCTGGTCAGTCAAGCATCACGACCTCACAATATTCTATTGGCTACAGCGTTAATTACTATTTCTACACCACACGGTGAAAAACAAACATGTAGAGCTCTCATTGATCCTGGGTCACAAGCTTCATTTGTGACAGAGCAAATTTGTCAAACTCTACGATTACCCCGTAAGTCTGTTGACGTCGATGTTTATGGGCTAGGTAACTCAACTGCTGGACAAATCAAATCACGCGCAAAGTTAATTGTATCACCGACCGAAACTGGAAAAGATATCATTCAGGTTGAGGCATTTATTGTTAAAAAGATCACAAGTGTTTTACCAAGTCAACGAATTACACAAAGCAATTGGAGACATCTAGACGGGCTGGAATTAGCTGACCCCACATTTGATCGACCTGGGCGAATTGATTGCTTATTAGGTGCTGACATCTATCCGTTGATTATTACAGATGGGGTGCGTAAAGGACCTCATGGAACTCCAGTGGGTCAGCGAACTATATTTGGCTGGATTCTATCCGGAAACACAAGCTCTTCTTTTTCTCAGCGAACATATCTGCAAAATTTTCATATCAACACCGAGTTTAATGAAATCTTAAAGAAATTCTGGGAACTAGAGGAATTGCCTTCGATACCTTCGTTAACAGATGAAGAAAGCAGCTGTGAACAACATTTTATCAGAAACTTTACACGTTGTTCTGACGGAAGATACCAGGTCCGACTTCCATTCAATTATGCTGATGTTAAACTCGGTTCATCTAGAAATATGGCCATTGTAAGGATGATTCAAATGGAGAAACGCTTTGAACACAATGAGTATCTAAAAAATGAATATGTAAACTGTGTTAAAGAATATTTAAATTTAAATCACATGGAACTCACAAATACAAAGGAAATAGAATGTCGTAAGCAAGATGAATGTGGTAACACCTACTACAGTTGTTCTTATCTACCTCATCATGCAGTGTTGAAACCCAGCAGTACATCAACAAAGGTTCGCGTAGTTTTTGATGCTTCGCGAAGAACAAGCAACGGAAAATCATTAAATGATGTTCTTTTAAATGGACCAACTATCCAGGACTCATTGTTTGCTATTCTTATGCGATGGAGAAGGTACAAGATAGCATTCATGGCAGACATACATAAAATGTATCGCCAGATTCGCATGCATCCTCAAGATGCTGAGTATCAAAGGATTGTTTGGAGAGACTCACCAGATGATGTATTTCAAGATTACAAGCTAATTACCGTAACCTTTGGAACGAAAAGTGCGCCGTACCTAGCTATTCGAACAATGCAACAATTGGCAAAAGACGAGACTCACAAATATCCTATTGGAGCAGAAGCAATCCTACATGAATTCTACGTTGATGATTTGATCTCCGGAGCAAACAGTATGGAAGAAGCAATAACTAAACAAGCACAGATTCGATCCATCTTGGAAGGTGGTGGATTAGAACTTCGAAAATGGGCTTCTAATGACGAGGCCATACTCCAAGCAGTGCCTGCTGAATTTCGTGAAGTGAACCTACCATTATCAGTCAGTTCAGAATACATCAAGGCTCTTGGATTATATTGGAATCCGCGAACTGATTCCTTATCCTACTCAGTTAATATTGACAGCGTATCATACACTTGGACAAAAGGAAAGGTTCTTTCGGAGATATCAAAACTTTTCGATCCGATTGGGTGGCTATCTCCAGTCACAATAACAGCGAAAATTCTCATACAAACTTTATGGTTAACCGGACTCCAGTGGGATGACGAAATTCCACCAGATGTTGCTGATCAGTGGAATCAGTATCGAGAGAATCTGTTTGAATTGCAACATATTAAAATACCTCGATGGATTCAAGTAGAAAGCTCATCAACCAAAATCGACCTACACGGATTCTGCGACGCGTCTATAAAGGCATATTCCGCTGTAGTGTATGTCAGAATTCAACAAATCAATAATGAGATCAACGTTCATCTGATTTCGTCAAAGACTAAAGTGGCGCCTATTAAAACGATATCATTGCCGAAATTAGAATTATGTGGCGCAAATTTGCTGGTTAAATTATTGACACAAGTGAAACATGACATTCAATTGAATGTAGAAAAAATCTATGCCTGGACTGACTCCACAATTGTATTAGCATGGCTACGAAAACATCCATCTAATTGGGAAACGTTTATAAGCAATCGAGTTTCGAATATCCATAATCTACTTGAAGAAACTTCCTGGAATCATGTACCAACTGAAACCAATCCCGCTGATTGCGCAAGTAGAGGTATTTCTCCAGAAATGTTAAAGAACCATCCTCTTTGGTGGAACGGCCCTCAATGGTTAAAGACAGCCGAGGAAAACTGGCCCAGAAGAAAAACCAGCATCAAAACAACGTTAGGCTTACGTAAGGGAGCTGCTAATTTTCATGTGCGAACGTCGGATGAAAAATTAAACATGGTTGAGAGATTCTCTTCATTGTCACGACTTATTAGAGTCACTGCTTATTGTAAACGATGGATTGTGAAAATGCGTAATCAATTCCAATCTCAAAGTTTCAAATATCTCACCACAGCCGAGTTAAAGACTGCTACACAATATTGGTTGAGTGTCGTGCAAACGGAATATTTTTCCTTGGAAATAAGAGCACTGAAAATGCAACGAGAAATAGGGAAGCAAAGCAAAATAGTCAAATTACATCCTTTCCTTGACAATGATGGACTGCTCAGAGTTGGAGGTCGGCTTCAGCATTCATCGTTAACATATTCTGAGCGACACCCTATCATTTTACCTGAGAAAAGCCACTTGACCAAACTAATACTTGATGAGCTTCATAAAAGAACTATACACGGAGGCGTTCAACTAATGTTGTCATTGTTACGTAGACATTATTGGGTCATCAATGCAAGAAACGCAATTCGAATGCATATTCATAAATGCATTAATTGTTTTAGACAAAACGCCCAAACGAGGGAGCAGTTGATGGCGAATCTACCTGAGTACAGAGTACAAAAGGCACGTCCGTTTTCACATACGGGTGTCGATTATTGCGGACCTTTCGACTTAAAAAGTTCTAAAGGGAGAAGCATTAGAAGCTATAAAGGCTACATAGCAGTGTTTATATGCATGGTAACAAAAGCTATACACATAGAAATTGTGAGCGATCTTTCAACCCCTGGATTTCTCGCCGCCTTTCGAAGATTTGTGTCACGACGCGGGCTGTGCACAGACATCTATAGTGATTGTGGTTCTAACTTCATTGGAGCGAATGCAGTTTTGACTAGATATAAATTTGAAATGGTCCACCAGATCGAGCATGAAATTGCACAAGCAATTGAGAATCAAGGTATCAAGTGGCATTTCATCCCACCCTCTTCACCTCATTTTGGAGGATTATGGGAGAGCGGAGTAAAGTCTGTGAAAACCCATTTAAAGAAAATTATTGGAAACGCATTACTTACATATGAAGAATTCAACACGCTTTTGGTACAGATAGAAGCCACCCTGAATTCGAGGCCATTGACTGAGATGTCACAAGATCCCCAGGATGTTTCAGCCTTAACTCCAGGACACTTTTTGATAGGAGGTCCACTTCTTACACCTCCAGAGCCCACTCTGCTAGACACGAACATGCATCATTTGGATCGTTATCGATATATTCAAAGATTGTACCAAACATTTTGGAGTCGATGGAGTCAGGAATATCTGCATCGACTACAGCAGCGACCAAAGTGGCTAATACAGCATCCAAATCTAAAAGAAAACCAATTGGTGTTAGTCAAGGATGAACGAGTTCCACCATCACAATGGTTAATGGGAAGAATAATTAAAACCCATCCCGGAAAGGATTCTCTGATAAGGGTCGTTACATTAAAGACAAAACACAACACAATCAGACGTCCCATCACAAAGCTTTGTCCGCTTCCAATACAATATCCCAATTAAATTACCTCCTTTAAATCCATTTATCCAAGTTTCCTTCACTTAATTTTCAACATCATAGTCCAACCCAATTGAAAGCATTTATATTCTTACAGACATCAATCAGTAAAGAAGAACACAATGCATTGTTGAGAGAAGTAAACGTACCTCAGAACAAACAACACAGCCAGTCACATATGAATTCATTGAAACTCATTGTTTCAAGGCGGGGAGTATGTTGCAGCATAATCATCAATCTGTAATAAAAATTATATCACAAAGTATATTTCTTAAAATTTAGTATTCGCAATACTTATCTAAATTTTGATTATTCCAATTTGTAGTAATCCAATCTTGCTCTTTAAATAGCTGAAAACAAATAAATTAATTTCATTAATTAAAATGTAAACAAAACCTAATATGTAAACAAATAAATTATACAAGACTCACCAACGACAAAAACGATTCCACATCACAAAACATTTAAACAAAACATAAATAACACAAAGTTTCTCATGAACATAGATAAATTTAGACAAACTTAAAAATCTACTTACCTATTTATTTGACAGCGATTTTCAGTCCATTGATAATGACATTTGCTGCAATAGACTAGGAACTTTAACACTCGTACCAACATTTCAATGTAGAAATTTCAGGTCAATATCTATCGATAAGTTTAGGCGAAGTTTTAAAGAAAGGAATAGCATATAAAACATATAGATTTTTGAGGGGAAACATTTGACCGTTGCCTTAAATGATAAAATTTCTGGAAAATTCAAATGGATTTTACATTGCCAAAAGGTTACGGTATTTTTTAAGAGAAGAGATCACTTTGAAATCGGGAGTCGAGAGGTCAAGTAATCTTGTTTCGCGGTTATTAAAAACTTGAAATCAATTAAAAAATTTGAACGCAATTAAAACAAAGGGGTTTGAAATCTATGTGTATTAAAGCCGAGAAATCAATATACGGTTACGTTCACAAATATTATAATATCGTTTTTGTCGTCGGAAGTGCTTTGGTTAAAGTGAGCTTGAACTTGTAAAATCATTTATAAATAGTTGAAACAACCTTGAACTAATTGTACAAAATTAATTGTTTAAATAAAGTTAAGTGTAGTTAAAAGGTGTTTATTCATTTTCAATCACCACTTTAGTATGAGAAGTGTAGCCCAGTGGCAAGGCTATTGTCTGTGATTTGAACAATAGAGGTTCGATTCGCCGTCGCATCAGCTTATTTTTCTCATATTTTTTTTATCAGTGGAATGATGGATTCAGTCGATTAATCAGAAACCTAATTAACTTACGTTCATTAATTTATCTTGAAATCAAACACAAATAACAATTCTTATTTTCGAATACCACACTCAGGTGGGGCAACCCTAACCAACCGCAGTTCTGCCACCTTGGAGATACTCAAATCTGTTAAATTTCCACCCGCTACTGATTGACTTGACAATTCACGATGACATTTCGCATTATTTACGTTTGTAACCTCGTCCCGGATAAGTTTTCATTCCGTATGTCGCGCTAATATTATTAAACATCGAATATCCACGAAAAGAAATCTATTCCCCCAATGACAGAAGATAGTTCGTTAGAGTTAACCGCAGTTATGCCGATCTAATGTAATTTGTGCAACGAATCTTCAGTTTGACGCTTAAATTCTTATCTCTTGTCACCAATCATAAAGAGAAATGTTTGCAAGGTTTCTTTTTTTTGTTTTTGGTTAGCAAATCTAAAAGGAACCAGTCAAAGCGATTATTTTCTGGTTCGACTTAATGGCCAAGGTATTTCATAGTTTATACTATTAATTTTTGTTGATTAACATTGAAAAATCATTTTCAAAGAGGCGTGAATTCAATTTTCAAGTGCTTGGAAACTGCTGTCAATAATGAGATGTTGCAACTATTTAATATTGATTTGAAGAGCCTTCTGAAGCAAAATCTTCAAGTTTACGGAGCTCTGGAGATTAAAGGTGTTATTAAAACAAAACCCAGGATGCATAAAGAAGTTCTTCTTTTGACACAGGAACAATTGCAATTATCAAATTGGTGAGTAGATTTGAATGGAATCGATGAACAATTTTCTACCTGTACAGCAAATTCAGTAACAAAACTCATCGAGAATGAAACAGAGAAAAATTCGTGCGTAATGCAAATCGTCATTGATACTAATGATCATGCAATTGCTTTTCCTTTTGATTACTTTCCAAATCAAAAGAATGATGTAGATTTTATGGAGGAAAATGAAGAAGATTTACGTTTTGATAAAAGTAAACAATATGAAACCACTGTATCTTACAATCCTTGAGTCCAAGTGATTCAGGAACTTAATCAGACATCGGAAGTGTAACAGATAAAGATATCTTAGAAATAGTTGAATCTCAGATAGAGCAAGAAAATATTTCAAAATTATCATTTTCTTCATCCACATCACCAAATTACGAAAAATAATCAATTTCAAACGAACAAAAACAAGATGAATATCATGAAAATTCTCTCATCAATGTACAAGAAGAACCTAATTAGCTATTGTGGAACGGCTTAGACCGTTACATGTTTCATCCTCCTCCATACAAAACTGGGAATTTTCATTATCAACTTTACCTATGATTTTGATGAGATGATACCATAAGAGGTAGTACCAAGCGAATATAGCCTCATTATTAGTTTGAGCTCCGGTTATTGGAGTCATATGTGTAGGTATTTTTGTTAAACCTAATCGTTTCGCTTACCACTATAGGATTGTTTTCCATTATTAAATTCTAATCCTGATTTCCTCCAAAGCCTTTACTTGTTTATCGAAAAGTATTTTATTTTTCAATGATCACATAGAAGTTTAGATCAGATATGATTCCTTCGTTCTAATATACGGTCGACAATCTTTTAACGTTGTCCCTAATTCCTTTGTGCCTTGACTATTTAACATCACTGTATTATTTAACATCAGTTAATTTCAGTTGGTTGACTCAAAACACTAATATCAATTGGTTGGTTGGTTCATGTGATGCGCTCAAACTATTAAAACTATTGATTGAGGATTGAGAAGTGCCATTTTTAAATCCCGATTCATATAAGATGGAAATTAGTTTGACTCTGGATTGGCTTTTTGAGAAAAAGAAAAAAAAAGTATTATATTCTGGTTTTCTTCTTTTCTTACTCAAACAAAATGTTAATTTAATTCATTTTCGAACCGCAATGCTTGCCAAGATAAACTCTCAAAAACAACCTTTGTTTATTTTTTCCCAAGGCAGGGGATGATATATCCCAATTACGGAGACCAAGGCCAATCCCTATTGTACTGCTCTAAAACAAAAAAAGTACCGAAACGTTTCTGTCCTCTGAATGAAGCTCATCAGGTACAATTGAGGTGAACTTTTCAGCTCACCGTCAGTTAGGAGGACCGACCTAAAAATATCTATCCATCCTGCACAGGGTAAAGGCCAAACGACACATGAACAGAAAGTATTCAGTTGAGTTGTTTCAAACTCTCCTTCCAGGCAGGACAGACACTCAGGGCTGTCATAAACTCCTCTATCTTTGTTAGAAAAGTTTGAAGTGGGCTGTGGTCAATGTGAAAGTGAACTTTCTCCTATTTGGCGCATTAAGAATCAGTACAATGTCAAGTGCTCCCATCTCTGCTGAATCCCAGCAACAGACTTTAGTTTACTAAAGAGGTAGCTAGAGGCGGACCTGGTTATCGAGTCCACCTTCTCATTTTCTCATAATTCCCCGTGTATAGCAGGAGCCCATTGTACAAACATCGTGTTATAAATACCCAGCTTAACCAAGGACGCCTTGCAGTTGCTCAGCAATTTAGATGTTATCGAATGACCGTTCAGAGCCAGTAATGCAGCTTGACTGTCTGAAAGGATAGCAAAGGTATACGTTTGCTGCCATTGCAATGACAAAGACCTCTGCCAGAAAGAAATCAAAGCTTATGTTAAGACAAATCTTATTTCTTATCATCTTTAAGATTTCAGTACCTGAAGAATTAAATAAATCGGTGTATCAGATTACAAAACCATAAAACAAAAATCATTGTTCAATTTCGATTTTAATCGAAATTTATTATTGTGAGAGATGTGCATTTCAATTGTATTTGAAGATACAATTTGTTTCCACCACGAATGAAACTAAAACCTCCGCAATAAATTTCAGGGAATCTTTCGAAAAAAACAAACAAACGTGCAAAACTCCATCTTTGCAAAAATAAAAATATAAAAATCCATTTGTAAAGATATAAGGAAGCAATTTAATTTTCCTTATATACCCTCTATACTCAGGTATGGTTCTTAAAAATTAATTATGAATCAGAAAATCTTTCTGTTTAAGCTCTTAAGGGAATAAGATATCTCTTCTCCTTTGCACTTCATTACTTTTTATGAAAAGAAAGTGAAAACTTTGAAGTGCGAGCAACAGTAACGAGTGCATATTCCTTTTAAAATGAAACTACTACAAGTAACAAAAAAAAAGCAATAAAAGAACGAGAGAGCGAAATTAGGTCAAAGTTCCCAGATAAATAGAGCCCAACACAACTATATGTGATGAGGTTAAGGAGTAAAGGACATAAAAGTAACTTCCAATGGTATAGTTGCCCCATTTGCACGTCACTTCATATAAGATATTTCGTTTCATTGAAAAGTTGATTAGAATTAACTGAACCATTATAGTAGACTGAATCCCTTTTTGAACTTATATATATATATAAAAGCAAATAGATGTCATATAAATTTCAGTTAAGAGATTTTCTATCAAGAAAGTATTGTGCAATTTTTAGATACATCCTTCAATTATCCTGGAGAGTTTCATATACTAATTTCATTTCCACAGCCTTAAAAATTCTACATCCAATTGTCGGTATGTGTATATTAAAATTTTATTTGTTATGTGAAATGGTTTATACTCGAAGGACTACTATAAGTACATAATTACATTAAAAAAAAAATGAGATATATCTCATGTTCGAATAACACCGCCAACATTAAACTTACCCACCTTTTCGCTCTGCATGTATTATAACACCTGGCAATGACATGTAAGATTCATCTAATTTTGCAAGCAGTCAACAAGCTTCCATTTCATAACGAATCCTATCCTCCTATATACATATGTATATATATAATCTCGTGCTCCACAAATATGTATGATACTGAACTTTGCCAGCAGGGAGGTTTGATTCCTTTTGTATCACGTGGCTTATATTGTTCAAGCAGACTTACATTCATATACGTGTGTAATAACAGAAAGCTTTTAGCACCCAGCAATTCCACCCACACTGGAGATATTAATTGATTTCATTACAGAGAAAAGGGGAATATATTTGCACATAGAGGTTTCGATTTGTAGAGAAATCAATAAGTCCATGATTGGGAAATTCATTTTGAACGCTATTAAATTTGGTTCATGAAATTTATGTAATTATGTACTATAATCAGGTTTTGAATTGAGCTTAGTGAGAGAGAATTATGTTCACAAACAAACAACAGCAGTGAATTCTATTATGACGGAGAGTTGACTTAGCCATAAAATGGTCGATCTATGTGGATAATGTAAACCAGACCCACAACGAGTCAGCTAAAAAGTACTTAGGCAATTTTGTATAAGCAAATATTTATTTTTTATTTGATAAATTAGGATTTAATATACGAAAACAAAAAAAAAATCTATAATTATGGGAGTGGTCTGCATATATGATGTTCCCAGAAAAATTTGGGACATAAATTGGGACAGTTTTGTATGCTAGCGAACAAGTTGCAGATTATTAGGTTTATATTGGAAAAAAATAAAACTTTTCTACAAATTTGGACTATAGTAGTTGAAATCGACAGTTAGTAGAAAATTTAAGCGTTTAAAGATATGAGGCTGATGTGAGAGACAATGTCCCACAGGATCACATAGATTTTATGTTAAAGAATTGAACTGATGGATGAGTATTATTGAAACTCATTTCGATGAAATGATATTCCTAGGAAATCCTATCGTATTCAAGGGAGCTGAATAAGAAAAAGATTACGAAATTGATAAATTTTGTTTAACCTTTGCACTTTAATTGTTTTCATAGTTTTGCTCTCAGTCAACTCTGATGTTGATATCACAACACATAATTTCGAAAAAAAAATTAAATAAAACTGCTTCCCACTAATTTGTTTTTTTTTACGAAGTGTCACGCCAGAGGTGCCTCAAGAGTGTTAGGAAAAAATTGTTTTGTCGCGACAGAGGTGACTGAAGAGTTTTAGGGAAAAATAATTTTATCGCGACAGAGGTGACCTAACCGTTTTAGGGTAAAATAGGTTTGTCACAACAGACGTGACTTAAGAGTTTTAGGGAAAAATAATTTTATCGCGACAGAGGTGACCTAACCGTTTTAGGGTAAAATATGTTTGTCGCGACAGACGTGACTTAGGAGTTTTGGGTAAAAAATATTTTTATCACGCTAGATCCACACAGCGCAAAAGTGTCGGTGGTATGCTAATGGGAAGTCCTATTAGGATATATAAACTGTTCGTGGGAAATCCTGTGCAGTCTCAATTAACAACTAAGAATATCCCTGCGCGTGACGAATGTGTATATCCCATCCCTTACCACAGGATTTCCTGTGATTGTACGTAGGCATAGTTATCGCATTCAATAATATAAAATTCCCGCTAAAAGCATACCTAGGTCGTCTTACAGGTCTCCGTCCTAGTTTGATTTTAGGTTGTGCGGAGGAATATCATAGAATATTATTTGAGAATTTGTGGGAATATCGACATTTTTCTGATGGGTAGGTACTTACAAAAAAATAATAATGGCTGAAAAGTACATGCCAGAGATGTATAGACTGCACAAAACATAAACACCAAATTACAAATTGACGTTCTACAATTGTAACCAACAAAATTTGCCAAAACAGAAGCGAATAGAAGCGAATAGATTTCTAATACGCATGTAGCCGGCTTGAACTAACCAGTTCTCATATGTCTTCTTTCAATACGTATTTCTTTGTTCTGTTTTTGGTGCCCAAAAACGACACAAGGAAGCATACCAAGCCACAAATTAGCCAGAGAACAGAACCAGAACCACGAGAATCAGTGAACATACCGAAATAAATCTGGAAGGGGGAAAAGCGACTTTTCCATGTTTATCCCAAAATTGTTCTGCATTTTTCTGCACAATATTGAGAATGTTCCCATATATAGATGTTGTGGGATATCGCAGGGAATAAGTTATTGGAAATTTATAATAATTCCTGGAAATACATGCATACTGAACATTTCCTGTTTATCCCTGGGAAAATTATGGGATCTGTAGGAAAAGAATCGAATGTCCGTGTATTATCCACGTGATGTATGGGGACGTGACTTAAGAGTTTTAGGTAAAAATATATTTGTCACGCCAGAGGTGACGTCATAGTGTGCAGAGTTAATTTAAGTATGGGGTGGATCAAGTTGATTATATTTGTTTGAATTAAATACAGACTGATAGTCTGATGGATTGATCTTCGTAAAAATATCTTGAGACACTGATGATATATCCTTAATGCATAAACTGAAAGGCAATGGATTTAACAGAGATCATTAAGGAGCTGTGCGGGAAAAAGAACAAACTGCTAACTTCAAACAATTGTGAAAATTGAGAAATTTAAAGTGAGTAAGAAAAAAAACGTGTTTTAAAGTTTTCTTGTAGTGTCCAAGAAGTATGGCAGAAGTTTAGCATAATTATTTCAGTTTCATTGGATTTTTCTAGGAGTACTAAATAATTACAGTTACAAGATAATTTAGTATGGCTTGTAAATGTCTGCCGATTTTGCTAATTTTAATTACTCCAATTTACTAAGGATGAATGGTAATTTTTCAGAACAATTAGTTACCTATATATTGAAGATAGTACAGGAATTCCTGTAGGGACCAATATGATTATATTGAACCCTTAATGTAAATAAATTAAAATTTTATAGATTATGTGGGCGGTGATGAAAAAATGTTTATCATTTTATTTATGGTCTATGATTGTCACATCGTCGTTACATATCGAACCATATTTACTTTTCTCTAAAAACAAAGAATCTTCTCTCTCTCCCGCTTTGAAGTAAAAACTACTATTAACAAAAAAAAAAAAGGATCAACATAAGTTTATCATATTAAATAATAAACACCGACAGTTTAAAAACACGCTTAGAACCCAAATGCAATCCCTTCTGCGTTGTTGCATGATTTCTTCAACATATCTACCGAAAATAACTTGAAAGTCTCATTTACAGAAAAAAAACTCGCTTAATTGAAGCTTTTTACTGGTGCTTTGACTATGCCAAAATTTCTCATGTTCCAAAATTCAGCCTTTTATAAATGTAGTCAATCGAAATAAAACCCGTGTTCTTTTAAGTGTCCTACTCTCATTACCAATAAGGGTACTGCCATAACCATAGATTTTCTCTTAAATCGTAAATTTTAAACTTAAGTCGCTTGAAATATTACTCCGACCTTAATGTAACTTTTTTTAAGTGGAATAAAATTGATATTATTCCAAAAAGAAAAAAAAATAAATAAAATACTCACCGACACAAGAAAACCAGACTAAAAAGATAACAGAATCCTTCTTATCTCAACCGTAACTGATGCGCTTGAAGTTTTTAAAATTCGCGAACGATTTCTGCCCCCTTTTCTGGTGGTAATTTCTGAACATTAAAAAGATGCTGAGGAAAAAATGAAAGTGGAAATTAAAGATAATTAATTCGTGTTGCAAATAAGTTTGAATTCAACCAACCAACAACACTATATCAGGATGGTTTTAATTATTGCGCGGGTGATAACTATCTTTCCCGAGTCTCAGATATTTTTATTTTTGGTAGATGTGTCGTCCTTCCTCTTTCTGCCATGCTAGAAAGGACAATAAAAAATAAAAATGCAAAAATCAGCAATTTTTCCCTACATAAAAATGTATAAAAAAAAAACAAAAATCCTCATTTACCCAAGTAGACATTGATTAGACTCGGCGAAAATGATTTATCTTAACAACAAGGGTCTACGCGCCATAATCAGATCGAAGTGGTACCTACCTACATAATAAAAAAAAAAAAAAACCAAAGAACGAAGAAAAAATTAATCAAGAATTTCTGAAGACATAATTAAAGCAGCCGAGAAGTAGGTATTGATTCCTCGGCAACCGTAAAATGGTGCCGCATGATCATGATGATGATGATGAAGATGATGATGACGATACCTCTCACCTTTCCATCCATTTTATAGTATGGTGGTTGACGAAGTGCGAAAAGTTTTGACAGCGCACACACCCAATTGGGCCTTAATGTCAAAGAGCGGTGATTAAGCAACCTCCGGTTAAATTGGACATGATTCAGTACGTGCGATTCAATAAGAAGATAATTTTCAAGAAGGTCCTTCAGAACTTAGCCAGGGCTTTTCACCACCTACCGAAGACCGTTGCTGCTGTTGTTGTTGTTGTTGTTGTCATCGTCTGCTCATTTTATATAAGACACAATCGCGAGGAAAAGATGATGAGGATGAAGATGATGATGAGGCTATGTCATAGTCATGGCACAAGAAACTGCTCCATTTTGGTTGGTCTGGCGTGATTCTTCGTGACCTTTTTTTTTTTTTCATTTGCCTTTTCTCTGTCTATATGTATAGCCTTGCTTTCAAGGATTTAATAAAGGAACGACCGACGTGATTTGAATTATAGAACATTCCGGACGAAAGAAACACTTCATTTCTCTGCCTTGGGTGGTGGATTTAAGGGATTTGTTTTAACGAAAGCTCACTCTCGTTGGGACAGGTTTCAATAATAAGAATATAAATGTAGAAAAAATTGAGGTATACATGGAATGAAAAAGGTCTTTAAATAAGAAGTAAGAGTTGTCTGTCTTGGGAAATTTATGTAAAGTTAACAATTTCGAGGAGTTGTGAAATGCTATTTATTTATTTTTTTAGATATAACCAAAAATTTGACAACCCAACCAGAAGAATGTCATATTAAAAAAACATTTGGATTATTTTAAGGCTGACTGCGGTGACAAGAAAATCATATTTTATGGAAATGAACGCAATAAAAAAGTTGTATAAAATTTGAGATATTTATCATAATAGAATAAGGATGAAGTCTTATTATACACTGTTCAGAGATGATTTTTGGGAGAATGATTTTATTGAGCACACATTAAATTGTTATTTTGAGGAATAATCGCATAAAAAAAAAACTTTACCTTCAAATTTTTGTCACCATTCAATTATTCACAGAGCCAAGTGATAGCACAATTTGTTGGCTATTGTTAAATTAGAGATAATATTTTTGCTTGGCGATTTTCTATCTTTTCTTTGTTTGTCTATTATATAACAAAATTTGTTGGCAAATACTCAAGTAGAAAAAAAAATAGCATCATACGTAATATAAAAAAAAATATATATAAAAAAATCAATAAAACTAGCTTGTTCTGAAAGTTGCTCACAAGATTGCACCATCTGTTTCATCATAGATAGTGCTTTTGAAGGTTATTTATAAATCATTGTAATTTTATTTTTTTAAAAGAAAAATATTTTTTTTTAATCACCCTAAACAAATAAAGGGCAATGCCCAGGTTTCATACAACTTTAGGCCTGACATGAAGAGACATGAGAGATGTCTTAAAAGATGCATTATGATACCCTGAATATATGACCCAAGTGCATGAAAATGTGTTTTCCGGCGGCTAGAACGTCCCGAGTAAATTTTCTGAAATGGGAAAAAAGTATACCACCCTATAATTAGAGCTGAAAATTTGTTCCAGATTTGCTAATATCAATAGTACCTCAATTCGAATAAAAAAAAGGGAAATATAAAAAAAAAAATTAGTATGGGAATGGCTATTTAAGCTTCCGAGTATATGAGTGTGGGTACTCAAACTACTTTTCAGGTCCTAAGAAATTACAAAATGTACTAGATCAAGTTTTGACACCCCACCCCCGCCTCCTCAGCCTTCCTCCGCTTAATTGAAATAAGCATTGTTAAGAAGATATGTTCAGAGTAGTTATCATAAATGCCATCGTTTAAGATATCTCTCTTGTATGTTCATATCGGACCTAAAATGGGCCCTTTTGTATCCAGTGGCGGATCCAGGGGGGGGGGGGTCGTGGAGGTCATGTCTCCCGCCCCTAAATTTGAAGAAAAAATATTTAATTAATTGAGTTATTTGAAAAACTATATTTTTTATTTTATACTTTGTTTATTTATATAATTCTAAAATTTTATTCCAAAACTTAAAACAATAAAAATTTATTTCAATGAATGCTATTGTATGCATGTATGTGTAATGGTTTTTCTCGGAATTTGGGTTTCGGACCTCAGAGACACACTTCCCAAGCCACGAAACAGACTCCCTCGCTACCACATCAGAGCCCTAACTTAACTTAGTCCTAACTCCTGTTATATTTCGGGGCTTACCTTAGCCGAAGGCAATCACTCTACGCCGTTTCAGGAAGCTATGATTAAGACAACTCGCACACTTTTATTTTATTTATATATTTTTTTTTTTTACTTTTGCTTTGTCACAAACTTTTTCTTTCACAAACTTCCTCTTATGGTTATTTTCACAAAACGTTTATTTTTTTTTTCTTATCGCAACTTCTATTTTCTTTACCTGTTTACAATTAGTGTTCAGCCTACCGCGGCGGACGATGGTTGAAATGAAATTTGATATTTTCATAAATATCAAACCATCGTCTTGCTATCGTGCATACATTGTTGCACCCACAATGTATGCCGTTCGCGACAATTTGCTGAAAGGAGGCTTTTTGGTGAAGACTTGATCGTTTAAATCTTCACCGAGTAAATTTTATGCGCCCTTTATGTATGTAGGTATATATGTACAATACATATCGTATTTTTATTTTCGACAAATCATAGATACTGAAGGTAAGATTTGTCGTGGGGCTTTTTTCTATTGAAACGACTTGGGTTGAAGTTTAAAACTTTTATTTGTCCCAAATCGTTCTATGGAAAATACTTTTTGTTTTTAACTGAGGAATTTGAATCAATTGCTGATGGCAGTTTCTTCGCCTTAAAGAGAGTAATTTTAGCATGTAACACTCCTAACATTCTAAAATATTTGCAGCGTTCTTATGTAAAACCACTGACATTTAAAATATGGACTGACTATGTCCATAGAAATACACCCTTCAGAAAGTGGGCTCATTTCTATATAGCGTTCTCTTTCGGTCTAAACACCAACTACTAATCCGCACGTCACATAGAAATGTGACCTAACTCAAAATTTTTTGAGTTAATTACACCATGAAATTGGCATATTTCTATCTGATTGTTTTTGCCGCTAGATAGCGATAGTGTCACTTTTCTGTTACTTAAGAACAGAGATATTCTGCATAGAACAGTGTGTCAGTGTCACTTTTTGAGTTGTGACGATTTTCATAACAAACGTAAATATGTTTTCGACATTTTAACAGTATTATTTTAAATTGTGTCACTTTTCCACAAAACAGTAATTATTTCTTACAAATTTTATTTAGAGTTATGACATTTTACCACAAAGTTCAAAGTACGGAATTTAATTCTTAAAAATCGTTTTTTGAGGTGTACCACTTAAAAAAAACTTGTAAAAATATTTATTTCGCAACAAAGAAAAGCGACACAACTTAAGAGGATGCGGAATTAACAGCTAACTTCGCCAACTGTGGTAACAAAAACTTAAAATTTCTTTTATATAAATCTTCAGAAATATATTTACTAACCAATTTAAGAGTTCAGACTATTTTTAGCAAACAATTACTACGTTAAGCTAGAATTAATTCTTTGTACAGCTCTCCTGAAAAGTTGCATTTTTTGAGTTGGGTCACTTTTCTATGTAACGTGCGAACTGAGAAAGGGCTGTAAACAATAAATAAATAAGTGGGTTTGTCGAAATAAATGTTTTTAAATTAATTATTTGGGTTAATAGAAATTCTAGAGCTTTCACTTTTCAACTTTCCGCCATTGAATTTTTCAATGTTGGCACCGACGTATGAACTATTTTTGACACAAAAAATTGTACCCGCATGAAATAGCATATCGAGCAGTCCATATTATATATGGCAGTGTGTAAAACTGAGTGAAGTTGGGCTTGAATGACTCCTGCAGTTTGCACCCTATTCTATTAAAAAAGTTAGGTTTTGTAAAAAAAAAGTATACCATATCCACACCGGTGGCAATGCGAACCGACTTACGGCGTTGGATGTTTTTTTTTTGCTCGATTTAATTTGTAAGATGACACCCCCCCCCCCCCCTTATTTCAATGCTAGATCCGCGCCTGTTTGTATCGTGGTATATTTTGTTTTAATAAAACATCAACCTTGTCGTGATACGATAAGTTTTTATTAAAAAAAATGTTTCAATATACTTTGAAAAAATCTGCACTTCTTACGTATCTTCTTTTAAAACTGGTCAGTTATGATAAGTCAAATCTCTTAATGAAAACTTGTGAATATCTCAGAAAAGGTCGAGTTTTGCAAAAGGTATACCTGGGGGGTGATTCTGATCTCTTTGTCGTAGCTTAGGCGTATATTTTTGTCACATATTTTGACACTTCACCTCAAATTTGTCGTACTTTTAGATTCACCATGTTCATTTTGATTTATCCTTTTCATCAACCATAAAATAAACTAAAATGAATTTGCAATGAATTAATGTCAGAATACACGCCTAAAAGTACGACAAATTAGTCAACTGCTTCCGAGGTTGTGACAAAAATGTTATATTGTTGAAAATTTATTTTCTACATCTAATTAGAGCAATACAAGTGCTTAAATTCAAAATAATATTTTGAATTTGTAAAGCGAAGTGTCATTTTCTGTTCATTCTATGTAATGCAAGGCTTGCTGAGCTGGATAAAAACACGAGAAAATCAGTAGAAAAGTTCATTTCATTTAGGCGTATATTTTGACATTAAAGTACGACAAAAGATCAGAATCACCCTCCTGAATACAAGATTTAATTGCCACTTTTGTCATATTCTATTGACAGAGGGTGACTTGAGAGTATCTCTTCCCATTTAAGAGAAAAAAAACTCTAAATCCTAGAATGGTTATAAACAATTATTACAATTTCTGTAAACTGAGTTTGAGGATTTTCTACAACATTATCTAAAATAATTCCTTGCTTAAAAAGGCACCCTTTGGGTCTTTGTTTTGAGCTTGTTATAAAGGCTGAAAGATTCTCGAAAGTTGGGTTATGTAGCTCAATAATTAATTAAATAGAAAATATATTATCACTATAACTAGATTAGTTCCCACTCCATATACCTACCTTAAAATATATTCCGCAAATAAAATCTCCAAAATTCGAGGCACACTTCTCTGACGTAAATACGTCAACAGACAGAGCGGGTCAAAACTCCCCCGACGAATGATTACGACATCTTTTAAGTAATTTTTTGTTTGTTTTAAGATTTACTGCTGAAAGATGCGTGGGAATTTCGCACAAAATATTATTTTTTTTTTTTTTTGTGTTATTTAAATTACCCTGCAATAATGCAAATGGCACGTGCGGGAATTTTGGATGTTTCGGACTTTGCACTGTCTCTCCTATAAGTAGAAAGATGTACTCAACATTGACATCGGAATGCCATGGAATAATTCCCAGCTAAAAATATATTTTCGCAACGGTGTGTTATAATTAAATATTTTTAGTAAAATAAATTATTCTTTAAAAGAGAAAAAGAAAAAATTAATATTTTCTCAGCACAGAACTGGTCATTGCGACAACATTAACCCCATTATAAAATACAAACGGAGAGCTTCTATAAATATAAGGGACAGACACAGTATGACCTTTCTAAATGTTACCTTGAAAGCCTTTTTTTTTCTTCTTCTGTTTTTATATTGTTCTGGTCTGTTTGCTTTGGGTAAAGTTTATGAATTTAAGGATTTTTAGAATTTTTCGTTTAACCAGACACAAAAGAAAACAAAAAAAAAGGAGCCCAGCAAAAATTAAGAGCATTGTGAAATGTGAGCGACAAAAAGCTTTTTCAGTAACTGTGGTGTTGGCGACATTAGTCAAAATAGTCCCCAGGGCAAATATGAATTGTGGTAATGTGCCAGTTGCCACACAGTTTTATAACTTTATAAATAGTTGGAAAAGGGCAAGACGTGTTTAAAATGTCATGGAACCGACTCTATTTCGTAAATATCGTCTCACTTGGGTGGAGTTGAAAATTAAAAAAAAAAAAAAAAAAAAAACATTGCAAATACACACCTAAGTAAGCGGAATTTTCATTTCTAAGTTATACTTTCAACTACTAACTACTTGGACTAATGAAAAGATTGAAAAAAACTCATTGTGAGTCATAGTTAATAGCTGCAGGGAATTGTTATAGTTTTTCTAGTATGAAGTGAAGAACGGAAAATAACGTTGCGATAAGATCCTTCCATATTAGTCTTATACAATTCATTCCAAGGATTTTGATTCATAAATGCCTTTGAGTTGCTGAATATTCTGTGTGATATTGGTGCGGATACATTACAAATAGAAGGTATATGAGATCCTGTTTGATAAAAAGAAAACAAGAAGGACACAACACTGCAAGCATTTTTGTATTGCATTAGAGTCTAAGACTTCTGTGAAAAATTTTAATTGTTTTACAACATTATTTTTTTGTATTCAATTTTAAATTTTGGTATATTGTGAGCAACTCCTAACATTTTTCGACTACTCTACAGGGTGTCCCGTATGTGGTCTGGCTCGAAGGTCATGCTTAGACAAACAAAAAATTGTAAGGTTGGGGGAACTGTTTTCGAGATAACGGGACTCTAAAATATTTGTGTATGTTTTTATAGAATAGATCACTCTGTAACTTCTCCACGTTACACCCTATGATAATACCTTTGGTAGATTGATAATCGTTGGACCTTTCCAATGGTCTATAAAGTTTTTCCCGTACCCTTTACGTTTTGAATTTGTGGCTCAACAAAGTTGAATTTCGGTACTCGTTTTTTTATTTAACTACTATTTGTATCAAAAAATACGTCATTAATTCCAATTTTTTTATATTGGATTTAAGAAGCCTAAAACTTGAGCTTTAAAATGACCAACCGCACTCTGTACCCAAAATGTAACCCTTTCTGCGTTTTTTGCACTTTTTCTTAAGCATCTCCAGCGAAAATGGCTGAAAAAGTTGAAAACTGCCAGAAAGTAGGAAATGGCCTTTTTCAGCCATTTTCGCTGGAGATGCTTAAGAAAAAGTACAAAAATCGCAGAAAGGTTTACATTTTGGGTACAGAGTGTGGTAGGTAATTTTAAAGCTAAACTTTTGGACTTTTTAAATTCAACATGAAAAATTGATATTGATCACGTGCTTTTGATAAATATAGTAGTTAAATGAAAAATAAAAAACGAGTAAAAATTCCTAAATTTAGCAATTCCTAATGACTTTGCAAGTTGGCATTCCAGAATTTTCCTTATACTAGGTCAAAATCAATTTTCAAACTCTTTGCACTCCATAATCTGTACTCACTCAAATGTAATAAATGTCAAAGCTTAGTTAAATCTGTACCCAGAACAGAAAATATCGTTAAATATCACACGCAAATATTACAGTTGCGGACAAAATAAAACGACCAGATTTTTTCTGGGACAGTCCTTATATTGTTATTGGCTTTTTTAGAATTCTTGGAAGGCTTGCTAAATTATTCCCTTCTTGTAAAAATCTAGCTAAGCATTGCTAATGATATTTCATATCAACATTGTACGACCTACCTGTCAATGTTTGATAACTGATCGTTCCCAAGCAATATAGCTTTACACACGACGACGTGTTCTAGTGCACTTTTTCTGCCTACTAAAATCTCCGAAATTTTTAGTTAAGACTACCGTAAATCCTTAGAGAAGAGGAGTATGCGCCTGGTTGAATAATCGTTGAAAGACCATGAATTTCTGCATAAAATTAACTTTCGACGGTAACCATACACCCTGCCACTTTTCAGATACTTAATCATCTTAATCACCCTGTAACACCGAAACGGTTGATACCCCCCCCCCCCCACCCACCCCTCCTTCCAATTTTTTGTGTGACTGGGTTAGTACTATCACCTCCCGCTCTATGGAGCACAATAGAGGAAACACCCCGTATATTTGAACATTGCCTGAAACGCGTGGATGTGGAGAGCTCAAATTCTGTACACGACGTTTCATAAAAATTGTAAATACAAGTTAAAAGATGGACTAAATCGGGCAACCCTTTTTTTGGTGTTGTAATACAAAACATTGGTTTTTCATATATATTTTGACATTGCCTGAGAACGCGTCAACGTAGAGAGTTGAAATTTTGTACGGAAATAAACTAAATCGTGCAAAATCTTTTTGGTGTTGCCATACATATAACCTTGGGTTTTCACTTTATTTAATTTTTATGTTAATCTAGGGTATAGTTTTATTAGTCTCAGACTAATTGTTACTTTTTCTCTTACTTTTCGTGGACATAAGGCTTATTGCGTTGCGTAAGTAGGTACGTACGGACAATTTAGCTAAAACAAAGAAATCGGATTATTGCTGAATTTTCCTCGGTTTGATGCCTTGGTATCAATTTTGCCCCTGTGACCTGTTGATGACTTCACACACCAATGATTCCACCATACTCCAATTGGAGTAGATCTGCTACATTTTTCTTGCTATGGATCATATACTCTGGAGTATCTGAATTCTACTCCTTTTTACCCGATTATAAATATACCGCCCATATTCAAATAAAATAAGATAAAAGGAAAAAAAAATCATGAGCATAAAAACTAATTTTCGATTGAATCCATCCATTTTTGCTAGGTTTAACTAAATTAATTTGAACGGAAATTTCTGAACTTAGGTCACCCTATTCTATGCTTGGACCCATACGCTACACTTTTTACGGGTGACAGGCATACGGGAAGTCATTCTTATTGATTATGAAGTTACTAAAATTCGATTTTAATTTTTTTAGTTGCCAACATTCTTAGTTAAAAAGGTGCAACAAGTATTAGGAAACTCCATAAAGGCCAAAATACAATGAGAGCGCCAAAACAATATTGGCGTCTTAGTTGTCCACAATGTCACATTTAAAACACAGTGAACGCAACATGACAAGTATGTTTGACAGTTGTCACAGTTGGATTTGTTGTAAAAAAAAAAAAAAAACAAAAAAAAAACGAAATGGCAAAAATAACAAGGAAAAATTCCGAAAACAAATTAAATTTACTATTACGTGTTAATTTTACATTCTTTAAGAGTTTCCACACACAAAAATTGCAAAATTTAGACTGCGCGAAATGTCCGACAGAAATTTAAATCATTTTTCAATCATTGTCAGGAACCAATTTACGGCGACATTTTCGTGTCGCTCTCATTGTATTTTGGCCTTAATTCTACAAATTGCAATTGTAGTGGTTGGTAGTGCTAATCTATCAACAGAATTGCTTATAATAGTAGATAACATTTTTTAAATTCTACTCCTTTTTTTTTCAAATTTATTAAAATTTTTTTTTTTTCGATTCTACTACTTCTTTTGCCCCACTTGTTGGGAAGTTTATTTTTGTTTTCGTCACTCAGTACGCAAAAAAATACAAAAAAAAGATAGAAAAAAATACATGCTTAAGTCGAAAGTTTTTTCGCAAACAAAAATTACTCTGTACCATAAAAAACATCTTCGTATCTCTAAAAATTACAACCGAGTTCATAATTTCATCAAAATTTCATCCTAGATGTGTAGTTACTAACTTGTGACAAATTGTCAGTTGTTAAAAGTTTCGTTTAGAGCATTTCTTATGAGGTTATGTTGATATGGCTTCTGGTCTATTATTTTACCATTCATTGATAAAGTAAATTGAATATAATTTGTGTATTGAGTGCTTTCATCAATATCAAGAGACAAAAAAAAAAAAACACGATTTTCTCTTCTTAAGTAGTTAGATACATACTACAAAATATATGTATCAACAAGAATATCTCCCTTGATAGTACAACTCCATCGACTTGAGACTAACCAATTTAAAACTTTCTCTGCCACTTTAAATCTAGCTAAACTTTCACTAATGTTTTAAAAGCATTTAAAAGGATTCGACCTTCGTCTACATTCATAAAATTAATCTTTCTTAGGTTTACCAAACCTTTTCCAGTCATATCCAATTTCTTTAGTCCCATGAGTATAACTCCGAAAATTCTCTATATTCACATTTAGGTAGGTAGGTAGGTACTCTTTAGTTCAATTCAATTCCCTTAAGGGCATTACTATGCGTAAAATATTATCCGTTCTTTGGCAGATTTTTGCCTTTTACTGTCTGCCATCTTAAAGCTTCTCCGTCTACATATATATATATATATATCTATCTGTTCGTCTGTCTGCCAGTGTGTGAATTGTAATCTCTTAAGAATATTCGTCCTTGATTTTCTCCCAAAGTTCGTCGCATATTTTTGTTGAATAGATCACAAGATTTTGTGTTTCTATGATGTGTTTAAATGTTTGTTTATTTTATCTTTTATTTTTTCTTTTTTAAATTGAGACGCAAAAGTTTAACTTATTCACTCATTTCACATACTTTGTGATACTTTTAAATTAGATTGATGACAAAAAATACAAATAAACAAAAAGAGACAAAAAAAAAATTAGCACTGAAATTGGTTTGGACATTTTTATTCATATCCCTCTCAGAGGAGTATCCAAGTTAATGACCTATTGGCTAAGAAAGAAAGAAACAAGAAAATATCTCTAGGGAGAGAAGATTTGTTTTCATTGTTTCAATATTTTTTTTATTTTTTTCGTTGGATAATCTTGAGTTATTTATTAAAGACAATTTTTCTTCATTTATTTTCTAGGTCCTAATACAGCAGGATAAGGATAAATCAAAAGTGATTATCACAGAAAAACGAAAAGCTGAAGAGAATGACCAAATCAGGGATTTGAAAAAGGTAAGTTTGTAATTTTTTTTGAAACTCAATCATCTATTCATATATATTCACACACACACACACACACACACACACACATAAATACACATACATACACTTATACTTTAGGGATTCATATTTTTTTATTTTTTGCGCTTATACAACTCCCTAATGTTTTAATATCTGAACCGACAAGTGAATTATCACTCGCACAATACAGAAACTCCCCAATGACTTTATAGTGAATAATTTGTGATAATCAGAATGCAACAAATGTTTGACCAAACGTGAACACTAGTGGGACTTGAACACCAGTGGGATTTGAACACAAACCAATTGAATCAAAAATGTTGTGTTTATATTTGATTGACCATTTTCTAATCACATTTTCTTCTACTCTCTGTAATAAAGGGTTTTCCAATAAGAGGTGTTATTTTAATTAGCCCGCTATTTCGGTAGATGTCACCTTTGGAGCTGTCATTTTTTGACATTTGACAAGTAGAAACTACGCCATTAATAAAAATGGAACGGTACACGATTCAACAACGCATTGAAATTATTAAAATTCACTATAAAAATGGTGAAAATGTGGCAGAGACGGTTCGTAAAACTCGAACATTTTTGGGTCGTCGTGAAGCACCTTGTCGAACCGCAATACAGAAATTGGTAGAAAATTCGTGCTGTCGGGACAAGTTAGTGATGTGAAGAGTAAAACCCGTGCACGTCGCTCAAGAACAGCCGAGAATATTGCTGCTGCAGCCGAAAGTGTTGAAGAAATCCCACGTTTGTCCATTCCTCGTCGTTCTTTGGAATTAGGCATTCCACAAACGTCATTACACCGTATTTTGCATAAAGATTTGGGTCTTAAGGCTTATAAAGTGCAGTTAACACAAGAACTCAAGCCGGCCGATCATCAACAACGTCGAGTCTTTGCTGATTGGGTCCTTGAAATGCATGAAAATGATCCGGAATTCCATCGAAAACTCATCTTGAGTGATGAGGCCCATTTCCACCTCGATGGCTTCGTCAACAAGCAAAATTGTCGCATCTGGGGCTCGGAAAACCCAAGAGTTATTGTTGAAAAGCCTCTCTATCCTCAACGTGTGACTGTTTGGTGCGGTTTATCATCCCGCGGGGTCATTGGACCTTACTTTTTCGAAAATGAGGCTGGAGCAACAGTTACGGTGAATGGATTGCGCTATCGACAGATGATTAATGATTTTCTATGGCCGGAATTGGATGGTATTGATCTGGACAACGTTTACTTTCAACAAGACGGCGCTACGTGCCATTTCAAGCATCGAATCCATTGATCTTTTACGGGAAAAGTTTCCGGACCGTGTTATCTCTCGAAGAGGTGATCACAATTGGCCACCGAGATTTGTGACTTAACACCTTGCGACTTCTTTCTTTGGGGCCACGTGAAAGAGAAGTTCCACGCCAACAGCCCAGCGTCGATTCAAGACCTCAAAGATGGAATTCGTGAGGCTATCGAGTACATAGGGCAGCCACTTTGCGATTTGGATATGGAAAATTTCATGAAAAGGATATGGTCCTGTAGGCGTGGTCGTGGTGGTCATTTGGCTGATGTTATTTTGCATTATTAACGGCATACCTTCCTCTTTTTAATGAAATAAAGATCCTATCATTTATCTCAAAAACTGGCATTTTTCTTTGAATATCAAAATAACACCTCTTATTGGAAAGCCCTGTATGAGGGTGGAGGAGAGGTGATTTGGATTCCGAACTATGTCATTACGAATTGGAGGTTCCTTTAAAAAGTATGTCATACTATCTCCCAAAATGTTTAACCTGTTTCTATCCGAGCTACCAATAAACTTGTAATGAAGAGTGGATATTCGACTTTAAGCCTAGTACTAAGGTCGACGCTAAGCTAAATTTTGTATGAAAATTTAGCAAAGCTAAAAGATATTGGCGAAAATTTATCCTGAATTATAGCGAAAGCGTTACTAAGGTCAACGCGCTAAATTTGTCTTTGGGTTTTGATTAGAGATGGCACCACCAGTAAGTCTCCAAAAAAATTTAGCATGAATTTATCCGCCAGGGACGTTCTTTAGCATGCTAAAAATATATATTCTCAGAGTTCTGAGATTTGATAAATTTATTGAGCGGATTTTTGTAATTAACTTAGCTTTGTACGTCTTTGCTGTTAGTACGGATAAATTGGATTTCTTCTCATTGTTAATTTTTTTCTTATTGTATACATTATGCATATTATTTTTGTATTTTTAATATTTCCAAATAATTTTAACTACCTCCTTGTTTTTAAAAATATTATGACCGCGCGTTGTATTTTCGTAAAAAAATTTGCAAAATTCTTCTTCTTCTTGTTGTTGTTAATATATCTTTTCTCTGAGTCTCCCTTGTCATATTTGTCCGATATTGGAGACCTGCTAAAATTTAATTTAGCATAGACCTTAGTACTAAGGTACGAGGAGTGTTCAATAAGTTCCTTTCAGGTCTATCCATTTGCCATCCACTGTATGAAATGTTCCTTAATCTTAATTTGATAATATTCAAAAAATAAAACAGTGCAAAAATTGCTCCGAATTTATTTCAAACAGGCTAAAATCGTTCTTACACAGTTTTACTCGTTCACGCTTTTGATCAATTGTGAGCAAACGCGACAACAATTTTTCGGACAGTTTTCTCATTTGTAAAGGATCATGTAAAATATGCTGAACTTGATCAATAGGGATGCTTTTCAATCATTCTATCTTTCTTCATTCTTATCATATTTTTTTGTACATAGTCTCTACAGTTGTGACCACAACAGGTCGTCCAGAATGTTTAGCGTTTTTTGTGCTCATCCAAAATATACGAAAACCAATTGAAATCACAATTCTAATCTATGGAATAGACACAATATATTGTGCATGCAGTTATGCTTTCAAAATGTAGTGTTTAAGCAGTATCTACCCGAAATTCCCTTTCATCCATTTTTCCCAAATAAGAGTACTCGACTAGTCCGATTCAAACGACTACAAACACCAGACTTGTGGTGAATTTTTTCACCTAAACTAAACCGTCACTCGTTCGGTTCTTAAACCTTAATGATGAATTCTTTTCTATAAAACTGAACAGGCACTGAACTCAGAGGCGGATTTACAAATTTTCAAGGTATAGTAGGCTGTAAAGTTTTTGCCCCCCTTGCTTCTACAATTGTCATGTCCTAGATTATTTTTACAATCCAAAAATTTCGTTGAAATTGTACGTAAAATAATTATTGGGTTTATTTTTGAGCTAATCAAAGCTCAATCATGTACGATTAATAAAGGCGGGGTAATGTATGCTACTTACACAATATTGTACATTCGGTAAACGTGAATAAATAATCTTTATGTTAAAAATAATCAACTCAGTCAAGTTATAAAAGTTTTTTGCACGCTTTTTTGTTGGCAAAATCACCGATGATATCGTCGTAAGTAATCTTGTTCATTAATTCCGATTCTATGCACAAAAGAGCTAAAGCGTTTAATTTTTCTTGACTCAAGGTCGATCTCAGATAATTTTTTATCCTTTTTAGACAAGAAAGGCTTCTCTCACCGGAACAATTTGTCGCTGATGTTTTTTTTTTTTTTTTTTTTATATTATTAAGCCAAGCTCAGGGGATACCCTATGATGCAAAGCACAGCGTGGCAGGAAGGAGATAGGGAAGGGATTAAGGGATATGAGGAGAGTGGCGGAGGTGCCGATGTATGTCGCCCTTAAACTTTTGCAGGTTGTATGCCGGAGGAAAGACAGAAGATGGTAGACTGTTCCACATTCGCACAGTTCGGGATAAGAAAGCATCACGGAATTTAAGTGTACGGCCGAAGGTAATTTGAAGGGTAAAAGGATGAGCGCGGGATGCAGCGCGGGTATTGCGTGCAGGAACTATTCTACAAGGGATCAGACTAGATATTTCATCAGAACATTGGCCATGCATATAGCGATATAGGAGCGAAAGGCTTCCAACATTGCGACGGTGCTCGAGCGAGTCGATATGACGAGTAATTGCCACATCGCCAATGAGCTTGCAGGCTCTCTTTTGGACAATATCCAATGAAGCTAAGGCTGTGCGACCAGCCCCGGCCCAGATATGGGAATTGTATTCCATTCTAGGTCTGATGTAGGACTTGTAGAGGAGCGCTATATTTGATGGGCTGAAATATTTCTTACACCTTTTCAAGAAACCAAGACATTTGGATGCTTCTTTGGCAACCGAGAAGATGTGATCTGTCCAGCTTAACTTACTGGAAATATTAATGCCAAGAATTCTTAGTGACGGTGATTCAGAAATTAATGCACCATCAAACGAAACGGGAGTGGTTAAGTGATGGTCTTGTTTTAATGAGATGAGACAGCTTTGGGTCTTAGATGCATTGAATTCGACGCGATTCACTTTGCCCCAAGCGAGAATATTGTCAAGATCGTTATTCAATGATCTAATCATGCAGTCTCGTTTAACACATGCGGCGTTCCCTCTGGAATCCGCAAGGGTGTCAAAGGAGTATGCGAAATCAAGGGTACTGTCATCAGCAAAGCTATGGATAGGATTGAAAGTAAGGGAAAGCAGATCATTAATGAAGATTAGAAATAGAGTCGGAGAAATAACAGAGCCCTGGGGGACACCGGCATTAATAGGATGAGGATCAGATATAACGCCATCTAATACAACTCGTATTTGGCGACTAGATAAAAAACTTTCAATCCATAATAGAAGAGGCGGGGAAAGACCAAGTGCTTTGAGTTTGGCTAAAAGGGCTGAATGCCAGACTCTATCAAAGGCCTTTGAAATATCTAGAGCAACGATTTTGGACTCACCAAAATTGTGAAGACTACGATTCCAACGTTCCGTAAGAAAAGTCAGCAAGTCTCCAGATGAGCGTCCGTGCCGGAAGCCGTATTGGCGATCGTTGATTAGCTGATTGGTTTCCAGATACTTCATTAATTTGGAGTTAATGATAGATTCAAAAACCTTTGAAAGAATCGAAGTGATTGAAATTGGTCGATAATTTGAGGGATCGCTACCCTCTCCTTTCTTGGGAATAGGCTGAACGTGAGCTAGTTTCCAAGCAGTTGGAAATTTTCCTGTCGAGTAGGACAGGTAGAATAGTTTGCGCAGAGGTTTAGCCAAGGATGAGGCACAGCTTTTAATTAATAGGGGCGAGAAACTATCAGGGCCTGCGGCTTTAGAGACGTTGATTCCTTTAAGGACCTTGAACGCATCCCTCGTACGGATGTGTATTGGCTCTTGTACACATCCGCACGGGGGATGCACGACAGGTGCCTGTGAAGTGGGTGGAAGAAAAGAATTTGATGCGAATCTAGCAGCCAAAATATTAGCTTTATCCAGGGAGTCAACAACCACTTCACCATTATTAAGTAGTGAAGGTATAGAGGAACTGCTGAAGTTGTTCCTGATGGTTTTGACCAGGGACCAGAAACCTTTACTACCTTTGCGGCTTGCCAAGATTCTTTGTCTAACATTCTGGTCAAAAAGAAATTTTTCTCTCTGGATAATGGACTTGCAGGTGTTCCGTGCAGTCTTGTAGATTCCTTTCAGTTCTGGACAAGGATGCACTTGATAGGCGCGAAAAGCAGACTCTTTCGCTTTTATAGCTTGGTTGCACTTATCGTTAAACCAAGAGCGATTTTGCTGTTGTTGAGATCTGCTGTAAGAATACGGAATATATTCACGCATGCCTAGACTTAGTATGTTACTAAGTTCTAATGTGCATTCATCAGCATCCCTCGAAGCAAAACAGACCGACCAATCTATATCTCTAAGATACTGATTGAGGCTTTCCCAATCAGCGTTCTTATAGTGCCAGAGAAGCCTACTTGTAGGTGGAGAAGTAGGGCGGCGCAGAGTTGAGGTGATAAATTGAGCCGTGATTAGACAGTGGTCTGAATTACCAAGAGGGGAGCCGACTGAGATGGAATATTTGTCAGGGTGAGATGACAGAAACAAATCTAGTAAATTGGCCCTATCTCCAGCTGCATCAGGGATTCTCGTCGGTGCATCCACTAGCTGATGCAAATTAAAAGATTCACAAAAAAGTTCAACGAATCGGCCCGAAGGACTTGTGGTAGAAGAATGTCTGAGCCATGGTATGTTATGGACATTAAAATCGCCTGCCAGGATAATTTCGGAAGAGGGGGAGACAGAAAGCAGATGATCAATATTGTTGGAGATATTGTCAAATGCGGATACCGTGTCGACATCAGACATATTTGGGCTGCGATAAAGGAAGCAAAAGTAGATGATGTGCCTGTGAAGCTTGAACCTAATCCAGATGTAATTAAACTCGGGATTGGCAGAAGGTGGAAAATCTTTTAGAATGGTAAAGGCCACATCATTCCGAATATATATTGCGATCCCCCTATGTGGAGAAAAAAGAGGCACTAAGCTATAACCAGGGACGTGATATTGATTAGAATCAGCATCAGAAACGACCTTGGTTTCACTTAGCGCAAGAATTGCCGGATTTTTTGATTGAAGGTGGCAGTACACCGAAAAACGATTTGCCCCCAATCCGCGAATGTTGCAAAATTCTAAAATACATAATGCCATACGAAAGGCTATGTCCAAGTTCGGATAAACGTTCTGCAAAGTCTGTTTTCGCATGAACGAAGATAGACTCTCTAATGATGTAGAATCTGGTTTTTCCAAAATGCTTTGCGAAGATATGTGGCTTTGAAAATGTATGCATTCTTGAACTAACTCAGTCTCTAAATCATTAGGATACATTTTTTCTAAGGACAGAGCCTTTTTCATAAGGGTCGATGATGACAATTCGCTCATTTTGGTCAGAAATGAAAAATTTTCATTGAAATTGTCGTAGTCTTCTTCCTTTTTTCTAATTCGGATACGAGTCTATAAATGATGACGAGAAATGTATTAACCCTGAAAGTATCACTCGCGGTCATACTCTCATTTCTTCATCGGGTGTTTCATCAGCAAATTTTTTTCTTTTCAGTTGTCTTTTTCCCAGGTCTTTTGTGTACTGCTTCGACGCACTTAATTCCATTGCCATTTCTTCGAAATACTTGAAGTTTTCTCGTTGATCTACGAAAACCTTGCGAAGATATTCATAAAGATCGGCTACAGTGATCAAATCTACTGTAGAAGCCTGGATTTGAACATTCACTTTGTTTATTCTTTCCAAAAAAAAACATTCCACACAGCAACCATTAACGCCGTTTCCAGTTTTTTTTAATTTTGAAAGAATTCCCGTTGCTTCGTTTCGTGTGACAGGCTTTTGCGGTGCAATCATTCCTGATTGTTTCCAAAGCTTTAAGGACTTCGTGCCACGAATCTCTCAAACTTCTGCAAGCATCCTCTCTAGCTGACCAACATGTGAGGTTTACTCTCTTGACTGTTTTGGCTTCTCCGACTGTTGTGTTGAAAAAAAAACGTATATTTGTTGGAGCAACATGAAGAATCGACAAGCTTCTATGCAAGATTTAGCAGTCGCAGTTGCCACTAAATTTAAAGAGTGGGCAGAGCAAGGAACGAAAAAAGCAAACGGTGCTTGACTTGGCAGCCATATTTGCGGCATTGTCATACGATTGTCCACGGCAGTCTTCAATATTCAAACCCAAGGTTTTTAGTTCCGAAGTAATGGCAGCAAACATTTCTTCAGCCTTATGTCCGACTGAGGGCAAAAACTTGAGGAATCTTTCACAGAGTTCCAGTTCGCAGCCTCCAACCAGTAGTAGGACTGGTATGTATGGGTTGATACGAGTAGTGGGAAGAGGGAAATACATTTTCTGCAATTTCGCTCTTTTCACTCATACAAAGTGTGGGCTGAGGGCACAGAGGCCGATTACTGGTTGGAGGTCGGCGAACTAACTCTTTTACTCTAGATTTGGAAATTTTCTACACCGAATGTACAATGACAAGTGAGAGGGGAAGTCATCGGCAAAATTTGTTGCAGAGTTCTATCTGTAAAACATCAGAAAACCGTCATGCAGAAATCTTTTTGATTTCTATGATGTAGCAAAAAAAAAAAAAAAAAAAATTGGTCACGAATTTGCCGCCCCAAAAATCTGCCGCTCTAGACTCCAACTTACTTAGCCTTCGTATAAATCCGCCACTGACTGAACTGAACTAGAAGGCGTCAGATCTACACCAAACTTAGTCCTGTTCGGAAAATGAACAATCTGAAAAGAATGCAAGGAAGTAGAGTACCCAAAAAAAAAAACAAAAAAATAAAACCACTTTAATAAAATAATTACACTTTGACAAAATCTCCACACCGCCACACTTTGATTACAAATAATTTCAATTTGACGTTTAGTTTCGAGCCGCAACCACAAATTTTCATGGAGTAAGAAACTTTAAAACCGGTTCAGAAACTGAACATAGATCCGGTGTGCAAAAACCAGACTTTCAGAACCACTCAATGTGGTGAATGAAATACTTTAGATTTAGGAACCGAACGATTCAGTTCAGGTGAAAAAAATTCACCAACACACTGGACCAATGTTGGTTCTATAAATTTGTTTCTTTCACAGCGGCTCTTATGTTCGGTTTCTGAACCGGTTCTAAAGTTTCTTACTCCATGAAAATTTATGTTTGCGGTTCGGAACTAAACGTCAAATTGAAATTATTTGTAATCAAAGTGTGGCGGTGTGGTCATTTTGTCAAAGTGTAATTATTTTATTAAAGTGATTTTATTTTTTTATTAAAATCATAAAGAACGAACATTTTCGTTTACTCTACATTCATGCATTCTTTTCAGCTTATCCCAGTTCTGGACAGGGATAAGTTCAGCGTAGATCTGACAGCTCCTGGTTCAGGTCAGTGCCTATTCGGTTTTGATGAAACGAATTCACCATAATAACCAATTCAACTTGAAACTTAGTGTACGCTCCTACAAGAGATGTCAAAAACTCAGTATAGCTTTGGCATTGTACTATAGGCGCCAAATCTTGATTTTGGATGGCCTTATCGAACAATCCTTGTACTGATCGCCCTTCTAACCTTTCCACTTAGTATAATGTTTAAGGACGTTTTTTCTTGTTAAATTTTTCTTTTTCGGTTTCATATCATGTTCGGACAAAAATTCTTGACTTTGGATGTAGACACAAATGGGCATCTCTTTTTCTATACAATAAACGAAATGTCTGGGATTTCTGAAAAGATGTAAGAAATATTTCAGCCCATCGATTATACTACTCCTCTACAAGTCCTACGAATGTGCGAATATGTAATATTCCACCATCCTCTGTCTTTCCTCTGGCATACAATCTGTGAAGGTTTAAGAGTGAAATACTTCGGCACGTTCGCTACTTTCCTCATGTTCCCTAATTCCTAACCCTTTTTACTTCCTCCCATGCCGCGTTTTGCATCATAGGGTATACCTTGAGCTTGGCTTAATATGCAAAAAACAGGCGGATAGGAACTCAATAACGTCGTCCTTTCTTAAAAACAAATAACTGCTTCATTTTGAAGTTGTCTGTGTTGTAGGCTACCACATTTCTCTTTCGATAAGCTTGATGCTCATTGCTGATAAATTGATATCTGCTGATATCTAGTCTGATCCCTTGTAGATTAATTCCTGCAAGCCGCACAAATCCCTTCATCCTTCAAAATACTTCCGGCCGTACAGTGGAATTCCATGATGTTTTTTTATCCCGAACTGTTAGAATTGTGCGAATGTGGAACTATCTACCATCGCCTGTCTTTCATCCGGCTTACAATCTGTGAAGGTGTAAGAAAAAGTAAAATATATATATATTCTCCTCATATTCCATAATCCTTTTTCCATCTCTTTGCTGCCATACTGTTCTTTGTATCATAGGGTAGGTATCCTTTGAACTACTCCATCGGGTATTACCGGCAGTCATTAACGAAAAAAAAAAAAACTGCGATGATTATAGATAAATTGAAAACTATATTATTTGCCTTGTTCTCTATATCAACTGACTTGAACTGGTTCAGTTCTGTTTACGAGTTTTTCAATGAAATAAATTCATAGCTAACTTCGGCAATATGAATTGAGTGGAAAAAAAAACTCTTTACAAACGAAAAATCTTTGAAAAAAAAAATTTCTTTTGCAAAAGAGGGTGTTTCGTATCAGCAGAAACCGTATACTCATCAGTAGGGCTTGGTTCCTGCCTACCGTATACGCCAAAGTAAATTAGCAACAGACTTGGACAGTATTCAAATTGACTAAATTTGTTATTAATTTATTTCATAGCAAAACTCTCTATGAAATGCTAGTCTCGCATAGGACAGGACTAATCTTTCTTGCTAGGCATTCAAATAAATAAATACTTAGTATTTCGCCTCATAGTATAATTCACACTTAAGAATTATTTTAATTGCATATATGAGGTCAGCTTGGCTGTTACTTTGGCGTATACGGTAGGCAGGAATTAAACCTTACTGATGAGTATACTGTTCCTCGGAATACGAAACACCCTCGTTTGAAAAAGAAATTTCTTCTTCAAAGATTTTTTGTTTGTAAAGAGTTTTTTTCTCCAGTCAGTTCTGTTTGCAGACAACATGTGAACCTATAGCTCATCTAGTTCTTGCTCAAATATCTATAGACACAATTTTTGTTTTATATTTGAAAATTTACTGCAATTTGATAGATTTATAAGCTTTCAGTTTAAAGAGGCCATGATTGTACCAGAAGAACCAGATTGTACTTTTTACACTGTAACGCAGCTATCATTACTATTTAACTAGTAAGGGTGATTAGGTTAAAAAAAAAAAACAAATACCTTGACGAAGATTAGCACTTCGCCGAAAATGTAGCTAAACATAAACAATTTCCAGTCAATTTATCAAATCCTAAACTATTCTTCATCTGTTCATCATCGTCATTCTCATCATCAATCAATAATAAAAGAATTTTCATTCACTCGTAACATTAACGTGACCGAATTTTTTCCCCGCGTTGCGGAAAGTCGATTGAATCAACAACGAACAAGAGCAAAACGATAATGACAATACTGCACTAACCGCCAACGCCAAGTTATCCCACACCCACAACAGTTCACCGAACACAAATTATGCAAATTTACATTGAAAATCAAAGCATTTCCCAGCGTTCTATCTTTCAGTTTGTAGAACAGCAGATTGTCGTCGTTGTCTGGCAAAAGAATTCATTATGCTTTGCCCTTGAACAAATCGAGGGGTCGCAATTGGACGACATGGTATGGCATGGTATGGCAGACGACCGCCGCCGCAAAGACAATATTCACCTGCACCTGGATGAGACGAGTCTATGATAAACATTGAACCAAAATCGAATACCTTTGACCAAGAATTCGATAGTCGTTTTGAGTCGAATTGTCCCATTTACACAAGAAAGATGATGGCAATTTCGAGGTGCGCGGCAATGGAAGTTTGGTGAGTTTCAGGTTGCCGAAATGCCAGTGCCATGTATAAACAACGATTAGTAAATTTTTGTGCTCGACTAGGCAGAAGTCCCCAATTTTGTTTTTCAAACTCATCATTCTTCGACGGTAGCACCACCTAGAATAGAAACTTGTGTGCCCTGTTGTCGTCGAAGCTTTGTTTAGGACTAGGAGAAGGCAGAGGATGAGGATGAGGAGGAGGAGGAGGAGAACTCGTTTAAGCCGAACAATTAGCAATCAATTTTTGATTAATCAATGATCCGTCGGCATGCATTGTATTCGTGCCCGCAATGGGAATTAATCAAGTCGCACGGTTCTGGTAGCGATTGGTCCCCCATGGTGCACGGGAGCACAAACGAGACATTGTTACCTTTGATGTTGTTAGCTAAGGTAAACCTCATCCTCTACTATATCCGAAATTCTGGTCGCGTACTCATAGTCATGTCCGCGCTTTGTACCTACCAACAAAACATTCACATGCTTCTCGTAGTTCATACAAATTTCTGATTGATAGGCAGCGCTTTTGTGATGTCATGGGGGATTCCGCCGATATTTATGTGTAGTAAATTAATTGAATCATTTTCGATGTCACGAATTCTCCCAAAAGGGAAATTCTTAATGACAGATCTGGGGGGATTTGTTGTACAGCAGACGTGTTACGCGTTAAGTTGAGAATTTCTTTAAAAATTTTCAGCATGCAATTAAAAATGTTATCAGAAACTGAGAAGTATCCATTTGACTGGATTTAAGTAGAAATTAAAGCTAGAGATAAAGCTAGAGTGGGACTGGCTAAGCCAGAAATAATGAAGGTTTCGTTCAGAAAATAGCCACACATATAATTCTATTTTAGGTGGCCCCAACAGATATCGAATTATTATTGCCGAAGGGTGGGTGCATTTGGTTGTGAGAGTTGGCAATACTTTTTGGGAAAACTGAATCTTTATGCACAAATAATTATATTTCATTATCTCTCATATCTTTTCATTAGTTGTATGTATAGGACGAAAGGATTTTTCTCCAGCAGACTCTATTTTACGCGACAGCCTTTAGTTCTTTTTTTACTCCTCTAGATGATGAAATCATAGGGTATACTAAGTTTGTCAATCCGTCTGTTACGCACAGCGGTGGAAAATGGGTCTGTGATGCGCAGAATTGCTAAGGTTAAAGGCATATGAGAATGAATCAGGTATGTTTACCGACAAAAATTTTATTGAATGGCAACGAGGTCATTATATAATGAAGTTAAGTGCTCACATGCGCAATTCCAATTGTTAAAAAAAAACGATATGAGACTCCGCTGAAACTATGGGCACGGCCTTAAATATGCACAATCCGTATGTCAATTGTAATTAGGTCTCTTGGACAGGGCACGACGGATGTAGAGAGTTGACTAAATGGAGGGGTTAATGCATGTATAATGGTAGTTTTTGTATGTCGAGTATGCATGGTATACTATAAGATTATTTACTGGCGTGATTTCTGCAACCTCTAGCCTCTCCAAATCTGCATCCGGGCATATGTTAACCTTCTCGTAGTACCCGCTGACAGCGCCTATTAAAGGCATATATGCAATTTTTTTTTAGACGTTGCAAATAAGATCTTAAGCCCGAATAGAGTAACCAGTCCTGTTTATAAAAGGATATCTACAGGGTTTTTTCAAATTGAGTTTTCAAAAGTAAATAATTAAAAGACATAGAAATTGAATTGAAATTGAAAAAGTTTTTATTTATTTTTGAAGTACAATATTTGCCAGTTATACTCTAAAAATGATATCTCCCATGTGACCACCTCTTGCATCTCTACAGTACCTGATTCTTTTATCAAAATTTTCAATCACATTCTGGCATAGTTGCGGCTGTATCTCACCAATAACTCGAATAATTTCTGCTTTCAATGCTTCAACGTTTCGAGGATTATCCTTGTAGACCTGTACTTTCACAGCCATTGTAGATTTGGCATTAGGGCGCCCATTCCAACATAAGTTCTTTTATAAAGCCTATGATGAACTTGGGCGCAATTTTTTCGATATCTTCTGGCAGTGAGAATGCCTTTTCTAGATGTCTTAGCCTTATAAGGCACAGAGCAGAAATACACGCTATAAAACATGACCTGTGTGACTGGGTCATGTTTTATGGCGTGTATTTCTGCCTAGAAAATGGTTGGTAAGGCTCCCAGTGTCTTTGCGAGATATCACTTCGGTCCATATATGCCCACGCCTGCTTTACCTTCCATTTTGGACCCATCCGTGTACCACTTAAGAGGTGGGCTCCCAGTCTGATCACAATAAGGAATTGAAACTAAATGTAGTGTAATGGACAGGTGATCAAAGCCAGTGAAATCATTTCGATAAAAACGAATACATTGGGACTTCTGGTGATTCAAATGCAGACAGTTGAAAAAAGCCCATTCTGAGACCACCTGTAAGTTATAGGATTAATTCAATCTTCGGACATGCCAACAGGTGAAATAGATTGTTTGATGGTCCCCAAAGATCACCATAAATGGTGTTTCAAAGTTATGGCATTTTAGCATAACGTCTGAAATTGGGTTGGTCATCGGGTCCTCTAGGAATTCTTGGAGGACTTTCAGGTAGCCAATCAAGTTGTTTGAGCTCAGGAGATTTACCCTCTGCAGTCTAATTGCATTCGCAATGACCTCCTTCCTAACATGAAATATAAAGGAAGTAGCCTCTAAGGCTGCAGTTGGGCAGATACGCATAGTATCATTTATTTCTAGACATATACGCCGTGAATAATTTTTGGTTTAAGACACCAAGTTCTGCCAATTTGCCATTTAATTGGTTGCGGAATAACATTGACGTCATTCAGTTATACCAAACAGATAGTTTGCGAAATGTTTAACTCTTCAGTGACCTCATAAACCAAAGCAACAAATATCTACATCTAAATTAAATTATCATAAAAATAAAAAATAAAAACGGACCAACTCCAGAACCCTCTGTGATACCACTTATTTGTCTAATGAATTGTGAAATCATTCAACCTTCGCTAATTCTGATGAAATATGCAAATTTTCCATTAACCAACTAATTAATTTCGTATTGTCTGGGGAATCTTGTTATCGCTGTCTTAAGATGATGCACCTGTTTAGAATTTCTCCTAAGCTGGGAGTAATCTTTCAGATTCCTTCTGTAACTCATTTTTCTAGTTGTTCTATATTTTGATTATTTTATTTTTCCCTGACGGGAATCGAACCCACACTTGTTAGAATCGGTCAAAGATGGAGAATAGAAGTATTTTTTTTTAAACTTTTATTTTAAATAATTCTAAATCAAATCATAAATACAAAAAAAAAACAACCGCCTCGTCTGGGGTTTGAAACCGGAACCTTCCGCTTGCCGGGCGACTGCTCTTACTACTGAACTAACGAGACAGATGATTTTCCCTCTAGCATTTCTTGATTTGTAACTAGCCTGCTAAGTTACGTTTAAAACCCTGGACGAGGCGGTTGGTTTTTCCTCTTGCATTTATGATTTGATTTAGAATCGTAAAAAATAAAAATTAAAAAAATTAAATCTTCTATTCTTCATTTTGATTATGATATAAGCTCAGAGATAATGCCGACCATTATCTCATCTTTTTAATTTCTCTACAAAGTCCCGAATAGGTCAGGTATGACTAGTGGAGTTAATGTTTATTTTTAAAAGCCGTCCTGCGGTTTAGTTTTTTTTTTTTTTTCTAAAACTTTTTCGATTATAGATTCTTGATGACCTCTTTGTGCATATCTTTGTATCCTTTTCGTCTTTCCTCCTTTTCAATTCCTTTAATTGTCACATTTGCGACTGACAGGCGGCTTTTTTTCAATTATGCTGTGAAGCTCAGTTCATGAATAGTATTTATAGGTCATAGCGCTGTAAGGTAACGCATGTTCAGCTTACACTTTTCTAAAATCATCAAAGTCCATTTATCTGAATTAAAGGGGTTGATTACCTACCAGTATTAACAAAATTTTCTTAAAGTCAATAATAGTCATGGAACTTTGATAGAAAAAAGCAAAATATTGTCCACTGGAGAAGTGTAGAAATTTTAAAAGAAAGTTTCACAATTTTTTTTTTTTTGTATTGTGGCAGCGATTACCATATTTCTCTCCTTTTAACAAATTAAGACCGTTCCAATCTGAAATGACGACATTTTTGTTCAAATTTTCAACAACTCTAATCAAGCAAATTTAACGAAGAAAAAAAAAATTCTTCTTTTTCCTCCTTGCATCGCCAAAAATATACTAAAAAAAAAAAACTTTGGAAAATTTATTTTAGAAAAGTCTTGGTACCACTCGACTTTATCTTGCCTTCTCATGAAGCCATCTGGAAAACAATTTCCACATAGCAAGCATACTTAGCATTCTGAACGTTTTGTTGTTTTTGTTGTTTTAGCATTACTTTCGAACTTTTTAAGCGCATTTCAAGCATCAGTCGTAAATTTGTATTCTTTGTGATGTAGAATTTCCTGTGTTGCATCACTTTGCAATTACTTATAAGTGTGCAAGGAGAAAGTACGTAGGTACTATACATACTTATATACTCTCAAGCCGTAACACTTATTTCTTTTGCGCTTTAACTTCTGCTTCATCCCGGTATTTACCACATACCCTTCCCTTCAGTTTTTCTACACCGTTAGGGTACTCACTCCCGTTTACCTCATTAAAATACAGGAACTTAGTGGTGTTGGCCTTCTATTATGCAGCATGGGCGCCATGAAATTACCAACCAAGTGAAATTGAGTGCACGTAATGTTATGAAATGGATTTGGTCGATATTAATGAATCCGGCAGTAAAATTAAATGGCGAACTTTATTCTCTTCCATATCCTATCGTTATCAATTATATTTTAATGTGACTGAAATGAATAAATCTGGCTTGATTTGATATAATTTCTGTTTATCTACGCACTTCTCTAATGTTAATAGGCTTTTGGAATGAATAAGTGTTAATCAGAGAGAGAAAGAAAGAGAGTGATGAAATGGAGACAAAGATAGGGTTAATGATTTTTATTATGAAGGCCAACAAGTTAGCACAAAGTTCAAACCTTCTACCAACTGCAATCATGATCTGGTTACAAACTCGTGTTAAAATTTTAATATTTTTTCTTCTTGGATGTTGTTAGTTAATAAATTTATGATAATTTATTTAAATAGAACCCTAATCGTTTTCCAAACAAGCGCTGGACTGAGCGTTTGTTTGTCTTCTTATGAGTAGTAATAGTGGATTGGGTATTGGGTATGGCTCTTCGTCTTTTAAATGTGTAGAAATTTTTTAGAATTTTCTTGTGTTTTTATACAGGGTTTCTCGTCGAATTGGTAATAAATTCTAAGAGTCGAAAGTACAGCCTATTTGCGATCGAAAATGTTATATATCATTTTTTCGAGTTCGCACTATTTTCGAAATTATAGGCGATTTTTGATTTTTTCGAAATTTTGAACCTTAAGTCACATTTTTGACCATAACTCTGTTCAGGTTGCTCACAGGATGACCCTTTTTCTTGTGTTTTACTCGAAACATTACAGGCTCTCAATCGGTGTAGCTTGATTTTGAATACGTTCACA
The DNA here is from genome assembly GCA_963924295.1 of Dioctria rufipes. Taxonomy (NCBI): domain Eukaryota; kingdom Metazoa; phylum Arthropoda; class Insecta; order Diptera; family Asilidae; genus Dioctria; species Dioctria rufipes. Next base: position 26,883,513 of record OZ002744.1, on the reverse strand, counting down.
CTTAAGGGAAAAAATGACGATTTGTTGCCGAAGCATTTTTTTCGTCAGAAAATTCATATTTTCAAAGTCATACAACATCTCGAAAAGTAACCATGCACACAGATGATCCAGTTCTCATAGAAAACATCCCTTAGTTATTATCTTTTATAAAAGTCCAACACGATTAGTCCGCCTTAAGTATTGCCAGAGTTACAGTAAAAACTTGCCTGCAACATACCTCTCATAACTTGAGCAAAATTAATTCGAATTGCTATAAAATCCGGAAACACGTTTTGCGGGAACCTCCGAACCTGTTTGACCTACAGCTAAGGTGAATATACAGTTGGGTTCGGAACATAACTCGTTAGTTGTCGAAATTCGAACATTTACGAAAATCTAGGGAGGCAAAGTTGACTCGGTTTCCTGAATTTTCGTGCATACTTTTTGAATTTTTTTTTTTATTTTCATATAGATTAAAGATGTAGAAATTTTTTTCCATTTGCCCTCTGAGACTGCCAAATCGCGTTCGAAAATGCCCAATTTCGACATATTTTTCGTTAAATTTCGGGTAGTTTCGATTTTAAGGAAATTCGGTGTGTATGTCGGATTTACAAATACACAACTTTTGGGATTTTTCGATTTTAGAAATTCGAAATTCTCATTAAGTAACTATTCGAAATTTGAAAATTTTCAACAATTTTTTTTTTATTTTTTCGAAATTTCATTTATAATTACATTTTAGGCGATTTTCTTTCCCCCTATTCTCTAGATCCTTTTAATCTGCAACTTTTTTACGCAGCATATTATCAGCCAAAGTTTCATCAAAAAAAGTTACAAACGGTTAAATTCTGTATTGCATTTTGGATTCTATGCTGGGAGACTTGCAACTTTGTAGTGATATGTTCATTTATACTCCGCAACTTTCTGCATACCAAAAATATCAATTTTCGAAAAATTTCACCACTAAATCTACGATTTTCGAAAAAAATTCATATTTTTTCACCCTTCAATATTAGTACTTTTCTTCAACAGAGTCTAGACACGTGGGTACTCTATGGAAAGCTTTCCGTCTCTTCTTTAAGAATCTGGGAAAAAAATTTCACATTTTCCAACTTTAGGTACATTGTTTCTTTCATCCTTGTAATTCGATTTAATTTTACTCAAGTTATGAGAGGTATGTTGCAGGCAAGTTTTTACTGTAACTCTGGCAATACTTAAGGCGAACTAATCGTGTTGTACTTTTATAAAAGATAATAAATGAGGGATGTTTTCTATGAGAACCGGATCATCTGTTGGCATGATTACTTTTCGAGATTTATGACTTTGAAGACAAATGAATTTTCTGACGAAAAAATGTTTTGGCAACAAATCGCAAATTTTTTTATGTGTGAACGTTTTCAAAATCGAGTTACATCGAATGAGAGCCTGTAATATTACGAATAAAATACAAGAAAAACGTTCGTCCTCTGAACAGTCTGAACTGAGTTATGGTCTAGAAGGTGACTTAAGGTTCAAAATTTCGAAAAAATCAAAAATCGCCTATAACTTCGAAAATAGTGCGAACTCGAGAAAATGTTACATAACATTTTCGATCGCAAATAAGCTGTACTTTCGCCCCTTAAAATTTTTTACCATCTCGACGGGACACCCTGTATAGGGTCGAGAAGTCATCTATCATACCTATCACAGGATAGAAAGTAATTTTGGAATGCATATTAATTTTAGTGTTGGATTTGTTTCGAAAAAGGCACGTAATGCTAAGCAGCCCAATTATTATGATGCTTTTATATATTGTTTTTTTTTTTCGCGAATTACTCGTATGGATGAAAAAGTATAAACACAATTTCGAGTATTAAAAATATTATTTTTTCGACGAAATTGGTCAGCGATCATTATTTGTTTTTTTTACCTATCTGATTTTCCATCGGATTTAGATGGCAGGACAACTTGGTGGGGAGATTTGAAAATTTTTCTTTAAATTTTTCATGCACTATTCGTGGCCGACCAGGGTCCAAAGAGTTATATTAATTCAGGTGCCTTAGCTGCTATGGGTCGCTACAGATATTTATGAGCATTGGCAAGCATATATTTTGTTCTTAGAAAGGTTATTAGGCGCGATCTGACCCACTTTGCGTGGAATCGCGGACATCATTCAAAATAGTTTAAAACTAAATAGATTTTATGTAATTGAAAACTGGTGGGAAAAAAAAGTTATTACTTATTTAAAAAATATTTAATCTGAATAATATTTTTTCTGTTATAAGACTATTTATATTCCATATTCTTTTTTACGGACGTTAACTACACACATTAATACTAGCTCTCGCTCTCTCTTTCGTACATTAGTAAGGTTCTGGATCTGGTTCTAACGCGATGCAACAACGCCTCCACCCCCCCCCCCCCTGCGCAGTCCTTCGTCATCTGTCGTTGTGATCTGTCTGTACATTATGGTTTTTTCCAAGTTTCTTTATCTATTATTCGACTCCTTCGTGTTTCCTGGACTCCTGATTTGCTTTCGGATTGGGTTTTTGTCAGGGACCGAAAATAACGGGTATTTTTTAAATTTTAATCAAAAAAAGCTGGGATAAATTATGATCGTGGAATTTAGTAGAATATACCAAAAAATGTCTCTTGAAACCCCTTACGGTTCCTGTAAAGCTTTTGAAAACTTAACTTTTTTTTAAAAAAGAAAAGCTAAGAAAAACTAAGCTGGAAATGCTTATTATTTTTTCTGGCAAAAATAAAAAGCCAGCTTGGCTATCTATGTTTGCCAGAAAAAATAAATAGCCTTTCCAGCTTAGTTTTTTTTTTTTAGTTTCAAACTATTATCGATCAGGAATAACAAGTAAAGTAGTCTTTTTTCGTAAAAAGTCATAACCGATTCGGTCCCTGGTTCTTGTTGATATGGATGGACTAAATCTTTGTGTGTCATGACCACGATCTGTGTTACATAGCCCAAGACATAGCCTGACTCCAGTGTTTCTGGAGAGACCGGAACCATGTAGAATTATTGTTGCGAGAGATAATACCACGTGAAGTAAGAGTTTTCTTATTTACCTTTAGTTTGTATCTTTAAAGCCTTGTAGAGGTTTTTAAATAGTTAAATGTTAATGACATGCAATAATGAATAAGATATATTGCCGTTATGAATAGATTTAATAGATTATATCTGGCTCTGTGGTTGTTGTTGGTTTGGTGGGTTAATTTAGGGGGTTTTAACCAGATGATGAGATCGGCCATATCAGAATGCGACAATATTATACTTATATTCAAGTAAATCCAACGTTACATGGACGACAAGCTATCGAGGATTACTACTGTTCCTGTATACATGGCCGTCGCACTGTCCAGAGCTGCGCGCATATAGCCAGTATAGTATATTTTCTGTCTTGGGCCAGACATCAAGAAACTCTTTCCTGGATCATGTAATAATTGATCTTGATCAAGCTGAATTAAGAATTATAAAAGTAATTGGCTTATTTTTTCACCACTTATTTAAATGAAAGTGAATAATTAGATAAATATTTATATTGGGATTAGAAGAGTCACAGCAATATCATAATTATAAACATAAAATTGTAACAGTTTCATAGATTTTGAAATTATATGGATTTTTATGCATTTCTAAGTATTTTTTATACATTTATATATTTTAATGATTTTTCGAGATTCCCGTGTCTCACAATGATGCGACCCATATCACTAATAACTAGAGTCATATAGCAATCCAGCCTATCAATTTCTTTCATGTCCGCAGTGGGTCAAACGTCCATAGTAAGGTGCTCAGTGACCTTTACTTAAACATTTTACTTTCGAATTTTTATACATTATTGGTTGCTGAAAACGGGATTGATGCCACTAAAATTGATTCTACAATTTTTCTTCACAATTTTTACGACTAGACTATAAAAATAATAACCTTTCGCTTTTCTCTACCTGCGGTAGTTTCCGTTGCTTTTCTTGTACTTTCATATTAAGGGGTAACGCCACTGTAACGGCTAAAAAAAAAAGGTTTTTTCACGAATTTTTTCCTCGCGAAATTAAAGGTGTTTGAAAAAACCCTTTTAAGGGTATTATCGGGCATACATTGAACTTTATTGATAAATTTTTTGTCAGCAAAAAAAAAACAAATGGCGGCTCCACACCCATCTTCCTGGACATGATTTGCTTGCAGGTCAACGCGGCACGCAGCACTACTGGTGCACATTTGAATCTAGACCAAAACAAAAAAAAAGCATTAATCTAGTGGTTTGATTTTTGACGAAAAAAACGGCAGGTTTTTTGTTAATAAAAAATCAACAAATAACGTTATTGAAAATCCCGTACGGTATTCTCTAGATAATGTTAATGTTCACATCTGGTCAAAATTTCAAGTCGAAAATATAAAAATTGTTCGAGTTATGATGCGTTCCATTTTGAAAAACCGTGTTTCGAGAAAAACACGTTTAAAGTTTTGAGAATAGTTTTTTATTGGAAAAAATAAAAGAAATGCAGGTAAAAAATAAAAGTTTTGCGATAAACAAGTTACAGTTGCAAATGTAAAAAAGGTCAGTTGTGTTCAATTCGGCTTTTTTAGTCAGCTTTAGAAGAAAGCTGGCGATAAAGCTGGCTGAAAAGCTCAAATTGTGTTTCAGGCTTCAGGTGGTCGTTTCGGAGCAAGTTTGACGCGCTTGGTGGCCACCCTTCATTTTCAAAGGAAAAAAAAAATTTTCTAGCACGGGACCTTTTTTTTCTTCTTATTCTTTTTTAAGCCAATAAAAACATAATCGATTTTTCGAAAAATTTACAGTGGCGTTACCCCTTAATTCAAGTACAGTAATCCCCCAAGATACGTAACGCGCGATTTACGTAAATTCGTTCTGTAAAATCAAATTTGAAAAAATAGAAAAAATTTTTTAGTAGAGTAACTTAAAATTTTACAAATTTTTTACTTCATGTATGCAATACCTTGTAACCACTGAATCATTAAATACATTATTCAATGTCTATATCCCTTTGTAAAAAACGCACGTATACACTCTCTCACTTTTCTTGCTAACTTTTTGCCAACTTTGCTTGCGTAAATATCACTTAAATACTACAAAAATTTCTAAAAAAATAGTAAATAATATACATTTATGGTATCTACATATTGTTTCAATTTTCAAATTTGACTTACGTAAAATTCGAATTACGCTAAATTCTAGGGTCCGCATTAATTACGTATCTCGGGAGATGCCTCAAGTGTTGTTTAATTTAACTTCATATTTACTTTTAATTTGTAGGAGAAGAATAAACTTGCTACATTAGTTAGCGATGGAGGTAGAAATAGTAACGAAAGTGTAAAACGGAAGACTGATAAGACCATTGACAATTTTTTTTTTCAGAATAAAGCAAGATCAGTTAAGTGCCCATCAAAAGAAATAGTTAGTAACATATCATGCATTCCTACTCCTATTCCTTTGAATGTGACTCAAGGTACAAACTCTCACTCTCTATCATTTACTTCACCCCCGTGACAGAATCGGTTGCTTCAACATCCATTTCTACAATCTCTACACGAGAAGGACTATCTAAATATGAGTCGTTAATGTCCACCCTAAGATCGACATTGATGTGGATAATATTATCGACAGGTTTTCCAAATCAAACAAAAAATTGGATTTTGTGATATAACTTAAATATGATTAAAAAGGATTTTTTTTTAAAGAACAACTTCTTCCGACTTTTTCCTCCCCCCATCGAATATTTTAGTTATGACCCACCCCAGGCTATAGGTCTGGATACGCGCTTGATATTCAGTTCATCTATCCTTATAATAAAAAAAAAATAGCAACAACAAACAAAACAAACAATCAAATGAAATCAAATGCTTGAAACTTGTATTATTGAATTTTCCTATACATAAAATGAGACTTGGAAGGTCATTTTATCCAATCCTCAATGGTGTGAAAATCAATATAATTTCCCACGCCGAGATTCTCAGTTCCGTATACAATTCAAATCTATAAAAATCTGGCTATAGTCGATTTGTAGAACAACTTTACAAAAAGTTACAAGCAAAATGAAGCGAAATGACGGCAATTACTGGTGATATAGCAAATAATAAGCTTCTTTCAGATACTTCTAACTACCATTGGATTGCGAACGATAAAGTTTTCAATATGGAAACAGGAAGTACCTATGCATGTATGTGTAGGTATAATATAGAAGAAATTCCAAAAGATTATTGGACACAGAGGGTGCTAACTTTACGACAAATGGGGCGAAAGTGTATTGATGACTAACGAGTTTTTTTTTTTTGTATAGAAAAGGTATTCTCTGTTCAAACAAGTTTTGTTTTGCATTCAGAAGTGAAAATGTTTCATTGAGGGTATCCTTCCTGGTTAGGTAGGTAGCTAGCATAGTAGTTATCCAGCTGAGAGTCCTTAATGGATTTTCTTGTACAATTTTCTGGAACATTATTTTATTTTACCATCTCAATGTCATTTATTTTTGGACTCCAGTTGTGATAGGCTATTAATGAGCACAGTAAAAGTCAATACTCGTTTTACAGCTTGTTTTTTTTTTCTATACTTGAAATAAATATGAAGAAGTCATTGCTCCGGGAATACGTTTTTTTTTTTAGTACAGTCAATAAGCGAGAGGGGGAGCTTAATGTTTGTTCAAACATCACAAGGACATTTAAATTAAGCTTCATAATTTCATGAAATTTAAGAAATTTCACCTTGAAATATTTGCAATTTATTTATAAAGGTGATAACGTGTTGAAGTAGACTTTGAGTGAGAAATTTCTTTTGAATATATTTATTCATTTTTCCTTTACACTAAACGCTTGCCATCCTTTGTTTAATTTCTTGAATACTGCCTTAATGATGTGCGAATTTTATACACCCAAAATCGTACAGAAGAAGGAGTATGATGATGATTATTATGATGATGTGATCTGATGTATGTATGTAATACAAGTATATCAAGGGTTTATAAAACAAGCCCAGTGGGACAAGCAATCAAAAATTTCACCGAGATAAAATAAGATTCGCGCTCTTAAAATTACCAAGAGTACGTAAATGTCATAAACTTGAAAGAGATTTCAATTTTATTTCAGAGATGGGTTGCTATGGGCCTATATATATATTTTAAATTGGGGGATGTAGGATAAACCTGTCAGCTTTGGTATCTTCTCCCTAACTACTAAAAACAGACTCACTCTGTTGTGGTAAATAAATGACATTCACGCAGTCTTCATTTATCTTAAATTATTATCCAAATCATAAAGTACAAATTAAAATGACGATAAAACTCAGAGGAATCTCATTAGCAACCGCGACAACATATTAGTTGTCAACGAGAGTGATTCATATAGAATTCACCTGTGCACTGATATAATCTGAATGGGAATAATAATGTTCATGCACTCTATGCTCCTGGCAGATACGTTTTATTGTAGATAATTGCATTGAGAATTGCTGTTGAGTGTTGATTTATTTATTTATTTATTTTTATGTATAGGTATAGAAAAACATTACAAAGTAAATGAGGTGGTTTGATGCAAATTGAAAATCTCATGAAATTTTATGATCTGTGATATAAAAGTTTACATTTGATGAATTATGTCGGGTGCTGCTTTTAACACAGACCAAGGATTATTATTGGATGTTACAGATTTTATTAATCGTTTAGATTTTTATAAAATGCCACCTAGAAAATATATAAAGTAAGGTTAGAATCAACACTATTATATAACAGATCATAAAAGTTTGTACCACACAATTTATTTATTTTTTTTAATATAAAACTCGACATGCAAAATGGGACTGCATTTTATAAAATGATGTTCGGAAGAAAGTACCACCTATAGAAAATAGCGCGTGTCCAATATTGAAAAGTTCAGGCAGGCAACTGTTTACCAAAGTAAACCTGAATGTAAAGAAATCTCTGCATCACGAGAATAGTTTTTATTGGTAATAAAATGTAATTAAAGTCAGATATAAGACTTGACGCTACTACTACTACTATTGACTGCTTGTGCAATTGTCTCTCAATTACACTTAAACAAGTCTAGGAAGCCACTGGCCTCTCTCAACTCTATTATAGGCAATTGGTTAAATGTCTTGTAAAGTTGATAACCTGACATTAAATGGAAATAATTTGACATTATAGAAATTGAACTGGATAATTTTACTGCGTTTTTGACTAACAGTCAACTATATAAGGAATAGATGTAATTTTTCGATATCATTTCAGTGTATGGAGAGAAAGTTTTAAGTTGAATAATAATTAACAACTCTTTTACTATGTGGAAGTCTATAGAAAATTAGGATACTTAAAATTTTTACTATAGACCGTCATAAATTAAAAATAAATACGTATATATGTATATTTTTCGTACCATGCATTTATTAGGACCACAAATGATTTGAAATGTTATATCGGAAAGAATAACTAATGAAAATAAAAACAAGATTAGGCCAGAATGTATTTTGTATTCCGCATCGCACTAGTATCGTAAAATGTGATGACATTGGCAGGTTTTGAAGGTGTCATCGATTTTTTTCGCATAAACTTTCGAAAAATTTAATATATTTTGGGTGTCTTCATTGCATTTGACATCTTGTTTATGTAAACTAGTAAATAAAAAAAAAAACATATCGCTTAAAATATTAGAGAAAATTGCCCTTAAAAGGTCTGCCAAAGTCACTTCGGGTTTGGGGTGACTTTGGCAGGTGTATAACTTCAGATGTTTCCATAATATTATTAAACATAAAAGCAGGCGAAACTATGAAAAAATTGTATAGATCAATGTAGTTAAGTAATTTGAGAAGATTTATTAGAAAAAAAATTAGCAAAAAATCAAATGTAGCTTATGAACACACAAACAAAATTAACCGTCATCTTCACATTGTGCATATTCTTAAAACGGATCGTTGTTGTCTTCATGGCAGTCTTCAGCAAAAGATGTATTGTAGCCAGTCTATGCCCCTTAATTTTGTTTCGTACAATGAGTACAGGTCATCATTATCATTATTTTCTACCACATAACCACCTGATGCAAAGTATCCGCAATCAATGTCTCTTCCACAGGGCTTAACCCTACAAACATCATGATTTGAAAACGATTTGCTAGCAAATCATAATCTCTGGCTTAAACTTCGAAATCGAACTCGATATAGAACGGAAAACAGGCTACCAGTAATAGGAACATGATTCTTGACTTATCAACCCGATATTCTCTCTCGATAGCAAATTGCTTTAGATCCTAAGATGAACCAAAATTGATGTTAAAACGAACTTATGCGCAAAATGTGTTTGTGTTAGTGATGTTCCAGGCAAATATTACGATACGATATCGAATCGAACACAATTCCTTAGTGTAAACTAGTACTTCGATCTCGAAGTCGTTTTCCATTCGATATCGATCCGAAAAAGAAAAAAAATGAACGCTATATCAAGTCGTAAAAACGATTCGATTACGAGTCGTTTTATCGAAATTATCTCGAATGTATTTTGGTTGCATATAATAGCTTTATATACACGAGTTTTCTTTGAAAAAATGAATCGATATCGAAACGGGTCAACGAATTATTATCTGTTACATATACCTTATACAGAATATCTTCATAATGATTTCATTTATCATTTTCTTGAAGTAAAATTAAAAGAAATTGTTGATGTCTTTGATGGCGATAGCATGATTTTTGCTGACAAAAATAATATCATTTAACCTGTGACAAAAAGGACCACCACTATCAACGAGAGTCAGTCAGAAATGAAAGAATTTTCTGAAATGCGCATAAATTTCGCAACGGAATAAATTCTCAGAACTTACAGTTTTTACTTGACTCTTCAGAGTAGGTAAAACTTCGAGGATATTTAGTTAAAATGAAAAATTATCGAAAAATCAGATCAGCAAATTGTTTTAAGTCAAAACTTCGAGTTCATCTTGGAAAAGCGAAGTATTCTCAAAAAATGGATTTACATGTCAGAAAGACCGTTATTCGATCGACTCCTTCCGCAAACAGATTAACGCGGTTAGTAAAATCAAAGTTAAGGTCTAAATCATACGCGTTACCGAAAGAAACAAATTTTACCGAACCTATATTCCGGGATATTTACCAAACCGGTAAGAGATATCTTGAAAAGGCAGTTACGCCGTGTTACGGCCGGTTTTTTTTTTTTTGCTTTTTTTTTGAATTTTTTTGACAAACAATAAAAATATAAAAGTTTGAACTTTCTACTCTATATATTTATTGACATTGCAACAGTAAGTCAGAATATTTTTAGACCAAAATCTTCATCACAATGTGTGTTGAACCACACCTCCAAAGGCAGGTCGTCTTCATAATTCCGGCTGATCGGTTTATTTGAGATCAAAAACCCAAACGGCATTTTAATCTGTGAGGCTGTGACTATCGTATGAAATATAATCATTTTAAAATACTGAAAATTAAATAAATGGCATGTTTTTGAAAATTAATTTTCAAATTTCATTATTTTTTTATGTAGTAACTGGGGTGTATGTGACCCGAGTACATGAAAATGGGTTTTCCGGTGACAAAAACGTTCCGAGAAAGTTTTCTGCATCATCAAAAGAGTACAGCACTAGATACTACTCTCGGCGAGACCTTTTTTCCTGGTTTTGCATTTACATTCATTCGAGGAGTTTGCATTATTTTGTATAGAATGGAATTTGGATTTGGCCGATTTTTAGGCGAATTTTAAAATCTGTTTAGCCAATTTTCTAGATACAGCGGATTTTAGAAAGAAATTATTGGTAACACTAATCTAATAAAATACCGGCTGTTTTTTTTTTTTTTTCGATAAGATATAGCCACTCGTATGCAATAGGACTGTATATTTTCATTGATCTTATAGTGTGAATGTTTTTACAAGATGCCAGTCGCCTTGGATTCCATGCTCCTGCATTTCATTCTATTTTCTTTTTCACCGTAGCATTTGACAGTTGGTAGCTACTTATTCACAAACATTAAAAGAATTTACGGAACAATACCTTAAAGAGATTTTACTCCTCAGAGAGCGGCGCTAATTTAGTTTAGTTAGGTACTGCTGCTTATATGATCAGTTTATTTCAGCCTTCTTCTCATTTTCCAGCTGAAGTAAATTTTGTTTAGTGTGGATAAAACAAGTACTAAAAATCTCTTTGAAAATTGTTTTAAAGCTGAATAATACCTATGTTATTAATTTTGAGGATTTCATCTACTTAACGAGGCTCCCGCGAATAATTCTACATACAATCCAAAGATTAAAAACTTTGCCGACGGTGGTGGTGTGTTCTTTATTCCTGAAGCTGACTGAAAGTTTCTCGAGGTATTTCCACCTTTTTTATGAATAAAATGTTTCTCGTTCTTTATTTCCGTTCTTTGTTATTTATTTAATTTTGACATTCTTTGTGGTATCTTCTGGAGTTTTAAAAAATTTTCCATAATTATTACTTTTCCCAAAAATTTTTATTATAGACTCATACCAATCGTGTGCTGGCCTTGGACCATTGGCCTGTGAAATGGTCCTAAAGTTTTTTTTTTCCATTTTCTAACATGGTTTTTTTTTCAATTATTTTATATCTATATCAAGTACTTTTGAAACTGGAAAGGAACTTGCCTTCAGCCAGGCCTTTGATATATGTAAATACTTAGATAGCTGGAAATAAAAAGAATTTTGAGAGCTCTTGTTTTTAATGATTTTAAATTAAATTCTAAATACAAGGGAGAAAAACAGCCGCCTCGTTCGTTTTTGAAATCTGGACGCGGAAATGGGCGACTGCTCTAAGCTGAGCTAACAAAATACAAAATTCCACTAGCATCTACCTTTTATTTTCAGTTTCGGCCATTTTAATATTAGGTTTGACAGTTTATTAACTAATTAATACTGACTGGCCCGGACTATTTAGTAAAAAAGACTAGTAAGTAAAAAAAAATCTATTGGGGGTCCTTGCAGGTAGTACGGCTATGCGTCTCCTCGTAGAACTTGTTTATTCTTCCAGGGAATTCGTTCTGGTTGAATTGGTCTATCGCCTCTGCTGGAACTCAATAGGGTTATTTTTAGAATAATCCTCTTTTTTTTTTTAATTAAACGCTGGTTGAGGTATGATTTGAAACTTTCAATTACCCTTTTATTTCTTTATAATTTTTACTCGTTCTTATTTTATATTTCTTATAACTTTTTCATTTTTAAAAAATACTTCCAACTCTCGTTATCTCTAAAGAAAGACTGACATAAAAAATATCTTTTTATTTTAAAAACAATTCTAAAATCTGGCCTGCTTTTAAATTTATTTTTCGTATACGTACAGCAATTACAACGAAATGATTTTTTTAACGAATAATTTAGTTGTGGAGTAGTGCCAGAGTAATCGGAAGACAAAATATTCGTAATTGCGCGAGAAGTATATATGTTACCAGTCGCCACGGGTTTACATGAGGCTGTGTCATAAATTGTGTTATAAATTGTTATGTTCTCATACTTGTCTAATTGCATCCTCATTCCTCTTTCGGGGAGTTCTTTCTGATATAATTATCAAGGCTATACGGTGTACCTCAAAGGAGTCATATGAGACCACTGCTTTTTTTTTTTATTATTATTACTTAACTACAATTTTCGTGAATTTTTTGGTACGTTGATGATGTCAAAATTTTCAGCCTTCTTTCTAACAAATATGATTGTGCCCTGCTAAACTTAGACCTAGTTGCCTTCAACGTACAGGTAAGCATTAAGATTGGAACATATGTATGTGTACAAAATTTTTAGTTGAATATAAATAGGCAACAAATAATATTTATGTTCGAAATATGCTTTGTTCCTGTGACATTTTTGAGTTGATGAAAAACTTTTAGTCCAACTCGAAGTGGAGAGTTTGTAGAGAAGTTTCATTCATTTAAGCTAGAGACAGGACAATTTGAATTGTCTATCGGCAGCCCAGCCATAAAATTCAAGAATGTATACCGCAATGCAGAAGCTAGCCGCTGAGAGAAACACACAGTAGTGACATGTGCTGGTGGCATGATATCAGTAGTAAGCATTTGGCGCACGACATCAGAAGCCAGAGTTGCTATAAATAGCTAGCTGCTAGTACAAAAATCGGTCAGTTGATCACCGATCGCTCAGTCAGACACAAGACATTCAGCCCATCACCGAACGCTCAGTAAAGTCACTAGACCGCGCAAATAATCATTCTGGCACCGAGAAGATAACTCCGAGCCGGAGGATTTGACCCCCCACCAGAGAACTACCCTTAGATTGGATATAAAGCCTGAGTAACAATGTAACGCTGTCGCGAGAAGCGGTTGCGAATGATGTTGCTGATGCAGACGCGAACGCAGTGCCTGTTGCTTATGCTGTTCCAATGATGACGCTCTAACATATGATCAGATCTCCCGTCCAGTCCTATCCGCCTAAGGCATGTTAGCATAATTCAACGGTAAGCGGACGGTAATAGTTTTGGCCTGCGAATTAGTAAGCGCACGCGTATATTCCGTCCTTGTACCTCCGTGCTGTCTATTTTGACGACAACCGCACATTACTCGTGTTGGTCAGAAAAGTGGCGAGCGCACGCTCCTACTCTGTACTCCCCGTATTGACTACTTTGACGACAACCGCACCGTAATCATATCGAGTGGCGAGCAAATGTTCCTACCCCGTACCCACCGTATAGCAATAAGCGAGTGTAAGTACCTAAGTGAACGAATATAGAATAAGTATAGTGAACTAGTTAGATTAAGAGACAGCCCGAAAATCGCAGAGCTAGAACAGCGTTCCGAACCTCGAAACGTCGGGATAACGGCCGTGGACAATCTCCTAATTGCCGGCACGACGTTACAAGTTGCTCTTTAGAATAGAAGATTACCAAGATTAGCAGCTTGAATAAAAAGTACGGCGTCTTCTAAGAATGCATCTTTTTCTATTCCAATTTCTTTTAAACCAAATAAGAATGTCCTTATAAACTCACAAACAACAACACAAAAGCGTGTTATAAAATGCTGATTTTATCTAATACAGACGAAATTATAAGCGCATACAAACATGTACAAATATCATACAAGAGGAGAACACAAATTGTGTCAGAATCTAATCTAAAAAATAACTATTGCAAGATAATCCAAAAATTATGAAAACTTTAAAAATTTGTAAAGATTTATTACATTAAAGAAACCCCCTCTACTACTACTACTATCACCCAGGACAAAAACGGACATTAAATTATAAATTAGGAAAGAAGTTTCTTATCTCGAATGTTGTTTCCTTATGATCCCATAAAAATTTTCTTCTCTCTTATTTTTTACGATAATTTCATACCCCCATAATGCAGGACATATACACATATACATATAAGTTAAACCTATCCTAAATGGAACGAAGAACCTTTTTTCGGAAGCAAGGACTTTTAAAAAGAAAATCCTTTCTTCGTAGATATTTTATGGACTTTTTAGGTATACATCGTTCGTTAAGAGAATGCAACAAAGCTTCTATGGATAACCCTTTCAAGTATCACTTCACATATGTGGAAGGATATGGACATTCAGTTAAGAAATGGAAGGTATCCTTATTCCCAAGTATGGTTGATTAATTTTATTTTAAGGGTCGAAAATTTCATCTAATGAGATGGGACCCTATAAATTTGGTGAGTGCTCTTTCTTCTCTCCCCTGTTTCTGTCTCCCTCTATCACTATGCAAACAAACTCAAACAAACAAGCTGGAAAATTTACGAACGTACTTGGCTTATTTTAGAGATGATATTCCACCAGTAAACGCCATATTCTGAATTGTCATCGTTTTTCATATTCTGTGTGTTTCCTTCTGTTTTCGAAATGACTTGGACATTTTTAAAGTGTTTCCTTCGTTAAAATCTGGGACATTTTCTTAATTTGATTTCAGAAAGGCAAAACAGCCATTTTTCATATGTTTTTTGTAATGGGGGATTTAAATCAGAAGCGAGTGGATTTAGTTTTTTTTTTTTGAGAAGTCAAGCGAATTTAATTTTTATAACTTTGAAAAAAACTTTGAGTTTCCGACTTTAAAAGAGTAAGATAAGTTTAGTAGTTAGTGCGGGTAATTCGTTGACTAGTATGCAAGGCAATCTATATAGGACCACCACATAAAAAAGTTGTCTAGAGATTTTTAATGAATTCATTTTAACTCAGAAATATATAGAAATGAACAATTTATACTTTATTATGGCCACGGGAATGTTCTCAGAATTCTTTATAAAACATACTGTTTTATAAAATGAATGTTAAAAATGTTTCGCGAGCTTTAAAAAAATAACCCTTATAGAGCTCATTGGGCGCACTATATAAAATTTGTGGACGCTAATTTATAAAGCACTAATAAAACATATTACCAGTCTGCGAGAAGTTGTTTGAAACCCTTATAAAACTATTTATATCGATAACTTGGTTGCGGAGATTATCTATAGTAGTTGTGAAAACTTCCTTCCTGCAGTCATTTGTTTAATATGGTTCTATTGTTGTCTTATTCTTTCTTTATGAGAAACGTATTATAAATTTACTCAGAAATGTGTGAGCAGAAAAAATAATTTATGAAATCAGGCTTTGTCATCCAACATAATTTTGTTTGCAATAAAGTTTGCGTAATGTTTAAACATTAATTTTCGATTAATATTGAAATAAAATGTCATGCAACTTTAATTTAATTGTAAAAGTTATACTTCTAGCTCGAAAAAATACAACGCTCCTACTAAATTCTAAAAATAAATAAACTTATTTAAATATTTATTATTAAATAGCTTTTTAATGTTAAATTACAAAACGTTTAAAAAAATTTTGAGTTAAGAGGAAACTTATTAAATTTTTTTGTTTTATTCGCAAAAAAATATTTGCGTATCAATAAACGAAAAAGTTAAATGTTAAAATGTTGTTCGCTGCAATATATTCAATATTATTGTTTTGTTTTTTTTTTTATAATAAAATGGCCGAATATTTTCATCTTATACTTTACACCTCTTATAAAATATTTTTGGATTCATATGAAATCTTCAGGATCGGAAATGTCAAAGTACACTCCATATAAAATACTTAGTTTTTTTACACAGGTTTTTTATAAAGTTGTCATAAAAGCTAAAATACAGCTTTCGAATTTTATAAAGGGGAAATCCCTTGCTCAATTCAATTCGCAACCAAATGATTTTATAAGTGTTCTAATTTAATTTTTTAATATCTTTATAAAACTCTTCGACAACTATATTGCTTCGGAGGCTAAATTATTTTAAAACTGTTTTATAAAAGGTTCGGAAATAGTTCTCAGTGCTACCTTATAAAACAATTTAGCACCGGAACTCAATAGGAAAAAGCGGTACCTCAATAAAACATTTCAGTTTTCATGTAACTGTTATACAACCTTTATAAAACAAAAATCTAATTCCTGCAACTAATTAGTGGCAAAAATGTTCATTGTATGTGTGTGCCGTGTGTAAATGATCTTGTAAAATGTATACAGAGTGTTTCGCGTATGATAATTGAGCATAAGGCCTGAATTACAATTACGACTGATCAGTCGATTGCGACTTTGCCCAAATGGTAAATGCGTGTGAAAAGATACAATTGCAGCTCCAACTGCCACTGTGACTGAAACTAAACTTTGTTCAAAGTGCAAAGTTGATATCGGCTACGGCCAACATTAGTTCAATTACCATAGCCGGCACTTTTGGATTGTTCAAACAATTAAAGCTTTAATTTAATTACAAATTTCACGTCAGCGTCGACTTTGACTGAACATCAATTTGCAGTAGACTGATCAGTCGTAATTGTATTTCGGGCCTTAGGTGCTGATTGCTGTTGATGAGAGAGATTAAAACTTCATTTCAGTCTATAAAAAGGTAAATCGGATACATTTTGCCTAGATGCTTACACAAAACGCTTCTAAAACCGGAATAAAGTGTTTTCTGTAAAGCTAATTTTTGTTACTTGTGTTATTACAATCAGAATAAGAAGTTTTTAATAATAATTATAATTATTCGATAATAATCAACGATTACTATATTTTGTAATGGAATTCGTAATTACATTAATGATTATCAAAAATAATTACATGAAGTTAATAAGAGGACTTCGTTTCGAATTACTTTGAAATAATTAAAAGTAATCTTCAATCAATTCACAACTACTATTAAAATATTAACTGTAAGTCTATTCAAATTAAAAAAAAAATCTTTTTTTGCATTATTTTCATATTTCTGCAGTTTTTTTATTTTAAATTCATCGTCAGTTTGCCTTAATCAAGCCAATTTATTTCAGAATTCCGGAAGTAGTTAATAGTTACTTTTAATTAAGTTGAGTAAATTAAAGTAATCCTATTATTGGGTAATTACATAACTATCATAATTATTATTAATTAATTTCCAAGATATAATCATATTTAAAACTTTATTGTAATTAAAAACATTTAATCCTTATTGAAAATTTACAAGTCTTTTATTCTGTAATTATGACCAGAATTGCGCAAGTGGTGTAATAGTAGTTGTTTTTTGGAAGGATTATTTCTGGTCGAAAGTAATTAAAATTCCTGGTTGCAGAATATTAAGTTTTTTTTTTTTTAGTTAGTGTTGAGATAAAATAACGAGGCAGATAAATACTAAATAAATGATAAATGCCTGATTTTTATAATGCTCAATGACATTTCTCATGTAGATGTGTGCGTTTTTCGGTGTAACACCGCCGATTTTTCGGGTGTAGCACCAGACTCATTTGATGTACACTTTTTCTAGCAGTTCAGGCCAATGGAACAATTTCAGTGTAGCACTGCATGAAAAGTGTAACAGTTCTGCTAGAACACGTGATCAATAGAAAACGGTATTAGTTTGACAATACGCCCTATATCTATTCTTTTTGGAAAAAACTATTGCTCAGGCAAAAATGACATCTCAGACTGATTTTTGTTTTTTAGTTTTAGTTTTTTTACACAACGAGAATCAATGCCTACTTGTTCATAACCCATACCAATCTTCAACGTGACTTTCGTTCTTGTTTAAAAATCCTTATAAATGTCTCGGTAAGATTGCTATCTAAAGGTTGATGCCTGTAGCTTATGGTAAATACAGTCACAAATCTTATTAGTACCCGTATGTGCATCGTGGTTATAAATACAGTTTCTAACACTTATACCAGAGTATTGACAATGTAGGGGCTGTAAGATCCTAAGATCTTCCTCTTATTTACATTATTTCTGATTTCATTTTTCATTATTTTCTTTACTCCTTAAGACCCCCGGGGTTGTTTTTTTTTTTTATATATCTCAAGACTACTTTGAGTGAAGTTTATGTGCAAAGTTAAGGTACTTCTGAAATAAACTTGTTTCATACAATCATACTCAAAGTTTTATTTTCTCCAATCCTCATTTACTCAATCCTATAAACACCCATACTTGTGTAAATATAATTAAAGAAGCTTATCAATCAATCTGAAATACACACATACCTACTCAATCTCGTTGTTGAGCCGCAAAACTTTTTTTAAGTACTATGGAATAACTGCCACTGTAAGCCCTTGATGCCACATAACTTCGTTAAGCTCCGATATCCAGAGGTTCTGTCCATCCATTCTCTTCCCTGTCTATCAGACAAAGTGCAAAAACAAACAAAAAAGTTGAATATTTGTTCAAAATTCCAGGCAGTTTCCATTTAGCAGCTATGTACAAAAAGTCAATTACTTTGTTTTTTTTTTAAAAAAAGCTTTCACTCAACTCTGCCTCATGTTGGGGATGGGGTGGGTAATGGAATTATTCATTCATTAAACCTTTTGTGTTTAGACCCAGATTTTTTTTTCTTTTTTTAATTCTAAACTACTACAAAACATTCACATTAAATAATTCATTTACCTCACCATCAATTTTTTTTTTTATTTAGTTAACTTCAATTCTTATATATATAAAAAAAAACATTCTTAATTTTCACAGGCCAAACTCGAGACGAAAGCTTTGAAAGCAAAAAGACCAGGCTTTACAGACGAAAGATATCATGAGACATCGTATTACATCGAGAATGGTAATTTATCTCAATTAGGCTGAAATATAATCCTTTTTCTGGGTAAAATCAAATGCAATGGATTTCTCTTGGTTTTTCAGGCCTACGAAAAGTTTACCCATACTACTTTACATTTACGACATTCACCAAAGGCCGATGGGTCGGTGAAAAGATCCTGGATGTTTTTGCTAGAGAATTCAGAGCACATCCTGCTGAAGAGTATGAGCGATGTATCATAGCCGGAACGCTGACAGTTAACTATGAAAAAGTGCCAACGGATTACAGGCTTAAACACAATGATCTACTGGCAAACATTGTTCACAGGTGAGTTTTGAGTCCTTTTAAATGTTTCATGCTGTATATAGTATCTTTAGTGAAAAACTTTTCTCGCCATACTTT
The DNA here is from genome assembly GCA_963924295.1 of Dioctria rufipes. Lineage (NCBI taxonomy): Eukaryota > Metazoa > Arthropoda > Insecta > Diptera > Asilidae > Dioctria > Dioctria rufipes. The sequence goes on along the minus strand of OZ002744.1, from coordinate 26,864,165 downwards.
TACATTGTGTTACATCCTTTTTCAGTTGTTGTTTTTGTTTTTAGTGCAAAGCTATGAATTTGTTTAAAATTTTATTTCTACCTATCGTTTGTATAGCCTTAGTTTTTTTGTTTTTTTTTTTGTTTTTTTTTTTGTTTTTATTAGTTACAAGCTACTTTTATTCATCGCTCCAAAATTTTAAGCTTTTTTAGAAGTTGTTACTTGTTAGTCGAAACAATTTTGTTTTTTTTTGTTTTTGTTTTCAATAGTTGCAGAAAAATTTTACAGAAAAAGACTTTCGAAGGTTTTGGATTTGGTTGAAAATTTTGTTGAATTTGTTTCTTTTTTTTTGTGCTTGGCATTTTCTGCTAACCACTTCCAGCTTTAAAAACTTCTCAATTGCTTGAAACCTTTCAATGTTCATGTTGCAGAAATTTTGGTAGGCTTCCTTAACAAGTGGTGTAAGCGTTTTGTTTCATTTTTTAGTCTTTAATTTCGATATAAATTTAAATTTCAATTAAAATAATTAAAAAAAAAAACATAAAAACATTTCCATTTTCTTTTGCATGTCATGTATTTTGCCTTTCGATTACTTCCCCTACTTTCGATGATGATTTATTTTTTATTTAAGTGTTACAGCTAAAAATATAAAACCCGCAGATAACTTAGATATTCCTCAGATGTTAATTTTTATGATTCATTATTTCGTTAATTTTGCTTCTGACATTCGAAATGGAGTCAAATTTATGCAATTTCACGCAAAATTTAATGAAATTTTGCACCATAAACACAGGTTTATGTCAGACACGGTTGCATTTAGGTAGGTAGGTACATAAAACGAATGTAACATTCTGAGGTTTCCAAATCTTACAAGAAAACGTAACAGTTGTCCGAGATTTTGGCGAAAAATCCTCAAAATTTACAAAAATTATGATGTTTTTTTACATTAACATCCGGTAATAGTGACATAAGTGGAGTGGAGTAATGGTTCGACATTCGTTAAAAACCTTAAAGCTGTTTACAATCACTTGAGCTGAAAATTATCTGTACAGGTTGTGGAAAAAACTCCTTTACAAACGAAAAATCTTTAAAAAAGAAATTTCTATGTAAAAGCAGGCGTTTCGCATTAGCAGGAACCGTATACTCCTCAGTATGGCTTGATTCCTACCTGCCGTATACGCCAAAGTCATGGTCTCGATAGCGCAATTGGTAAGCGCATTAAGTGCCACATCAGAGTTTTTGTGATGGAACTTAACCTCAAGTTGTTCTTTTTTTTTTTTTTTGTACTTTTCATTATCTATCCTTTTCGAGTAAAGCAAATCGTTCTATCATATACTTCCCCAAAAAATTTTATAGCAAAAGAACATAAATGTTTTCACCAACACAAGCTGTAAATATCTTTTAAGAAACTTATGCCCATTTTATAACAATCGCTTTGGCTTCCTTAGTAAAAATACTGTTCACTGCATTTCTAGAGCTCCTTCATCTAATCTTTATAAGTTTCTGGTGGATCGATATACATACTTGTATACATACTATATACTCGTATGCCGCCGTCTAAATTTCATTCGAGTACTTATTACTCTCGGAAGACTTCCTTCATAGCATATAACTTCTGGAGTTTAGTGGCAGCAAACTGAGTTACCACTATTAGGACACATTTGCGCAAGAAAAAAATCATACTCCAATGAACCAAGACTATATAAAGTCACTTAGGCTCATGACTTGGGGTACGTAGATATTCGGACGAAAATATATAAAAGGTTTTCCAATTAGGAGTACCATTATCAATTTTAAATGTGCACGCACCTTTAATATTTATCTGTGAACTGTTATAGCCGTTTTGCTTGGCAATGTGTACTATTTGAAGTACACAAACAGGCAACGTTTACAGACAATCAAAATTTACTACCAAAATTTGGATTCGGTGGTCGCAATTTTGAGAGCGCTAACGCCAATTTTTGGTCATTATAATCGCCATACCCGACATCCAATTTGTGAGTTGATGCAAAAAATTCGGGTCCACATTTTCGCTGCTTAATATTCCAGCGTCCGTGAGACAAAGAAGCGCAAGGAGTCTTGAGAATATAGCGCGACCATAAGTGCTTCTGTTGATAACGAACCAGATCAATCGATTTCACACCATGTGCAGGAATTAGGACTGTCTCAAACATCATTGTGGCGAATTTTGCGAAAGGATCTTGGCCTACACGCACACAATATCAAATTAACTCAAGATCTATAACAGCATGACCAGGTTGGCGTGAAACTGATCCGGACTTTCATCCTAAAATCACCTTCAGCGATGTGACTCATTTCTGGCTAAATGGCTTTGTCGACAAACAGAGCATACGCTATTGGATGGCAATAAACCCACATATGCTCCATAAGGCATCACTACATCCACAAAAAGTGACTGTTTGATGCGGTTTTCATGTTGGCGGGTCGGCGGCGTCATGTGGGCCCTTTTTTTCATTGATAATGTCGAGCGGGCACGTTACAGTCAATGGCGACTGCTATAGAGCGATGATAAACTGTTTTCTGTTCCCGAATTTGCGTCACATGAATGTGAAAGAAATGTGGTTTGAAAAGGAAGGCGCTACGTGACATACAGCGAACGCAAACATCGACTTATTGAAGATGAAATTTGAAAATCGCGTTATCAGGACCCATCAATTGGCCACCGTGGTCGTGCCTTTCGAACTCATCTGGATTTTTTTCTCAGGGAATATGTGAATTCGTTGGTCTATGCCAATAAACTAGAAATATTATACGAGCTCAGAGCCAATATTAAACGGGAAATCGACGGAATATCGGCCGAAATGTGTGGTAGAGTGGTCGAAAATTGGGTCCAACGAAACGATCGCTGCAAACACGCCCGTGGTGGCCATAAGCCTACAATATTGAATTTCATTCGTAAATGGTATGATGAAAGCTTTCATTTGCAATAAAGAAATTGGCGATATCTCAAATACTTTGCGTTCTATTTAAGACTTCAAATGGATACGTCTTATTGGAAAACCCTTTATTTTCTCATATTTTTGACAGATCTGTAGACTTTCTGGTGTAGAACATCATCAAAAACGATTTGATTTCCGCTACGTTTTCCAATTACGATGTTGATATATATCGCAAAATACTTTCATAATGAAAGTTAATTGTTTTAATCCTTCAATCTTCTCGACATCCACATTACACAGCATCCACAGCACATCTCATAAAATATTTCTATGAGAATTCACCCCATTAACCGCCGTGAAATTAAAAAAAAAAAATCATTTAAAAGTCCATCGATTTCAATTGTGCGTTCTTTCCCAACTAATTTCCGGTTTTCATCCCTTAAGGCTCTCCGATCCAAATTTATGCCGATATCGTCGTCGTCTGTTTTGCCTCAAGTGTTGAACTTCCTGCTCAGTGTGTAGGCGTTGTACGACTAATGTCCTACGTCTGCGATAACATCAGATGTTTAATGTGTTTTCAAAACTTTTCCAGCTTATGGTGCCTGATTCACCTACTCTATATCGTCTGAATTGGTTTCTTTTTTCTCCTCCCTCTCTCCCAACCACATTCTCTATCATTCTTTCTCTTTCTCTATGTATAATATATCTATCTAGCTATCTCTCTATCAGCGCCCTCCGGACTTTATCGTCTTCCCTGATTGTTTATTTCACCAAATTGGATGACACAATCGATTGGAAATTGATAAGGGAAATACAGGAGACAACGCCGATGACGACGATAAAGTTTGCCTTATGATGCCGATACTCTGCTTCTGAGACTGTGGGCTACACAATATAGACCTTGTCGCTTTGCAATTTAGAGTTGTTGAATTGGAGCTTTCAGAGGGAGTCTGATATGAAGAGAACTATTAATAGAAATTCGATTAAGTAATCCTCTTTTCTATGTGCTTAAGATTTTACAAAAATTTACACAAGAAAGGATTAAAGGAATTTAAGAAGATAAATCCAAAGATTCGAGAGACCATTATCATTATTACTTTTTGCATAATATTTTCCATAACTATGAGTTATTGTAGTTAAGTAATTCATTTCGATGACAAAACCGCTCACCGGATTTAATGCATAATCTGATTTGATTTTTTATATTGACTTTGACGTAAGATTTTCAAAAAAAAAAAAAAAAAAACGTAAAAAAATGTTGACAATCGTTGAAAACACAACATAAAAAAATATTCCACATTTCCTTAGCTAAATATTTAAGTAATTATTAGTAGTGGAAAAATCAGCGAAATAATCCGTTTAGTATAATGAAAAGCCCTTAGCCGACCTACACCAGGTAAATTTTTCGCTGACTTTCGCTAACTTTCGCTAACTTTCATTAAATATTTTTCAAAACCGCTATGAGAGCTCATAGATAAGTGATTTCACGTATACCAAAAACCATTGATAGAAGAATAGATTATGTGAAGACAGATATTTTTGCTTTTCGCACATGCACATCAAACTTTTCGAAGGTTTCTTCAAATTCATTTTTGATTTAATTTAATTTTGAAGGTTTTAATTTTTTGAAAAATGAGGCAAAGATAAAATCTTTTCCATACACTAACAATCAGGCAGTATAGTTCATTTATGCATAAATTTCGCTTATTTTCTTCTTTTGAGTTTTTCCCAAGAAAATGAATCTAGTTGGGTCAAAAAATCTTGAACGAAGATCAATATCTGGATCTTCTTGATTATCAATCAAATTACATTCAAAGCATGAAAAAACGGCTATGATTGCATTACACGAGAATCGATGCAATTAGTAGCCGGTTTCGTTATTCGCGGTTTTTTTTTTTAGTATAGGGTGTTTCAAATCAAATTACCATCCGACGTAGGAGCGACAGACTATCAAAGTTCTTGTATGATATTTTATGAATCACCCTACTGAATGAGGATAATTAAAAATTTATTAGATATTCATACACTCATCTTTCCCTCGAATTCGCAGTTATGACTCCTGAAAGACAAAATTGTGGAATTTCACCTCAGTATTTCTTATATATGTCATCGACACTAGTTTCTCATAAAGAATTCGATATCATACCTTTTCATCCAAGGTGCAAACCTACCTTTTTCACATTTACTTTTGTGAGTGATATCTTCGAAACTGAGGGGCGGTTTGAGAAATATCGTATTCATTCAATAGTAATTGGGTTATTCAAAAAATCTCATAAACAGGTTCTCTGATCCTAAACAGGTGTTGTTGGGGGGGGGGGGTCTGTATTATAAAAGAGAGTATGTGGAACGATTTATTTTTCATCTCGTCTAATATGCAATCATGTGGTTTTAACAGAATGCACCGTGATCTAGAACACAGCGGTTCTGGAGATTTATTAATTCTCAGCGTAAATGTGATGGTTATGCCTTAACAACGTCGAAAGTATTATAATCCTCTAAAAACTGCTAATCTTTTTTGCGACTTCTTCAGGACCTCTGAATATTGACTGTGATGTTAATAATTAGCATTTTATCCACTTACCGAGACCTCCGTCAAGTTCTCTTGTATCCAAAAATCTTGTGTTTGACACAGCTAACGTCTTAAAGAATATTTCGAATTTGGCTGATAGGTTCTTGAGTGGTCCTAATGTCATTCGTGCATACTTGCTGGAAAATTGCTGCTTGCCTATTTCTTTTTGGTTTTTTATCACCTATTTTATATATATATTTTTTGTACTGTCTATGTATATCCGAAACCCTGAAAACTATCTATCTAACTATCAGAAAAGGCAATAAATGCGATATTTCCAATTATCGACCTGTCTTTAATTGTCTTGTTAAGATTTTCGGAGCATTCCGTTTGTGATGTCCTCTACTTTCATTGTAAAACTGTTTTGGCTCTTTTCAGTAGCATGGCTTTATGTAGAATAAATCTACCACAGTACTAATTTACTAGAATTCTTCAATTTTTGTATTTACAATATTGAAGGTGATAAGCAAGTCGACTACATTTTTACTGATTTTAGCAAAGCTTGTGCTTGGATTTCCTTCTATTTTTGTCAACTGAATTATCTATCAAGCCGTACGTAGCGTGTTCTTTTTTGAGCTGAGCTTTTCAATGAAATTGCCAATACCTCGGGTGTTCCTCAGGGAAGCGATTTAAGACCATTATGTACTTTTCATCATACTATATCCATGATGTATTTATGATTATGTCTGACTCAAGAATTCTTTGTTATGTTCACAATGCCATTAATTGTTTCTAGTGTGAATGTCTGTGTTCTTTTAAACTCCGAATATAGACGCCTTACATAAATGGTGTTCGATAAACTTCCTTCGTTTGTATATTATAAGTATACCATTATATTTCGTGCTCTCGCCAAAGTAATCCATTGCAATTTGAATTCACATTTTACGGCAGTTAATTAATTCGGCTTAACTAAACCAAAGACTTGGAAGTTATGCCTTTAACTTTTCATTTGATTATCATATTGATGCAGTTACAAATAAAACTAAATCGTTATTCGGTTTAATTAAGAGATAATGGAATGAATTTAATGACCCATATATAACAAATATATTCTACATTTATTCGACTTATTCTAGAGTATGTTAGTCCTGTCTCGTCTTCTTTATTTCCGGTTTATATTAACCGCATCGAGAATGTCCACTGTAATTTTTTATCAATTTGCCCTTCATGATCTATCCTGGACTGATACTCTCCGACTGTTTCTATATCTTAATCGATTTAAGCTTATTTCTTTGGAGAATTGAGTGGAAAAATTGCTTTACAAATGAAAAATCTTTGAAAAAAGAAATTTCTTTTGCAAAGGAGGGTGTCCCGTATCAGCAGAACTCAACAGCAGCAAACTCGGTCAATTTTCATATTGACTAAATTCGCTATGAATTTATTTCACAGCAAAACTCTATGAAATGCTAGTCCGCAATAGAGCTAACTTGCTTGGTAGTCATTCAAGTAAATACTTAGTATTTCCCCTCAAATATAATTCACACTTAACAATTCTTTTAATTGCATATACGAATATGAGATCAGCAGAAACCAAGCCTTACTGATGAGTATACGCCTCCTGCTGATACAAAACGCCCTCTTTAAAAAAAAAAAAAGAAAATATTTTTCAAAGATTTTTCATTTGTAGAAATATTTTTCCACTCAATTTCAGACGTGTTTTATGATTTTTTAAAAGGCCTGATTAATTTCTCGCAATTGTTAGGGACTTTGTATTTAGTGGTCCCGGATCGCACCTTTAGAACCATGACTTTTTCAATATTTGTTACCACTGTACAAAATATGGTATGCTCGAACCTATTACATTAATATCCCACCGTTTTAACGGTCACAATGATTGCATAGCCTTCAACTTATTTAAATTTCACCTGAAGATTCAGCTCCGCATTAAAAGGTTATTTTTCTTAGTTATTGTAAATTTAGCATGTATTTTTTTTTTAGTAGATAATCAGTACCTGGGTACAATGGTTCTTAATAATTAATAAAAACAGATGGCGGCCTATTCTTGAGACTATTACTAATTAAATTAATTTGTATTTCGTTTTCTTATTTCCTATCTAATTAAATTATAAATAATATCTGCCCTAAATTATTCTTAATTTTTAGCTTTCAATCTATATTTCTTTGCACTAAATTTACATATCCGCCCTACATTTCATAACATTTTTTTTTTTTCAATTTAACTAATAATTAATATTTTAATAATTACACTTTGTATGTACTTAAATCTCTATAGATTTCCTGTCACTAACAATATTAACAATTTTATTAAATCAAATATCATTTTCAATTATATTATGTATAACCAATTTACATTCAATCATAATTCATCATCCATCGCTATCGTAAATATCTTACACACGCACACACATACTCATAAAACAAATGCTCAATTAATTCGAGTGAAAAATAATTTAAGTGAATGATGGACAAAAAAGTTATATCATTTAAATGTATATTTTCCAGACATGAAGTTCCAGTCACTAGTCAACCAATCACAATAGTGCATATGGACGATGATATTGTGGTTGTGAATAAACCAGCATCAATACCAGTAAGTGGCTTAAATGACCGCCATTAAGTAAAAAAGAAAAATTAAACAAAAAATACAAAAAAAAAATAATATTAAAAATATAAAAATCGTTTTTATGATTTAAAACATACTTCAATTTTAAAGTTTAATTTTTTTGTATAAATTATTTCCTTTTTTTTTTTCTTTTGTAGCTCTCTCATTTTCTTTTCTTGTTCTGATTGTGTTTTATAATTAATTTTCTTGATCCACAAAAACAAAAGAGCTTTTCAAAAGTTCATTTTCTTTCCTTTATAATTTTTTTTCTTACTTAAAAACAATTTTATATGCTTTGGTAAGGCTCTTTTCTTTATGTACATTTTTGAAAAACAACAATCCAATACGAAATGTACTTTTTTCATCCTTCTATATATAAGTATATTTTCCCTGATTTTTTATATTTTATCTTTATTTATTTTTTATTATTTTTATTTTAAGCATTTTTTTTTAATAATCGTCGTACATAAAGCAAAGACGGTCAATGCTTTTATGAATTTTTGCATTTTTAAGAATTTTGTCTTGCTGCAGTTAAACAATTTCTGTGTAAGTTTTTGAGATATATAAAAAATATTACAAAGTACAAAAAACAAAAAACGCAAAGGCTGAAATACTCAGCTTCAACTCATAGATTTGCATATATTGTCGTTGTATGAAAAATCCGGATGTGATGATGTGGTGATTTTAGAAGTATTGAACATTTAGTCAATCCCGCATTTTTGATAATATTATTATATTACATAAATACCTATGCTATATACATATTATATATTATGTACGTATATTTTGGTGTGTCTAAAGTTTTTGTGATTTTATCCTTTTTATTTGACTTTTTAATAATAATAATTGTAGGATTTTACAAAAAATTTTGAAAATATTTTACATCTTTGCTAATTTCATATCATGTTTATACCTTCCTTTCACAGCCGTGCTGGATATTCCCTATAAAATATTATTAAAATATTTATGAATTACTTCTTAGTATACTATATAATGTATATTGGAAATCACAGGTGCAAAGATCACCAATTTCAAAATTATTTCAACACTAACTAACGTTGATTTTTATAATATGTAGGCTTTAGGTTTTTTTTTTTTTTTTAATATGTATTTGAAATTTTTCATTTACTTTTCATTTACTGACTGCCATCTATTGTAAAAAATTAGAACTTTTTAATAGTATGTGGACGGGACTAGTTGAGACACGTTTTCTTAAAAAAATCCTTCTCTTCTTATTATATAGTTAATAGTGGCGTAATCCATTCCATCTATGATAAATTTTATATCAACTTGATACAAAAAAAACTAAATATTTTACAATCACAAAAATTTAATGTGAATAAAATATTAATAAAAACACGTTTGCATTTAGTATGGACGATATCCGTCATCAATATCAGGCATAGATTTACTCTTAGTCCAGTTGAGGTAGCTGTGATAGTAGACTTACTTCTTTCACTTAGGAAACTTCCACCTGACATTGAGTTAGGGTATACTCACTTGGAAGGGACACTATTGTCTTTCAGGCTGAGGTCTTCGCCATCGCAATAGCAGCGAAGATAGCCCTTGGTATGAAAATTAAGGGCGAGGACATGTGTATCCTCTCAGATAGATAGGCAGCCTTGATGGCTCTGAGTGGTCTTTGGATAACACCTAAATTACTGGAGGACTGCATAACATCTTTGGATAAGCTGTGTATCCACAAAAAGGTGTACAGTGTGTATCCAGGCATACGGGGATCGTGAGAAATGAGAGGCTAACCTCCTAGTCATGTCTGGCTCTATTTCTTCTTTCCTTGTACCAGAACCCACGGTATGCGTTGCCACCTCGGTGGTCATGTCTCTTATCAAAGCATATTCACATGAAGCTGGAGCAGCGATGAGCGAACCTGGGCTTGTGCAGTTGTACAAAACTTTTTTTTTTAATAGGAATTGCACTGACTTTCTCTTCAGGCGGAAGAAAACAATGTAGAACTATGGTTATCATCATCAACCGCCACAGCTCGCTTCACACACATTTAACAAAGATGGAGTTGCTAACAGCCTTTAGTATTTGTCCAGATTTTGTCCGACAATTGTACGGAGCAGGCTGGATACACTTGGATCTGCCCTTCTATCTGTGGAGGAGCTGAACAGCTTACCTCACCTATAGACGTGATGTGCTGCATTAAGAGGACAGGAAGGTTCTGGTGGAATTTTTTTTCTCCTTTTAATAGGTTAGCGCAATGGGCTGCCTTGGTCTCCGTATTTGGAATTTTTCGCTCATTTCTTATAGACAAGGCTTTTCGGTAACATTCTTCTGTGTATAATCACAGCATTTCGTTTTAAGATATCTGTCAATACAGCTACTTTTCTTTTTGTTTGTCTTTTTGTTTTGGTCTAGCCTTTAAGAAAAGATTAACTACTTCCGGTGAAAATTCGACTTGGCCTTTAGACATAGAGAGAAGATGATATTCGTATATATTTAAAGTCACATTTTATTTTTATCACTGACCGGTACAACACGTAGCTAGTAATGGATCGATCTTATAATGGATGTTCTGTCGATGCTGTTGGAGTTTCAACATGATCAATGACGTATGACGAAGCGAAGTCTATATCAATTACATTGCTTCACCAAGTCATAGATTATCACAGCTGAAGCTCTTTTTTTCTTATTTTTTATTAATATTGAAGAAGGATCGAAAGATGGCATTACCCCATCCAGTTGTAATAACGGCTTAGTGCAGAGTAGTATTTTAGATGACGTCACTCAATTGTATTTTTTGCGCACAAGGTGTAAAACTGAAAACTAAAACTACTAAAATGATATTTAGGAATAGCGCTGTCTGGTTAACAGAACTTGCTCATTTTATTGTATCATCGGAGACATCCTGCTCCACATTGCACCTTGCCCATAATATTTCGGCTTGGGCCGACCGCCAACAAAGTCGTCTTTGGTTAGATGACCCTTCGGGTAAAACTGTGGTGTAAACTTAACCCAAACTTAAAGAAAAAGCTATTCGGACCAAAACAAGCCAACCCAGAGGACTCTAGTGTCAATTCTCACTACTCGGTAGGTGACCCCTGAGAATGGGATGGGACTTGTTGATGATTCTGTATTTAGAGAATGTGAGGAGGAATCCGAAACGGTGACTCACTTTCTTTGTCACTTACCGGGACTCTTAGAAAAGCGTTACAAATTCCTTGGCTTATACCTCCTGAACTAACTGCATAAAGCCGGCAAGAAGGATTGGGGTTCAATATTGAACTTTGTAAGATCGTCCGGTTTGAACCTACACACAATTGGTCATAAGTTTGGAGAATGAACAATGGGCTTTGTTATGTTTCAGAGACTCCATCGTGGTCTCAATTCCTCTTCAATCCATTTATCCAGCGCTGACTGGAGTCCAAATTACTAGAATTTATCATTGCTGAAGACTGGCTAGCCTTCAATAAGCCGAGACATCAATCTATAGGGCTTCCATTTTATTGAATATATTACTTCTATTACTTATTGAAATATTAAGTGAAATTTACTAAGGATAGCACCCTCTACTATATATTTAGAAGTAAAAGGTGTTCAAAATTGAGGTATCATTTTAATTTTAATAAATTTTAATTTTATTACAAATAGGTTCCGGTTAATAATGAAAAATTATGTCGGTCAAGTGCCCCCCCCCCCCCTACTGGCTCGGCAGGCTCCCAATCTTTTACCAAAATTCTGAATCATGTTGTTCAATAAACTGTTGTCAATGGTTGAAATCTGCTCGATAATGTTGTTTTTAAGCTCTTGAACTGTTGTGGGATCATTGCTGATGTACACTTTCGATTTCAAAAACCCCACAAAAAATAATCCATCGGTGTCAAATCGCGCGATCTTGGTGGCCAATTCACTCCTCCTCTACGAGAAATATTGCGATCCTCGGACTTTTCCTTTAAAAGATTCATTGTTTCTCTTGCTGTGTGGCAAGTAGCACCGGCCTGTTGAAACCACATATTCTCTACGTCCAAATCATCAATTTCCCGCCACAACAAGCTTCGGATCATCTCCCTGTAGCGATTTCCATTGACCGTAATCGCATTTTCATTTGCTTTTTCAAAAAAATATGGTCCGATGATTCTTCCTGACCACAAACCACACCAAACCGTAACTTTTTGTGGATGTAATGGTTGATCTAAGATAACCCTTGATTCTCTTCACCCCAAATGCGGCAATTCTGTTTATTGACGTAGCCATTGAGCTGTAAATGAGCTTCGTCGGTGAAAATTATTTTGTTAAAAAAATTCTCATTTTCTTCTTGTTTTTCGATTGCCCAAGAAACGAATTGCCGACGTAATGCATGGTCAGTTGGTTTTAATTCTTGCGTCAGCTGGATCTTATAAGCCCTTAAATGGAGATCACGATGCAAAATGTTGAATAATGTGGATATGTTAATTGCTGCGAACGATGACGAATGGAAGTGTTTGGATCTTCTACAACACTTCTGCTCACAGCTGCTACATTCTCGGTTGAAACGGCCCTACTACGTTGATAAATTTTGCTTCTGTTATCATGAACAGATCCAGTTTCTAAAAAATTTATCAACCATCAGCTTGATGGCACGATTTGTTGGAGCACTTTCTCTACCAAATTTTCTTCGAAATTTTCTAATTACATCTTGAAAACTTTTAATAACAAAAACACGTTGTTCCTTCGTGTAACGTTCCATATTAACCAACCGGAATGTATTTAGAATATACCTGAAGAAACATCGTATAAAAATTCCTGGTAGTAAAAAAAATTGCGACAAAATCAAAATGATACCTCAATTTTGAACACCCGTTAGTTGTAATTGGTCAGTTAAAATCCAAGTTTTTTTTTTTTTTTTTTTTTTTTTTTTTTGATTCTTCGGGTCCACATTTTCCAGAATTCTGATTTTCTGGACTTTGACGTTCGATATTTTCCTTTTGTTAGACATATATCCAATGATGCGCTCCTTTGTTGCTCAAATGGGAGGACATTTTAACCAAAGTTTGAAAGTATAATAAACAACAGAGGCATATAATTATAGATTTTGGGTATCCTTGTGAAACATTTGTTAATTTTTCTAACTTTTCTGTTGTCTATTATGAGCCGCAATTATGGCAACAAAAATTTGGAAAAAAGATTTGTGAATCTTGCCTCACTCCCTTACTTTTACTCCCCTTCTTCCTTTCATTGCCCTGCGTATACTTCAAAAGGTATTTTATGAAGCTTTGGCCATTATTGTTTTATGGAAAACAATTTTTTTTTAATTTTAAAAACTCTTTAGTAACGATAGTTCACAGGTAAATAGTGCAAATTGTTGGAAAGCTTGAAATGAAAGCTTGAAATACGAGATATAAAAAAAATCACTGACTTGTCGGAGTTATTGACTTTTAAGTCAAAATCTAGCTTGGTGGTTGATGGGCAGATTTAGATTTATGGAGAGGTATGCAAGCATTGGCCTCGAATTCATGGTGACCTAAAACATCTAATGTGAGTCCCTATTCGATTTCCTCCCATCCTAAGTTCAGACTGTTAATAAAGTCTAGTACCATTCTGGGACTTATGTGCTACACGTAGTTTGATGGAGGAAAAGCATGTTCGGAGTGGAGTAATCTCCATCTGGCCAATTCTTCGAAGTTGCAGAGCAGGTGTTCCAAAACTTCATGAGCATCCTGACAGAAGCGGCAGAGTGAAGTCTCAGCCAAGCACACCTTGTATAGGTAATACTTCAATGGGTAAAGGCCAGAGAAGAACTCTGTAATCTATTTGAGTTCTGTTCTCCTAAGGAATAGGAGTTCTTTTGTTCTTCCGTCTGAGGTATCAATAAACTTTTTTGTCTAACGAGGTCCTTGAACCCTTTCACAATAAAGGGATTTCTGTTTGTTTTCCCAGTTATTTAGGGTGGCTCTGAGGTAATACTTTGAAGTGCTCTGGTCCGACAAAGTGAATTTCCGCTCCTCTTTGGTCTAGGCCAAGGATTCCAAAACTATTATGGGTAAGAGATCCCTTTTCCAAAATGAACTGATACCTCAGACCCCCATAGCCAAATTACTTTAAAATTCCTATCTCTAGTTATTTTTCCTATTGATACAAAATACTTACAAATTTAAAAACTTTGCGATTGGTTAAGTGAGTAAACTTGACATCATTTTCTCATCAAAATTTGACAAAATAAATAGACATAAAATTCAGTAAATATCAAGGTTAATTAATAATTATTAATACAAATTTCGTAAAAATACTTAAGTAGGTAATTATTTTTTTTTTAAAAACATTAAAATCGCAAAGTAAAGATAAAAAAAATAAGAAATTCTGTGTGATGGATGAACCTGGTGACTTTCTACCAATCTAGCTAAATCCGGTTCAATATTGGTGAGATGCAGCCTTAAACCTCCGCGTTCGATGATTTTCAAGCGGTTTCTTTGTTTTGCCAAAATGTTTGTAGCCACACTGAAGCTTTTTTCGACTAGGTATGATGATGGAAAACCGATAAGGTATTTTTCAGCAATGTTCCACAATGCAGGATACTGTGCTTCAATGTTGCGTTGCAACCAGAACTTCTGATAGCCTTGGTTGAACTTTTGCTTAAACTCCTCGTCTGTGCTGATGGCAATCCACTCTTCTTCCATTATCACATTGGCTTCTTTCATGGCTGTGATATTGTACGGATTTATTATCCATTGAGGAATTTGTAAATTTAAGAGATCCGCAAACCTCTTAGTAAAATCCTTGTGTAATGCGTCCAAGTGAGTGACATATGATAAAATAACATCGTCTTGAAGAATTTCTGGTAATTTTGACAAATGCGGAAACTGTGAATATTTCTGCTTAAATTTTGTTTATAAAGGATAAGTTTACCCCACAAAGGCCGATATTATTGCTTTTGTTTTAATCAAGTTGAGATCGTTTTACATCTTTACATCTGTTTTAGAATTGTTCAGATTTTCTTTCAAATTCGGATCTTTTTCTAGTATAAACTCCAACACAGATTCAAATAGACATGAAAATCTTGCTAAGCAAGAGCCTCTTGATAGCCTGCGAACTTCAGTGTGCAGAAGTAACCGAGTAAAGACTTCGTCGTTTTCCTCACATAGCTGAGCAAATAACCGAGAGTTCAAAGAATTGCTTCGAATCTTATTGACAGCATTTATAACATATTTTAAAGGCTGATGCAATTTAGGACTCAGATTTTTTGCTACTAAATTCTGTCTGTGAATCACGCAGTAGTAGATGAGTGTATTATCATTCAAGCTCCAACGAATTTCAAAACGTAAATGAACTTTCAACCTAAGTGCAAGCTTGTTATTTAGTAAAATATCAGGAGCATGTTTGGACTTGAATTTGATCATGATTTCGTTCGTGTTAAATCGCGTATATGCTTCAAATACAAAGCAAGTCAAAACGTGCCTGAAAGACTTGTACGCTCGAACTCGAACACATTATGTTGCACGAACTTGTCCATGCTTATTGGCTTGCCCAGTTTTTCATCTTGTACGAACTTGTGCAAAAGTACAACACAACTTGTGTAAAAGTACCACAATGATACTTCCTACTAAAATATTAGTCATTCTTTTAACAAGTTGATAAACGTAACACAACTTATACAGTATCTTGAAAGTTTCAAATAAAAGCTTGTGTTAATTAATAGGGGTCGATTTTTAGAGCTCGTCGACCCCAAAATCCGTTTTCGTTTATGTCGACTCCTGGGATACCGATATCGACCACTTTGGGAATCCCTGGTCTAGGCCATCAACAATTTCATTGCCTTTATGGCTGTTATGGCCAGGTACCCACATAAAGATAACTTTGTTTTTCCTTGATACGTTTTTAAGGGTTTGCAGATACTCCCACGCTATCCTTGACTTAATGGTGTTTTAATAAGGCCTTGAGCGTGGCTTGACTGTCCGAGAGGATATTAATGATTGAGTTCTTTATAGCTATCTTAATGCAGGTATTGGCGAATTTTTCTTGATGGGTAGAATGTGGACCACTTCTAACCAATTGTTAAACTCAAATTAATGGGATTGTCTTGACTAAAATATGTGCACTTATATATTATAATAACCTAAATATAGATAGCCTCTATAACATGTAATTTTACCGCCTCTTTTATCATTTTCACTACTTAAGGGGGTATTCTAGTCTAGAGGCCCGAATTTTAGGTGACTTTTGAAGTGCCGTAAAAAAATGGCAATCAATATCTTTCTACCCATTTTTTTATGAGTTATTTATTAACATTACAAGAATACAGAAAAAAATTAAAAAATTACAAAATTTAGCAGCTGATGAAGTGGGGGGCCTCAAAAAATTGGCGCGTGATCATGCCCACGATTCCAACCCACCTAGCAATCCGACAAAAAAAAATAAAAAAGATTATTAGTCTAGAGTAATGTCGCTATGTCCGGAACTAGGGAAAAGTTGAAAAAAAAATTTTTCACAAAATGGCCGCTGCCTGAAAAAAAAAAGCACTTTTTGTACCACTTTTTTTGACTTTTTCGAATTTTTTAAAAATAGTAAAAATTGATATTTGGGGATGCGGCTAGTTCCGGACATAGACAAGTCTATAAAGAAGACTTTCAAAAAAAATTCAAGTAAATCGGTTCGGTAGAACTTGAGAAATCGTGGGCATTGTCTTGAAAAACGCAGTTTCGAGAAAAACGCGTTTAAGGGGTAACGCCACTGTAAGTTTTTTGAAAAATCGTTTTTTTTATTGGCTTAAAAAATAGTTTAAACCTTCTAGAATAAGAAAAAAAAAGGTCCCGTGCGAGAAAAAATTTTTTTTAATTTGAAAATGGAGGTCGCCACCAAGCGCGTTAAACTTGCTCCGAAACATGTCCCGGGAAGATGGCTATGGAGCCGCCATTTTGTTTTTTTTTTCGCTGTCAAAAATTTATCAATAAAGTTCAATGTATGCCCGATAATACCTTAAAAGGTTTTTTTCAAACACCTTTAATTTCGCGAGAAAAAAATTCGTGAAAAAACCTTTTTTTTAGCCGTTACAGTAGCGTTACCCCTTAAAGTCCAAGTGGTTTAGAAGTTAGAATTCAACTGTTAGCAGCTGGATGCAGTTGAACACTAAATATAAAAGATACAAGCCACCATTTTGAAAAATCCTCTTGTAGGCATATTCTTGAATAGTTAAACTTTGAAAATATGAAAACAAAAAAAATATATTTTTTCCAATTTCCAGACTAGAATACCCCCTTAAGTAACTAATTATAAAATGAAAGATATTCATATCAACAAATCTATCTACATTTAGAATTTACTATGTCGTTGTTCTGGCTCTCTGGCCATTTTTCAATTAAAATGTTTCCCTCCCCATGGTTAGTAATTTTTGAAAGTGTTCCATGAAATTTACTTCAATTTCTTTTAAAATACCCAATCTTCATAAGCACGTTACTGAATTGAATAGTCTGTACGTCACTCCCAAAAAAAGTACTTACTTCCCACCATCAAAATGAAAACAAAACGAAAAAAAAAAATTATGAAATTTCTGTGGCTTTTTACAGGCTATTCAAACAGTCATCAATCTTGTTCAATATGGGGGTGGCAGTTACTTTCTTTTCTCTCCGTACCTCTCCTTGTTTCTTTTTTTTTTCTTTTTATTAAGCCAAAAACTCTATGCTGTGGAAATGTTTCGATTTTCCACCAAGTTTGTCTTTAAATTGTAGTTCACGTGTTGTACTTATTTCACAACCTTACAACAGATGAGGACGATTATGATTCCACCCGGCCTCTTCTACCAATAACTTTATGCTTGTGGATTCTCTGTCGATTGTTCGCGCCATGTTTCAGTCAACATTAATGGCAGACGCGGGTCTCTAGTCCTTATTTATATCTCAACTCATACCCGAATCTTTCGAACAGTGATTCAGTTCAGTACGTGCAAGTATATATACTGAATAGTAAAAAAAGTAGGTACTGAAAGCGGGCGAGACGTTCATAAAACACACATTTTGTAGTCTGAAGGAAGAAATTTGCATACTCAGTTTGCTTGTGGTAATGTCAAAATCACCATAGCAGGAAAACCTTTTGTCGGCGTTCCAGAAGCAATTTTCCTCTATTCTGTGGCCTGTCTGATAGGACATAGTCTTATCTCTATAATGGGGCAGTCTCTAAGCAACTGAGTGAGCGATTTTTCATTTTTCCTGTATTTATCTTTGTTCATTCTTTCAGCAATTCTCTTCTCCCGAACCTTATTCCCTCCCAATTCCATAACCTCTTGTTGCTGCTGTTATCTATACTTCTACTACTATTATTGCTGGTGGTGATGGTTGTTATTATTGTTGTTGTTGTTATATTTCGCTTTATGCTTTTGAAAGTAACTACAGTGAAGAAGGAGTAGATCATATATGAGGAGAAACAGATTGTGTCTCTCATTTTTACCCTTGTCCTTGGTAAAATGTTCATTTCACATCACAATGACAGTTCTATAGAAACTGATGGGTGGCAAAAATATGGAAAGCTTTCTTTTACCAAAGAAAATCTTTATTTCTTAGAAAAGCTAAGATTAAATGCTTTTCTTTGTGGATTTTTGTTTGCTGTTTTTTTTTTCTTCTTATATATATGAACACTCGTATATTGTCGGAATGCGGACGTATGGGTGTACCCTTGCTCTATCTTTTGAGAATAGCTTTATTTACAGAGTGTACTCAGTATGAAAACATATTGACGATAGTTTTTAGAAAATATTTGTGCAAGATTTGTAGCCAGTCCAGAAATAATGATGTCTGAAAATCAATAAACTTATCGTAAACATTGATTGGAAAAATATTTTTAGATATAAGGATGGGTATACATTTACGCCATTTACATAAGGCCACTATACGACAACACGCTTATATAAATTTGATTTACGAAAATGCAAATAGTATAAGATTCACTTTAATACTCAGGTGGACATGAAATAAATAGGTTTTTTGCCTATTTGGTTTGCACCTTCTGCTATATGACAACTGTCTAAACAAATTTGTGACAATATACCAGCTAGTACGGACAAATTGATAACGGTGAGACATTCTTAATTTCAATTATGATGAATGAAAAAATAGTCAAAGTGAATTCTGTATGGAATTAATCCATTTTTACCATTTCATTTTTCCAATAAAAATAATAACTTCAATCTTACAGTGTGCGATCGGACTAATTGCCTACTTTGGGCAATGTTCGGCAACAGGGATACCACCACCCTAATATTGTGGTTACGTCAGAGTATTTTTGAATACGTAACCAAAATATTGCCAATAATTTTTATTAATTTTCATTCTCAGTAGTGTCATTATTTAATCCTGACTGAACTCACCCTCCAATGTAAGCCCAAGGTATTTCCATTACGAACCTCGTTCGCAAATTAGTGACGAAATATCGTGAAAATGTATAGAAAAGCACGGTACAGATAACAAAATACTTTCTGCGCTCTCTCTGTCTTTCCTATAGAAATGTATATACATTATTCACGAAATTACGTCACAGAACATGTGCCAAAATTTTAATGGGAATAGGTACCTTGTATTCTATATACCTTGATGTGGGCCATAGTCGATAGCGATTTGAAGGCTCATTCTCTCTGTTGATTAGACGAGAAAGTACAGCCTGGATGCAAGATGCTAGCCTCCCTTCCAACGCGTTTTTAAATTTGACAGCAGGAGGCAGTTCACTTGATGTGTTGTCAGTTTGCATACAAGTTCCTTAAGAAAATTGGCATTGAAATGTAAAGTTTTGTGTGATGTAGGCAGCAATAAAAGAAGTCGGTAGCAAAACTAAAGGGTTTTCCAATAAGAGGTGTTATTTTAATTAGCCCGCTATTTCGGTAGATGTCACTTTTGGAGCTGTAATTTTTGACATTTGACAGGTAGAAACTACGCCATTAATAAAAATGGAACGATACACGATTCAACAACGCATTGAAATTTTTAAAATTCACTATAAAAATGGTGAAAATGTGGCAGAGACGGTTCGTAAAACTCGAACATTTTTGGGTCGTCGTGAAGCACCTTGTCGGACCGCAATACAGAAATTGATAGAAAAATTCGAGCTGTCGGGACAAGTTAGTGATGTGAAGAATAAAACCCGTGCACGTCGCTCAAGAACAGCCGAGAATATTGCTGCTGTAGCCGAAAGTGTTGAAGAAAACCCAGGTTTGTCCATTCCTCGTCGTTCTTTGGAATTAGGCATTCCACAAACGTCAAAAAATGGCATTTTTCTTTGAATATCAAAATAACACCCTTTACTTCAATTTGTCGATGGGTAGCTTAAGTGAAATAAAGGGTCGAAATGACAACAGCTGGTTTGAGTTCAATTTTTTGACTTTATTACTTACGTCCCTAATATAAGTGTAAAATATCACTAGTTGTCCGTTTATCATATACTGGCAAGATCAGGATGACTTTCCGTTCTACACGTACTAACTAATGGATTCCGTTGTTCATGTTCTACTAGCAATTCTCTGTTTTTCACGTACCGGCGGAATTGTAGACAGAGATGGATATTTTATGTTTCCCGGGCATGCCAATTCAACTACTAGAATATTTGGATCAGTTAATCAGGTGGAAGGTTGACGGTGCTCTGGTGAATCTGTATTGTTCTACTTATAATATTAATTCAAAAAGTAGTTATGAGTCATAAGCTATGGAAAGCCTCACAAATGGTTCTACAAATTTTTTTTCATTGCAATGACAACTTACTATCATCTGAACTGCCATGATTTTTCATCATGCAAAAGTTTGCTGAAAGCTGATTCTGACTAGATGGCTGTTTAGATTACACGTGGAAATGTAGTGTGCACTGATATATATAATAAGAACGGACTGAACCTTCCTGTCTAATTGCTATAGTCAAAAATGGCACACATTGTGGATAAAAGCTATTTGTCTCCTTCAAGGTCGTTGTGCAGTAGTAGCAGTAGTAAGGTCTGCTAACGTTTGCAGTTCCTTCTCTGATTCATGACTGGAAATATTTTTTTGCAGGTCTGGTCGATCTCTGCTTACGTTTGGCTATACTGTTTGCCTTTAAACTGATTTGCTGCTTTCACTAGTATTTTCGTGCTGATGTTGTCCTTCCGGTGAAATCTATTCAACTGAATATCTTCTCAAGTCAAATCCAGTCCAGAGTTCGTCCTTCATGAATTTAATTTTCACAATTTTTATTACTGATCTTGACACATTCAGGATTCTTATCTTGGCTTTGAGTTCACTTTGTCACTTTTAACATTTTTCATGATTTTTTTCAACTTCACTCACAAGCGACACTATTCTTATATTATAGTGTTTTACAATTACGAACATTAAGTGCGCGTGATGGAAGAAAGGAATGGAATTTGTCTGGAGGGTCTAAGGAGTTGTGGAGGAACTTGAATCAGGATTTCTTGTGAGGTCTTCCTTCGCGAGTCAATTCCTTCATTAAACGTCCTGCGATGTTGTTGGTGGCTATTCGATGATGTGTTTCCCTTTGCTGCAAAAAAGATAAATCTTTCACCAGTGAAGTAACTGTTGCTAACCTCAGCATTATCAAGTTAAAGAATCTTTTGCAGAAGCGGCTTGCAATTTAAACAAATTCTAGCTGGTGATTTCATGTCCAAATGCATTTTTCAGCCTCTCACCTAATTCTCCTGCTGCTTGCAAATGTTGTAAGAGTAATTATTCATTTATCACACCACTGGTGCATTCTAAAGCATAAATCAAATTAAAACCAGTATCAAGCGGTGCATGCGTTAATATAGGTAAGATCGAGTGTATTCTTGCTACGTATGTAGAAAGTGTTAGATTACCACTGCACGAGATACAAAAATTGCGCAAAGGGTAATGCCCATTTTCGGCCCGACATCAACAGACATGAGAGATATCTCAAACGATGCATTATAATAGTCTGAACATAATTTATTAACAATGTTTATTTCCATTAAGCGGAGGAATGCTTGGTGGGGTCAAAGTTTGATCTAGTACATTTTGGATAATCTAGTATAGAATCGAGTTCTTTATGTCCTGTGAAGAAGTTTGAGTACCCACACTCCTATACTTAAATAGCTTAAATAGCCATCCGCATACTCACTTTTTTGGTACTTCCCTCTTTTTCATTCGAACTGAGGTACTCGATTTTTCGCACCTTAGTTCAGCTTTAATTTGGTAGAGTTATGTCCGATCGGAAAACGGGTTTCACTTTTCCCGTCAACTAATTACCAGCTACAATTCGTAGAAGAAAATTTGTCTCTGCATACTTTTAGCTTGGGGGGTACGAACCCCCTGGGAAGGGGTTCCAATACAGCATGTTGCATATCAAATTAAAGGTTTCTCCGAGTGCTATAGAGTGATATACTTTTTTCTCAATTCAAAAAACTTTCTCGGGACGCCGGAAAACTAATTTTCATGTACTTGGGTCACATACACCCCAGTTACTGCATTTCGCATATAGTTTGCAGTTCGCTTAATTAAAATAAACAATGTAATAAAATATGTTCAAAATATCATAATGCATCGTTTAAGATATCTCTTATGTATGTTGATGTCGGGCCTAAGGTTGTATGAAAAATGGGCACAACAGGGGTGCTTTTCTCCTCAAATGCGTCTCAAATTTAAAACTCTCAAGAAACACGTAAAAGTTTTTTGTTGTTGGTTTTGGTTTTTCTGTTTCTTGTGAAAATAGAATTTGATTGAAAGTTGATTGAGAAAGTGGAAAAATTACGAACTACTAATTTATAAGACACACTGAAATTACAAGTAGTGAAAATAGACCAGCTTATAATATGCTTTGGTCACAACTAGATAATCCGGTTTTTGGTGGAAAATAGGCTGTAGTTAACGCACCCATCATTGCGAAATGCACACAGCTTCGGCTAGTTAGAATGCGATATACCTGAACCTACATAACTTTTAGAAAGATAACATCTCAAATCCCCCTCTCTCTCTCTCCTGTTGTTTTTTCGGAGGGAACAGCAGACGAACCAGAAAACAGTATTTTCTGAATTTAAGTTTTAGTACGGTAGATAGTAGTTAGTGAATTAATTATGAGCTATCGTTTTACTAAGCATTGGAAGTCCCAGAAAGCTATTGTCGGACATCACACATCTGACACGTGTGACTCATCCTGAATGAGAATACACCAGGAGACCTGGGTTCCTTTCACTACTAACAAAACAATTGAAAATTTGGAATTTTATTTAAGTTGATTAGACACTATTCTAAATAGCATGTACGTAAATGGAAATAGGTATGCTGAAGGCACTTCATTTCATCTAGTAAGGCTATTGATTCCAGATATTATCCATGGGCAGAGCTTTATAATTACTTTTCTTGAACCTATCGAAATATTTTGTATATAATATACATACATAGTTGCAAATCGACGACCTCTACATCAAGTATACCTAATCTGCATAAGTATAAGAAGTCCTATATAAATTGTAAATTGTCAAACATATCATATTCAGGAACATTATAAAAAGAGCAGGCCTCAGAATTGATCCCTGAGGAACTTCAAGGCTTATACTAATTTAAAAGAAGAGAACTGATGGTTATGATCAATCACCTGACTCGGTGATTGAGTATATATATTAGAAAATATAGAATGATATCGAAATTTGTTACAAAGAATTATATTTGGTTTTAAGAATTAAAGCTCTACTGGTAATACTGCGAATATATTTCCATACATAGAGTAATAAAGATAGAGATTACTCTATAGAATTTTTTCACCGGGTTATAATTATATTTGTTCAAGAAAGAACCCTTTTTCGATTCTCCGGTATATAGCAAAAGCTAAAAAATGTTTTTAATTTGTTATTTCGTCACACAACTCATTAACTTTGGGTGACAAGTTTCAAGTCTTGGTTTGACTCATCAACAGGTCCCAAATAGCGAAATTGGGTGATTTGAAAGAACAAATGAAAAATTAGAACGACGAAAAGAAATGGAAAAAATTAAAAAAAAAATTGAAAAAATTAAGAAAAATAGAAAAAAAAAATTTATTAAAAAAAATTTAAAAAATTGTTTAAAAAAAAAGATTCATTCGAAACGAAACGAACCTGTATTCACCCGCAGTGGGCTGAAAAAGAAAAATAGAAAGGAAGAAGAAGAAGTGTTTCGTGTTAGGAGAGAACCTTACACTCATCGGTGCAGCTTGGTTTTCTGCCTGCCCTTTTTTTTTCTATTTTTCTCAATTTTTTTCATTTTTTCCATTTCTTTTCTTCGTTCTAATTTTTCATTTGTTTTTTCAAGTCACTTAATTTCGTTATTTGGGACCTGTTGATGAGTCAAATCAAGACTTGAAACTTGTCACCCAAAGTTAATGAGTTGTGTGACGAAATAACAAATTAAAAACATTTTTTAGCTTTTGCTATATACCGGAGAATCCAAAAAAAGTTCCTTCTTGAACAAATACATAGAGTATGATTTAGGTAATGGTAAATAAAAACACTAACTAGTCTCCATCTCAGTAGAAAAAATTATGTAGCCAGCAATTTTCTATACGCCACTCCTTGCTACAAATTTCTTGCATGTGGTGGACGATTATTCCATGGTGCGTCATAGTCATCCGTAACTTGTCATTTATTTATTTATGACTTTATAGCGATAGCTTACAGATTAAAGTCTCGATTAAAAGCTACCGGTTAATATTGAAATTCAAATATTTGATTATTTCATATTTCATTGAGAAGAAGATTAAAATATTAATAACAAGAATTCATTTATAATACTAATTACTAACTATGATAAAAATATAGCAAGAGAAGTTTTACAAGATAGGAATTAAATAAAAATAAAAAAATAAATAAAAAATATATTAAAAAGTAAAAACGATACGAGAAGAATGGAGGAAAAAAATACATTTAATGGGTAGTGTAGTGATTATTCAGAGCGAGGAGTCTGAATCTCATTTCTAATGATTTTTCTAAAGGTCCAGAGACTAAGACAGAGAATTTTGATTTCGTTAAATAGGTCGTTATGATTTATTTGGATTCTGTAACAAGGGGATTTA
The DNA here is from genome assembly GCA_963924295.1 of Dioctria rufipes. NCBI lineage: Eukaryota > Metazoa > Arthropoda > Insecta > Diptera > Asilidae > Dioctria > Dioctria rufipes. Next base: position 26,839,195 of record OZ002744.1, on the reverse strand, counting down.
TACTGTAAATTTGTCCTTGCAGTAGTAATTTGAAAAGTTAACGGACAGCGGGTGACTCTAGATGGAGCAAGGAAATTAATGTTACGGGATAAATCAGGGCAATTTATAAGGTTGTGTATTATTTTAAATAAAAACATTTCATCTAAGAAAAGACAACGTTTGTCCAAAGAAATAATATCAAATTTGTTGAAGCTAGTAAAATAGTCAAGATAGCATCCTTATGTTTTATATAAAAGAAATCTGATGAATTATCTCTGAACTGCTTCAATTTACTGCACATACACCATAAAAAGGGTTCCATATAGCATGTACTCTCGATAACTTTTTATTAGAGGAGAATTATAAAGAGTTATTAGTGATGTAGTTAGTAGACTTGAATGATTTACAAATTCGGTATACAAAACTCAACAGTTTAAAAGCCTCGGTAACGCGGTTAAGAGATGAATCACCAATTATGTAGTCATAATATAAGGAATTGGATTTTCTGTAAAAGGATATAACTTTACATTTGGAGATATTAAATGGCAACAAATTATTTTTAATCCAATTTTCTCAAATCATCTCACACATAATCTGTTAATTCTACTCTTGCTTTTGTAAGCTATAAAATTTTTCACCAAATCATAAAAATGCACTACACCAACCCAACGTGAGTTGAGATTTCTTAGAGATTTTTTATATTTTTTATTATACATTTTCAAAAAGTGTGATTTTTATGTAAAGAAGAAAACTACTATGAAAGCAAATCATTTATATTGATCATATGAATCAACATAATATTTTCTTTCGAAAAAACAGGTTAGTCTATGGTTTTTTGCAAAGGAAAAAAAAAATTCCCATCCAGTGCAATATTAATTTATTATGAAAAATATTGTGAACAAATTTAAACCAAACACAGTCTAAAAATTCAAAAATTATATCAATTTTCATAGACATTCGAACATTCGAACTCTTAAGAATTGAACATATCCGTCCAAAGCTGCCATTTGGGATAGGAAAACTTTTGAAATTATATTTTATTTGTATAATAAATATTTATAATATTTATTATAAATATGAAATACATTTCGTATAAACATCTATAAATACACTTTGCTTTGCAATTTTCTATGTATATAACATTTTTTTTTCTGCATAAAAAATTTCAATTTATATTTAAAATTTTACGATAAATTAATTTGAAATTTATTTTCTTTTTTTTTTAATTATTATTTTTCAAATGGGACCAACAAAACAAACAAAAAAAACCAAATGAAACTGAAAAACAAAAACGAAAAATAAAAAAAAAATAAAAATGAAAACCAGGCATGAGACGCCAGTTTTAGCTCATCCTATTAAAATAATCTACCTAGACAACGAGCTTGTTGTATTGGATAAACCGTGCTCGATACCGGTGAGTAAATATCACTTCTAGGAATGCAAAATAAAAAGACCGCAAAACATTAAAATTTTATTAAGCATAAAAAAAAATATATTAAAATTAAAACGGAATGTATATTAGTAAAACGTTTTATTAAAAAATTACTTCCTTCAACGAATCGTTGTTAATCTGTCGATATGGGACATGATTTTTGTTTTTTTATATTTTAATTGATAAAATAAATACGAACTTCCCCAGAAATCCAAATTTTATAGAAGTGTAAAGTTTTGTTTTTTGTTTTATTGTTGGTTGCTATTTTTTTCTTTTTTTTTTTTGTAGTAATACTAACTTTAGGTATGTCCATACTAATTTTTGATGTGTGTGTTCACTTCCTAAAATATGTTGACAAAAAAAAAATTTTTAAGTAATTTTAGTTTCATTATTTTACACTTGTTTCAAATTGATAGAGCCGGGTGTTAGCCCGGAATATTGGTTGATTCTATCATAAAGATTGTTATACAAGTTAATCTTATAAGGTATATGGAAAGTCGCAGCAGGTTTTTCGTTGCACGTTATCTAAATGGACGATTTCCCCAATTTCTAAGACTAAAATGTCACAGAATATCCACAAATACAACTGGAGCTAGATGCTGTTGTACGGAAGCCCGTAGAGCAGTGTTGGGCGTAATCAACTACATTTGTAATCAGATTAATAATCATGATTAAATCAATCATGATTATATCAATCATGATTATCCATCAATCATTAATCATGATTACATCGAGTAATCTTACGAAAATTTCACCGTAATCATGATTACATGATTATATATTTTTTTATTACAAATGAAACTTTTCAAGAGATTTTAAAATTTAGTTCTAAGAAAACAAACAATCTGTGATCGTAAGAATTTTTATTGTGAAAAACTCCAAGACACTGTATAGAATGTACGTGCTTCTATTGATAGAGACTCACACATATCTAATCATCAGCTTAAATTCGAGGATCTTGTTTATATGTGAAAAAAGATAGCGAAAAAGATTAGATTTCTGGGGCATATAAGAAAGTCGTTGAGCATGGAAAATGCAATAATGCCTTTTAACGCTTTGATTTTGCTACACTTTTCATATTGCTCCACATTGTTATATGCTAGTTCGAATGAATTCAAGGGCAGAATGCAGCTGTTGTAGAATAAAGCAATGCGAGTTATTCACTACCGACTTCGGGATAGAAATACAACAATGTTTGTTTTCTTTTAACTACAATTTTAAACCTTTTGCAAATTTGTAATCAAAAAATGTAATCATGATTACGGTTACGATTGATTAATCAGTAATCGCCATAAATGATTACTTTTCTGATTAATATTATCAATCTGTATTCATGATTACAGATTACAGATTGTAATCGGAATCATTAGGTCTGTTTGATGAAAACCCCGGGTAAGCGCTACACGGGGCTAGACTCTCTTGTTTTTCGAAAAACCTGGGCTACCCCGTGCTAACACAAAAATTTCTCGGGGTAATGGTTTGACAGTTGTCACTTGAGAACTGTCATTTGAAATTTGTTGTTGATTGGGACATATAAATTACTTCTTGAACCGAAATAAGATAAAATTAAAAGAAAAGAAAAATAGTTAGAGCACATTTTATTTGTATTCACCCATTTTATAAATAACTTTTTACAATTAATTATATTTAGAAGAACTGTCAGAAAAATGTCATTACATTAGATTTACCCGGTGTTTTAAAAACTTGTTCGATGAGTGTACAAAACCCCGGGAAAATTGTAGGGCGAAACAATACGGTGTTTTACACGGTGTTTTCATCGAACAAACCTATTAATCATCAATCAGATTGCATTTTGCCCAACACTGCCGTAGAGCTTAACATATGAGAGAACTAATTGTTAAGTCTCAGACTCAACAGATTTTTTTTAAATTTATTATTAGTCACAGTTATGACTTAAGGCATTTACTTATTTAAAATCTTATTATAATTATATATGTAACTGTTATAATAGCTGTCTTAGTATACTATTATACTTTTAATTCAGTGCTAATATATTTCACAGAGGCGATTATCTGTATGTATTTCTACTTTCATGCCGTTATTTCTGAACAGCACGGCTTTATGAAGAGAAGATCAACAACACGAATTTGCTCAAAGTTTTGTTATCTAGCATTAAGTCTATCGGGTCAGGAGGTAAAACTCACTGACTTTAATAAGGCTTTTGACAAGGTTTCCCACAAGATTATGATTTATGCTACTTGCTTTTGGCTTTCCCAACTCGTTGTTTTGCTGGTTCACCTCCTACCTACCGAAAGGATCTCAAGGTTGTGGTAATATATTTGTCTGCACAGTCAGACGAAATTACAACAAATTCTGGTGTACCACAGGGAAGTCACTTGGGACCCCTTCTATTCATCTTGTTCATAAATGATATCTCTCATGTAGTTGTGTTTTTCATCTAAGCAGATGACGTAAGTTTGAATTGGATTGTGTGGAATTGTAGAAGGGTATAAACAGGTATGTTGTATGATGCGCAAAGACGTTGACAAATGTAGGATCTACTTTTTCTCTCGTCATGTGGACCCTCGGACGGTTGATGACTATAATATCAATGACGTAATTCTTTCTAAGTGTACTAGAATACTTGATTTGGGGGTACTGTTTGACTCCAAATTTACCTTTGAGGACTATATTGATCATATCAAGTACTATATTTTTATTAGAGCAGACTCGTTTCTGGGCATATACAACGAAAGCTTTATTCATAACACTTTTATTCGTTCGATCCATAGTGGAATATGCCCATCTACATCGCATTGAAGGTGTGCCAAGTATATTCTTGCTTTTTGCTTGAAGAAGTCTTGAATTTGCGAAGTTTTTTTATCTGTCACCGTATTATATTGAGAGATTAAATTTGATACACTTGCCTACCCTTCATATTCAAAGGAAAGCTTCGGACATTGTGTTTGTTGTATGATGTAAAATTTTAGAAATCTTTTATTTTATACCAGTTATATAGACATAAAAAAAACCGTTATATTTGAACTATTATTTCAAGCTTTTTTCTTTTTTCTAAAAGTCCCATAACTGTTACAGTCCCTGCTTTATAACAAAACTATACCTTTCAGGAACAATACCTTTCAGGAGTAATATTCTGGAAGTCTATCTTCCATCATATAAATTGTAGAGCAATTTTCGTGTGTATGTATATAAGAGGTGCCCATTTCAAATCACATGAATTCCTGGTAAAGGACAATAATCAAGGACAGTATAGACGATAAAAATTGTAGGGCACGATATCTCAAAATAATAATAAAAATTATGAAAATGTAATATCTTACACAGGATTTTCATTTTCCATTTTTTTTTAAAGACTTAAAACTACCGTTTTTTACACAAATTGTTAAAAAGCGAAATTTTTTAAATATCTTTTATCTACTCACTAACCACTGACTAAATAACTTTGTGCCTGAGCGTCTGAGGATGCCGTTCGTGTCGAAAGTGTTTTAGGACAGTAAACATGGAAGATTTACATGGTATTTTGTGCTGAGAGAGAGAGAGAGAGAGAGAGAGAGAGAGAGAGAGAGTGGAGAGTGAGAGGGTGTATAGAAGTATGACTAAAAAGTAGAAAATAAAATACATTAAAAAAACTTTTGTAAATAAGTCGCTTTTGTAAATCAAATGCAATAAAAAGTAAAAAATAATATTTTCTTTCTCAAGAAAAGTTTCATTGCAAAATAAGAAATACTACAACTTAGATTAATTCTTTAAAATTTGGACATCCATAACTATAATCACAATTGTCTAACAGCAATTCATTCCCAAAATTTTAAGATTTAATCTGAGTTCTAGCATTTCTTATTTTGCAATGAAACTTTTCTTGTGTATATCAAAGAGAAAGATAAAATAATTTTTTACTAGTACAATTTATTTACAGAATCTATTTATTTTACAAGTTTTTTTTTTAATATATTTTATTAGAGTTTAAAAACAAAACGAAATTTAAAAAAATACGATATTATACCCAACCATTTTTCTGTAATATAATTATATACCCTTTTAGCTGCATTCGGAGCTCTAGGAAATACCATTTCCATAAAAATCTAGTTTTAACATAATCCTTCTTTTTTCAAATTGCCCATTTTTCATTATTTTTGAATCATTTCCATCTCCATGATATTTTAAAAAAATTAGATTTTTTGAAACTGAATTTTGGAAAAGAGAGATTTACATTTTCACATTTTTTCTTCATTGGGGAATTTTAAAATTCCAAGGAAATTCCGAAGGAATTCGATAACTCTCCCTTTTAAAGAATTTGTTCAAGAAGGAATTTATTTCGATTCTCCGGTATATAGCAAAAGCAAAAAATGTTTTTAATTACCCCGGTAAAAAATCCTAAAGAGTAATCTCTATTTATAAAGAATGTTTACATTTTAACTGTTATGTAAAACTTTCGTTTAAAATGGTGTTACTTTTACTTCTTTCTCTATACTTTCAAAACCTTTTCTACTTTTATGCAGCTTACAAGTCAATTCAATTCGCAATCACCTGTGTGCTGCAGTGCACTGCACGGAACCAAAAGAACACAACTTGTCCTTTTAGCGGAATTCGGAACTCTAGGAAATACCATTTCCATAAAAATCTAGTTATATCATAATACTGCTTTTCTTAAATTTCCCACTTTTCATTATTTTTGAATCATTTACATGATATTTGAAAAAAAAAATAATAATAAAAATGAGATTTTGAGAAACGGAATTTTGGAAAGGAGAGATTTAAAAAAAGTACGTTTTACCAAAAGTTTTTTTGAAAACTATAAAATAATATAAACAATAAGATATCTTACCCAATCCGCAAAATATCGTTGTATGCAGTTGTATTATACAAGGTGGAGCAAAAGTAATGTCATAATGTGAATTGGCTACCATTTTGTTAAAAATAAAAAAAAAATTGGGCTCCCTTTTCATGGAAAGTTTATTTGAAGGTGTAAAATTGATTACATTAAATTGAAAAAATGATGATATCGGTCGAATGACCACCTCCTGAGTTAATGCACATTTCTGCTCGTTTTACGACATTTTGAATTGTTACTTACAAAATATCTGATCTGGCGATCTGGCCGGAAATTGGTGTCTCGAAAACTCCATCGTTGGCCGAGCTGTGTGAGCGGTCGCTTCGTCCTGCTGAAAGCAACAGTGCTCGAAACCCAATTCAGCAACTTGGGGAAAAATAAAAAAATCTCGTTTTACATCGATCTGTACCACTCACCAGTTACGGTTACGGTCGTGCCGTCCTCAAAAAAATAAGGACCAATCACTTTTTAACTGCAAATGCCGCACCAGACAGTCACTTTGAGGAAATTCAGTTGCGTTTCGTGCATTTCATATGGATTCCCCATGCCCCAGAAATGCAAATTTTGCTTTTTTACATAACCACTTAAGTTGAAATGGGCTTCGACGCTCAATATGATTTTGAATACAAAATCATTCTCTTCTTGCACCAGGTTTAACAGAGCATGGGATTAAATTAACCTCACTTCACGGTCAACAGGCAGCAATTGGTGAACGGTTTGCACTTTGTACGATGTTCATCTTCAGGTCTTTCACCAAAATTTGACGCAACGAAACTTCTGATGATGCCAAATTAGGTCTGTTCGCGTACTAGCTTGAAAGTACAAACTTGTAAAAGTTTTTGCAAGTTTTTACTCGAACTCGTTCGCGTACTCGAAAATTGAGAGAGAAATTGTTTACGTCACTTTTCCCCTCCGTGCAATTTATTACTTGATTTAGCTCGAGGAAAATCGTCGAGTAAAAACTTCGAAAGTGTCAGTTTTGACAGATCGTCGCCGGTTTTCAGTTATTTTTAAAGTTTTCAGTTATTTTTTAAGTTTTTTGTTTTAAAAAATTGGAAAAACCTGTTACTCCTCCTCCAGTAGAAGTAGAATGTTCTCCAAGAGCATTTCAATATATTCAAAGTTGTAAATTAAATTTGTTTATTGTACTATGTGCTAGGAAAATTAAACGTCGTTATTACAGATCCCAATTATTTGCAAGTTTTTACTCGAAACCGTTCGCGTACTTTGTGAGTGTCACTCTCAATTTCTCTCTTTATGATACATTTTGACGTTTTTCATGATTTTACTTGAAAACGTACGCGAACAGACCTATTGTGTGCATCGTTGTCTCGTCGATATTTGTGGACTCCTCGGACACTTCTTGCAACATCTCTAGTGGACCCAGTTTGAACGAGACGCTCACTCATGCTGTGTTAAAACAACAGCCCGGAAATTTATCAAATTAGCAGTAACAATAATTCCACGTTCTTTAGGTCTGTATCACTCCATTGCTTGTAATTAATTAATTCACTATCTGTCTACAACATAAATGTCAAAATACAATGACATTTGACGCCATTTGCAAAAATTATGGCACATTTAAATTATGACATTACTTTTGCCCCACCTTGTAGTTGTAAAAACGACATAGCTAGCAACTATTAAGTAACATTTTTTAACCAAACGAATGATATGGTCTCGTCTACAATAATAAATAAAAATCAATAACCGATAAGATATATTTTGTATCTAATAAGTTTCATTACATGGTTGTACAGACGTAGTATAAGAGTCATCGACATTTTGTTGTACATTGTTGCATAAAGGATAGGCTACGTTCCTTTTAGGAAAGGCGATATAATTAGAATGAATCATATATTCTGAATAAAAAGTATATAGTAAGACTCTAGCAATTATTACAAATCAGAAAGACCCCCAACTTCGTAATATGTGAATAAATCTATTATAATTTCTGGAAATAAAATTAACTTCATAGGAAACACATAATTTGTGAAAGCATCTTATACATCTTCGATTATATAGTCGACAGTTTAAAATAGCGTAATGGAAAATGTTATTCTTTTTTTTTGTTTATTTTTAAATTCAAATTCAATTTCAACTAAGAATATGCAAAATTTAAGATGATATCAACTTTAAAAATATTCACCACATTTCTTCCTCCTCTAAAATGACTTGCCCAACTCATTTAATATGGGTAGAAATGGTCGTCCCTTACTCTTAAAACAGATGTGCACATAATGGCCGCAAAGCCTCTTATACGCAGTAGGTCTTATCAGTGAACAGCTATTCGTTCCCCTTGCCTCCGGGGCTTGCACAAGGAAGGATTCACAAAAACAAATTTATAAAATTTATACCCGCAATATAGCGGAAACAAGCAAGTGTAGAGCTCTGGTTTGTAAAATTTGCGCAAAGGTGATTACAACTGAAAAATGACCCCTGTTTAGACCGTCTGAAAATCCTTAATGATGAAAAATTACTGGACAACATAGAGTGAAGAGAGGAGAAGGAGAAGAAGGATGAGGAAAGGACGGATGTGAAGCTAAAGTTTGAGAAATTAAAATCATGAATATTAAATCAAAAATGTCTTCCTAATTTTTTTTTTTTATATAAATGCCTATTACTCCCAACGCAGAAAATGCACTGTAATAAACTGTTCATTCCAGTTTCCTACTCTTCTACTAATTTTCACTTGAGCTGTTTTTCCAACATGTGAAAATTAGCAGAAAATACAGATGAAAATCTATTTTTTGTGTGTCTGTCTGCGAGTTATAATTAATGGGTATATCCTATGATAGCCGCAGCTGAGTCACTGCTGTACATATGTAAGTGGTATGGTGAGATGTGGTAAGAAGGAGTAAAGTGATGGTTGAAATGACATGGAGTGATGTTCAATCTATTTCAATTTACCACAGCTAACGATATATATATATGTACGATGGAGGAAGGTGAAATTAATTGCCATACGAAGTTAGCTGGAATAAGGACTTAAGCTCGCTTAAGTAGAGACTTGTTTTTCATTTATTTTTTCCACAACTTTAGACTAAAGATTTTTTAATCGAGTAATTATTTCATCACAAGGGTTTCGGACAGCCTTTTGACTATTTAGTTGGACTGATTTTGAATTGATTGATGACTTGTCTGGTTACTGCATAAAAACTGTCGGCCAATAAATAGTCTGTTGTCTACAGAGAGGTGCCAATTAATTGATTTTTTTAGTTTTACAGAATTCATTTGGAGGAATGTCGTCGACAATTTTCCAATTATCTATGTGACCTGGAATGAAGTAGGGAAGCTAAGGTTGAATATATCAATTTTCAGATTTTTTTTTGTCGAAAAACGTGACAGATACTTATAATTATATCAATTTTCGAAAATTGAAAGCATTGCTTTTAAATAAATTTTCGAAAATCAAAATTTTTCGAACATAAACCATGGGCAATAAGAGACTCTCTGTGTATGTTAAAAATTCCGTAGATATAAAGGAAAATTTATATAAAAGTGGGATTACGTTACTCCTTTATCAAATCTGCAAAAGCGCTTTTCTGTAATGCAACTTACTTATTTGTTTAGAAAAAAATCGGATAAACCTTCTTTACAGCTATTTTCCAATCAATGCAAAATAACTTCGAAAGTTTTAGAAGCATTAGGTACATATATCGAATACCTTTTAACAAGATACGCCTGAGCATCGATAGGAAACAATGAATGGAACATTTCTTTACATATATTTAAGTCTAATTTCGAAAAAAATTGGAAACTCAACATGTCAAATTCGAATTTTAAGAATTTGCTGATTGCCAAACAGTTTGACAATCTTCCATCATACTTGCATTAGACCAAAGCGTGAAGTATTATGAATTTCAATGAATAGTTAAAAGTCGTCTTTCGAAAATATCAATATATCTAGTTTTCGAATTGTGTTTATAATGGGTGGTCCATCTACTGTTTGCAATTTCAACTAAAGGTTACTTCAAGTGTTGCAACACTTATATCATTCGTGCTATGACAGAAAATTAGTTTAACATTTACGAAATGGGTCGTTTTATGTTTGAACAAAATTGGGAAATATTGAAAACTTACTTTCAAATTGGTGAGTCTTCTATCCAAACAGTAAGAAATTTACGTGGAAAATTCAGTAAAAATGAAATGACGTGAGTTGATGAAACTGGATCGTTATTGGTTAAACCAACATGTGCACGTGCGTTCAGGCGAGAACATTGCAGCTGTTGTTCCGTACATCCATCAAGATCAATTCGCCATCGTTCTCAAAAATTGAACAATTCCCACAGTTCTGTGATGAGAATTTTGCATAAAGATCTCGATATGAAGGCGTACAAAGTTCAATTACTGACCATCCGTAACGTTTTCGATTCGTTAATTGGGCTTTAGAACGCTTGCAAGAAAGGTCATCTTTTCTGACAGAGCTCATTTTCACTTCGGAGGTTATGTCAACAATTAAAATTGTCGCATTAGGGGCTTAGAAAATCCACACGTAACCACCATGGAGAAACCGATTCATCCACAACGAATGACTGTTTGGTGTGGTTTTGGACCGGCCGGCGGCATTATAGGTCCATTTTTTTTCAACATGATCACGGAGCCGCTTTTACAGTCAATGGGGACTGTTATCGAGCCATGATTAACGAATTTTTGTTATCCAGAATTCAAGAGAATGACACGAACGACATTTGGTTTCAACAGGACGGTGCAACTTGGCACACAGCTAATGAAACAATCGGTCTTTTGCACACTGTCTTCGGGGATCGAATATTCAGCCGTAACGGAGACTACATGGACTTTTTTTTTGGGGGGGGGGGAGGCGTTAAGCATAAGTGCTACGATAACCATACAGAGACTACGCAAGAGTTATTTGAATGAAATTGTGTTCCATACTTAATGGAAATGTATACTCTTTCTAATAAAACAATCCGCCTTCAAAAATATTCATTCGTCTTTGAATTAGAGCCAGATTAAATTGCAAAATGCACCATCCACCATTTTTTTTTTAAATCGAATTTTCAATCTTGTATGATGAGAACAGTATTACTTACTGAGTCTTCGAAAGAGTTTTTTCTATTTAATCTCCTAAATCCCTTGACCTCAATTCAGAAGGTTCCCACAAAATCCCATTTTAATTAAACGTTTTCATATTTTCGAAAATCAATATTTCGAATTTCGAAAATATAGTTTGAAAATTATGTACCTATTTAGTTTATGATTTGCAGCTTTTTTACAAAGAAATATTTCAATCGATCAAATAAAGTAAAGTAAAATTCGTTGCCAAATGAAATATCAAGTTCGAATATAGAGATGCCCTTTGATTGGAGGAATAGTCTAAGGTGTATTCACTCTGTTTTACGTAATGCAATTGCAATACGTCTCTCGTAAAAGTAAACTATAAAATAATAAACATATCAGAAATGGATTTTGCATCAAAAAACCTTTCAAAAGCCTGTTAAATTTCTTTCTTCCCTTACCATAAAAGAAATGAAAGTTTTTCATTTACTTTCCACTTAATTCTTATAATTTTCATAAACCAGTAGTAAAATAGAAATAGCTGAAAAATGAACGCAAATTAAGATATAAATTTAGACCTAAAGTATTAATGAAAAGTAAAAGAGGGAACTTATTATATAAAAAAATTAAACATACTATATACAAAATCATATAGTCAAGATACATAGTATAGCAGAATCACTAGACAACTGAAGGCTATTGACCAAATGGCCAATTGGACTGAGTGCCATAAGCAAGTTACCAAAGATCTAAAATTGTTGTTAATAGATAGAAAATTCCTTCTTGTCAATAGTAATCAACAAGAAAGTTATAATAGAAAATAGAAAATCGAAGAGATGATTAAATTAATTTAAAATATATAAGCAGATTTAAGTACAATCGGATGGAACAAAGCCCCTGACCACTTCCAAACAAACGACCTACAGAGCAGAAGGTTAGTTGTAGAGCAGAATGAGGGTTACCCCTGAGACGCCAATGATACCGGATATCATGCAGTAAGCAAATTAAGTAACAATGCTTAGTTAGTCCTAGCCACAGAACTAAATGCATTCAATGAAGCACTGCGTCGGGCGTCTTCAGACATACTTACTCAGTTTTCGAAAGAGTTTTTTAAGAGATTAACCTTAAATTCAGAAAAATCCCACAGAATCCCATTTTAAACTAGCGTTTTCATATTTTCGAAAACCAATATTTCGAAATTCGAAAATATTGAGTGAGAATTATGTATGTATGTATTTCGGCTTTTTTACAAAGAAATATTTCAATCGATCAAGTAATTTTCTTAAAATTCGTTGCCAAATGAAATATCAAGTTCGAATATAGAGATGCCATTTGATTAGGGGACTAGTCTAAGGAGTATCAGCTATGGTAGCGTAATGTGATTACAATGCGTCTCTCTTAAAATTAAACTATAACATAAAAAAACAGATAATCAATAAATTTTGCATTGAAAAACTTTTCAAAAGCCTTTTAAATTTCTTTCTTCTCTTACCATAAAAGAAAAGAAAGTTTTTCTTTCATTTATTTTCCACTTAATTCTTATAATTTTCATTTAACTAAATCCAATTAAAAATCACTTTACCTTTACTTTATTTATAAATGCTTGACAAAATTATGTAGATCCTCTTCGTATTTAATAATTTCATAAATAACTTGAGAGATGAAATATCATCGGACCCCCATGTGTTTAATGCTAGCTAAATAGAATGAAGGCAATTCTAGTAATGAGTTCACATGAAAGCCAAACTGTTGGGACTTAAAATAATTAGTAAGAAGGTAACTTGAACGTGAAAGCATCCTCTTTTCAAATATGTTATCACCATCATGTGGACGATGACTTTGAAGTGAAGGGCTTTCTAGAAATTAACAGGAAATGGAAAATAGAGAGTTTGTCTGAAACGAGCCTTATATACAAATCTGCCAGTGCTAGGGTACATCACAGAAACTCATATAATAGTTAATTTTCAATTTCCATGCAGGTGAGATTAGAGAAAAGTGGCCCGTCATACAATTATTATGAAAGTCCACAGTAGGACTTTACTTTTTCCTGGGTCCATTTGAACTTTGTAATAGAAATTTACAGCTTTAGAATTGAGAGAATAAAGAAAAAAAATAGAAAACGCGCCAGGAATGAGAGGTTTATAGATGTGCACACAACCCTAAAATAGAATTGAATTGCATAAGATACCATGGGAATACCCAGGTGCTTTATTATGTTTACAGTTATGGTCCTTGAACAAAATTGCACAATTTGTAAAATTCCTCCTGTTTCAATTCAAAACTTTTTAATTACTTTTGGAACTGGTTATTATCGCCGGAATATTAACGTTGCACTGGTGAATGTGGTCCCTGATTAGGGATGGAAAGTTACGAATAAATTAACAAGCTTTTTGTATCTGGTTGTCTCTTGAGAAGGTTGAGTTTTGTCTTTTGTTTTTAATATGGCGATAATTCAATAAAGACAGTTTAACAGTAAAAATTATCTTTTTCACTATTCCAAAAAGTTTTCAGTTTTATTGTGTTCATTTTAAAAGTTTATTAATATTTAATCAGTGAGGATAATTTTCTCTGAATACACTCTTCTAAAGGAAAATTATTTATTTAAAACTATTAATAAAGTTCTACTTTCGTTAATACTTTAAAGAGTATTGTCATAAGAGACTGGTAAACAAAGTAGACACAGCCTCTATTATAATATACATAGGTCATAAAATTCAAATTGAAAAAGCTCTTTATTCTGCAACTTTAATTCCTTAAGAGGAGTCAGTACTCAGCAAAAGTTTCAATTTAGATACCAGCGAACCAATAGGTAATAAAATTTACTAGACGTAGGTTTGAGTCCTGAAAATTAGAAAATTCATATACATAAAATTAGCCTAGACCTAGACCACGGAGCACATTAGAGACATCTACCGCAAAAGAAAGAAACCCAACATCCGTCCCGTCAAAATCATACAATTAAGATGAAAAATGAAAAGTAGCAGTTCACATAAATTGAAAATTTTTAACCAGAATTAACTCCCTAAATTTTTTTTGCACAAAATTGTTAAATATGCTATTTTGCTTTGTATTGCAACAACTTTGAAATATTGTAATTTATCGTCGGTGAAATATCGGGAGAAAAAACAAGTACTATTAGAGTCAAATAATTATAAAAAGCGCCACTAAAAATGAAAAAACTCGACGTTATTTGCTAGATCTAAAACAGTCAAAATTTAAAGAAAAGAGAATACCTACCCACAGGAATTTGAGTTAAAAGACTTCAATTTTTACCATTTTTTTGAAGTTTTTCCAGCTAATATCTCCATTCCAATACACTTTTTTTAATTTGTGCCGACGTTATTTACTAGACTTCTTCATTACCTTTAATTTAAGAAATCATTACTCTGCTCTAAATAAATACGATGCATGTTCAGAAAGTAAGTGTACTGTGACCATAACGGGCCGTGGTTTCTTGTTTTTTTAGGGTTGGTAACACTGAGCGGTAGAGGGGGATCCCCTGACTAGAGCGAGCATCGCAGAAACACAGTAGTATGTATACTCACGCTGTAGTGTCCAGTTGCGTGAAAGATGTCGGTAAGAAATTCCGCCTGGTCAATAGCGCCCGCGAGTTTCTTGAGCGACTTGAACTGGAAGGTGAGGATTTTCTCAGTTCTATTGTGACTGGAGATGAAGCGTGGGTGGCTCATTATACGCCTGAAACAAAAAGACAGTCATCACAGTGGCGTCACACCAATTCCCCATCTGCCAAAAAATTCAAAACCACAATTTCGGGCAATCAAAATCATGGCTTCAGTGTTTTGGGACCGAAAAGGCATAATTTTGGTGGACTTTCTGCCTCAAGGGGAGACGGTCAATGCACAACGATATTGTGATGTGAGACTCTAAAAAAACTCAAAAGGAGCATTCAAAACAAAAGGAGGGGAATGCTGATGAGAGGAGTATGCTTGTTGTACGATAACATCCGCCCTCACGCAGCCTTATCCACCAAGGCGCTCTTGGATTCATTTGGTTGGGATGTTTTGAACCACTCCCCGTATTCTCCTACTTTGGCGCCTGCAGATTATCATCTTTTCACTTCCCTGAAACTACACATGAGTGGAATGGAATTAAATTTTCAACCGATGAGCAGGTGCAGAAGGAGGTTCTGAAGTGGGGGAAGCAGCTGGCGGGAGAGTTCTTCGAGGAGAGCATAAAGAAGCTTATGCCACGGCTCACCGCATGCATTGAACGGGATGGCGATTATGTGGAAAAATAGTCAATAAGTGTATCAACAATTTCCTGTATTCTTTTGTTTTCAAATACACTTTTTCTAAAAAAAATATAAAAATCTAGTACACTTACTTTCTGAACATCCCTCCTAGTTTGCCAGAAATTTGCATTGAAAAATGTATGAAATTTGCAAATCTTGGTACTGACTCCTCTTAAGCCTTGAACCCACATCGAAACTGATTTTTCTGAAGGAAGCAGCCCTTCAGAAAAGTGGTGTGCGCCTATTTTGAATTTTTCTATGAATAAAAGCAATTTTGAGGGACTTACCAAGGTTCCTGTTCGAGCGCTGACGGAGGTGTATTTGCGAAGCGCACAAGCCAGATAAAAATACTTCAACTAGGTTGTGAAGCGCAACCCTATTTGCAAGGGCGGATTAACCTTAGGGCAGCAATCGTTCGGGGCGAAAAATCAAAGGGCGTGAAACCACAAAAGGAAAGTAAAAATGCGGCAGTTCCGCTTTACCGTACCTAAATAACACACAATTTTGGACAGATGAATAAAAATTATCACAAAATATTTTATAGTTGCATCTACGAGGAACTTCACGGCACAATCTCACCACAATATTACTACTAACTCCCAAATCTGGTTCTTCTGGAAAGCGTTTCAGGGGACTATTTCCAAATTCAGTATAAATTTGAATTTTATATGCAAAACCGTATACACCACATAGAACAAATAGTTTATATCCCCATTTATAAGGCTTTAAAGGCAAGTACTGCTTTAAATGATGACACTAGCTTTGGAAGTACAAATCTGTTCATCAACTCCTCCATAGGTATTGTCACAAATTTTCATTGGAGAAAAACGATTACTGGACAGAATTTATAAAGTTTGTAAAAATCTGGATCAGCTTTAACAGTAATGACTTCGGAATTATCCTATAAAATGAAGATCAGATCGAATTTTTTTCGAAAATATTCAAAGTCATCGTGTTTTTAGTACAAGACCCTCGATTTTTGTCCCAGTAAAGTCTTATACAGGGTGGGCCAAAAGTCACCATGGGGTTTAAAAATTTAATAACTTTTTCGTTTATATATTTTTTTTCTTTTTTTCTTTTTAGATTATAAAATATATAAAATGGACATTTTTTTACGCTAAGTATGGAAAATAATGTCACTTACATGACCGCCGTTATTAGCTTCGCAATGATGGGCTCTTTTTAGAGCATTTTCCATAACATCTTTCAACATTTGTGGCTGTAGCGCTCGAATTTCTGCAACAATGTTGGCCTTGAGTTCAAGGATTGTCCCGGGCTTGTTCACATATACTCGCTCCTTCAAATAACCCCAAAGAAAATAGTCGGGTGCTGACAAATCTGGCGAACGCGCTGGCCAATTAATTTCCGAATTTCTTGAAATTATTCGCTGTCCAAAAATTTGCCTTAAAAGTGCCATTGTGTCTCGGGCAGTGTGGGCAGTGGCTCCATCCTGCTGAAACCACATCTCAGGTCTGTTTTCAAGAGCAGGACGTAAAAAATTTTCTATCATAAACCGATACCGCTCTCCATTTACGGTTACAGCACTTCCATCTTCATTTTCGAAGAAGTAAGGCCCAGTGATATTTTCAGATATAATGCCACACCATACTGTACACCTAATGGGGTGCAATTGGCGTTGATGAATGGCTCTTGGATTTTCAGAACCCCAGAACCTACAGTTCTGCTTATTAACAAAGCCATTCAGATGAAAATGAGCTTCATCACTCATAATCAGATTTTCAATAAAGTTGATTTCATTTCTGGCCAACTGTTGAAATTTAACTGCAAAATTTAGACGTTGCCGATGATCTGCGGGTTTCAATTCTTGCACCAATTGCACCTTATATGGGAATAACAGTAAATCTTTTTTTTTAAATGCGCCGTAGTGACGTACGAGACATCCCTAGCTGAGCAGAACGCCTTCTGGTAGATGTTTCTGGTGTTTCGTTAACACTTTGCTCTACACGTTCAATATTTTCCGCAGTGTGAATTATACGCGGTCTACCGGTTCGAGGCAAATCACTTACGGTGCCATGTTGGTGGTGACGATCAACTAAGCAACGAATCATGGCTTCAGAGGGCGAAATTCTGACGTTAAAATGGCGACGATATGCATCGCTGATTTAAGTAATAAAATTCTATTATTCTGGTTCTTTGTTCAGTTGTGAATCTCTCCATTATTTATTCTCCAGATGTTATTTATATAATCTAAAAAAAAAAAAATAAAAAAAATATATAAACGAAAAAGTTATTAAATTTTTAAACCCCATGGTGACTTTTGGCCCACCCTGTATTTGAAAACTTTGCTACAGATGACAATATCATAATTTCAATATATTCTAAAAGATTATTTTTTATAATTATAAATGGAACTGCAATGTCTTCTGTCACTGAATTTGGTTTCTTCAACAATTTCATTCAAAAGCCCTTCATCAAAAATATACCTGAAGAATTGGTACGAAGTTTCCTGTTCTTGTGATGGCAATACTGTAGAGCCAGTAATTTTTTTCTCCTGATCATCAACTTGGATGTTGTTTCCTTTTTTTCCAAAGTAGGTTTCTCTTTAAGTCTGTAATATCCACTGACTTATGACAATGGCCACTTTCCTATAGGAAAAAATGGCACAAGTTTTATAGTTTTCTCTTTCTCTTTATGGCACAGTTGGAGCTACCAACACAAAATATTGCTTACTGAATGTTTTCTTATGCGATTTGATGTTTTTATGTTGGCTACAAATGCAATCAAAGAATAAGGTAAAGATGGTATTTACCATGCTCTGTTTCTCTTGCCCATACCCAGGATTCAGGTAAGAACAACTTTTGAAAATTAAAGTCGGAATGAGTTTAATTCCATATATAAGCGATTAAAATATCACTTGGGCACAAGAAAATAATTTTTTTTTTTTATTTAATTCGATTTTCGAGTGTAAGATTTCATCTGATTGGTTGAGGTTTACATGTTTTTTATGTAGTAAACATTTTAAAGGGTGCTCTAATGGTAATATACAAAAACAGAATATTTGTATCACATGAAATAGCTAATCGCTCAGTCCATTGTTATAAGTCAGTGGTAATATCTGATTCGCTTATATTGTCTATTTTCTGTGGAAACTGGATTAAATTCTGTTAAGTCGTCTTCATCACTTTCCAATCCATCTTCATTGTCACTAGGCATATTCAACAGCAAATTAACGATATCTTGTTCATTCGTCGCCGTCATGTTGCCTTGGAAATTTTCTAAATATCCTAGAAACTGAAAGATAAATCTAATAAACAATATTACTCCTTTCTGCATGTGCCATATATGGCACAAAGTCAATTTTCCGTATCGTGTCAAATTCGGTTAAAAGTTATTTATTATGATAATATCAAATAAATAATTCTATGAATTGTAAAAGAAAAAGTTTCAAGTTTTAAACAGTTAATTAACTCTGGAATAAGCTGTTGGCGTACTCCCCTCAACTACACTGTATTTAGCTGGTAGCTTGTACTACTTAGAAACAACAACGTAAAAATATTCGCAACCGAGCACAATATTCCTTAAAAATTGTTCAGCATGAATTTCTAGGAAAATTTTCTAAATAGACATATTTTCAGAAGGAAAACCAGATAGTGCCATATATAGCACAGAATGCATGGAAGGGTTAAATGAGACGTAAATGTTTTCATTACAATAATAGACGCACTTGTTACAGAGCTAATAAAAAATAAAGTATGACAAAATTTTGGGACTTTTCGGATTTTTGGAAAAAGTTGTTTTATATTTGATGAGGAACTAAGAACAAAAGCGCAGCAATTTAAAGGCGCATATATAAAAACGATTATTTTTCTCAGGAATGTGTTCACAGTATAAATATTTCTTGATTCGTAGTGGTAACGATGCTAGCCTAAATTTGGGAGAACTTTTACAAAGTTTAAAATCTGAAAAACTGTTCTCGACGTTTCCTAATATCGACTTAGTATTGAAAATTTATCTCTGTCTTCCATCTGCCAACGACTCTTTTTCCGTCTTTTTCCACGTTAAGATTCCCCCTTAATGTGAACAGAAAAATCAAATTTTTACCCTATCCACTACTATAATGGTTTGAGCATGAGAAAATAAACTTATCTGTGATTTGTGATTTTAAGCTCTATATCCTTTGCTCAGGTAACACAGATACTACTAGCGCAGACTATATAAAGATGGAGAATTCGAAGAATTTTCTTTCTGTTTAGCACTTACGCAGCCAGCCAGCGGCAACGTCCCACGCACACAACGTATATCGTGGTATGATCGGAGTCAGCCACAGCCGCAGTCATGAAGCAGGACGAGCTCATGGGTTGTGCATGGGTACATCCTAGTTAACAAGGAGGCTGACGTTGCTAAATTAGGAATATATCGGAAATAAAAATAAATAAAAATGAGTGTGCGCTTGCGCGATGAGCTCTATGAGATCATCGTAATTTTAAGTAAGTAAAAAAAAAACTCTTAGACCAATTGTTGTGGTACCCTAGATGAATGCCTCCATTTTCTTCCGTTTCTCTGTAAAATTAAATTGAAATAAGTAAAAACATTAGATTTGGTCATGAATGCCCGTATTTAATTTCGTATGGTAACCAATCTGTACAACTAGGGTATAAAAAAAAAAATTCTGAAAAAACCAATAAATTTCAAAACTTCATATATTTTCAATTATACTGAAGTTGTGATAACGATTGCAATTTTACCATGTATCTATTTATATATATTTAGGGATACCCTTCGTCATCACATTCAGGCTAATTTTCCTGTTCACACTACCTGAAAATTATCTTATAGTTATGCTGACTTACAATTTCATAAGATAATGTGCAATCTCACTAACATCAGTAAATTTTTTACGCTGGTGTTTGTACTTTGGGTATTGCTAGATGCTGGTCGTCCACTCCCTACATTACTCAAGTACATTGTATAAGCTTTCTACGCCACGCCCCACCCAGCGAAACTTTTGCATAAAAAAAAACAAGTGTGTCCATGATAATACCACACAAAACAGCAAGTGTGTCCATGATAATATCATTTATTGACAATTGTTTTATTTTATTATTACGCTGTAAGCATAAGTTTTCTTGCAATTTTTATACAAAATCGAGTAAATAACATTACAATGTTTAATTTTAGATACTTTGTAACTTTTAATTTACATTGAAACGCTGTTAAAAGTTTGATCGAAAAGTGTTCACATTAGCCCAAAAGATCCAAAAAATTAAAAGTAAAAAACTTACCTCTTTGGATTTATATCAAAATCGGGTCATAAATGACTTTCACTTAGCTGGAAAGTGGTGCAAGAGATGACAGTTTTTAACAATTTTACAAATTTCAGATAATTATATAATAATTTCTGGATTAATTTTGAGAAATTTGCTACACTTATCTCACGGATTGGACCTTTATCTAAATATCAAAATTTATTTGGAATAATAAGACACACCTGTTCTCGAGATATCGGGTGCAAGCCGAAGGTCAATTTTCAATTTTCACTGGTATTCCCTCTTAAGAAGGATTCAAAATTATCTCAGAAGCGCACACTTTCAAGTGAGAAGACAACACTAATCTGGCACTAATCAATGTTTCTCATGAAATTTTCAATTCTATTTCGGAAGATGAAATTATAAAGAGATTTTTATCATTAAAACAAAGAAAAAATTGTTAAGCTGCATAAGCGTTTTTACGAATATTCACTTTTAGTTCAAATCTATAAGTCTTGTATCAGTATTAGTCACAAATTTAGTCTTGAATTTCTTAATAAAAAACCTAAGTTCTTTTTTTTTCTTTCCTCAAGTATTTTCATATTAATAAATTGAAATGAGGGCCCGGGAAAGGGCGAAATGGTTTTGATCGCCCAGGGGGGAAATGATTTTGATCGCCCAGGGCCTATTTTTATGGGATTACGCATTGTTTTGGAAACGCGCGGTTAAGGATAACGCATTGTTCTAGCACGTCTCTTTACCTGATCTCTGTAATATACCGATACGAATAGATTTAAATCATTGGATTGAAATTTTTATCATTATCAGCTTAACCACCTAGTTTGATGTATGTCTATTAAAAAAAAACAAATCTTCAAGTGTTCTTTAGTGTTTTTATTCGGTGTTCTAAATTCTGAACATTTCTGCATTTCAAAATGGTAAGCCGCTCAAAGTAGTGGATGACTTTAAATTCCGTTTGGGTCGTCTGACAGAACAGGATTAAAATGGAGTTGCACGAATAAAATATGCATACCTGGATTTTTGACGAACGCGAATGGAAATGTACAAATCCGAATAAGTGATATTCATAATCATCAACCAGAATCTACGCTGTGTCGTCAATATATTTCAAATAGTAGCAAGGGGAAGGCAACAGACGTATCGTAATTAAAAAGAAAATTCGAAGCCAGTCATAGTGATCTAAATATACGTAGGTATATTACTTAGAGCAAGTAAAGATATGTACTAGAACAATGCGTAATCTCTTAATAATAAGCGTATGCTTCACAAAGTGTTTTCTATTACCTGAATTTTGAGTTGTACTCTTCGCCCATATACGGCATCTAGGCCATCCGGGCTATGTGACCATAGAACCAAAACATACTTTTTTTTAATACTTTAATTTTCGGTTAGATGGCGCTAACAATTCTTTAAACTGGATTAATTGAGCAGAACAATTGCTAGTATGTGATCTACAATAAAATCGCTATGAGAAATCGGATATGTAAATAAATTAAATAAAAAAATCTTTTCTTAAATCTGTGTTCATTGCTATATGAGCTAAAAATTGGAGACATATTAAAAATCTCTAATAACGAAATCTCGTATTTTATAATAAAATTCGCATTATGAAAATTATAACAAAAATCTCGTATAGAAAATGTGAGTTAATTATCTCGTAGTTACAGAAAAATTGTTACGCCATTCTTATAAACAATTCAGAGCTAATTTTCCTTTTACAAAAGTTCACTTAAAACAAAAACAACAAAATTTTCCTACAATTTTTATAAGACCAAAACAAAACTACAAGAGATTTCGAAAAACCGAATTTTCATACGCAAAATTTTAAAATTGCGGGATTTTCAAAATTTTATTTTGCGGGAAATCTACACAAATCGCTAAAAATTATATTTTTTAGTTCACTTATACAGAGTGTCCCAGACTAATAGGTCAATATTTTGCCAAGTAAAAAATTGTATAATTGTATGGGGGGGGACAAAATGTTACCTTGTCGAGTTACATGGTGATTAGTAAAATATTCTCTTTTTTTTTTCATTTAACACCCTATATATTCAAAACTATACCATGCATGGTCTATTTTAAGTCGGAATTGTATGCAGAACTTCACGACCTTTCAAACGACTGCTCAACTACCCCGTAACCTCCCCACTCCAGAGTTATGACGCTTCAAACTCAAAATTCCGGTTTTATTTCTGTTTTATTTTTTGTTTTTTATTTTTTAATTACCCCCGCTAACATACATTTTTGTTACGAAATTTCGAAAGTTCAGAGTCTCCTCTTTAATTTTATCTAGTACACTTATGTTGTATCTGTGACGGTTAAGGAGTTATTAGCTCTTAACCTATTCAGGTCACAGATAATTTGTTCCCTTAGTGACTGAAAACACGTCAAAACATGTCATTTAATAAAAATATCATCTAATTTTGGTATGACGGAAGAGGTTAAGAGCTAATAACTTTTTAACGGCTACAGTACGGGGGTAGTTGAGCAGTCGTTGGAAAGGCCATGAAGTTCTGCATACAATGCCGTCTTAAATCAGACCATACAGGGTGTACTTTTGAAGATATAGGGTGTTTAATGAAAAAGGAGAATATTTTACTAATCACCCTGTAACTGGACAGGCTGACATTTTGCCCCCCCCCCCCTTTGAAATACAATTTTTTACTTGTCTGGACCAGAGGAATCATTTGGAAAAATATTGACCTATTAGTCTAGGACACCCTGTATATTGTTACGAGCGTGGCCCTAGTTCGTTATTCAAAACAAAATATTTAAAATATAATTAACAAGTTCTCTTTATTACACTCTGCTATTTATTTTTATCAAACTCACAACTTAACTATGCTTCAATTATCGCTAATACTGTACTTCGAATTATCGTAATCCAAATAGTTTACTGCATTCAATTCACTGTCTGAAACAAGACTCCCTCCTGACGATAATAAGCTCTATATTTATAATCCATAAATTGCTCAGAATCTTCCCGAAGATTCTATTCCAGAAACATCGATTCTCCAAACCTAAAGTTGTTTGTTTACTGTCCAAACAAATAGATGTCGCTTATCCTAAAATTGTTCATGTCCGAACCAATAGATGTCACTTGTTCGCTTCTATTGCACATAACAATATAATGAAACAGAAAAGTTAAAATATGTAGCGGAAAATTATATTTTTTCATTGCAATTGTATATCTACAAATCTCAGAAACTGCCTTAATTTTTGTTAATTTACCTTCTTTTTTAGGGTTATGTTAAATTCTAATTGCGTTTCTCTGAAAGTGAGAGCTTAGAAAATTTTTCCGCTCTCAAGTTATAAAATAAAATGTACGGGGTGTTTTCGGAATCGTTATCGTATTCATTATCTTATCTAGAAAATTTTTGGATTTTTTCATTTTGTTCAAATTTCGACCTAGATTCCACCTCTAGATTGTAGGTTATATTTTGATGACAATAAAATTTTCTGAGGTTCTAGCTTTTAGGAAATTTGTTGAGCTTTTACTATAGGATGAAGTTTTAATTGGTTTACGAACAATTTTGACAATACAGTAAATTAATCCTCGTAAATATAATCAACATTCTATTTTCTTTTCGGATAGTATAATAATAGTTATATACTAGTTTCATAAGTTTTTATTATCCAAAGAACTCTTCAGTAGTACACAATCTAGAACTGACCGCATTTTCCAGTATACATGAAAAATCTACATTTTTATAAGGCAACCTTACCAATGAGTTGTCCTAATTCGCTCAGTTTTATCTACAATTTTATTTATTTATTTTATCTCAACGTCTTCTCAAGCAGTGTTCAAATATATAGTGAGAAACAAAAGTATTATATGGTAAAACTACGAAGGATATGTCCGATTTTACCTAATTTTGAACCCAACATTATTTTTCGCTAAATTACGATTAACATAGCACGCTAGGTTAGAATATTGTCCAGATATCGTACGACAGACATAATGCACATAATATTTTTACTATAAAGACCTAGATGTAGTCATATGATAAGTATTTTGAATAATTATCCCGAAAATAATTCACATACTTAAGACTAATTTCAAACAAGTTTAATGGACATCCCACATCCTCCTAAAAATATTTTATATTGCTATTTGGGACATCTTGTATAATCAGCATGCTCCTTGGATTTGATTTGATGATTTAATAAAACTCCCAGATATCAAGGCACGCTATGCAAATATCTATATTCTCAATATCTTATGTTTCTACATCCTTTCCACTAATCTATTTCTTACAACATTCTTTATAACATTAATAATTAGCAAGAATAGAATTATTCCTAGGACTGATCCCTGAGGAACTCGAAACTCTACATTGATAATTTCAGATAAGTTATCGTCTACTTCGATTCTATGTTTTCTTTCTGTCAAATATATATAATTGGAATCACATCATATTATAAAGGGATATTTATGATCCCGAAAAAACTTTTATTGCATTTTCATTGATATTTCTTTATTCCATTCGAAAATTAAACAATTCAGGGGCCAACTTATAAGTTTAACTGTTGGAAAAAGTTGGTCGGGAAATCCTCCATAAGTGTAGACTTTAATGTTTTTTCTACACAAGAATATTGACGGGAGTCTATGACGGTACAGATTTTTTAAAATTGTTTATCAGTTCTGTAACTGTATAATGTCACATTTTTAAAAACAGATATAGAATTACAAGATGACAGCTGTCATATCATGACATTCTATAATTACTAATTCGCATAAGCCATGCAATTTTAAAACTAAACTTCTTATTGAAATGCTGTATATTCTCCACCCCAAATATTTCCACACTTAGGTCACTTGATATTCTCGCCGGTTACAGCAGGAACTACATACATACATACATATACACTTTGCAAAGGTAATAAATTTCGAGATATTAAAAAATCTACAGGAACAGATGTTTGTAATAAAAGCAACAAGAACAACAAAACGCAAAAGTTTTGTATTTACCTATTTTCTCTACAAATAAAAAAATCTGTCTGATTTCCCGTCTCCCAACTTATTTGCATTCCAATATAACCCAAAAGAGCAGGTGCTCTGAACTAAATGTCCCTTTTCGTTTCAGTAATAGCGCACTAAGAAATTCATTATTATGCTGCAGAAAGTCAGATCCAAGTCGAGAGCAACTTAAGAGCAACAGCATCTAGGCAAAGTTCGTAATTAGTTCACCATAAATACTATATTCAAGTGTACGCCCTCAACTCGGGTGCACTTAGGACAAGATTTCTCACATATCTTTTGAACATATGACGATGACTATACTACTAGCGTATAGCATCATATGAAGTACTTGAGAAGATAGAAAATCTCTGCGGTCTCTTTAGAACTGACTTTCCTTGGTAATCCTTGAACACTTACAAAACTATGGAAGGTGAAATAACGAGACCAAGAAGTAAACCTTCACAAGTGAAATTATATGAAGAATGCCGAAAAGGATGCTCTTCAATTGACCTATGTAATTTTAATCCTTCCTTAGAAATTCTCACAAAAGAAGTAGTAAATCGTAGTAAATCTCTTGTCGTACTTTAATTGTCTGCGGTCAAAGCATTATTCTCTCAAGTACGGACATTGTGTGTAATATCTCCAATCGATAGAGCTTGTCGAACTTTAATTGAAATTGTTTAACTGCACAGACAGACTGGCACATAAAATCTATTCGACTTCACTGAAACCATACTTTTGTGACTTTAAAACTATTTCGATATTTTTTCTTTTTATTTTTGAAATAGGTTCACCCGTGCGGTAGATACCGTCACAATACAGTTGTGTTCATCCTAGCTAAAGAGTACAATCTAAAAAATTTGAGGACAATCCATCGATTAGATCGACTCACATCTGGCCTCCTGTTATTCGGTAGAAGTCCTAAGAAAGCTAGACAAATGGAGCATCAGATACGAAATAGACAGGTACAAAAGCAGTACGTGTGCCGGGTGGAGGGGGAATTTCCAGAGTAAGTCTTAGATATATTTATTTCTATATAATAGAGTGAAAGAGAATCACCATACAATTGATTTCGTAAAATCATTGACAAATACTCTCTCACATTTTCAGTGGTAATATAGAATGCAAGGAACCAATTGAGGTAGTCAGCTATAAAATTGGAGTTTGTAAAGTTTCACCTAAGGGCAAGGAATGTACGACAACCTTTCAGAAATTAGGATATAACGGAAAGACTAGTGTGGTCCTTTGTAAGCCACTAACGGGGCGAATGCATCAGATTCGTGTCCATCTCCAGTATTTAGGTATGTGTTGGTGTTTTTGTGTTATTATTGGTGATTGGAAATGCTTTTTTTAGTTTAGAATTTTGTACTATTTCAATGAATCTCAATATCGCTTTACAGGTTATCCAGTTGTGAATGATCCTTTATATAATCACGAAGTATTTGGACCAAATAAAGGACGAGGTGGTGATATCGGTGGAAAAACTGATGAACAACTTGTACGGGATCTCATTAATATTCATAATGCAGAAAATTGGTTAGGAATTGACGGAGACTCTGAATTATCACTATTTAAGCCAATGAAGGGTGATTCAGATTCAGATAGCCTTACAGGAGTTTTAGGAAGTAAAGGTGAGTTGATTTTTTTTTATCTATAAATTTGAAAATATTGGGTTCTTTGATAGTCTAGTATTGGTGAGCATTCTAACTTTCGTAAAAGAGATTCTGGATTATATCCCTAATCAGCATGATTTGCGCCCATTAAAAAAAAATTATGTTTCCGCCTTTCTTTACTAGAATTGGTAAGGACCGTTGGATCTTTTTGTATAATTGTCTTATTTTACTCAAAATATAGTTAACCCGGTGCAAATAACGTGACAATAATAACGCAAACGATGTCACCGGGTCATAATGACCCGGATTATATCGACAAATTATTACAAAATTAATAGAGTTACCTTAATATTAATAAGTATTTATTTAATAAGGTTTCTTTCCATATGTGGTAAAATAAAAATAATACCAACGTGGGCTATAAATCAAACTATACGAAGAAGATCTCTCGTCTAGCAGACTGAAATTTATTGCAAATAATTTCAATAAATTTACAAAAATGCATTTAAGTGCAAAAGAATGATTGAACTTTTCGACCCAGCGATCAGAGAGGTCTCATCGGTATGGTTATCTCTGATCGCCTACCATAGAAGTTCAATGATGGAGGTCACACCAATTGCCCATATAAATATTTTTTATAAAAAGTAAGTGTGAATTATATGGTGGCAAGATTTCTCATTGCACTTTTCAAATTGGGTGATTGTTCCCCCTTTTTGCCTGGCGGCACATGGATAAACCAAGTAGAAATTATACGAAGAAGATTTCTCGTCTAGCAGACTGAAATTTATTGAAAATAATTTCAATAAATTTACAAAAATGCATTTAAGTGCAAAAGAATGATTGAACTTTTCGACCCAGCGATCAGAGAGGTCTCATCGGTATGGTTATCTCTGATCGCCTACCATAGAAGTTCAATGATGGAGGTCACACCAATTGCCCATATAAATATTTTTTATAAAAAGTAAGTGTGAATTATATGGTGGCAAGATTTCTCATTGCACTTTTCAAATTGGGTGATTGTTCCCTCTTTTTGCCTGGCGGCACATGGATAAACCAAGTAGAAATTATACGAAGAAGATTTCTCGTCTAACAGACTGAAATTTATTGAGTAGAGGGGGCTGTATCTCCAGCTACACAAACGTTTAAATTGTACAGTCAGCATGAACAAAAAATATCACCGTATAAAATTGCCATGGGTCAATATGATCCGGCTTCATTGGCGCCGGGTTAAATGTCACCGGCCTTATTCTATAGTTTTCGAAAAAAAGATTCTTCATCTGCTTTCAACATTTTCGCATTAATTGGATGCTCGGAGTATATCTTTAATTATTCTTTCGGATAACAGAAGCTCTTCACTCAAAGACGTAGGTCGGTACATTGTTCAAATTCCAAAGCTACTGAAGTTAATAGTACTCGCGGTACCTATATAGATATAACAATTGAACTTTGAAAATACTAGCTCAATCCACTTGGAATGTACAGCGTGATATCAGATGGTACTTGTGCCGCTGGTGAGGTGGGTGCTTACAGCCAATCGTACCAGCTAATTCCAGTATTACTGAATGAATGAATGAATATTTATAACCGCAGCCCATACTCTAAAAATTTTATTACTGAAGTAAAATTTCGTTCAGATGATTATGTGATCATTATAGAGGAACTTACGAATATGCGAAGATTTCTTCAGACAGTGAAGAAAGTTTTTCAACTTTAACCCACCCGAAAACCTAATTTCCACAGTCAGGAGTTTTTTCTACCCCAACTATCGCAAATTTCGAAATTGTAGAAAACTGAAAAAAATTGAGTTGCACATATTTTTATAATACTCCTGTCTTGTATATGTTCTTATACCACTCAATTCTTTCCTGGTTTATCCAGTCCAGTGTACTAGGCCTATTGTGCTAACTTTCTCATCTCTTGGTTTATAAACTCACGAAACGGACGACCCTCCACAATCATCATGGTTCAGCAGAAATCTGTCGGTGGTTTAAGGTTAGCACCTAGCCGTTAGCCTTAATCTCATGACATTCTTAATGCATGGATTAGTATTTAGACGACAATCAACGCCCTCATGAGGCAGTATATATTATATTTTGTCTCGATGAGTACCAGTATATGTCAAGGCATGCTTGACATTGAACTTACTGGCCGAACCGAGAGCTATCTAAAATCTCTGACGATCTGTGGGTTACGGCACCAGGTTGATTTAAAGCAACTCCACGCCGAAAGCCAAATATCCAAGCATACATTAATAAGCTACCATCGTTCAGATTCTCGGGCGCAGTATGCAATTATATAAATGACATACTCTTCTGTTTAAAGAAGAATGTCCGCCTAAGTCATGCAGACTCAGAAACTCTCACTGTGCCCGCATATCGGCTACTACAACCACCACGATGCTCCCATCAAGAAGCCTACTCCGTGTTGAGGTGAATAATACTACTATAGTAGCACTATCCACGGCTCCTCAACCCCGTGGTACCAAGTTAGCAATGTCGGCTACCCAATTGGTATGGCTTCGTAGTCCATGACCATAAGATCATGGGTACTCCCAGTAGAACTTCATGCAGATCCCTAACGAGACTGGACACTCCGTTCGGTCTTAATCATGCTGACGGAAAGTAACGGCAATGGACCACGTGAAGGTTATAATCCCCCTTTCAAGCTAGGCGAGACTAGAGACTACACCCAGTAATCGTATAGCACACCAAAGTACCAGCTCCAAGACAATAGGCAGGCTATATATGTGCTTCACTATGAACACGCACAATCATCAGGAAGCAGTATGTGGCTTACTAAATGATCCCATTTTAAGCCCATATATCTCCACGCATTCGCATAAGACACTAAATATAGCCTCAGTATTCACCCAACAAAGTCTACAGGTTGAGTACCCCTATCAACTGTGACAATGTGTTTTCTCATCTTTTCCATAGACAGATCTACCATAAAATGCTTCACATCGGCTGTTACATGGCGATGATTCTTCAGTACACGCTGCTTTTTTGCGAAATTTTGATTAACATTTTTTGGCCATTTTTCTACCAAGAAAACCGTGGTTGTGTGGCTGGGCTTCAGGTGGCCCTTCATGGGCAGTTTTCTTGCTCTATTTTAAAAACTAGGATTTTTTTTGGAAAATTCTTTTCTGCATCGTTTTCTATTCTTTTTCCTGTTAAAATGAGCCATCCCCCGTCAAAATCGGTGAGAAAAAATATTTTTGATGAAAAAAGTGCAAAGGTATAAGCCCATGCTTTTTTTGCGAAATTTTGATTAAAATTGTTTGTCACTGATTTTGACGAATGAGCACTCGTTGGACGCGGAATAATAAGAAGAATATAACTGTAAAATGTTTCCAAGAAAAACCTGCTAGTTTCAAAAATATACCAAGAAAACCGTGGTTGTGTGGCTTGGTTTCAGGTGGCCCTTCATGGGCAGTTTTCTTGCTCTATTTTAAAAACTAGGATTTTTTTTGGAAAATTATTTTCTGCATCGTTTTCTATTCTTTTTCCGGTTAAAATGAGCCATCCCCCGTCAAAATCGGTGAAAAAAATTATTTTTGATGAAAAAAGTGCAAAGGGTATAGTCTATGCTTCTTTGCGAAATTTTGATTAAAATGTTTTGTCACTGATTTTGACGAATGAGCACTCGTTGGACGCGGAATAATAAGAAGAATATAACAGTAAACTGTTTCCAAGAAAAACCTGCTAGTTTCAAAAATATACCAAGAAAACCGTGGTTGTGTGGCTTGGCTTCAGGTGGCCCTTCATGGGCAGTTTTCTTGCTCTATTTTAAAAACTAGGATTTTTTTTGGAAAATTCTTCTCTGCATCGTTTTCTATTCTTTTTCCCGTTAAAATGAGCCACCCCCCGTCAAAATCGGTGAGAAAAAATATTTTTGATGAAAAAAGTGCAAAGGGTATAGTTAATGCTTTTTTGCGAAACTTTGATTAAAATTTTTTGTCACTGATTTTGACGAATGAGCACTCGTTGGACGCGGAATTATAAGAAGAACACAACTGTAAAATTTTTCCAAGAAAATCCTCCTAGTTTCAAAAATATACCAAGAAAACCGTGTTTGTGTGGCTTGGTTTCAGGTGGCCCTTCATGGTCAGTTTTCTTGCTCTATTTTAAAAACTAGGATTTTTTTTTGGAAAATTCTTTTCTGCATCGTTTTCTATTCTTTTTCCCGTTAAAATGAGCCATCCCCCGTCAAAATCGGTGACAAAAAATATTTTTGATGAAAAAACTGCAAAGGGTATAGTCCATGCTTTTTTGCGAAATTTTGATTCAAATTGTTTGTCACTGATTTTGACGAATGAGCACTCGTTGGACGCGGAATAATAAGAAGAATATAACTGTAAAATCTTTCCAAGAAAAACCTGCTAGTTTCAAAAATATACCAAGAAAACCGTGGTTGTGTGGCTTGGCTTCAGGTGGCCCTTCATGGGCGTTTTCTTGCTCTATTTTAAAAACTAGGATTTTTTTGGAAAATTCTTTTCTGCATCGTTTTCTATTCTTTTTCCTACTAAAATGAGCCATCCCCCGTCAAAATCGGTGAGAAAAAATATTTTTGATGAAAAAAGTGCAAAGGGTAGGTATAGTCCATGCTTTTTTTGCGAAATTTTGATTAAAATTGTTTGTCACTGATTTTGACGAATGAGCACTCGTTGGACGCGGAATAATAAGAAGAATATAACTGTAAAATGTTTCCAAGAAAAACCTGCTAGTTTCAAAAATATACCAAGAAAACCGTGGTTGTGTGGCTTGGTTTCAGGTGGCCCTTCATGGGCAGTTTTCTTGCTCTATTTTAAAAACTAGGATTTTTTTTGGAAAATTATTTTCTGCATCGTTTTCTATTCTTTTTCCGGTTAAAATGAGCCATCCCCCGTCAAAATCGGTGAAACAAATTATTTTTGATGAAAAAAGTGCAAAGGGTATAGTCTATGCTTCTTTGCGAAATTTTGATTAAAATGTTTTGTCACTGATTTTGACGAATGAGCACTCGTTGGACGCGGAATAATAAGAAGAATATAACAGTAAACTGTTTCCAAGAAAAACCTGCTAGTTTCAAAAATATACCAAGAAAACCGTGGTTGTGTGGCTTGGCTTCAGGTGGCCCTTCATGGGCAGTTTTCTTGCTCTATTTTAAAAACTAGGATTTTTTTTGGAAAATTCTTCTCTGCATCGTTTTCTATTCTTTTTCCCGTTAAAATGAGCCACCCCCCGTCAAAATCGGTGAGAAAAAATATTTTTGATGAAAAAAGTGCAAAGGGTATAGTTAATGCTTTTTTGCGAAACTTTGATTAAAATTTTTTGTCACTGATTTTGACGAATGAGCACTCGTTGGACGCGGAATTATAAGAAGAACACAACTGTAAAATTTTTCCAAGAAAATCCTCCTAGTTTCAAAAATATACCAAGAAAACCGTGTTTGTGTGGCTTGGTTTCAGGTGGCCCTTCATGGTCAGTTTTCTTGCTCTATTTTAAAAACTAGGATTTTTTTTGGAAAATTCTTTTCTGCATCGTTTTCTATTCTTTTTCCCGTTAAAATGAGCCATCCCCCGTCAAAATCGGTGACAAAAAATATTTTTGATGAAAAAAGTGCAAAGGGTATAGTCCATGCTTTTTTGCGAAATTTTGATTCAAATTGTTTGTCACTGATTTTGACGAATGAGCACTCGTTGGACGCGGAATAATAAGAAGAATATAACTGTAAAATCTTTCCAAGAAAAACCTGCTAGTTTCAAAAATATACCAAGAAAACCGTGGTTGTGTGGCTTGGCTTCAGGTGGCCCTTCATGGGCAGTTTTCTTGCTCTATTTTAAAAACTAGGATTTTTTTTGGAAAATTCTTTTCTGCATCGTTTTCTATTCTTTTTCCTACTAAAATGAGCCATCCCCCGTCAAAATCGGTGAGAAAAAATATTTTTGATGAAAAAAGTGCAAAGGGTATAGTCCATGCTTTTTTGCGAAATTTTGATTAAAATTGTTTGTCACTGATTTTGACGAACGAGCACTCGTTGGACGCGGAATAATAAGAAGAATATAACTGTAAAATCTTTCCAAGAAAAACCTGCTAGTTTCAAAAATATACCAAGAAAACCGTGGTTGTGTGGCTTTTCTTCAGGTGGCCCTTCATGGGCAGTTTTCTTGCTCTATTTTAAAAACTAGGATTTTTTTTGGAAAATTCTTTTCTGCATCGTTTTCTATTCTTTTTCCTACTAAAATGAGCCATCCCCCGTCAAAATCGGTGAGAAAAAATATTTTTGATGAAAAAAGTGCAAAGGGTAGGTAGTCCATGCTTTTTTTGCGAAATTTTGATTAAAATTTTTTGTCACTGATTTTGACGAATGAGCACTCGTTGGACGCGGAATTATAAGAAGAACATAACTGTAAAATTTTTCCAAGAAAAACTTCCTAGTTTCAAAAATATACCAAGAAAACCGTGGTTGTGTGGCTTGGTTTCAGGTGGCCCTTCATGGGCAGTTTTCTTGCTCTATTTTAAAAACTAGGATTTTTTTTTGGAAAATTCTTTTCTGCATCGTTTTCTATTCTTTTTCCTGTTAAAATGAGCCATCCCCCGTCAAAATCGGTGAGAAAAAATATTTTTGATGAAAAAAGTGCAAAGGGTATACGTTGGACGCGGAATTATAAGAAGAACATAACTGTAAAATTTTTCCAAGAAAAACCTGGTAGTTTCAAAAATATACCAAGAAAACCGTGGTTGTGTGGCTTGGTTTCAGGTGGCCCTTAATGGGCAGTTTTCTTGCTCTATTTTAAAAACTAGGATTTTTTTTGGAAAATTCTTTTCTGCATGGTTTTCTATTCTTTTTCCTGTTAAAACGAGCCATCCCCCGTCAAAATCGGTGAGAAAAAATATTTTTGATGCAAAAAGTGCAAAGGGTATAGTCCATGCTTTTTTGCAAAATTTTGATTAAAATTTTTTGTCACTGATTTTGACGAAAACTCTCGTTGGACGCGGAATAATAAGACGAACATAACTGTAAAAAGTTTCCAATAACAACCTCCTAGTTTCAAAAATATACCGAGAAAACCGTGGTTGTGTGGCTGGGCTTCAGGTGGCCCTTCATGGGCAGTTTTCTTGCTCTATTTTAAAAACTAGGATTTTTTTGGAAAATTCTTTTCTGCATGGTTTTCTATTCTTTTTCCTGTTAAAATGAGCCATCCCCTGTCAAAATCGGTGAGAACAAATATTTTTGATGAAAAAAGTGCAAAGGGTATAATCCATGCTTTTTTGCGAAATTTTGATTAAAATTTGTTGTCACTGATTTTGACAAATGAGCACTCGTTGGACGCGGAATAATAAGACGAACATAACCGTAAAATGTTTCCAAGAACAACCTGCTAGTTTCAAAAATATACCAAGAAAACCGTGGTTGTGTGGCTTGGCTTCAGGTGGCCCTTCATGGGCAGTTTTCTTGCTCTATTTTAAAAACTAGGATTTTTTTTGGAAAATTCTTTTCTGCATGGTTTTCTATTCTTTTTCCTGTTAAAATGAGCCATCCCCCGTCAAAATCGGTGAGAACAAATATTTTTGATGAAAAAAGTGCAAAGGGTATAGTCCATGCTTTTTTGCGAAATTTTGATTAAAATTTTTTGTCACTGATTTTGACGAATGAGCACTCGTTGGACGTGGAATAATAAGAAGAATATAGATGTAAAATGTTTCCAAGAAAATCCTGCTAGTTTCAAAAATATACCAAGAAAACCGTGGTTGTGTGGCTTGGCTTCAGGTGGCCCTTAATGGGCAGTTTTCTTGCTCTATTTTAAAAACTAGGATTTTTTTTGGAAAATTCTTTTCCGCATCGTTTTCTATTCTTTTTCCCGTTAAAATGAGCCATCCCCCGTCAAAATCGGTGAGAAAAAATATTTTTGATGAAAAAAGTGCAAAGGGCATAGTCCATGCTTTTTTGCGAAATTTTGATTAAAATTGTTTGTCACTGATTTTGACGAATGAGCACTCGTTGGACGCGGAATAATAAGGAGAATATAACTGTAAAATCTTTCCAAGAAAAACCTGCTAGTTTCAAAAATATACCAAGAAAACCGTGGTTGTGTGGCTTGGCTTCAGGTGGCCCTTCATGGGCAGTTTTCTTGCTCTATTTTAAAAACTAGGATTTTTTTTGGAAAATTCTTTTCTGCATCGTTTTCTATTCTTTTTCCTACTAAAATGAGCCATCCCTCGTCAAAATCGGCGAGAAAAAATATTTTTGTTGAAAAAAGTGCAAAGGGTATAGTCCATGCTTTTTTGGGAAATTTTGATTAAAATTGTTTGTCACTGATTTTGACGAACGAGCACTCGTTGGACGCGGAATAATAAGAAGAATATAACTGTAAAATCTTTCAAAGAAAAACCTACTAGTTTCAAAAATATACCAAGAAAACCGTGGTTGTGTGGTTTGGCTTCAGGTGGCCCTTCATGGGCAGTTTTCTTGCTCTATTTTAAAAACTAGGATTTTTTTTGGAAAATTCTTTTCTGCATCGTTTTCTATTCTTTTTCTTGTTAAAATGAGCCATCCCCCGTCAAAATCGGTGAGAAAAAATATTTTTGATGAAAAAAGTGCAAAGGGTATACTTTTTTGCGAAATTTTGATTAAAATTGTTTGTCACTGATTTTGACGAATGAGCACTCGTTGGACGCGGAATAATAAGAAGAATATAACTGTAAAATCTTTCCAAGAAAAACCTGCTAGTTTCAAAAATATACCAAGAAAACCGTGGTTGTGTGGCTTGGCTTCAGGTGGCCCTTCATGGGCAGTTTTCTTGCTCTATTTTAAAAACTAGGATTTTTTTTGGAAAATTCTTTTCTGCATCGTTTTCTATTCTTTTTCCTACTAAAATGAGCCATCCCCCGTCAAAATCGGTGAGAAAAAATATTTTTGATGAAAAAAGTGCAAAGGGTAGGTATAGTCCATGCTTTTTTTGCGAAATTTTGATTAAAATTTTTTGTCACTGATTTTGACGAATGAGCACTCGTTGGACGCGGAATTATAAGAAGAACATAACTGTAAAATTTTTCCAAGAAAAACTTCCTAGTTTCAAAAATATACCAAGAAAACCGTGGTTGTGTGGCTTGGTTTCAGGTGGCCCTTCATGGGCAGTTTTCTTGCTCTATTTTAAAAACTAGGATTTTTTTTTGGAAAATTCTTTTCTGCATCGTTTTCTATTCTTTTTCCTGTTAAAATGAGCCATCCCCCGTCAAAATCGGTGAGAAAAAATATTTTTGATGAAAAAAGTGCAAAGGGTATACGTTGGACGCGGAATTATAAGAAGAACATAACTGTAAAATTTTTCCAAGAAAAACCTGGTAGTTTCAAAAATATACCAAGAAAACCGTGGTTGTGTGGCTGGGCTTCAGGTGGCCCTTCATGGGCAGTTTTCTTGCTCTATTTTAAAAACTAGGATTTTTTTTGGAAAATTCTTTTCTGCATGGTTTTCTATTCTTTTTCCTGTTAAAATGAGCCATCCCCCGTCAAAATCGGTGAGAACAAATATTTTTGATGAAAAAAGTGCAAAGGGTATAATCCATGCTTTTTTGCGAAATTTTGATTAAAATTTGTTGTCACTGATTTTGACAAATGAGCACTCGTTGGACGCGGAATAATAAGACGAACATAACTGTAAAATGTTTCCAAGAACAACCTGCTAGTTTCAAAAATATACCAAGAAAACCGTGGTTGTGTGGCTTGGCTTCAGGTGGCCCTTCATGGCCAGTTTTCTTGCTCTATTTTAAAAACTAGGATTTTTTTTGGAAAATTCTTTTCTGCATGGTTTTCTATTCTTTTTCCTGTTAAAATGAGCCATCCCCCGTCAAAATCGGTGAGAACAAATATTTTTGATGAAAAAAGTGCAAAGGGTATAATCCATGCTTTTTTGCGAAATTTTGATTAAAATTTGTTGTCACTGATTTTGACAAATGAGCACTCGTTGGACGCGGAATAATAAGACGAACATAACTGTAAAATGTTTCCAAGAACAACCTGCTAGTTTCAAAAATATACCAAGAAAACCGTGGTTGTGTGGCTTGGCTTCAGGTGGCCCTTCATGGGCAGTTTTCTTGCTCTATTTTAAAAACTAGGATTTTTTTTGGAAAATTCTTTTCTGCATGGTTTTCTATTCTTTTTCCTGTTAAAATGAGCCATCCCCCGTCAAAATCGGTGAGAACAAATATTTTTGATGAAAAAAGTGCAAAGGGTATAATCCATGCTTTTTTGCGAAATTTTGATTAAAATTTGTTGTCACTGATTTTGACAAATGAGCACTCGTTGGACGCGGAATAATAAGACGAACATAACTGTAAAATGTTTCCAAGAACAACCTTCTAGTTTCAAAAATATACCAAGAAAACCGTGGTTGTGTGGCTTGGCTTCAGGTGGCCCTTCATGGGCAGTTTTCTTGCTCTATTTTAAAAACTAGGATTTTTTTTGGAAAATTCTTTTCTGCATGGTTTTCTATTCTTTTTCCTGTTAAAATGAGCCATCCCCCGTCAAAATCGGTGAGAACAAATATTTTTGATGAAAAAAGTGCAAAGGGTATAGTCCATGCTTTTTTGCGAAATTTTGATTAAAATATTTTGTCACTGATTTTGACGAATGAGCACTCGTTGGACGCGGAATTATAAGAAGAACATAACTGTAAAATTTTTCCAAGAAAAACCTGCTAGTTTCAAAAATATACCAAGAAAACCGTGGTTGTGTGGCTTGGCTTCAGGTGGCCCTTCATGGGCAGTTTTCTTGCTCTATTTTAAAAACTAGGATTTTTTTTGGAAAATTCTTTTCTGCATCGTTTTCTATTCTTTTTCCTGTTAAAATGAGCCATCCCCCGTCAAAATCGGTGAGAAAAAATATTTTTGATGAAAAAAGTGCAAAGGGTATAGTCCATGCTTTTTTGCGAAATTTTGATTAAAATTTTTTGTCACTGATTTTGACGAATGAGCACTCGTTGGACGCGGAATAATAAGACGAACATAACCGTAAAATGTTTCCAAGAACAACCTGCTAGTTTCAAAAATATACCAAGAAAACCGTGGTTGTGTGGCTGGGCTTCAGGTGGCCCTTCATGGCCAGTTTTCTTGCTCTATTTTAAAAACTAGGATTTTTTTTGGAAAATTCTTTTCTGCATCGTTTTCTATTCTTTTTCCTGTTAAAATGAGCCATCCCCCGTCAAAATCGGTGAGAAAAAATATTTTTGATGAAAAAAGTGCAAAGGGTATAGTCTATGCTTTTTTTTGCGAAATTTTGATTAAGATTTTTTGTCACTGATTTTGACGAATGAGCACTCGTTGGACGCGGAACTAGGATTTTTTTTTGGAAAATTCCTTTCTGCATCGTTTTCTATTCTTTTTCCCGTTAAAATGAGCCATCCCCCGTCAAAATCGATGAGAAAAAATATTTTGATGAAAAAAGTGCAAAGGGTATATATAGTCCATGCTCTTTTGCGAAATTTTGATTAAAATTTTTTGTCACTGATTTTGACGAATGAGCACTCGTTGGACGCGGAAT
The DNA here is from genome assembly GCA_963924295.1 of Dioctria rufipes. Lineage (NCBI taxonomy): Eukaryota > Metazoa > Arthropoda > Insecta > Diptera > Asilidae > Dioctria > Dioctria rufipes. The sequence goes on along the minus strand of OZ002744.1, from coordinate 26,800,376 downwards.
AATAAGAAGAATATAAATGTAAAATGTTTCCAAGAAAAACCTGCTAGTTTCAAAAATATACCAAGAAAACCGTGGTTGTGTGGCTTGGCTTCAGGTGGCCCTTAATGGGCAGTTTTCTTGCTCTATTTTAAAAACTAGGATTTTTTTTGGAAAATTCTTTTCTGCATGGTTTTCTATTCTTTTTCCTGTTAAAATGAGCCATCCCCCGTCAAAATTGGTGAGAACAAATATTTTTGATGAAAAAAGTGCAAAGGGTATAGTCCATGCTTTTTTGCGAAATTTTGATTAAAATTTGTTGTCACTGATTTTGACAAATGAGCACTCGTTGGACGCGGAATAATAAGACGAACATAACTGTAAAATGTTTCCAAGAACAACCTGCTAGTTTCAAAAATATACCAAGAAAACCGTGGTTGTGTGGCTTGGCTTCAGGTGGCCCTTCATGGGCAGTTTTCTTGCTCTATTTTAAAAACTAGGATTTTTTTTGGAAAATTCTTTTCTGCATGGTTTTCTATTCTTTTTCCTGTTAAAATGAGCCATCCCCCGTCAAAATCGGTGAGAACAAATATTTTTGATGAAAAAAGTGCATGCTTTTTTGCGAAATTTTGATTAAAATATTTTGTCACTGATTTTGACGAATGAGCACTCGTTGGACGCGGAATTATAAGAAGAACATAACTGTAAAATTTTTCCAAGAAAAACCTGCTAGTTTCAAAAATATACCAAGAAAACCGTGGTTGTGTGGCTTGGCTTCAGGTGGCCCTTCATGGGCAGTTTTCTTGCTCTATTTTAAAAACTAGGATTTTTTTTGGAAAATTCTTTTCTGCATCGTTTTCTATTCTTTTTCCTGTTAAAATGAGCCATCCCCCGTCAAAATCGGTGAGAAAAAATATTTTTGATGAAAAAAGTGCAAAGGGTATAGTCCATGCTTTTTTGCGAAATTTTGATTAAAATTTTTTGTCACTGATTTTGACGAATGAGCACTCGTTGGACGCGGAATAATAAGACGAACATAACCGTAAAATGTTTCCAAGAACAACCTGCTAGTTTCAAAAATATACCAAGAAAACCGTGGTTGTGTGGCTGGGCTTCAGGTGGCCCTTCATGGCCAGTTTTCTTGCTCTATTTTAAAAACTAGGATTTTTTTTTGGAAAATTCATTTCTGCATCGTTTTCTATTCTTTTTCCTGTTAAAATGAGCCATCCCCCGTCAAAATCGGTGAGAAAAAATATTTTTGATGAAAAAAGTGCAAAGGGTATAGTCTATGCTTTTTTTTGCGAAATTTTGATTAAGATTTTTTGTCACTGATTTTGACGAATGAGCACTCGTTGGACGCGGAACTAGGATTTTTTTTTGGAAAATTACTTTCTGCATCGTTTTCTATTCTTTTTCCCGTTAAAATGAGCCATCCCCCGTCAAAATCGATGAGAAAAAATATTTTTGATGAAAAAAGTGCAAAGGGTATATATAGTCCATGCTCTTTTGCGAAATTTTGATTAAAATTTTTTGTCACTGATTTTGACGAATGAGCACTCGTTGGACGGGGAATAATAAGAAGAATATAAATGTAAAATGTTTCCAAGAAAAACCTGCTAGTTTCAAAAATATACCAAGAAAACCGTGGTTGTGTGGCTTGGCTTCAGGTGGCCCTTAATGGGCAGTTTTCTTGCTCTATTTTAAAAACTAGGATTTTTTTTGGAAAATTCTTTTCTGCGTGGTTTTCTATTCTTTTTCCTGTTAAAATGAGCCATCCCCCGTCAAAATTGGTGAGAAAAAATATTTTTGATGAAAAAAGTGCAAAGGGTATAGTCCATGCTTTTTTGCGAAATTTTGATTAAAATTTGTTGTCACTGATTTTGACGAATGAGCACTCGTTGGACGCGGAATAATAAGAAGAATATAACTGTAAAATGTTTCCAAGAAAAACCTGCTAGTTTCAAAAATATACCAAGAAAACCGTGGTTGTGTGGCTTGGCTTCAGGTGGCCCTTCATGGGCAGTTTTCTTGCTCTATTTTAAAAACTAGGATTTTTTTTGGAAAATTCTTTTCTGCATCGTTTTCTATTCTTTTTCCTGTTAAAATGAGCCATCCCCCGTCAAAATCGGTGAGAAAAAATATTTTTGATGAAAAAAGTGCAAAGGGTGTAGTCCATCCTTTTTTGCGAAATTTTGATTAAAATTTTTTGTCACTGATTTTGACGAATGAGCACTCGTTGGACGCGGAATAATAAGAAGAATATAGATGTAAAATGTTTCCAAGAAAATCCTGCTAGTTTCAAAAATATACCAAGAAAACCGTGGTTGTGTGGCTTGGCTTCAGGTGGCCCTTAATGGGCAGTTTTCTTGCTCTATTTTAAAAACTAGGATTTTTTTTGGAAAATTCTTTTCTGCATCGTTTTCTATTCTTTTTCCCGTTAAAATGAGCCATCCCCCGTCAAAATCGGTGAGAAAAAATATTTTTGATGAAAAAAGTGCAAAGGGCATAGTCCATGCTTTTTTGCGAAATTTTGATTAAAATTGTTTGTCACTGATTTTGACGAATGAGCACTCGTTGGACGCGGAATAATAAGGAGAATATAACTGTAAAATCTTTCCAAGAAAAACCTGCTAGGTTCAAAAATATACCAAGAAAACCGTGGTTGTGTGGCTTGGCTTCAGCTGGCCCTTCATGGGCAGTTTTCTTGCTCTATTTTAAAAACTAGGATTTTTTTTGGAAAATTCTTTTCTGCATCGTTTTCTATTCTTTTTCCTACTAAAATGAGCCATCCCTCGTCAAAATCGGCGAGAAAAAATATTTTTGATGAAAAAAGTGCAAAGGGTATAGTCCATGCTTTTTTGCGAAATTTTGATTAAAATTGTTTGTCACTGATTTTGACGAACGAGCACTCGTTGGACGCGGAATAATAAGAAGAATATAACTGTAAAATCTTTCAAAGAAAAACCTACTAGTTTCAAAAATATACCAAGAAAACCGTGGTTGTGTGGTTTGGCTTCAGGTGGCCCTTCATGGGCAGTTTTCTTGCTCTATTTTAAAAACTAGGATTTTTTTTGGAAAATTCTTTTCTGCATCGTTTTCTATTCTTTTTCCTGTTAAAATGAGCCATCCCCCGTCAAAATCGGTGAGAAAAAATATTTTTGATGAAAAAAGTGCAAAGGGTATACTTTTTTGCGAAATTTTGATTAAAATTGTTTGTCACTGATTTTGACGAATGAGCACTCGTTGGACGCGGAATAATAAGAAGAATATAACTGTAAAATCTTTCCAAGAAAAACCTGCTAGTTTCAAAAATATACCAAGAAAACCGTGGTTGTGTGGCTTGGCTTCAGGTGGCCCTTCATGGGCAGTTTTCTTGCTCTATTTTAAAAACTAGGATTTTTTTTGGAAAATTCTTTTCTGCATCGTTTTCTATTCTTTTTCCTACTAAAATGAGCCATCCCCCGTCAAAATCGGTGAGAAAAAATATTTTTGATGAAAAAAGTGCAAAGGGTATAGTCCATGCTTTTTTGCGAAATTTTGATTAAAATTTTTTGTCACTGATTTTGACGAATGAGCACTCGTTGGACGCGGAATTATAAGAAGAACATAACTGTAAAATTTTTTCAAGAAAAACCTGATAGTTTCAAAAATATACCAAGAAAACCGTGGTTGTGTGGCTGGGCTTCAGGTGGCCCTTCATGGGCAGTTTTCTTGCTCTATTTTAAAAACTAGGATTTTTTTTGGAAAATTCTTTTCTGCATCGTTTTCTATTCTTTTTCCTGTTAAAATGAGCCATCCTCCGTCAAAATCGGTGAGAAAAAATATTTTTGATGAAAAAAGTGCAAAGAGTATAGTCTATGCTTTTTTTTTCGAAATTTTGATTAAGATTTTTTGTCACTGATTTTGACGAATGAGCACTCGTTGGACGCGGAATAATAAGACGAACATAACTGTAAAATGTTTTCAAGAAAAACCTGCTAGTTTCAAAAATATACCAAGAAAACCGTGGTTGTGTGGCTGGGCTTCAGGTGGCCCTTCATGGGCAGTTTTCTTGCTCTATTTTAAAAACTAGGATTTTTTTTGGAAAATTCTTTTCTGCATCGTTTTCTATTCTTTTTCCTGTTAAAATGAGCCATCCTCCGTCAAAATCGGTGAGAAAAAAGATTTTTGATGAAAAAAGTGGCAAGGGTATAGTCCATGCTTTTTTTGCGAAATTTTGATTAAAATTTTTTGTCACTGATTTCGACGAATGAGCACTCGTTGGACGCGGAATAATAAGACGAAAATAACTGTAAAATGTTTCCAAGAAAAACCTGCTAGTTTCAAAAATATACCAAGAAAACCGTGGTTGTGTGGCTTGGCTTCAGGTGGCCCTTCATGGCCAGTTTTCTTGCTCTATTTTAAAAACTAGGATTTTTTTTTTGGAAAATTCTTTTCTGCATCGTTTTCTATTCTTTTTCCTGTTAAAATGAGCCATCCCCCGTCAAAATCGGTGAGAAAAAATATTTTTGATGAAAAAAGTGCAAAGAGTATAGTCTATGCTTTTTTTTCGATATTTTGATTAAGATTTTTTGTCACTGATTTTGACGAATGAGCACTCGTTGGACGCGGAATAATAAGACGAACATAACTGTAAAATGTTTTCAAGAAAAACCTGCTAGTTTCAAAAATATACCAAGAAAACCGTGGTTGTGTGTTTTTGATGAAAAAAGTGCTTTTTTGCGAAATTTTGATTAAAATTGTTTGTCACTGATTTTGACGAATGAGCACTCGTTGGACGCGGAATAATAAGGAGAATATAACTGTAAAATCTTTCCAAGAAAAACCTGCTAGGTTCAAAAATATACCAAGAAAACCGTGGTTGTGTGGCTTGGCTTCAGGTGGCCCTTCATGGGCAGTTTTCTTGCTCTATTTTAAAAACTAGGATTTTTTTTGGAAAATTCTTTTCTGCATCGTTTTCTATTCTTTTTCCTACTAAAATGAGCCATCCCTCGTCAAAATCGGCGAGAAAAAATATTTTTGATGAAAAAAGTGCAAAGGGTATAGTCCATGCTTTTTTGCGAAATTTTGATTAAAATTGTTTGTCACTGATTTTGACGAACGAGCACTCGTTGGACGCGGAATAATAAGAAGAATATAACTGTAAAATCTTTCAAAGAAAAACCTACTAGTTTCAAAACTATACCAAGAAAACCGTGGTTGTGTGGTTTGGCTTCAGGTGGCCCTTCATGGGCAGTTTTCTTGCTCTATTTTAAAAACTAGGATTTTTTTTGGAAAATTCTTTTCTGCATCGTTTTCTATTCTTTTTCCTGTTAAAATGAGCCATCCCCCGTCAAAATCGGTGAGAAAAAATATTTTTGATGAAAAAAGTACAAAGGGTATACTTTTTTGCGAAATTTTGATTAAAATTGTTTGTCACTGATTTTGACGAATGAGCACTCGTTGGACGCGGAATAATAAGAAGAATATAACTGTAAAATCTTTCCAAGAAAAACCTGCTAGTTTCAAAAATATACCAAGAAAACCGTGGTTGTGTGGCTTGGCTTCAGGTGGCCCTTAATGGGCAGTTTTCTTGCTCTATTTTAAAAACTAGGATTTTTTTTGGAAAATTCTTTTCTGCATCGTTTTCTATTCTTTTTCCTACTAAAATGATCCATCCCCCGTCAAAATCGGTGAGAAAAAATATTTTTGATGAAAAAAGTGCAAAGGGTATAGTCCATGCTTTTTTGCGAAATTTTGATTAAAATTTTTTGTCACTGATTTTGACGAATGAGCACTCGTTGGACGCGGAATTATAAGAAGAACATAACTGTAAAATTTTTTCAAGAAAAACCTGATAGTTTCAAAAATATACCAAGAAAACCGTGGTTGTGTGGCTGGGCTTCAGGTGGCCCTTCATGGGCAGTTTTCTTGCTCTATTTTAAAAACTAGGATTTTTTTTGGAAAATTCTTTTCTGCATCGTTTTCTATTCTTTTTCCTGTTAAAATGAGCCATCCTCCGTCAAAATCGGTGAGAAAAAATATTTTTGATGAAAAAAGTGGCAAGGGTATAGTCCATGCTTTTTTTGCGAAATTTTGATTAAAATTTTTTGTCACTGATTTTGACGAATGAGCACTCGTTGGACGCGGAATAATAAGACGAAAATAACTGTAAAATGTTTCCAAGAAAAACCTGCTAGTTTCAAAAGATACCAAGAAAACCGTGGTTGTGTGGCTTGGCTTCAGGTGGCCCTTCATGGCCAGTTTTCTTGCTCTATTTTAAAAACTAGGATTTTTTTTTGGAAAATTCTTTTCTGCATCGTTTTCTATTCTTTTTCCTGTTAAAATGAGCCATCCCCCGTCAAAATCGGTGAGAAAAAATATTTTTGATGAAAAAAGTGCAAAGAGTATAGTCTATGCTTTTTTTTTCGAAATTTTGATTAAGATTTTTTGTCACTGATTTTGACGAATGAGCACTCGTTGGACGCGGAATAATAAGACGAACATAACTGTAAAATGTTTTCAAGAAAAACCTGCTAGTTTCAAAAATATACCAAGAAAACCGTGGTTGTGTGGCTGGGCTTCAGGTGGCCCTTCATGGGCAGTTTTCTTGCTCTATTTTAAAAACTAGGATTTTTTTTGGAAAATTCTTTTCTGCATCGTTTTCTATTCTTTTTCCTGTTAAAATGAGCCATCCTCCGTCAAAATCGGTGAGAAAAAAGATTTTTGATGAAAAAAGTGGCAAGGGTATAGTCCATGCTTTTTTTGCGAAATTTTGATTAAAATTTTTTGTCACTGATTTTGACGAATGAGCACTCGTTGGACGCGGAATAATAAGACGAAAATAACTGTAAAATGTTTCCAAGAAAAACCTGCTAGTTTCAAAAATATACCAAGAAAACCGTGGTTGTGTGGCTTGGCTTCAGGTGGCCCTTCATGGCCAGTTTTCTTGCTCTATTTTAAAAACTAGGATTTTTTTTTTGGAAAATTCTTTTCTGCATCGTTTTCTATTCTTTTTCCTGTTAAAATGAGCCATCCCCCGTCAAAATCGGTGAGAAAAAATATTTTTGATGAAAAAAGTGCAAAGAGTATAGTCTATGCTTTTTTTTCGAAATTTTGATTAAGATTTTTTGTCACTGATTTTGACGAATGAGCACTCGTTGGACGCGGAATAATAAGACGAACATAACTGTAAAATGTTTTCAAGAAAAACCTGCTAGTTTCAAAAATATACCAAGAAAACCGTGGTTGTGTGGCTTGGCTTTAGGTGGCCCTTCATGGGCAGTTTTCTTGCTCTATTTTAAAAACTAGGATTTTTTTTGGAAAATTCTTTTCTGCATCGTTTTCTATTCTTTTTCCCGTTAAAATGAGCCATCCCCCGTCAAAATCGGTGAGAAAAAATATTTTTGATGAAAAAAGTGCAAGGGTATAGTCTATGCTTTTTTTTCGAAATTTTGATTAAGATTTTTTGTCACTGATTTTGACGAATGAGCACTCGTTGGACGCGGAATTATAAGAAGAACATAACTGTAAAATTTTTCCAAGAAAAACCTCCTAGTTTCAAAAACATACCAAGAAAACCGTGGTTGTGTGGCTTGGCTTCAGGTGGCCCTTCATGGCCAGTTTTCTTGCTCTATTTTAAAAACTAGGATTTTTTTTTGGAAAATTCTTTTCTGCATCGTTTTCTATTCTTTTTCCTGTTAAAATGAGCCATCCCCCGTCAAAATCGGTGAGAAAAAATATTTTTGATGAAAAAAGTGCAAAGAGTATAGTCTATGCTTTTTTTTTTCGAAATTTTGATTAAGATTTTTTGTCACTGATTTTGACGAATGAGCACTCGTTGGACGCGGAATAATAAGACAAACATAACTGTAAAATGTTTTCAAGAAAAACATGCTAGTTTCAAAAATATACCAAGAAAACCGTGGTTGTGTGGCTTGGCTTTAGGTGGCCCTTCATGGGCAGTTTTCTTGCTCTATTTTAAAAACTAGGATTTTTTTTGGAAAATTCTTTTCTGCATCGTTTTCTATTCTTTTTCCCGTTAAAATGAGCCATCCCCCGTCAAAATCGGTGAGAAAAAATATTTTTGATGAAAAAAGTGCAAAGGGTATAGTCCATGCTTTTTTGCGAAATTTTGATTAAAATTTTTTGTCACTGCTTTTGACGAATGAGCACTCGTTGGACGCGGAATTATAAGAAGAACATAACTGTAAAATTTTTCCAAGAAAAACCTGATAGTTTCAAAAATATACCAAGAAAACCGTGGTTGTGTGGCTGGGCTTCAGGTGGCCCTTCATGGGCAGTTTTCTTGCTCTATTTTAAAAACTAGGATTTTTTTTGGAAAATTCTTTTCTGCATTGTTTTCTATTCTTTTTCCCGTTAAAATAAGCCATCCCCCGTCAAAATCGGTGAGAAAAAATATTTTTGATGAAAAAAGTGCAAAGGGTATAGTCCATGCTTTTTTGCGAAATTTTGATTAAAATTTTTTGTCACTGATTTTGACGAATGAGCACTCGTTGGACGCGGAATTATAAGAAGAACATAACTGTACAATTTTTCCAAGAAAAACCTGATAGTTTCAAAAATATACCAAGTAAACCGTGATTGGTAGTCCATGCTTTTTTGCGAAATTTTGATTAAAATTTTTTGTCACTGATTTTGACGAATGAGCACTCGTTGGACGCGGAATAATAAGACGAACATAACTGTAAAATGTTTCCAAGAAAAACCTGCTAGTTTCAAAAATATACCAAGAAAACCGTGGTTGTGTGGCTGGGCTTCAGGTGGCCCTTCATGGGCAGTTTTCTTGCTCTATTTTAAAAACTAGGATTTTTTTGGAAAATTCTTTTCTGCATCGTTTTCTATTCTTTTTCCCGTTAAAATGAGCCATCCCCCGTCAAAATCGGTGAGAAAAAATATTTTTGATGAAAAAAGTGCAAAGGGTATATATAGTCCATGCTTTTTTGCGAAATTTTGATTAAAATTTTTTGTCACTGATTTTGACGAATGAGCACTCGTTGGACGCGGAATTATAAGAAGAACATAACTGTAAAATTTTTCCAAGAAAAACCTGATAGTTTCAAAAATATACCAAGAAAACCGTGGTTGTGTGGCTGGGCTTCAGGTGGCCCTTCATGGGCAGTTTTCTTGCTCTATTTTAAAAACTAGGATTTTTTTTGGAAAATTCTTTTCTGCATTGTTTTCTATTCTTTTTCCCGTTAAAATGAGCCATCCCCCGTCAAAATCGGTGAGAAAAAATATTTTTGATGAAAAAAGTGCAAAGGGTATAGTCCATGCTTTTTTGCGAAATTTTGATTAAAATTTTTTGTCACTGATTTTGACGAATGAGCACTCGTTGGACGCGGAATTATAAGAAGAACATAACTGTAAAATTTTTCCAAGAAAAACTTGATAGTTTCAAAAATATACCAAGAAAACCGTGGTTGTGTGGCTGAGCTTCAGGTGGCCCTTCATGGGCAGTTTTCTTGCTCTATTTTAAAAACTAGGATTTTTTTTTGGAAAATTCTTTTCTGCATCATTTTCTATTCTTTTTTCCGTTAAAATGAGCCATCCCCCGTCAAAATCGGTGAGAAAAAATATTTTTGATGAAAAAAGTGCAAAGGGGTATAGTCCATGCTTTTTTGCGAAATTTTGATTAAAATTTTTTGTCACTGATTTTGACGAATGAGCACTCGTTGGACGCGGAATTATAAGAAGAACATAACTGTAAAATTTTTCCAAGAAAAACCTCCTAGTTTCAAAAACATACCAAGAAAACCGTGGTTGTGTGGCTTGGTTTCAGGTGGCCCTTAATGGGCAGTTTTCTTGCTCTATTTTAAAAACTAGGATTTTTTTTTGGAAAATTCTTTTCTGCATCGTTTTCTATTCTTTTTTCCGTTAAAATGAGCCATCCCCCGTCAAAATCGGTGAGAAAAAATATTTTTGATGAAAAAAGTGCAAAGGGTATAGTCCATGCTTTTTTGCGAAATTTTGATTAAAATTTTTTGTCACTGCTTTTGACGAATGAGCACTCGTTGGACGCGGAATTATAAGAAGAACATAACTGTAAAATTTTTCCAAGAAAAACCTGATAGTTTCAAAAATATACCAAGAAAACCGTGGTTGTGTGGCTGGGCTTCAGGTGGCCCTTCATGGGCAGTTTTCTTGCTCTATTTTAAAAACTAGGATTTTTTTTTGGAAAATTCTTTTCGGCATCGTTTTCTATTCTTTTTCCTGTTAAAATGAGCCATCCTCCGTCAAAATCGGTGAGAAAAAATATTTTTGATGAAAAAAGTGCAAAGGGTATAGTCCATGCTTTTTTGCGAAATTTTGATTAAAATTTTTTGTCACTGATTTTGACGAATGAGCACTCGTTGGACGCGGAATAATAAGACGAACATAACTGTAAAATGTTTCCAAGAAAAACCTGCTAGTTTCAAAAATATACCAAGAAAACCGTGGTTGTGTGGCTTGGCTTCAGGTGGCCCTTCATGGGCAGATTTCTTGCTCTATTTTAAAAACTAGGATTTTTTTTGGAAAATTCTTTTCTGCATCGTTTTCTATTCTTTTTCCTGTTAAAATGAGCCATCCCCCGTCAAAATCGGTGAGAAAAAATATTTTTGATGAAAAAAGTGCAAAGGGTATAGTCCATGCTTTTTTGCGAAATTTTGATTAAAATTTTTTGTCACTGATTTTGACGAATGAGCACTCGTTGGACGCGGAATAATAAGACGAACATAACTGTAAAATGTTTCCAAGAAAAACCGGCTAGTTTCAAAAATATACCAAGAAAACCGTGGTTGTGAGGCTTGGCTTTAGGTGGCCCTTCGTGGGCAGTTTTCTTGCTCTATTTTAAAAACTAGGATTTTTTTTGGAAAATTCTTTTCTGCATCGTTTTCTATTCTTTTTCCCGTTAAAATGAGCCATCCCCCGTCAAAATCGGTGAGAAAAAATATTTTTGATGAAAAAAGTGCAAAGGGTATACTTTTTTGCGAAATTTTGATTAAAATTGTTTGTCACTGATTTTGACGAATGAGCACTCGTTGGACGCGAAATTATAAGAAGAACATAACTGTAAAATTTTTCCAAGAAAAACCTGCTAGTTTCAAAAATATACCAAGAAAACCGTGGTTGTGTGGCTTGGTTTCAGGTGGCCCTTCATGGGCAGCTTTCTTGCTCTATTTTAAAAACTAGGATTTTTTTTTGGAAAATTCTTTTCTGCATCGTTTTCTATTCTTTTTCCCGTTAAAATGAGCCATCCCCCGTCAAAATCGGTGAGAAAAAATATTTTTGATGAAAAAAGTGCAAAGGGTATAGTCCATGCTTTTTTGCGAAATTTTGATTATAATTTTTTGTCACTGATTTTGACGAATGAGCACTCGTTGGACGCGGAATAGTAAGACGAACATAACTGTAAAATGTTTCCAAGAAAAACCTGATAGTTTCAAAAATATACCAAGAAAACCGTGGTTGTGTGGCTTGGCTTCAGGTGGCCCTTCATGGGCAGTTTTCGTGCTCTATTTTAAAAAGTAGAATTTTTTTTGGAAAATACTTTTCTGCATCGTTTTCTATTCTTTTTCCTGTTAAAACGAGCCATCCCCCGTCAAAATCGGTGAGAAAAAATATTTTTGATGAGAAAAGTGCAAAGGGTATAGTCCATGCTTTTTTTGCGAAATTTTGATTAAGATTTTTTGTCACTGATTTTGACGAATGAGCACTCGTTGGACGCGGAATAATAAGACGAACATAAATGTAAAATGTTTCCAAGAAAAACCTGCTAGTTTCAAAAATATACCAAGAAAACCGTGGTTGTGTGGCTTGGCTTCAGGTGGCCCTTCATGGGCAGTTTTCTTGCTCTATTTGAAAAACTAGGATTTTTTTTTTTTTTTTAAATTCCTTTCTGCATCGTTTTCTATTCTTTTTCCCGTTAAAATGAGCCATCCCCCGTCAAAATCTGTGAGAAAAAATATTTTTGATGAAAAAAGTGCAAAGGGTATAGTCCATGCTTTTTTGCGAAATTTTGATTAAAATTTTTTGTCACTGATTTTGACGAATGAGCACTCGTTGGACGCGGAATTATAAGAAGAACATAACTGTAAAATGTTTCCAAGAAAAACCTGATAGTTTCAAAAATATACCAAGAAAACCGTGGTTGTGTGGCTTGGTTTCAGGTGGCCCTTCATGGGCAGTTTTCTTGATCTATTTGAAAAACTAGGATTTTTTTTTGGAAAATTCTTTTCTGCATCGTTTTCTATTCTTTTTTCCGTTAAAATGAGCCATCCCCCGTCAAAATCGGTGAGAAAAAATATTTTTGATGAAAAAAGTGCATGCTTTTTTGCGAAATTTTGATTAAAATTTTTTGTCACTGATTTTGACGAATGAGCACTCGTTGGACGCGGAATTATAAGACGAATATAGCTGTAAAATCTGAAAAAAGTGCAAAGGGTATAGTCCATGCTTTTTTGCGAAATTTTGATTAAAATTTTTTGTCACTGATTGTGACGAATGAGCACTCGTTGGACGCGGAATAATAAGACGAAAATAACTGTAAAATGTTTCCAAGAAAAACCTGCTAGTTTCAAAAATATACCAAGAAAACCGTGGTTGTGTGGCTTGGTTTCAGGTGGCCCTTCATGGGCAGTTTTCTTGATCTATTTGAAAAACTAGGATTTTTTTTTGGAAAATTCTTTTCTGCATCGTTTTCTATTCTTTTTTCCGTTAAAATGAGCCATCCCCCGTCAAAATCGGTGAGAAAAAATATTTTTGATGAAAAAAGTGCAAAGGGGTATAGTCCATGCTTTTTTGCGAAATTTTGATTAAAATTTTTTGTCACTGATTTTGACGAATGAGCACTCGTTGGACGCGGAATTATAAGAAGAACATAACTGTAAAATGTTTCCAAGAAAAACCTGCTAGTTTCAAAAATATACCAAGAAAACCGTGGTTGTGTGGCTTGGTTTCAGGTGGCCCTTCATGGGCAGTTTTCTTGATCTATTTGAAAAACTAGGATTTTTTTTTGGAAAATTCTTTTCTGCATCGTTTTCTATTCTTTTTCCCGTTAAAATGAGCCATCCCCCGTCAAAATCTGTGAGAAAAAATATTTTTGATGAAAAAAGTGCAAAGGGTATAGTCCATGCTTTTTTGCGAAATTTTGATTAAAATTTTTTGTCACTGATTTTGACGAATGAGCACTCGTTGGACGCGGAATTATAAGAAGAACATAACTGTAAAATGTTTCCAAGAAAAACCTGATAGTTTCAAAAATATACCAAGAAAACCGTGGTTGTGTGGCTGGGCTTCAGGTGGCCCTTCATGGGCAGTTTTCTTGCTCTATTTTAAAAACTAGGATTTTTTTTGGAAAATTCTTTTCTGCATCGTTTTCTATTCTTTTTCCCGTTAAAATGAGCCATCCCCCGTCAAAATCGGTGAGAAAAAATATTTTTGATGAAAAAAGTGCATGCTTTTTTGCGAAATTTTGATTAAAATTTTTTGTCACTGATTTTGACGAATGAGCACTCGTTGGACGCGGAATTATAAGACGAATATAGCTGTAAAATCTGAAAAAAGTGCAAAGGGTATAGTCCATGCTTTTTTGCGAAATTTTGATTAAAATTTTTTGTCACTGATTTTGACGAATGAGCACTCGTTGGACGCGGAATTATAAGAAGAACATAACTGTAAAATTTTTCCAAGAAAAACCTCCTAGTTTCAAAAACATACCAAGAAAACCGTGGTTGTGTGGCTTGGTTTCAGGTGGCCCTTAATGGGCAGTTTTCTTGCTCTATTTTAAAAACTAGGATTTTTTTTTGGAAAATTCTTTTCTGCATCGTTTTCTATTCTTTTTTCCGTTAAAATGAGCCATCCCCCGTCAAAATCGGTGAGAAAAAATATTTTTGATGAAAAAAGTGCAAAGGGGTATAGTCCATGCTTTTTTGCGAAATTTTGATTAAAATTTTTTGTCACTGATTTTGACGAATGAGCACTCGTTGGACGCGGAATTATAAGAAGAACATAACTGTAAAATTTTTCCAAGAAAAACCTGATAGTTTCAAAAATATACCAAGAAAACCGTGGTTGTGTGGCTGGGCTTCAGGTGGCCCTTCATGGGCAGTTTTCTTGCTCTATTTTAAAAACTTGGATTTTTTTTGGAAAATTCTTTTCTGCATTGTTTTCTATTCTTTTTCCCGTTAAAATGAGCCATCCCCCGTCAAAATCGGTGAGAAAAAATATTTTTGATGAAAAAAGTGCAAAGGGTATAGTCCATGCTTTTTTGCGAAATTTTGATTAAAATTTTTTGTCACTGATTTTGACGAATGAGCACTCGTTGGACGCGGAATAATAAGACGAAAATAACTGTAAAATGTTTCCAAGAAAAACCTGCTAGTTTCAAAAATATACCAAGAAAACCGTGGTTGTGTGGCTTGGCTTCAGGTGGCCCTTCATGGGCAGTTTTCTTGCTCTATTTTAAAAACTAGGATTTTTTTTTGGAAAATTCTTTTCGGCATCGTTTTCTATTCTTTTTCCTGTTAAAATGAGACATCCTCCGTCAAAATCGGTGAGAAAAAATATTTTTGATGAAAAAAGTGCAAAGGGTATAGTCCATGCTTTTTTGCGAAATTTTGATTAAAATTTTTTGTCACTGATTTTGACGAATGAGCACTCGTTGGACGCGGAATAATAAGACGAACATAACTGTAAAATGTTTCCAAGAAAAACCTGCTAGTTTCAAAAATATACCAAGAAAACCGTGGTTGTGTGGCTTGGCTTCAGGTGGCCCTTCATGGGCAGATTTCTTGCTCTATTTTAAAAACTAGGATTTTTTTTGGAAAATTCTTTTCTGCATCGTTTTCTATTCTTTTTCCTGTTAAAATGAGCCATCCCCCGTCAAAATCGGTGAGAAAAAATATTTTTGATGAAAAAAGTGCAAAGGGTATAGTCCATGCTTTTTTGCGAAATTTTGATTAAAATTTTTTGTCACTGCTTTTGACGAATGAGCACTCGTTGGACGCGGAATTATAAGAAGAACATAACTGTAAAATGTTTCCAAGAAAAACCTGATAGTTTCAAAAATATACCAAGAAAACCGTGGTTGTGTGGCTGGGCTTCAGGTGGCCCTTCATGGGCAGTTTTCTTGCTCTATTTTAAAAACTAGGATTTTTTTTGGAAAATTCTTTTCTGCATTGTTTTCTATTCTTTTTCCCGTTAAAATGAGCCATCCCCCGTCAAAATCGGTGAGAAAAAATATTTTTGATGAAAAAAGTGCAAAGGGTATAGTCCATGCTTTTTTGCGAAATTTTGATTAAAATTTTTTGTCACTGATTTTGACGAATGAGCACTCGTTGGACGCGGAATTATAAGAAGAACATAACTGTAAAATTTTTCCAAGAAAAACCTGATAGTTTCAAAAATATACCAAGAAAACCGTGGTTGTGTGGCTGGGCTTCAGGTGGCCCTTCATGGGCAGTTTTCTTGCTCTATTTTAAAAACTAGGATTTTTTTTGGAAAATTCTTTTCTGCATTGTTTTCTATTCTTTTTCCCGTTAAAATGAGCCATCCCCCGTCAAAATCGGTGAGAAAAAATATTTTTGATGAAAAAAGTGCAAAGGGTATAGTCCATGCTTTTTTGCGAAATTTTGATTAAAATTTTTTGTCACTGATTTTGACGAATGAGCACTCGTTGGACGCGGAATAATAAGACGAAAATAACTGTAAAATGTTTCCAAGAAAAACCTGCTAGTTTCAAAAATATACCAAGAAAACCGTGGTTGTGTGGCTTGGCTTCAGGTGGCCCTTCATGGGCAGTTTTCTTGCTCTATTTTAAAAACTAGGATTTTTTTTTGGAAAATTCTTTTCGGCATCGTTTTCTATTCTTTTTCCTGTTAAAATGAGCCATCCTCCGTCAAAATCGGTGAGAAAAAATATTTTTGATGAAAAAAGTGCAAAGGGTATAGTCCATGCTTTTTTGCGAAATTTTGATTAAAATTTTTTGTCACTGATTTTGACGAATGAGCACTCGTTGGACGCGGAATAATAAGACGAACATAACTGTAAAATGTTTCCAAGAAAAACCTGCTAGTTTCAAAAATATACCAAGAAAACCGTGGTTGTGTGGCTTGGCTTCAGGTGGCCCTTCATGGGCAGATTTCTTGCTCTATTTTAAAAACTAGGATTTTTTTTGGAAAATTCTTTTCTGCATCGTTTTCTATTCTTTTTCCTGTTAAAATGAGCCATCCCCCGTCAAAATCGGTGAGAAAAAATATTTTTGATGAAAAAAGTGCAAAGGGTATAGTCCATGCTTTTTTGCGAAATTTTGATTAAAATTTTTTGTCACTGATTTTGACGAATGAGCACTCGTTGGACGCGGAATAATAAGACGAACATAACTGTAAAATGTTTCCAAGAAAAACCGGCTAGTTTCAAAAATATACCAAGAAAACCGTGGTTGTGTGGCTTGGTTTCAGGTGGCCCTTAATGGGCAGTTTTCTTGCTCTATTTTAAAAACTAGGATTTTTTTTTGGATAATTCTTTTCTGCATCGTTTTCTATTCTTTTTTCCGTTAAAATGAGCCATCCCCCGTCAAAATCGGTGAGAAAAAATATTTTTGATGAAAAAAGTGCAAAGGGTATAGTCCATGCTTTTTTGCGAAATTTTGATTAAAATTTTTTGTCACTGCTTTTGACGAATGAGCACTCGTTGGACGCGGAATTATAAGAAGAACATAACTGTAAAATTTTTCCAAGAAAAACCTGATAGTTTCAAAAATATACCAAGAAAACCGTGGTTGTGTGGCTGGGCTTCAGGTGGCCCTTCATGGGCAGTTTTCTTGCTCTATTTTAAAAACTAGGATTTTTTTTGGAAAATTCTTTTCTGCATTGTTTTCTATTCTTTTTCCCGTTAAAATGAGCCATCCCCCGTCAAAATCGGTGAGAAAAAATATTTTTGATGAAAAAAGTGCAAAGGGTATAGTCCATGCTTTTTTGCGAAATTTTGATTAAAATTTTTTGTCACTGATTTTGACGAATGAGCACTCGTTGGACGCGGAATTATAAGAAGAACATAACTGTAAAATTTTTCCAAGAAAAACCTGATAGTTTCAAAAATATACCAAGAAAACCGTGGTTGTGTGGCTGGGCTTCAGGTGGCCCTTCATGGGCAGTTTTCTTGCTCTATTTTAAAAACTAGGATTTTTTTTGGAAAATTCTTTTCTGCATTGTTTTCTATTCTTTTTTCCGTTAAAATGAGCCATCCCCCGTCAAAATCGGTGAGAAAAAATATTTTTGATGAAAAAAGTGCAAAGGGGTATAGTCCATGCTTTTTTGCGAAATTTTGATTAAAATTTTTTGTCACTGATTTTGACGAATGAGCACTCGTTGGACGCGGAATTATAAGAAGAACATAACTGTAAAATTTTTCCAAGAAAAACCTGATAGTTTCAAAAATATACCAAGAAAACCGTGGTTGTGTGGCTGGGCTTCAGGTGGCCCTTCATGGGCAGTTTTCTTGCTCTATTTTAAAAACTAGGATTTTTTTTGGAAAATTCTTTTCTGCATTGTTTTCTATTCTTTTTCCCGTTAAAATGAGCCATCCCCCGTCAAAATCGGTGAGAAAAAATATTTTTGATGAAAAAAGTGCAAAGGGTATAGTCCATGCTTTTTTGCGAAATTTTGATTAAAATTTTTTGTCACTGATTTTGACGAATGAGCACTCGTTGGACGCGGAATAATAAGACGAAAATAACTGTAAAATGTTTCCAAGAAAAACCTGCTAGTTTCAAAAATATACCAAGAAAACCGTGGTTGTGTGGCTTGGCTTCAGGTGGCCCTTCATGGGCAGTTTTCTTGCTCTATTTTAAAAACTAGGATTTTTTTTTGGAAAATTCTTTTCGGCATCGTTTTCTATTCTTTTTCCTGTTAAAATGAGCCATCCTCCGTCAAAATCGGTGAGAAAAAATATTTTTGATGAAAAAAGTGCAAAGGGTATAGTCCATGCTTTTTTGCGAAATTTTGATTAAAATTTTTTGTCACTGATTTTGACGAATGAGCACTCGTTGGACGCGGAATAATAAGACGAACATAACTGTAAAATGTTTCCAAGAAAAACCTGCTAGTTTCAAAAATATACCAAGAAAACCGTGGTTGTGTGGCTTGGCTTCAGGTGGCCCTTCATGGGCAGATTTCTTGCTCTATTTTAAAAACTAGGATTTTTTTTGGAAAATTCTTTTCTGCATCGTTTTCTATTCTTTTTCCTGTTAAAATGAGCCATCCCCCGTCAAAATCGGTGAGAAAAAATATTTTTGATGAAAAAAGTGCAAAGGGTATAGTCCATGCTTTTTTGCGAAATTTTGATTAAAATTTTTTGACACTGATTTTGACGAATGAGCACTCGTTGGACGCGGAATAATAAGGCGAACATAACTGTAAAATGTTTCCAAGAAAAACCTGCTAGTTTCAAAAATATACCAAGAAAACCGTGGTTGTGTGGCTGGGCTTCAGGTGGCCCTTCATGGGCAGTTTTCTTGCTCTATTTTAAAAACTAGGATTTTTTTTGGAAAATTCTTTTCTGCATCGTTTTCTATTCTTTTTCCTGTTAAAATGAGCCATCCTCCGTCAAAATCGGTGAGAAAAAATATTTTTGATGAAAAAAGTGCCAAGGGTATAGTCCATGCTTTTTTTGCGAAATTTTGATTAAAATTTTTTGTCACTGATTTTGACGAATGGGCACTCGTTGGACGCGGAATAATAAGACGAAAATAACTGTAAAATGTTTCCAAGAAAAACCTGCTAGTTTCAAAAATATACCAAGAAAACCGTGGTTGTGTGGCTTGGCTTCAGGTGGCCCTTCATGGCCAGTTTTCTTGCTCTATTTTAAAAACTAGGATTTTTTTTTGGAAAATTCTTTTCTGCATCGTTTTCTATTCTTTTTCCTGTTAAAATGAGCCATCCCCCGTCAAAATCGGTGAGAAAAAATATTTTTGATGAAAAAAGTGCCAAGGGTATAGTCTATGCTTTTTTTTGCGAAATTTTGATTAAGATTTTTTGTCACTGATTTTGACGAATGAGCACTCGTTGGACGCGGAATAATAAGACGAACATAACTGTAAAATGTTTTCAAGAAAAACCTGCTAGTTTCAAAAATATACCAAGAAAACCGTGGTTGTGTGGCTTGGCTTTAGATGGCCCTTCATGGGCAGTTTTCTTGCTCTATTTTAAAAACTAGGATTTTTTTTTGGAAAATTCTTTTCTGCATCGTTTTCTATTCTTTTTCCCGTTAAAATGAGCCATCCCCCGTCAAAATCGGTGAGAAAAAATATTTTTGATGAAAAAAGTGCAAAGGTATAGTCCATGCTTTTTTGCGAAATTTTGATTAAAATTTTTTGTCACTGATTTTGACGAATGAGCACTCGTTGGACGCGGAATTATAAGAAGAACATAACTGTAAAATTTTTCCAAGAAAAACCTCCTAGTTTCAAAAACATACCAAGAAAACCGTGGTTGTGTGGCTTGGTTTCAGGTGGCCCTTAATGGGCAGTTTTCTTGCTCTATTTTAAAAACTAGGATTTTTTTTTTGGAAAATTCTTTTCTGCATCGTTTTCTATTCTTTTTTCCGTTAAAATGAGCCATCCCCCGTCAAAATCGGTGAGAAAAAATATTTTTGATGAAAAAAGTGCAAAGGGTATAAGTCCAGGCCTTTTTGTGAAATTTTGATTAAAATTTTTTGTCACTGATTTTGACGAATGAGCACTCGTTGGACGCGGAATAATAAGACGAACATAACTGTAAAATGTTTCCAAGAAAAACCTGCTAGTTTCAAAAATATACCAAGAAAACCGTGGTTGTGTGGCTGGGCTTCAGGTGGCCCTTCATGGGCAGTTTTCTTGCTCTATTTTAAAAACTAGGATTTTTTTTTGGAAAATTCTTTTCTGCATCGTTTTCTATTCTTTTTCCTGTTAAAATGAGCCATCCCCCGTCAAAATCGGTGAGAAAAAATATTTTTGATGAAAAAAGTGCAAAGGGTATAGTCTATGCTTTTTTTTGCGAAATTTTTATTAAGATTTTTTGTCACTGATTTTGACGAATGAGCACTCGTTGGACGCGGAATAAAAAGACGAACATAACTGTAAAATGTTTCCAAGAAAAACCTGCTAGTTTCAAAAATATACCAAGAAAACCGTGGTTGTGTGGCTGGGCTTCAGGTGGCCCTTCATGGGCAGTTTTCTTGCTCTATTTTAAAAACTAGGATTTTTTTTGGAAAATTCTTTTCTGCATCGTTTTCTATTCTTTTTCCTGTTAAAATGAGCCATCCTCCATCAAAATCGGTGAGAAAAAATTTTTTGATGAAAAAAGTGCAAAGGGTATAGTCTATGCTTTTTTTTGCGAAATTTTTATTAAGATTTTTTGTCACTGATTTTGACGAATGAGCACTCGTTGGACGCGGAATAATAAGACGAACATAACTGTAAAATGTTTCCAAGAAAAACCTGCTAGTTTCAAAAATATACCAAGAAAACCGTGGTTGTGTGGCTTGGCTTTAGGTGGCCCTTCATGGGCAGTTTTCTTGCTCTATTTTAAAAACTAGGATTTTTTTGGGAAAATTCTTTTCTGCATCGTTTTCTATTCTTTTTCCTGTTAAAATGAGCCATCTGCATAGTTTTCTTTTTTCCGTTAAAATGAGCCATCCCCCGTCAAAATCGGTGAGAAAAAATATTTTTGATGAAAAAAGTGCAAAGGGTATAGTCCATGCTTTTTTGCGAAATTTTGATTAAAATTTTTTGTCACTGATTTTGACGAATGAGCACTCGTTGGACGCGGAATTATAAGAAGAACATAACTGTAAAATTTTTCCAAGAAAAACCTCCTAGTTTCAAAAACATACCAAGAAAACCGTGGTTGTGTGGCTTGGTTTCAGGTGGCCCTTAATGGGCAGTTTTCTTGCTCTATTTTAAAAACTAGGATTTTTTTTTTGGAAAATTCTTTTCTGCATCGTTTTCTATTCTTTTTTCCGTTAAAATGAGCCATCCCCCGTCAAAATCGGTGAGAAAAAACATTTTTGATGAAAAAAGTGCAAAGAGTATAGTCTATGCTTTTTTTTGCTAAATTTTGATTAAGATTTTTTGTCACTGATTTTGACGAATGAGCACTCGTTGGACGCGGAATAATAAGACGAACATAACTGTAAAATGTTTCCAAGAAAAACCGGCTAGTTTCAAAAATATACCAAGAAAACCGTGGTTGTGTGGCTTGGCTTCAGGTGGCCCTTCATGGGCAGTTTTCTTGCTCTATTTTAAAAACTAGGATTTTTTTTTGAAAATTCTTTTCTGCATCGTTTTCTATTCTTTTTCCTGTTAAAATGAGCCATCCCCCGTCAAAATCGGTGAGAAAAAATATTTTTGATGAAAAAAGTGCAAAGGGTATAGTCCATGCTTTTTTGCGAAATTTTGATTAAAATTTTTTGTCACTGATTTGGACGAATGAGCACTCGTTGGACGCGGAATTATAAGAAGAACATAACTGTAAAATTTTTCCAAGAAAAACCTCCTAGTTTCAAAAACATACCAAGAAAACCGTGGTTGTGTGGCTTGGTTTCAGGTGGCCCTTAATGGGCAGTTTTCTTGCTCTATTTTAAAAACTAGGATTTTTTTTTGGAAAATTCTTTTCTGCATCGTTTTCTATTCTTTTTTCCGTTAAAATGAGCCATCCCCCGTCAAAATCGGTGAGAAAAAATATTTTTGATGAAAAAAGTGCAAAGGGTATAGTCAATGCATTTTTGCGAAATTTTGATTAAAATTTTTTGTCACTGATTTTGACGAATGAGCACTCGTTGGACGCGGAATTATAAGAAGAACATAACTGTAAAATTTTTCCAAGAAAAACTTCCTAGTTTCAAAAACATACCAAGAAAACCGTGGTTGTGTGGCTTGGTTTCAGGTGGCCCTTCATGGCCAGTTTTCTTGCTCTATTTTAAAAACTAGGATTTTTTTTTTGGAAAATTCTTTTCTGCATCGTTTTCTATTCTTTTTCCTGTTAAAATGAGCCATCCCCCGTCAAAATCGGTGAGAAAAAATATTTTTGATGAAAAAAGTGCAAAGGGTATAGTCCATGCTTTTTTGCGAAATTTTGATTAAAATTTTTTGTCACTGATTTTGACGAATGAGCACTCGTTGGACGCGGAATAATAAGACGAACATAACTGTAAAATGTTTCCAAGAAAAACCTGCTAGTTTCAAAAATATACCAAGAAAACCGTGGTTGTGTGGCTGGGCTTCAGGTGGCCCTTCATGGGCAGTTTTCTTGCTCTATTTTAAAAACTAGGATTTTTTTTGGAAAATTCTTTTCTGCATCGTTTTCTATTCTTTTTCCTGTTAAAATGAGCTATCCCCCGTCAAAATCGGTGAGAAAAAATATTTTTGATGAAAAAAGTGCAAAGGGTATAGTCTATGCTTCTTTTTGCGAAATTTTTATTAAGATTTTTTGTCACTGATTTTGACGAATGAGCACTCGTTGGACGCGGAATAATAAGACGAACATAACTGTAAAATGTTTCCAAGAAAAACCTGCTAGTTTCAAAAATATACCAAGAAAACCGTGGTTGTGTGGCTGGGCTTCAGGTGGCCCTTCATGGGCAGTTTTCTTGCTCTATTTTAAAAACTAGGATTTTTTTTGGAAAATTCTTTTCTGCATCGTTTTCTATTCTTTTTCCTGTTAAAATGAGCCATCCCCCATCAAAATCGGTGAGAAAAAATATTTTTGATGAAAAAAGTGCAAAGGGTATAGTCTATGCTTCTTTTTGCGAAATTTTTATTAAGATTTTTTGTCACTGATTTTGACGAATGAGCACTCGTTGGACGCGGAATAATAAGACGAACATAACTGTAAAATGTTTCCAAGAAAAACCTGCTAGTTTCAAAAATATACCAAGAAAACCGTGGTTGTGTGGCTGGGCTTCAGGTGGCCCTTCATGGGCAGTTTTCTTGCTCTATTTTAAAAACTAGGATTTTTTTTGGAAAATTCTTTTCTGCATCGTTTTCTATTCTTTTTCCTGTTAAAATGAGCCATCCCCCATCAAAATCGGTGAGAAAAAATATTTTTGATGAAAAAAGTGCAAAGGGTATAGTCTATGCTTCTTTTTGCGAAATTTTTATTAAGATTTTTTGTCACTGATTTTGACGAATGAGCACTCGTTGGACGCGGAATAATAAGACGAACATAACTGTAAAATGTTTCCAAGAAAAACCTGCTAGTTTCAAAAATATACCAAGAAAACCGTGGTTGTGTGGCTGGGCTTCAGGTGGCCCTTCATGGGCAGTTTTCTTGCTCTATTTTAAAAACTAGGATTTTTTTTGGAAAATTCTTTTCTGCATCGTTTTCTATTCTTTTTCCTGTTAAAATGAGCCATCCTCCGTCAAAATCGGTGAGAAAAAATATTTTTGATGAAAAAAGTGCAAAGGGTATAGTCCATGCTTTTTTTGCGAAATTTTGATTAAAATTTTTTGTCACTGATTTTGACGAATGAGCACTCGTTGGACGCGGAATAATAAGACGAACATAACTGTAAAACGTTTCCAAGAAAAACCTGCTAGTTTCAAAAATATACCAAGAAAACCGTGGTTGTGTGGCTGGGCTTCAGGTGGCCCTTCATGGGCAGTTTTCTTGCTCTATTTTAAAAACTAGGATTTTTTTTTGGAAAATTCTTTTCGGCATCGTTTTCTATTCTTTTTCCTGTTAAAATGAGCCATCCCCCGTCAAAATCGGTGAGAAAAAATATTTTTGATGAAAAAAGTGCAAAGGGTATAGTCTATGCTTTTTTTTGCGAAATTTTTATTAAGATTTTTTGTCACTGATTTTGACGAATGAGCACTCGTTGGACGCGGAATAATAAGACGAACATAACTGTAAAATGTTTCCAAGAAAAACCTGCTAGTTTCAAAAATATACGAAGAAAACCGTGGTTGTGTGGCTTGGCTTTAGGTGGCCCTTCATGGGCAGTTTTCTTGCTCTATTTTAAAAACTAGGATTTTTTTGGAAAATTCTTTTCTGCATCGTTTTCTATTCTTTTTCCTGTTAAAATGAGCCATCCTCCGTCAAAATCGGTGAGAAAAAATATTTTTGATGAAAAAAGTGCAAAGGGTATAGTCCATGCTTTTTTGCGAAATTTTGATTAAAATTTTTTGTCACTGATTTTGACGAATGAGCACTCGTTGGACGCGGAATAATAAGACGAACGTAACTGTAAAATGTTTCCAAGAAAAACCGGCTAGTTTCAAAAATATACCAAGAAAACCGTGGTTGTGTGGCTGGCTTTAGGTGGCCCTTCATGGGCAGTTTTCTTGCTCTATTTTAAAAACTAGGATTTTTTTGGAAAATCCTTTTCTGCATCGTTTTCTATTCTTTTTCCTGTTAAAATGAGCCATCCCCCGTCAAAATCGGTGAGAAAAAATATTTTTGATGAAAAAAGTGCAAAGGGTATAAGTCCATGCTTTTTTGCGAAATTTTGATTAAAATTTTTTGTCACTGATTTTGACGAATGAGCACTCGTTGGACGCGGAATTATAAGAAGAACATAACTGTAAAATTTTTCCAAGAAAAACCTCCTAGTTTCAAAAACATACCAAGAAAACCGTGGTTGTGTGGCTTGGTTTCAGGTGGCCCTTAATGGGCAGTTTTCTTGCTCTATTTTAAAAACTAGGATTTTTTTTTGGAAAATTCTTTTCTGCATCGTTTTCTATTCTTTTTTCCGTTAAAATGAGCCATCCCCCGTCAAAATCGGTGAGAAAAAATATTTTTGATGAAAAAAGTGCAAAGGGTATAGTCCATGCTTTTTTGCGAAATTTTGATTAAAATTTTTTGTCACTGATTTTGACGAATGAGCACTCGTTGGACGCGGAATTATAAGAAGAACATAACTGTAAAATTTTTCCAAGAAAAACCTGATAGTTTCAAAAATATACCAAGAAAACCGTGGTTGTGTGGCTGGGCTTCAGGTGGCCCTTCATGGGCAGTTTTCTTGCTCTATTTTAAAAACTAGGATTTTTTTGGAAAATTCTTTTCTGCATTGTTTTCTATTCTTTTTCCCGTTAAAATGAGCCATCCCCCGTCAAAATCGGTGAGAAAAAATATTTTTGATGAAAAAAGTGCAAAGGGTATAGTCCATGCTTTTTTGCGAAATTTTGATTAAAATTTTTTGTCACTGATTTTGACGAATGAGCACTCGTTGGACGCGGAATTATAAGAAGAACATAACTGTAAAATTTTTCCAAGAAAAACCTCCTAGTTTCAAAAACATACCAAGAAAACCGTGGTTGTGTGGCTTGGTTTCAGGTGGCCCTTAATGGGCAGTTTTCTTGCTCTATTTTAAAAACTAGGATTTTTTTTTTGGAAAATTCTTTTCTGCATCGTTTTCTATTCTTTTTTCCGTTAAAATGAGCCATCCCCCGTCAAAATCGGTGAGAAAAAATATTTTTGATGAAAAAAGTGCAAAGGGTATAGTCCATGCATTTTTGCGAAATTTTGATTAAAATTTTTTGTCACTGATTTTGACGAATGAGCACTCGTTGGACGCGGAATAATAAGACGAACATAACTGTAAAATGTTTCCAAGAAAAACCTGCTAGTTTCAAAAATATTCCAAGATAACCGTGGTTGTGTGGCTTGGCTTCAGGTGGCCCTTCATGGCCAGTTTTCTTGCTCTATTTTTTCTGCATTCGTTTTCTATTCTTTTTCCTGTTAAAATGAGCCATCCCCCGTCAAAATCGGTGAGAAAAAATATTTTTGATGAAAAAAGTGCAAAGGGTATAGTCTATGCTTTTTTTTGCTAAATTTTTATTAAGATTTTTTGTCACTGACTTTGACGAATGAGCACTCGTTGGACGCGGAATAATAAGACGAACATAACTGTAAAATGTTTCCAAGAAAAACCGGCTAGTTTCAAAAATATACCAAGAAAACCGTGGTTGTGTGGCTTGGCTTTAGGTGGCCCTTCATGGGCAGTTTTCTTGCTCTATTTTAAAAACTAGGATTTTTTTTGGAAAATTCTTTTCTGCATCGTTTTCTATTCTTTTTCCCGTTAAAATGAGCCATCCCCCGTCAAAATCGGTGAGAAAAAATATTTTTGATGAAAAAAGTGCAAAGGGTATAGTCCATGCTTTTTTTGCGAAATTTTGATTAAAATTTTTTGTCACTGATTTTGACGAATGAGCACTCGTTGGACGCGGAATAATAAGACGAACATAACTGTAAAATGTTTCCAAGAAAAACCTGCTAGTTTCAAAAATATACCAAGAAAACCGTGGTTGTGTGGCTGGGCTTCAGGTGGCCCTTCATGGGCAGTTTTCTTGCTCTATTTTAAAAACTAGGATTTTTTTGGAAAATTCTTTTCTGCATCGTTTTCTATTCTTTTTCCCGTTAAAATGAGCCATCCCCCGTCAAAATCGGTGAGAAAAAATATTTTTGATGAAAAAAGTGCAAAGGGTATAGTCTATGCTTTTTTGCGAAATTTTGATTAAAATTTTTTGTCACTGATTTTGACGAATGAGCACTCGTTGGACGCGGAATAATAAGACGAACGTAACTGTAAAATGTTTC
The DNA here is from genome assembly GCA_963924295.1 of Dioctria rufipes. Lineage (NCBI taxonomy): Eukaryota > Metazoa > Arthropoda > Insecta > Diptera > Asilidae > Dioctria > Dioctria rufipes. The sequence continues at coordinate 26,773,845 of OZ002744.1, read as the reverse complement.
CAAGAAAAACCGGCTAGTTTCAAAAATATACCAAGAAAACCGTGGTTGTGTGGCTGGCTTTAGGTGGCCCTTCATGGGCAGTTTTCTTGCTCTATTTTAAAAACTAGGATTTTTTTGGAAAATTCTTTTCTGCATCGTTTTCTATTCTTTTTCCTGTTAAAATGAGCCATCCCCCGTCAAAATCGGTGAGAAAAAATATTTTTGATGAAAAAAGTGCAAAGGGTATAGTCCATGCTTTTTTGCGAAATTTTGATTAAAATTTTTTGTCACTGATTTTGACGAATGAGCACTCGTTGGACGCGGAATAATAAGACGAACGTAACTGTAAAATGTTTCCAAGAAAAACCGGCTAGTTTCAAAAATATACCAAGAAAACCGTGGTTGTGTGGCTGGCTTTAGGTGGCCCTTCATGGGCAGTTTTCTTGCTCTATTTTAAAAACTAGGATTTTTTTGGAAAATTCTTTTCTGCATCGTTTTCTATTCTTTTTCCTGTTAAAATGAGCCATCCCCCGTCAAAATCGGTGAGAAAAAATATTTTTGATGAAAAAAGTGCAAAGGGTATAGTCCATGCTTTTTTGCGAAATTTTGATTAAAATTTTTTGTCACTGATTTTGACGAATGAGCACTCGTTGGACGCGGAATAATAAGACGAACGTAACTGTAAAATGTTTCCAAGAAAAACCGGCTAGTTTCAAAAATATACCAAGAAAACCGTGGTTGTGTGGCTGGCTTTAGGTGGCCCTTCATGGGCAGTTTTCTTGCTCTATTTTAAAAACTAGGATTTTTTTTTTGGAAAATTCTTTTCTGCATCGTTTTCTATTCTTTTTTCCGTTAAAATGAGCCATCCCCCGTCAAAATCGGTGAGAAAAAATATTTTTGATGAAAAAAGTGCAAAGGGTATAGTCCATGCTTTTTTGCGAAATTTTGATTAAAATTTTTTGTCACTGATTTTGACGAATGAGCACTCGTTGGACGCGGAATTATAAGAAGAACATAACTGTAAAATTTTTCCAAGAAAAACCTGATAGTTTCAAAAATATACCAAGAAAACCGTGGTTGTGTGGCTGGGCTTCAGGTGGCCCTTCATGGGCAGTTTTCTTGCTCTATTTTAAAAACTAGGATTTTTTTGGAAAATTCTTTTCTGCATTGTTTTCTATTCTTTTTCCCGTTAAAATGAGCCATCCCCCGTCAAAATCGGTGAGAAAAAATATTTTTGATGAAAAAAGTGCAAAGGGTATAGTCCATGCTTTTTTGCGAAATTTTGATTAAAATTTTTTGTCACTGATTTTGACGAATGAGCACTCGTTGGACGCGGAATTATAAGAAGAACATAACTGTAAAATTTTTCCAAGAAAAACCTCCTAGTTTCAAAAACATACCAAGAAAACCGTGGTTGTGTGGCTTGGTTTCAGGTGGCCCTTAATGGGCAGTTTTCTTGCTCTATTTTAAAAACTAGGATTTTTTTTTTGGAAAATTCTTTTCTGCATCGTTTTCTATTCTTTTTTCCGTTAAAATGAGCCATCCCCCGTCAAAATCGGTGAGAAAAAATATTTTTGATGAAAAAAGTGCAAAGGGTATAGTCCATGCATTTTTGCGAAATTTTGATTAAAATTTTTTGTCACTGATTTTGACGAATGAGCACTCGTTGGACGCGGAATAATAAGACGAACATAACTGTAAAATGTTTCCAAGAAAAACCTGCTAGTTTCAAAAACATACCAAGAAAACCGTGGTTGTGTGGCTTGGTTTCAGGTGGCCCTTAATGGGCAGTTTTCTTGCTCTATTTTAAAAACTAGGATTTTTTTTTTGGAAAATTCTTTTCTGCATCGTTTTCTATTCTTTTTTCCGTTAAAATGAGCCATCCCCCGTCAAAATCGGTGAGAAAAAATATTTTTGATGAAAAAAGTGCAAAGGGTATAGTCCATGCATTTTTGCGAAATTTTTATTAAGATTTTTTGTCACTGATTTTGACGAATGAGCACTCGTTGGACGCGGAATAATAAGACGAACATAACTGTAAAATGTTTCCAAGAAAAACCTGCTAGTTTCAAAAATATACCAAGAAAACCGTGGTTGTGTGGCTTGGCTTTAGGTGGCCCTTCATGGGCAGTTTTCTTGCTCTATTTTAAAAACTAGGATTTTTTTGGAAAATTCTTTTCTGCATCGTTTTCTATTCTTTTTCCCGTTAAAATGAGCCATCCCCCCTCAAAATCGGTGAGAAAAAATATTTTTGATGAAAAAAGTGCAAAGGGTATATAGTCCATGCTTTTTTGCGAAATTTTGATTAAAATTTTTTGTCACTGATTTTGACGAATGAGCACTCGTTGGACGCGGAATAATAAGACGAACATAACTGTAAAATGTTTCCAAGAAAAACCGGCTAGTTTCAAAAATATACCAAGAAAACCGTGGTTGTGTGGCTTGGCTTCAGGTGGCCCTTCATGGGCAGTTTTCTTGCTCTATTTTAAAAACTAGGATTTTTTTGGGAAAATTCTTTTCTGCATCGTTTTCTATTCTTTTTCCTGTTAAAATGAGCCATCTGCATCGTTTTCTTTTTTCCGTTAAAATGAGCCATCCCCCGTCAAAATCGGTGAGAAAAAATATTTTTGATGAAAAAAGTGCAAAGGGTATAGTCCATGCTTTTTTGCGAAATTTTGATTAAAATTTTTTGTCACTGATTTTGACGAATGAGCACTCGTTGGACGCGGAATTATAAGAAGAACATAACTGTAAAATTTTTCCAAGAAAAACCTCCTAGTTTCAAAAACATACCAAGAAAACCGTGGTTGTGTGGCTTGGTTTCAGGTGGCCCTTAATGGGCAGTTTTCTTGCTCTATTTTAAAAACTAGGATTTTTTTTTTGGAAAATTCTTTTCTGCATCGTTTTCTATTCTTTTTTCCGTTAAAATGAGCCATCCCCCGTCAAAATCGGTGAGAAAAAACATTTTTGATGAAAAAAGTGCAAAGAGTATAGTCTATGCTTTTTTTTGCTAAATTTTGATTAAGATTTTTTGTCACTGATTTTGACGAATGAGCACTCGTTGGACGCGGAATAATAAGACGAACATAACTGTAAAATGTTCCAAGAAAAACCGGCTAGTTTCAAAAATATACCAAGAAAACCGTGGTTGTGTGGCTTGCTTCAGGTGGCCCTTCATGGGCAGTTTTCTTGCTCTATTTTAAAAACTAGGATTTTTTTTTGAAAATTCTTTTCTGCATCGTTTTCTATTCTTTTTCCTGTTAAAATGAGCCATCCCCGTCAAAATCGGTGAGAAAAAATATTTTTGATGAAAAAAGTGCAAAGGGTATAGTCCATGCTTTTTTGCGAAATTTTGATTAAAATTTTTTGTCACTGATTTGGACGAATGAGCACTCGTTGGACGCGGAATTATAAGAAGAACATAACTGTAAAATTTTTCCAAGAAAAACCTCCTAGTTTCAAAAACATACCAAGAAAACCGTGGTTGTGTGGCTTGGTTTCAGGTGGCCCTTAATGGGCAGTTTTCTTGCTCTATTTTAAAAACTAGGATTTTTTTTTGGAAAATTCTTTTCTGCATCGTTTTCTATTCTTTTTTCCGTTAAAATGAGCCATCCCCCGTCAAAATCGGTGAGAAAAAATATTTTTGATGAAAAAAGTGCAAAGGGTATAGTCAATGCATTTTTGCGAAATTTTGATTAAAATTTTTTGTCACTGATTTTGACGAATGAGCACTCGTTGGACGCGGAATTATAAGAAGAACATAACTGTAAAATTTTTCCAAGAAAAACTTCCTAGTTTCAAAAACATACCAAGAAAACCGTGGTTGTGTGGCTTGGTTTCAGGTGGCCCTTCATGGCCAGTTTTCTTGCTCTATTTTAAAAACTAGGATTTTTTTTTGGAAAATTCTTTTCTGCATCGTTTTCTATTCTTTTTCCTGTTAAAATGAGCCATCCCCCGTCAAAATCGGTGGGAAAAAATATTTTTGATGAAAAAAGTGCAAAGGGTATAGTCCATGCTTTTTTGCGAAATTTTGATTAAAATTTTTTGTCACTGATTTTGACGAATGAGCACTCGTTGGACGCGGAATAATAAGACGAACATAACTGTAAAATGTTTCCAAGAAAAACCTGCTAGTTTCAAAAATATACCAAGAAAACCGTGGTTGTGTGGCTGGGCTTCAGGTGGCCCTTCATGGGCAGTTTTCTTGCTCTATTTTAAAAACTAGGATTTTTTTTGGAAAATTCTTTTCTGCATCGTTTTCTATTCTTTTTCCTGTTAAAATGAGCTATCCCCCGTCAAAATCGGTGAGAAAAAATATTTTTGATGAAAAAAGTGCAAAGGGTATAGTCTATGCTTCTTTTTGCGAAATTTTTATTAAGATTTTTTGTCACTGATTTTGACGAATGAGCACTCGTTGGACGCGGAATAATAAGACGAACATAACTGTAAAATGTTTCCAAGAAAAACCTGCTAGTTTCAAAAATATACCAAGAAAACCGTGGTTGTGTGGCTGGGCTTCAGGTGGCCCTTCATGGGCAGTTTTCTTGCTCTATTTTAAAAACTAGGATTTTTTTTTGAAAATTCTTTTCTGCATCGTTTTCTATTCTTTTTCCTGTTAAAATGAGCCATCCCCCATCAAAATCGGTGAGAAAAAATATTTTTGATGAAAAAAGTGCAAAGGGTATAGTCTATGCTTCTTTTTGCGAAATTTTTATTAAGATTTTTTGTCACTGATTTTGACGAATGAGCACTCGTTGGACGCGGAATAATAAGACGAACATAACTGTAAAATGTTTCCAAGAAAAACCTGCTAGTTTCAAAAATATACCAAGAAAACCGTGGTTGTGTGGCTGGGCTTCAGGTGGCCCTTCATGGGCAGTTTTCTTGCTCTATTTTAAAAACTAGGATTTTTTTTGGAAAATTCTTTTCTGCATCGTTTTCTATTCTTTTTCCTGTTAAAATGAGCCATCCTCCGTCAAAATCGGTGAGAAAAAATATTTTTGATGAAAAAAGTGCAAAGGGTATAGTCCATGCTTTTTTTGCGAAATTTTGATTAAAATTTTTTGTCACTGATTTTGACGAATGAGCACTCGTTGGACGCGGAATAATAAGACGAACATAACTGTAAAGCGTTTCCAAGAAAAACCTGCTAGTTTCAAAAATATACCAAGAAAACCGTGGTTGTGTGGCTGGGCTTCAGGTGGCCCTTCATGGGCAGTTTTCTTGCTCTATTTTAAAAACTAGGATTTTTTTTTGGAAAATTCTTTTCGGCATCGTTTTCTATTCTTTTTCCTGTTAAAATGAGCCATCCCCCGTCAAAATCGGTGAGAAAAAATATTTTTGATGAAAAAAGTGCAAAGGGTATAGTCTATGCTTTTTTTTGCGAAATTTTTATTAAGATTTTTTGTCACTGATTTTGACGAATGAGCACTCGTTGGACGCGGAATAATAAGACGAACATAACTGTAAAATGTTTCCAAGAAAAACCTGCTAGTTTCAAAAATATACCAAGAAAACCGTGGTTGTGTGGCTGGGCTTCAGGTGGCCCTTCATGGGCAGTTTTCTTGCTCTATTTTAAAAACTAGGATTTTTTTTGGAAAATTCTTTTCTGCATCGTTTTCTATTCTTTTTCCTGTTAAAATGAGCCATCCTCCGTCAAAATCGGTGAGAAAAAATATTTTTGATGAAAAAAGTGCAAAGGGTATAGTCCATGCTTTTTTTGCGAAATTTTGATTAAAATTTTTTGTCACTGATTTTGACGAATGAGCACTCGTTGGACGCGGAATAATAAGACGAAAATAACCGTAAAATGTTTCCAAGAAAAACCTGCTAGTTTCAAAAATATACCAAGAAAACCGTGGTTGTGTGGCTTGGCTTCAGGTGGCCCTTCATGGGCAGTTTTCTTGCTCTATTTTAAAAACTAGGATTTTTTTTTGGAAAATTCTTTTCTGCATCGTTTTCTATTCTTTTTCCTGTTAAAATGAGCCATCCCCCGTCAAAATCGGTGAGAAAAAATATTTTTGATGAAAAAAGTGCAAAGGGTATAGTCTATGCTTTTTTTTGCGAAATTTTTATTAAGATTTTTTGTCACTGATTTTGACGAATGAGCACTCGTTGGACGCGGAATAATAAGACGAACATAACTGTAAAATGTTTCCAAGAAAAACCTGCTAGTTTCAAAAATATACCAAGAAAACCGTGGTTGTGTGGCTTGGCTTTAGGTGGCCCTTCATGGGCAGTTTTCTTGCTCTATTTTAAAAACTAGGATTTTTTTGGAAAATTCTTTTCTGCATCGTTTTCTATTCTTTTTCCCGTTAAAATGAGCCATCCCCCGTCAAAATCGGTGAGAAAAAATATTTTTGATGAAAAAAGTGCAAAGGGTATAGTCCATGCTTTTTTGCGAAATTTTGATTAAAATTTTTTGTCACTGATTTTGACGAATGAGCACTCGTTGGACGCGGAATAATAAGACGAACGTAACTGTAAAATGTTTCCAAGAAAAACCGGCTAGTTTCAAAAATATACCAAGAAAACCGTGGTTGTGTGGCTGGCTTTAGGTGGCCCTTCATGGGCAGTTTTCTTGCTCTATTTTAAAAACTAGGATTTTTTTGGAAAATTCTTTTCTGCATCGTTTTCTATTCTTTTTCCTGTTAAAATGAGCCATCCCCCGTCAAAATCGGTGAGAAAAAATATTTTTGATGAAAAAAGTGCAAAGGGTATAGTCCATGCTTTTTTGCGAAATTTTGATTAAAATTTTTTGTCACTGATTTTGACGAATGAGCACTCGTTGGACGCGGAATTATAAGAAGAACATAACTGTAAAATTTTTCCAAGAAAAACCTCCTAGTTTCAAAAATATACCAAGAAAACCGTGGTTGTGTGGCTGGGCTTCAGGTGGCCCTTCATGGGCAGTTTTCTTGCTCTATTTTAAAAACTAGGATTTTTTTGGAAAATTCTTTTCTGCATTGTTTTCTATTCTTTTTCCCGTTAAAATGAGCCATCCCCCGTCAAAATCGGTGAGAAAAAATATTTTTGATGAAAAAAGTGCAAAGGGTATAGTCCATGCTTTTTTGCGAAATTTTGATTAAAATTTTTTGTCACTGATTTTGACGAATGAGCACTCGTTGGACGCGGAATTATAAGAAGAACATAACTGTAAAATTTTTCCAAGAAAAACCTCCTAGTTTCAAAAACATACCAAGAAAACCGTGGTTGTGTGGCTTGGTTTCAGGTGGCCCTTAATGGGCAGTTTTCTTGCTCTATTTTAAAAACTAGGATTTTTTTTTGGAAAATTCTTTTCTGCATCGTTTTCTATTCTTTTTTCCGTTAAAATGAGCCATCCCCCGTCAAAATCGGTGAGAAAAAATATTTTTGATGAAAAAAGTGCAAAGGGTATAGTCCATGCTTTTTTGCGAAATTTTAATTAAAATTTTTTGTCACTGATTTTGACGAATGAGCACTCGTTGGACGCGGAATTATAAGAAGAACATAACTGTAAAATTTTTCCAAGAAAAACCTGATAGTTTCAAAAATATACCAAGAAAACCGTGGTTGTGTGGCTGGGCTTCAGGTGGCCCTTCATGGGCAGTTTTCTTGCTCTATTTTAAAAACTAGGATTTTTTTGGAAAATTCTTTTCTGCATTGTTTTCTATTCTTTTTCCCGTTAAAATGAGCCATCCCCCGTCAAAATCGGTGAGAAAAAATATTTTTGATGAAAAAAGTGCAAAGGGTATAGTCCATGCTTTTTTGCGAAATTTTGATTAAAATTTTTTGTCACTGATTTTGACGAATGAGCACTCGTTGGACGCGGAATTATAAGAAGAACATAACTGTAAAATTTTTCCAAGAAAAACCTCCTAGTTTCAAAAACATACCAAGAAAACCGTGGTTGTGTGGCTTGGTTTCAGGTGGCCCTTAATGGGCAGTTTTCTTGCTCTATTTTAAAAACTAGGATTTTTTTTTGGAAAATTCTTTTCTGCATCGTTTTCTATTCTTTTTTCCGTTAAAATGAGCCATCCCCCGTCAAAATCGGTGAGAAAAAATATTTTTGATGAAAAAAGTGCAAAGGGTATAGTCCATGCATTTTTGCGAAATTTTGATTAAAATTTTTTGTCACTGATTTTGACGAATGAGCACTCGTTGGACGCGGAATAATAAGACGAACATAACTGTAAAATGTTTCCAAGAAAAACCGGCTAGTTTCAAAAATATTCCAAGATAACCGTGGTTGTGTGGCTTGGCTTCAGGTGGCCCTTCATGGCCAGTTTTCTTGCTCTATTTTAAAAACTAGGATTTTTTTTTGGAAAATTCTTTTCTGCATTCGTTTTCTATTCTTTTTCCTGTTAAAATGAGCCATCCCCCGTCAAAATCGGTGAGAAAAAATATTTTTGATGAAAAAAGTGCAAAGGGTATAGTCTATGCTTTTTTTTGCTAAATTTTTATTAAGATTTTTTGTCACTGACTTTGACGAATGAGCACTCGTTGGACGCGGAATAATAAGACGAACATAACTGTAAAATGTTTCCAAGAAAAAACGGGTTAGTTTCAAAAATATACCAAGAAAACCGTGGTTGTGTGGCTTGGCTTTAGGTGGCCCTTCATGGGCAGTTTTCTTGCTCTATTTTAAAAACTAGGATTTTTTTTGGAAAATTCTTTTCTGCATCGTTTTCTATTCTTTTTCCCGTTAAAATGAGCCATCCCCCGTCAAAATCGGTGAGAAAAAATATTTTTGATGAAAAAAGTGCAAAGGGTATAGTCCATGCTTTTTTTGCGAAATTTTGATTAAAATTTTTTGTCACTGATTTTGACGAATGAGCACTCGTTGGACGCGGAATAATAAGACGAACATAACTGTAAAATGTTTCCAAGAAAAACCTGCTAGTTTCAAAAATATACCAAGAAAACCGTGGTTGTGTGGCTGGGCTTCAGGTGGCCCTTCATGGGCAGTTTTCTTGCTCTATTTTAAAAACTAGGATTTTTTTGGAAAATTCTTTTCTGCATCGTTTTCTATTCTTTTTCCCGTTAAAATGAGCCATCCCCCGTCAAAATCGGTGAGAAAAAATATTTTTGATGAAAAAAGTGCAAAGGGTATAGTCTATGCTTTTTTGCGAAATTTTGATTAAAATTTTTTGTCACTGATTTTGACGAATGAGCACTCGTTGGACGCGGAATAATAAGACGAACGTAACTGTAAAATGTTTCCAAGAAAAACCGGCTAGTTTCAAAATTATACCAAGAAAACCGTGGTTGTGTGGCTGGCTTTAGGTGGCCCTTCATGGGCAGTTTTCTTGCTCTATTTTAAAAACTAGGATTTTTTTGGAAAATTCTTTTCTGCATCGTTTTCTATTCTTTTTCCTGTTAAAATGAGCCATCCCCCGTCAAAATCGGTGAGAAAAAATATTTTTGATGAAAAAAGTGCAAAGGGTATAGTCCATGCTTTTTTGCGAAATTTTGATTAAAATTTTTTGTCACTGATTTTGACGAATGAGCACTCGTTGGACGCGGAATAATAAGACGAACGTAACTGTAAAATGTTTCCAAGAAAAACCGGCTAGTTTCAAAAATATACCAAGAAAACCGTGGTTGTGTGGCTGGCTTTAGGTGGCCCTTCATGGGCAGTTTTCTTGCTCTATTTTAAAAACTAGGATTTTTTTTTTGGAAAATTCTTTTCTGCATCGTTTTCTATTCTTTTTCCGTTAAAATGAGCCATCCCCCGTCAAAATCGGTGAGAAAAAATATTTTTGATGAAAAAAGTGCAAAGGGTATAGTCCATGCTTTTTTGCGAAATTTTGATTAAAATTTTTTGTCACTGATTTTGACGAATGAGCACTCGTTGGACGCGGAATTATAAGAAGAACATAACTGTAAAATTTTTCCAAGAAAAACCTGATAGTTTCAAAAATATACCAAGAAAACCGTGGTTGTGTGGCTGGGCTTCAGGTGGCCCTTCATGGGCAGTTTTCTTGCTCTATTTTAAAAACTAGGATTTTTTTGGAAAATTCTTTTCTGCATTGTTTTCTATTCTTTTTCCCGTTAAAATGAGCCATCCCCCGTCAAAATCGGTGAGAAAAAATATTTTTGATGAAAAAAGTGCAAAGGGTATAGTCCATGCTTTTTTGCGAAATTTTGATTAAAATTTTTTGTCACTGATTTTGACGAATGAGCACTCGTTGGACGCGGAATTATAAGAAGAACATAACTGTAAAATTTTTCCAAGAAAAACCTCCTAGTTTCAAAAACATACCAAGAAAACCGTGGTTGTGTGGCTTGGTTTCAGGTGGCCCTTAATGGGCAGTTTTCTTGCTCTATTTTAAAAACTAGGATTTTTTTTTTGGAAAATTCTTTTCTGCATCGTTTTCTATTCTTTTTTCCGTTAAAATGAGCCATCCCCCGTCAAAATCGGTGAGAAAAAATATTTTTGATGAAAAAAGTGCAAAGGGTATAGTCCATGCATTTTTGCGAAATTTTGATTAAAATTTTTTGTCACTGATTTTGACGAATGAGCACTCGTTGGACGCGGAATAATAAGACGAACATAACTGTAAAATGTTTCCAAGAAAAACCTGCTAGTTTCAAAAATATACCAAGAAAACCGTGGTTGTGTGGCTTGGCTTCAGGTGGCCCTTCATGGCCAGTTTTCTTGCTCTATTTTAAAAACTAGGATTTTTTTTTGGAAAATTCTTTTCTGCATTCGTTTTCTAATCTTTTTCCTGTTAAAATGAGCCATCCCCCGTCAAAATCGGTGAGAAAAAATATTTTTGATGAAAAAAGTGCAAAGGGTATAGTCTATGCTTTTTTTTGCTAAATTTTTATTAAGATTTTTTGTCACTGACTTTGACGAATGAGCACTCGTTGGACGCGGAATAATAAGACGAACATAACTGTAAAATGTTTCCAAGAAAAACCGGCTAGTTTCAAAAATATACCAAGAAAACCGTGGTTGTGTGGCTTGGCTTTAGGTGGCCCTTCATGGGCAGTTTTCTTGCTCTATTTTAAAAACTAGGATTTTTTTGGAAAATTCTTTTCTGCATCGTTTTCTATTCTTTTTCCCGTTAAAATGAGCCATCCCCCGTCAAAATCGGTGAGAAAAAATATTTTTGATGAAAAAAGTGCAAAGGGTATAGTCCATGCTTTTTTGCGAAATTTTGATTAAAATTTTTTGTCACTGATTTTGACGAATGAGCACTCGTTGGACGCGGAATAATAAGACGAAAATAACTGTAAAATGTTTCCAAGAAAAACCTGCTAGTTTCAAAAATATACCAAGAAAACCGTGGTTGTGTGGCTTGGCTTCAGGTGGCCCTTCATGGGCAGTTTTCTTGCTCTATTTTAAAAACTAGGATTTTTTTTGGAAAATTCTTTTCTGCATCGTTTTCTATTCTTTTTCCTGTTAAAATGAGCCATCCCCCGTCAAAATCGGTGAGAAAAAATATTTTTGATGAAAAAAGTGCAAAGGGTATAGTCCATGCTTTTTTGCGAAATTTTGATTAAAATTTTTTGTCACTGATTTTGACGAATGAGCACTCGTTGGACGCGGAATAATAAGACGAACATAACTGTAAAATGTTTCCAAGAAAAACCGGCTAGTTTCAAAAATATACCAAGAAAACCGTGGTTGTGTGGCTTGGCTTTAGGTGGCCCTTCGTGGGCAGTTTTCTTGCTCTATTTTAAAAACTAGGATTTTTTTTGGAAAATTCTTTTCTGCATCGTTTTTTATTCTTTTTCCCGTTAAAATGAGCCATCCCCCGTCAAAATCGGTGAGAAAAAATATTTTTGATGAAAAAAGTGCAATGGGTATAGTCCATGCTTTTTTGCGAAATTTTGATTAAAATTTTTTGTCACTGATTTTGACGAATGAGCACTCGTTGGACGCGGAATAATAAGACGAAAATAACTGTAAAATGTTTCCAAGAAAAACCTGCTAGTTTCAAAAATATACCAAGAAAACCGTGGTTGTGTGGCTTGGCTTCAGGTGGCCCTTCATGGGCAGTTTTCTTGCTCTATTTTAAAAACTAGGTTTTTTTTTGGAAAATTCTTTTCTGCATCGTTTTCTATTCTTTTTCCTGTTAAAATGAGCCATCCCCCGTCAAAATCGGTGAGAAAAAATATTTTTGATGAAAAAAGTGCAAGGGTATAGTCCATGCTTTTTTGCGAAATTTTGATTAAAATTTTTTGTCACTGATTTTGACGAATGAGCACTCGTTGGACGCGGAATTATAAGAAGAACATAACTGTAAAATTTTTCCAAGAAAAACTTGATAGTTTCAAAAATATACCAAGAAAACCGTGGTTGTGTGGCTGGGCTTCAGGTGGCCCTTCATGGGCAGTTTTCTTGCTCTATTTTAAAAACTAGGATTTTTTTTTGGAAAATTCTTTTCTGCATCGTTTTCTATTCTTTTTTCCGTTAAAATGAGCCATCCCCCGTCAAAATCGGTGAGAAAAAATATTTTTGATGAAAAAAGTGCAAAGGGTATAGTCCATGCATTTTTGCGAAATTTTGATTAAAATTTTTTGTCACTGATTTTGACGAATGAGCACTCGTTGGACGCAAAATTATAAGACGAATATAACTGTAAAATGTTTCCAAGAAAAACCTGCTAGTTTCAAAAATATACCAAGAAAACCGTGGTTGTGTGGCTTGGCTTCAGGTGGCCCTTCATGGGCAGTTTTCGTGCTCTATTTTAAAAACTAGGATTTTTTTTGGAAAATTCTTTTCTGCATCGTTTTCTATTCTTTTTCTTGTTAAAATGAGCCATCCCCCGTCAAAATCGGTGAGAAAAAATATTTTTGATGAAAAAAGTGCAAAGGGTGTCCATGCTTTTTTGCGAAATTTTGATTAAAATTTTTTGTCACTGATCTTGACGAATGAGCACTCGTTGGACGCGGAATTAAAAGAAGAACATAACTGTAAAATTTTTCCAAGAAAAACCTCCTAGTTTCAAAAATATACCAAGAAAACCGTGGTTGTGTGGCTTGGTTTCAGGTGGCCCTTAATGAGCAGTTTTCTTGCTCTATTTTAAAAACTAGGATTTTTTTTTTGGAAAATTCCTTTCTGCATCGTTTTCTATTCTTTTTTCCGTTAAAATGAGCCATCCCCCGTCAAAATCGGTGAGAAAAAATATTTTTGATGAAAAAAGTGCAAAGGGTATAGTCCATGCTTTTTTGCGAAATTTTGATTAAAATTTTTTGTCACTGATTTTGACGAATGAGCACTCGTTGGACGCGGAATTATAAGAAGAACATAACTGTAAAATGTTTCCAAGAAAAACCTGCTAGTTTCAAAAATATACCAAGAAAACCGTGGTTGTGTGGCTTGGCTTCAGGTGGCCCTTCATGGGCAGTTTTCGTGCTCTATTTTAAAAACTAGGATTTTTTTTGGAAAATTCTTTTCTGCATCGTTTTCTATTCTTTTTCTTGTTAAAATGAGCCATCCCCCGTCAAAATCGGTGAGAAAAAATATTTTTGATGAAAAAAGTGCAAAGGGTGTCCATGCTTTTTTGCGAAATTTTGATTAAAATTTTTTGTCACTGATCTTGACGAATGAGCACTCGTTGGACGCGGAATTATAAGAAGAACATAACTGTAAAATTTTTCCAAGAAAAACCGGCTAGTTTCAAAAATATACCAAGAAAACCGTGGTTGTGTGGCTTGGCTTTAGGTGGCCCTTCATGGGCAGTTTTCTTGCTCTATTTTAAAAACTAGGATTTTTTTGGAAAATTCTTTTCTGCATTGTTTTCTATTCTTTTTCCCGTTAAAATGAGCCATCCCCCGTCAAAATCGGTGAGAAAAAATATTTTTGATGAAAAAAGTGCAAAGTCCATGCTTTTTTGCGAAATTTTGATTAAAATTTTTTGTCACTGATTTTGACGAATGAGCACTCGTTGGACGCGGAATAATAAGACGAACATAACTGTAAAATTTTTCCAAGAAAAACCGGCTAGTTTCAAAAATATACCAAGAAAACCGTGGTTGTGTGGCTTGGCTTTAGGTGGCCCTTCATGGGCAGTTTTCTTGCTCTATTTTAAAAACTAGGATTTTTTTGGAAAATTCTTTTCTGCATTGTTTTCTATTCTTTTTCCCGTTAAAATGAGCCATCCCCCGTCAAAATCGGTGAGAAAAAATATTTTTGATGAAAAAAGTGCAAAGTCCATGCTTTTTTGCGAAATTTTGATTAAAATTTTTTGTCACTGATTTTGACGAATGAGCACTCGTTGGACGCGGAATAATAAGACGAACATAACTGTAAAATTTTTCCAAGAAATACCGGCTAGTTTCAAAAATATACCAAGAAAACCGTGGTTGTGTGGCTTGGCTTTAGGTGGCCCTTCATGGGCAGTTTTCTTGCTCTATTTTAAAAACTAGGATTTTTTTGGAAAATTCTTTTCTGCATTGTTTTCTATTCTTTTTCCCGTTAAAATGAGCCATCCCCCGTCAAAATCGGTGAGAAAAAATATTTTTGATGAAAAAAGTGCAAAGTCCATGCTTTTTTGCGAAATTTTGATTAAAATTTTTTGTCACTGATTTTGACGAATGAGCACTCGTTGGACGCGGAATAATAAGACGAACATAACTGTAAAATTTTTCCAAGAAAAACCGGCTAGTTTCAAAAATATACCAAGAAAACCGTGGTTGTGTGGCTTGGCTTTAGGTGGCCCTTCATGGGCAGTTTTCTTGCTCTATTTTAAAAACTAGGATTTTTTTGGAAAATTCTTTTCTGCATTGTTTTCTATTCTTTTTCCCGTTAAAATGAGCCATCCCCCGTCAAAATCGGTGAGAAAAAATATTTTTGATGAAAAAAGTGCAAAGTCCATGCTTTTTTGCGAAATTTTGATTAAAATTTTTTGTCACTGATTTTGACGAATGAGCACTCGTTGGACGCGGAATAATAAGACGAACATAACTGTAAAATTTTTCCAAGAAAAACCGGCTATTTTCAAAAATATACCAAGAAAACCGTGGTTGTGTGGCTTGGCTTTAGGTGGCCCTTCATGGGCAGTTTTCTTGCTCTATTTTAAAAACTAGGATTTTTTTGGAAAATTCTTTTCTGCATTGTTTTCTATTCTTTTTCCCGTTAAAATGAGCCATCCCCCGTCAAAATCGGTGAGAAAAAATATTTTTGATGAAAAAAGTGCAAAGTCCATGCTTTTTTGCGAAATTTTGATTAAAATTTTTTGTCACTGATTTTGACGAATGAGCACTCGTTGGACGCGGAATAATAAGACGAACATAACTGTAAAATTTTTCCAAGAAAAACCGGCTAGTTTCAAAAATATACCAAGAAAACCGTGGTTGTGTGGCTTGGCTTTAGGTGGCCCTTCATGGGCAGTTTTCTTGCTCTATTTTAAAAACTAGGATTTTTTTGGAAAATTATTTTCTGCATTGTTTTCTATTCTTTTTCCCGTTAAAATGAGCCATCCCCCGTCAAAATCGGTGAGAAAAAATATTTTTGATGAAAAAAGTGCAAAGTCCATGCTTTTTTGCGAAATTTTGATTAAAATTTTTTGTCACTGATTTTGACGAATGAGCACTCGTTGGACGCGGAATAAGAAGACGAAAATAACTGTAAAATGTTTCCAAGAAAAACCTGCTAGTTTCAAAAATATACCAAGAAAACCGTGGTTGTGTGGCTTGGTTTCAGGTGGCCCTTCATGGGCAGTTTTCTTGATCTATTTGAAAAACTAGGATTTTTTTTTGGAAAATTCCTTTCTGCATCGTTTTCTATTCTTTTTCCCGTTAAAATGAGCCATCCCCCGTCAAAATCGGTGAGAAAAAATATTTTTGATGAAAAAAGTGCAAAGGATATAGTCCATGGTTTTTTGCGAAATTTTGATTAAAATTTGTTGTCACTGATTTTGACGAATGAGCAGTCGTTGGACGCGAAATTATAAGAAGAACATAACTGTAAAATTTTTCCAAGAAAAACCTCCTAGTTTCAAAAATATACCAAGAAAACCGTGGTTGTGTGGCTTGGTTTCAGGTGGCCCTTCATGGGCAGTTTTCTTGCTCTATTTTAAAAACTAGGATTTTTTTGGAAAATTCTTTTCAGCATCGTTTTCTATTCTTTTTCCCGTTAAAATGAGCCATCCCCCGTCAAAATCGGTGAGAAAAAATAGTTTTGATGAAAAAAGTGCAAAGGGTATAGTCCATGCTTTTTTTGCGAAATTTTGATTAAAATTTTTTGTCACTGATTTTGACGAATGAGCACTCGTTGGACGCGGAATAATAAGACGAAAATAACTGTAAAATGTTTCCAAGAAAAACCTGCTAGTTTCAAAAATATACCAAGAAAACCGTGGTTGTGTGGCTTGGTTTCAGGTGGCCCTTCATGGGCAGTTTTCTTGCTCTATTTTAAAAACTAGGATTTTTTTTGGAAAATTCTTTTCTGCATCGTTCTCTATTCTTTTTCCCGTTAAAATGAGCCATCCCCCGTCAAAATCGGTGAGAAAAAATATTTTTGATGAAAAAAGTGCAAAGGGTATAGTCCATGCTTTTTGCGAAATTTTGATTAAAATTTTTTGTCACTGATTTTGACGAGTGAGCACTCGTTGGACGCGGAATTATAAGAAGAACATAACTGTAAAATGTTTCCAAGAAAAACCTGCTAGTTTCAAAAATATACCAAGAAAACCGTGGTTGTGTGGCTTGGTTTCAGGTGGCCCTTCATGGGCAGTTTTCTTGCTCTATTTGAAAAACTAGGATTTTTTTTTGAAAATTCCTTTCTGCATTGTTTTCTATTCTTTTTCCCGTTAAAATGAGCCATCCCCCGTCAAAATCTGTGAGAAAAAATATTTTTGATGAAAAAAGTGCAAAGGGTATAGTCCATGCTTTTTGCGAAATTTTGATTAAAATTTTTTGTCACTGATTTTGACGAGTGAGCACTCGTTGGACGCGGAATTATAAGAAGAACATAACTGTAAAATTTTTCCAAGAAAAACCTACTAGTTTCAAAAATATACCAAGAAAACCGTGGTTGTGTGGCTTGGTTTCAGGTGGCCCTTCATGGGCAGTTTTCTTGCTCTATTTGAAAAACTAGGATTTTTTTTGGAAAATTCCTTTCTGCATCGTTTTCTATTCTTTTTCCCGTTAAAATGAGCCATCCCCCGTCAAAATCTGTGAGAAAAAATATTTTTGATGAAAAAAGTGCAAAGGGTATAGTCTATGCTTTTTTTGCGAAATTTTGATTAAAATTTTTTGTCACTGATTTTGACGAGTGAGCACTCGTTGGACGCGGAATAATAAGAAGAATATAACTGTAAAATGTTTCCAAGAAAAACTTGCTAGTTTCAAAAATATACCAAGAAAACCGTGGTTGTATGGCTTGGTTTCAGGTGGCCCTTCATGTGCAGTTTTCTTGCTCTATTTGAAAAACTAGGATTTTTTTTTTGGAAAATTCCTTTCTGCATCGTTTTCTATTCTTTTTCCCGTTAAAATGAGCCATCCCCCGTCAAAATCTGTGAGAAAAAATATTTTTGATGAAAAAAGTGCAAAGGGTATAGTCCATGCTTTTTTGCGAAATTTTGATTAAACTTTTTTGTCACTGATTTTGACGAATGAGCACTCGTTGGACGCGGAATTATAAGAAGAACATAACTGTAAAAATTCTCCAAGAAAAACCTGATAGTTTCAAAAATATACCAAGAAAACCGTGGTTGTGTGGCTTGGCTTCAGGTGACCCTTCATGGGCAGTTTTCTTGCTCTATTTTAAAAACTAGAATTTTTTTTGGAAAATTCTTTTCTGCATCGTTTTCTATTCTATTTCCCGTTAAAATGAGCCATCCCCCGTCAAAATCGGTGAGAAAAAATATTTTTGATGAAAAAAGTGCAAAGGTATAGTCTATGCTTTTTTGCGAAATTTTGATTAAAATTTTTTGTCACTGATTTTAACGAATGAGCACTCGTTGGACGCGGAATTATAAGAAGAACATAACTGTAAAATGTTTCCAAGAAAAACCTGCTAGTTTCAAAACTATACCAAGAAAACCGTGGTTGTGTGGCTTGGCTTCAGGTGGCCCTTCATGGGCAGTTTTCTTGCTCTATTTTAAAAACTAGAATTTTTTTTGGAAAATTCTTTTCTGCATCGTTTTCTATTCTTTTTCCCGTTAAAATGAGCCATCCCCCGGCAAAATCGGTGAGAAAAAATATTTTTGATGAAAAAAGTGCAAAGGTATAGTCCATGCTTTTTTTGTGAAATTTTGATTAAAATTTTTTGTCACTGATTTTGACGAATGAGCACTCGTTGGACGCGGAATTATAAGAAGAACATAACTGTAAAATGTTTCCAAGAAAAACCTGCTAGTTTCAAAACTATACCAAGAAAACCGTGGTTGTGTGGCTTGGCTTCAGGTGGCCCTTCATGGGCAGTTTTCTTGCTCTATTTTAAAAACTAGAATTTTTTTTGGAAAATTCTTTTCTGCATCGTTTTCTATTCTTTTTCCCGTTAAAATGAGCCATCCCCCGTCAAAATCGGTGAGAAAAAATATTTTTGATGAAAAAAGTGCAAAGGGTATAGTCTATGCTTTTTTGCGAAATTTTGATTAAAATTTTTTGTCACTGATTTTGACGAATGAGCACTCGTTGGACGCGGAATTATAAGAAGAACATAACTGTAAAATGTTTCCAAGAAAAACCTCCTAGTTTCAAAAATATACCAAGAAAACCGTGGTTGTGTGGCTTGGTTTCAGGTGGCCCTTCATGGGCAGTTTTCTTGCTCTATTTTAAAAACTAGGATTTTTTTTTGGAAAATTCTTTTCTGCATCGTGTTCTATTCTTTTTTCCGTTAAAATGAGCCATCCCCCGTCAAAATCGGTGAGAAAAAATATTTTTGATGAAAAAAGTGCTTTTTTGCGAAATTTTGATTAAAATTTTTTGTCACTGACTTTGACGAGTGAGCACTCGTTGGACGCGGAATAATAAGAAGAATATAACTGTAAAATGTTTCCAAGAAAAACCTGCTAGTTTCAAAAATATACGAAGAAAACCGTGGTTGTGTGGCTTGGTTTCAGGTGGCCTTTCATGGGCAGTTTTCTTGCTCTATTTTAAAAACTAGGATTTTTTTTGGAGAATTATTTTCTGCATCGTTTTCTATTCTTTTTCCGGTTAAAATGAGCCATCCCCCGTCAAAATCGGTGAAAAAAAATTTTTTTGATGAAAAAAGTGCAAAGGGTATAGTCCATGCTTTTTTGCGAAATTTTGATTAAAATTTTTTGTCACTGATTTTGACGAGTGAGCACTCGTTGGACGCGGAATTATAAGAAGAACATAACTGTAAAATTTTTCCAAGAAAAACCTCCTAGTTTCAAAAATATACCAAGAAAACCGTGGTTGTGTGGCTTGGTTTCAGGTGGCCCTTCATGGGCAGTTTTCTTGCTCTATTTTAAAAACTAGGATTTTTTTTTGGAGAATTATTTTCTGCATCGTTTTCTATTCTTTTTCCGGTTAAAATGAGCCATCCCCCGTCAAAATCGATGAAAAAAAATTTTTTTGATGAAAAAAGTGCTTTTTTGCGAAATTTTGATTAAAATTTTTTGTCACTGACTTTGACGAGTGAGCACTCGTTGGACGCGGAATAATAAGAAGAATATAACTGTAAAATGTTTCCAAGAAAAACTTGCTAGTTTCACAAATATACCAAGAAAACCGTGGTTGTGTGGCTTGGTTTCAGGTGGCCCTTCATGGGCAGTTTTCTTGCTCTATTTTAAAAACTAGGATTTTTTTTTTGGAAAATTCTTTTCTGCATCGTTTTCTATTCTTTTTTCCGTTAAAATGAGCCATCCCCCGTCAAAATCGGTGAGAAAAAATATTTTTGATGAAAAAAGTGCAAAGGGTATAGTCTATGCTTTTTTTGCGAAATTTTGATTAAAATTTTTTGTCACTGATTTTGACGAGTGAGCACTCGTTGGACGCGGAATAATAAGAAGAATATAACTGTAAAATGTTTCCAAGAAAAACCTGCTAGTTTCAAAAATATACCAAGAAAACCGTGGTTGTGTGGCTTGGTTTCAGGTGGCCCTTCATGGGCAGTTTTCTTGCTCTATTTTAAAAACTAGGATTTTTTTTGGAAAATTTTTTCTGCATCGTTTTCTATTCTTTTTCTTGTTAAAATGAGCCATCCCCTTCAAAATCGGTGTGAAAAAATATTTTTGATGAAAAAAGTGCAAAGGGTATAGTCTATGCTTTTTTGCGAAATTTTGATTAAAATTTTTTGTCACTGATTTTGACGAATGAGCACTCGTTGGACGCGGAATTATAAGAAGAACATAACTGTAAAATGTTTCCAAGAAAAACCTCCTAGTTTCAAAAATATACCAAGAAAACCGTGGTTGTGTGGCTTGGTTTCAGGTGGCCCTTCATGGGCAGTTTTCTTGCTCTATTTTAAAAACTAGGATTTTTTTTTGGAAAATTCTTTTCTGCATCGTTTTCTATTCTTTTTTCCGTTAAAATGAGCCATCCCCCGTCAAAATCGGTGAGAAAAAATATTTTTGATGAAAAAAGTGCAAAGGGTATAGTCCATGCTTTTTTGCGAAATTTTGATTAAAATTTTTTGTCACTGATTTTGACGAATGACCACTCGTTGGGGGACGAATTATAAGAAGAACATACCTGTAAAATTTTTCCAAGAAAAACCTGCTAGTTTCAAAAATATACGAAGAAAACCGTGGTTGTGTGGCTTGGTTTCAGGTGGCCTTTCATGGGCAGTTTTCTTGCTCTATTTTAAAAACTAGGATTTTTTTTGGAAAATTCTTTTCTGCATCGTTTTCTATTCTTTTTCCCGTTAAAATGAGCCATCCCCCGTCAAAATCGGTGAGAAAAAATATTTTTGATGAAAAAAGTGCAAAGGGTTATAGTCCATGCTTTTTTTGCGAAATTTTGATTAAAATTGTTTGTCACTGATTTTGACGAATGAGCACTCGTTGGACGCGAAATAATAAGACGAACATAACTGTAAAATGTTTCCAAGAAAAACCTGCTAGTTTCAAAAATATACCAAGAAAACCGTGGTTGTGTGGCTTGGCTTCAGGTGGCCCTTCATGGGCAGCTTTCTTGCTCTATTTTAAAAACTAGGATTTTTTTTTGAAAATTCTTTTCTGCATCGTTTTCTATTCTTTTTCCCGTTAAAATGAGCCATCCCCCGTCAAAATCGGTGAGAAAAAATATTTTTGATAAAAAAAGTGCAAAGGGTATAGTCTATGCTTTTTTGCGAAATTTTGATTAAAATTTTTTGTCACTGATTTTGACGAATGAGCACTCGTTGGACGTCGAATTATAAGAAGAACATAACTGTAAAATTTTTCCAAGAAAAACCTCCTAGTTTCAAAAATATACCAAGAAAACCGTGGTTGTGTGGCTTGGTTTCAGGTGGCCCTTCATGGCAGTTTTCTTGCTCTATTTTAAAAACTAGGATTTTTTTTGGAAAATTCTTTTCTGCATCGTTTTCTATTCTTTTTTCCGTTAAAATGAGCCATCCCCCGTCAAAATCGGTGAGAAAAAATATTTTTGATGAAAAAAGTGCAAAGGGTATAGTCCATGCTTTTTTGCGAAATTTTGATTAAAATGTTTTGTCACTGATTTTGACGAATGAGCACTCGTTGGACGCGGATTTATAAGAAGAACATAACTGTAAAATGTTTCCAAGAAAAACCTCCTAGTTTCAAAAATATACGAAGAAAACCGTGGTTGTGTGGCTTGGTTTCAGGTGGCCTTTCATGGGCAGTTTTCTTGCTCTATTTTAAAAACTAGGATTTTTTTTGGAAAATTGTTCTCTGCATCGTTTTCTATTCTTTTTCCCGTTAAAATGAGCCATCCCCCGTCAAAATCGGTGAGAAAAAATATTTTTGATGAAAAAAGTGCAAAGGTATAGTCCATGCTTTTTTGCGAAATTTTGATTAAAATTTTTTGTCACTGATTTTGACGAATGAGCACTCGTTGGACGCGGAATAATAAGACAAACATAACTGTAAAATGTTTCCAAGAAAAACTTGCTAGTTTCAAAAATATACCAAGAAAACCGTGGTTGTATGGCTTGGTTTCAGGTGGCCCTTCATGGGCAGTTTTCTTGCTCTATTTTAAAAACTAGGATTTTTTTTTGGAAAATTCTTTTCTGCATCGTTTTCTATTCTTTTTTCCGTTAAAATGAGCCATCCCCCGTCAAAATCGGTGAGAAAAAATATTTTTGATGAAAAAAGTGCAAAGGGTATAGTCTATGCTTTTTTTGCGAAATTTTGATTAAAATTTTTTGTCACTGATTTTGACGAGTGAGCACTCGTTGGACGCGGAATAATAAGAAGAATATAACTGTAAAATGTTTCCAAGAAAAACTTGCTAGTTTCAAAAATATACCAAGAAAACCGTGGTTGTATGGCTTGGTTTCAGGTGGCCCTTCATGGGCAGTTTTCTTGCTCTATTTGAAAAACTAGGATTTTTTTTGGAAAATTCCTTTCTGAATCGTTTTCTATTCTTTTTCCCGTTAAAATGAGCCATCCCCCGTCAAAATCTGTGAGAAAAAATATTTTTGATGAAAAAAGTGCAAAGGGTATAGTCTATGCTTTTTTTGCGAAATTTTGATTAAAATTTTTTGTCACTGATTTTGACGAGTGAGCACTCGTTGGACGCGGAATAATAAGAAGAATATAACTGTAAAATGTTTCCAAGAAAAACTTGCTAGTTTCAAAAATATACCAAGAAAACCGTGGTTGTATGGCTTGGTTTCAGGTGGCCCTTCATGTGCAGTTTTCTTGCTCTATTTGAAAAACTAGCATTTTTTTTTGGAAAATTCCTTTCTGCATCGTTTTCTATTCTTTTTCCCGTTAAAATGAGCCATCCCCCGTCAAAATCTGTGAGAAAAAATATTTTTGATGAAAAAAGTGCAAAGGGTATAGTCCATGCTTTTTTGCGAAATTTTGATTAAACTTTTTTGTCACTGATTTTGACGAATGAGCACTCGTTGGACGCGGAATTATAAGAAGAACATAACTGTAAAAATTCTCCAAGAAAAACCTGATAGTTTCAAAAATATACCAAGAAAACCGTGGTTGTGTGGTTTTTTGATGAAAAAAGTGCAAAGAGTATAGTCCATGCTTTTTTGCGAAATTTTGATTAAAATTTTTTGTCACTGATTTTGACGAATGAGCACTCGTTGGACGCGGAATAATAAGACGAACATAACTGTAAAATGTTTCCAAGAAAAACCTGCTAGTTTCAAAAATATACCAAGAAACCCGTGGTTGTGTGGCTTGGCTTCAGGTGGCCCTTCATGGGCAGTTTTCTTGCTCTATTTTAAAAACTAGGATTTTTTTTTGGAAAATTCTTTTCTGCATCGTTTTCTATTCTTTTTTCCGTTAAAATGAGCCATCCCCCGTCAAAATCGGTGAGAAAAAATATTTTTGATGAAAAAAGTGCAAAGGGTATAGTCCATGCTTTTTTGCGAAATTTTGATTAAAATTTTTTGTCACTGATTTTGACGAGTGAGCACTCGTTGGACGCGGAATAATAAGAAGAATATAACTGTAAAATGTTTCCAAGAAAAACTTGCTAGTTTCAAAAATATACCAAGAAAACCGTGGTTGTGTGGCTTGGTTTCAGGTGGCCCTTCATGGGCAGTTTTCTTGCTCTATTTTAAAAACTAGGATTTTTTTTTGAAAATTCTTTTCTGCAACATTTTCTATTCTTTTTCTTGTTAAAATGAGCCATCCCCCGTCAAAATCGGTGAGAAAAAATATTTTTGATGAAAAAAGTGCAAAGGGTATAGTCCATGCTTTTTTTGCGAAATTTTGATTAAAATTTTTTGTCACTGATTTTGACGAATGAGCACTCGTTGGACGCGGAATTATAAGAAGAACATAACTGTAAAATTTTTCCAAGAAAAACCTCCAAGTTTCAAAAATATACCAAGAAAACCGTGGTTGTGTGGCTTGGTTTCAGGTGGCCCTTCATGGGCAGTTTTCTTGCTCTATTTTAAAAACTAGGATTTTTTTTTTGGAAATTCTTTTCTGCATCGTTTTCTATTCTTTTTTCCGTTAAAATGAGCCATCCCCCGTCAAAATCAGTGAGAAAAAATATTTTTGATGAAAAAAGTGCAAAGGGTATAGTCCATGCTTTTTTGCGAAATTTTGATTAAAATTTTTTGTCACTGATTTTGACGAATGACCACTCGTTGGACGCCGAATTATAAGAAGAACATACCTGTAAAATTTTTCCAAGAAAAACCTGCTAGTTTCAAAAATATACGAAGAAAACCGTGGTTGTGTGGCTTGGTTTCAGGTGGCCTTTCATGGGCAGTTTTCTTGCTCTATTTTAAAAACTAGGATTTTTTTTGGAAAATTCTTTTCTGCATCGTTTTCTATTCTTTTTCCCGTTAAAATGAGCCATCCCCCGTCAAAATCGGTGAGAAAAAATATTTTTGATGAAAAAAGTGCAAAGGGTTATAGTCCATGCTTTTTTTGCGAAATTTTGATTAAAATTGTTTGTCACTGATTTTGACGAATGAGCACTCGTTGGACGCGAAATAATAAGACGAACATAACTGTAAAATGTTTCCAAGAAAAACCTGCTAGTTTCAAAAATATACCAAGAAAACCGTGGTTGTGTGGCTTGGCTTCAGGTGGCCCTTCATGGGCAGCTTTCTTGCTCTATTTTAAAAACTAGGATTTTTTTTTGAAAATTCTTTTCTGCATCGTTTTCTATTCTTTTTCCCGTTAAAATGAGCCATCCCCCGTCAAAATCGGTGAGAAAAAATATTTTTGATAAAAAAAGTGCAAAGGGTATAGTCCATGCTTTTTTTGCGAAATTTTGATTAAAATTTTTTGTCACTGATTTTGACGAATGAGCACTCGTTGGACGTCGAATTATAAGAAGAACATAACTGTAAAATTTTTCCAAGAAAAACCTCCTAGTTTCAAAAATATACCAAGAAAACCGTGGTTGTGTGGCTTGGTTTCAGGTGGCCCTTCATGGCAGTTTTCTTGCTCTATTTTAAAAACTAGGATTTTTTTTGGAAAATTCTTTTCTGCATCGTTTTCTATTCTTTTTTCCGTTAAAATGAGCCATCCCCCGTCAAAATCGGTGAGAAAAAATATTTTTGATGAAAAAAGTGCAAAGGGTATAGTCCATGCTTTTTTGCGAAATTTTGATTAAAATGTTTTGTCACTGATTTTGACGAATGAGCACTCGTTGGACGCGGATTTATAAGAAGAACATAACTGTAAAATGTTTCCAAGAAAAACCTCCTAGTTTCAAAAATATACGAAGAAAACCGTGGTTGTGTGGCTTGGTTTCAGGTGGCCCTTCATGTGCAGTTTTCTTGCTCTATTTTAAAAACTAGGATTTTTTTTGGAAAATTCTTTTCTGCATCGTTTTCTATTCTTTTTCCCGTTAAAATGAGCCATCCCCCGTCAAAATCGGTGAGAAAAAATATTTTTGATGAAAAAAGTGCAAAGGTATAGTCCATGCTTTTTTTGCGAAATTTTGATTAAAATTTTTTGTCACTGATTTTGACGAATGAGCACTCGTTGGACGCCGAATTATAAGAAGAACATAATTGTAAAATTTTTCCAAGAAAAACCTGCTAGTTTCAAAAATATACGAAGAAAACCGTGGTTGTGTGGCTTGGTTTCAGGTGGCCTTTCATGGGCAGTTTTCTTGCTCTATTTTAAAAACTAGGATTTTTTTGGAAAATTGTTCTCTGCATCGTTTTCTATTCTTTTTCCCGTTAAAATGAGCCATCCCCCGTCAAAATCGGTGAGAAAAAATATTTTTGATGAAAAAAGTGCAAAGGTATAGTCCATGCTTTTTTGCGAAATTTTGATTAAAATTTTTTGTCACTGATTTTGACGAATGAGCACTCGTTGGACGCGGAATTATAAGAAGAACATAACTGTAAAATGTTTCCAAGAAAAACCTAGTTTCAAAAATATACCAAGAAACCCGTGGTTGTGTGGCTTGGTTTCAGGTGGCCCTTCATGGGCAGTTTTCTTGCTCTATTTTAAAAACTAGGATTTTTTTTGGAAAATTCTTTTCTGCATCGTTTTCTATTCTTTTTTTCCGTTAAAATGAGCCATCCCCCGTCAAAATCGGTGAGAAAAAATATTTTTGATGAAAAAAGTGCAAAGGGTATAGTCCATGCTTTTTTGCGAAATTTTGATTAAAATTTTTTGTCACTGATTTTGACGAATGAGCACTCGTTGGACGCCGAATTATAAGAAGAACATAACTGTAAAATTTTTCCAAGAAAAACCTGCTAGTTTCAAAAATATACGAAGAAAACCGTGGTTGTGTGGCTTGGTTTCAGGTGGCCTTTCATGGGCAGTTTTCTTGCTCTATTTTAAAAACTAGAATTTTTTTTGGAAAATTCTTTTTTGCATCGTTTTCTATTCTTTTTCCCGTTAAAATGAGCCATCCCCCGTCAAAATCGGTGAGAAAAAATATTTTTGATGAAAAAAGTGCAAAGGGTATAGTCCATGCTTTTTTTTGCGAAATTTTGATTAAAATTTTTTGTCACTGATTTTGACGAATGAGCACTCGTTGGACGCGGAATTATAAGAAGAACATAACTGTAAAATTTTTCCAAGGAAAACCTCCTAGTTTCAAAAATATACCAAGAAAACCGTGGTTGTGTGGCTGGGCTTCAGGTGGCCCTTCATGGGCAGTTTTCTTGCTCTATTTTAAAAACTAGGATTTTTTTTGGAAAATTCTTTTCTGCATCGTTTTCTATTCTTTTTCTTGTTAAAATGAGCCATCCCCCGTCAAAATCGGTGAGAAAAAATATTTTTGATGAAAAAAGTGCAAAGGGTATAGTCCATGCTTTTTTTTGCGAAATTTTGATTAAAATTTTTTGTCACTGATTTTGACGAATGAGCACTCGTTGGACGCGGAGAATAATAAGACGAACATAACTGTAAAATGTTTCCAAGAAAAACCTGCTAGTTTCAAAAATATACGAAGAAAACCGTGGTTGTGTGGCTTGGTTTCAGGTGGCCTTTCATGGGCAGTTTTCTTGCTCTATTTTAAAAACTAGGATTTTTTTTGGAAAATTCCTTTCTGCATCGTTTTCTATTCTTTTTTCCGTTAAAATGAGCCATCCCCCGTCAAAATCGGTGAGAAAAAATATTTTTGATGAAAAAAGTGCAAAGGGTATAGTCCATGCTTTTTTGCGAAATTTTGATTACAATTTTTTTTCACTGATTTTGACGAATGAGCACTCGTTGGACGCGGAATAATAAGAAGAATGTAACTGTAAAATGTTTCCAAGAAAAACCTGCTAGTTTTAAAAATATACCAAGAAAACCGTGAATGTGTGGCTTGGTTTCAAGTGGCCCTTCATGGGCAGTTTTCTTGCTCTATTTTAAAAACTAGGATTTTTTTTGGAAAATTGTTCTCTGCATCGTTTTCTATTCTTTTTCCCGTTAAAATGAGCCATCCCCCGTCAAAATCGGTGAAAAGAATATTTTTGATGAAAAAAGTGCAAAGGGTATAGTCCATGCTTTTTTTGCGAAATTTTGATTAAAATTTTATGTCACTGATTTTGACGAATGGGCACTCGTTGGACGCGGAATAATAAGAAAAATATAACTGTAAAATGTTTCCAAGAAAAACCTGCTATCACCTAACAAACTCGATTATCTCGGTATATATATCATGTTGACCCGATTGGGCTTATAGAGCTCATCAAGAACATGTTAATTGCTCTCATAAGAACCTTTAATTCGCTTCGGAAGAGATTAAATAGCCATAAATATTGATTGACTGTTGAAGAAGATAGATATTCTTTTGCTGTTGTAAACTCCATTTAAATTCTGATAGGCTGAAAGTGTGTAGTATGCTATACAAATTTCACACGTCTCTGTATCCTCCGTCACTAAATTTCGTAGTTGGACCGAAGAGATTCTTGCCCGCGCCCAGGATGTGATCTGATGACATTACAAGCTCCTGAATTTCCTCAAGAACCTTCCTATTTCGACAAAGGCTGCTACACCCGCAATCACAAGATTCAGAAGTTTTAGACTCAGCAAGATTAATATATCGCCGATTATTGGAAGCTCTAGTTTTTTTTTTATTCTAGAGGCACTTTCGAAATATACTTACAACCTTTTTTTATTATTGTAAATATCGAAATGATGTAAAAAATGCAATGAAACTGTTAATTTCATCCGTTTACAAAAGATTAATTAAATTCACCCTTCAACGCCCAGTACAAAAAGTCAATTAAGCTTCAAGCACATGCACAAAACTAACTTGTTTCCCCAAATTGAGGATAGTTTCTTTTGCCTAACCTTTATTGTGTACAGAGCCCTACCCAATTGTGATTATTACAACATATCAAGAATTGAAGCAGTTTTCCACAGTTTTGTATGCTTTTCGTTTGAATTTTCTTTGCAGGTAACGTTCTTAGTGATGACGACTCAGAAAGTGTATCACGAGAAGCTTCCCCGTGTTCCGAAAGCCCTCGACCGATATCGCTTGGGAGTGAAAGTCCGCATGAAAATGTTATGACCTCGGTACACGCCAGCACAAATATTAGTATGAACTCATCCAGCAACACATTATTAACCTCGCAATTAAAGGTAAAGGTAGGTTGAAATTTGACACCCAACGTAGAAACCTTGTGATCGATTAACAGCTTACATATAATCTTTTTTTTTTTTCTACCCCATATACAGGTAACAGTGGCAACACAAACGGGTCACGAATCACCAGACCTCACATTCAACCCGGACAAAATGACCACGGACAAGCATTGCTATGAATGTAAAGTTCGCTACAGGGATCCCAAGCCGCAGGATTTGGTCATGTATTTGCATGCGTGGAAGTACAAGGTAATTGCGAGTAGTATCCAAACAGACCGCATTAAATTGGAACGGTGAATAGTCCATACCAACTCTACTATATTTGAGGAGCTTGACCCTTTTTGTACATTTATCGGTTCTATACCTATTTCAAGGGATAAGTGGTGTCCTTTTTACTGCCGCAATTCATCATGCAGCAATCGACGATGAAAAGATATCTCCGGTCGACGATTTTTTTTTAAGGGGCGAGGTGGGGATACCAGTTATATATGTAGAATCATAAAGTTGTCCCATTCGTTTTTATGCATAGTCTTTGGTTTTGTGATAAAAATAATTAGGACTATCTTTCCTTCCTATTAGTGGGGGAGTGGAAAAATATTGGAAATGTTTCAAACTTTTGATTTCATTATCTCTGCGAATGCGGTGCTTAGTTCGGTCTATTAAAGCTTCATCAGTTCATTAGGATAAGGCGGGGGGGGGGGGTAATGCCCTTTTGTCTGGGCTTTGTACGTCATTGAAAAATGCTTGCGATACCATTACCACCTGGTGAAAGGCATCACCATTATTTGGCTAATAACCTCATTACCATTTCAAGCACCGCTAAAGTTTGCTCATTTGGATATTAGACGAGGTTGTTGGAGGGTGACAGTTTCTTATAGATAATTACCCATGATACCTACTGTGCAACAACTTTGGATTTGAATTTAAGCTGAAAGGAATATGGCTGAAGGTCAGACAAGGACATTTTTTGGGGACGGATAAGTAATTTCCTAAGGCAAAATTCGGAGATATGATGGAAAGCTTGAGTAGACATTCCTATAGTTGTCGCTTCTTTCTTTATTTTTTGTTTATATATTTACTTTTGCCTTTAGCGAATTTCTTCTTATTAAAATTTTATGGAAGTTTTGAATATGAAAAAGGTTGTGGACGCTGTCGTCATGTGCGGTTAAAATACAAAAACAATATTCTTCTCATCTACCGAGGGATCTATGATTAAACGGCCGAAACTTGTCGTTGACAAAGTATTGGATGAAAAAGTGGAATTTAATTTATATGTTTTTTTTTTTTTAAACTTTTGCAGGATGTTTACATGAAATGGGTCCCTTGGGGCCGAGGAACGAAGGAAATTATTATTTCCGAGCCGAAAAATTAATTTTCGGTCTAGGATCGCAAATGAAAAAGCAATTTTAAGCTATAAGGTTTTTTAAGGTATGCAGAGTACGGGGTAGGTTTGTTGAAATAAAAGCTCACTTGCATACCTGCTGTAGCAAATAAATTTATAGAAATCGGTCAAAAAATACAGGAATTTCGTTTTTTTTTGTTAATCGATCGATTAAGTTATAACCGAGATAATCAAGAGATCTATCAACTATCAAAATTTTATACAAATCAGTGAAGCTAGATGCTTGCCTTTACGTTCGCTCCTATCATGTGCTTGTAAAAGTGTACTTGAAGTATAGAGCGAATATCTGTAAGAGTGAGTCTTTTTTCAACGCTTATCAAAATCAATTGGAAGGAAGAATACTAGCAAAAATTTATCATTCCAACCAACAATCATAGTTTTATTTTATTTTTTATTATGAAATATTTGACGTTGTTTGTGTTTGCTTAACTGAATAATGCCTGTGACTTTGAGGTCTGTGTGTAATAAAAAATTAAGAATAAGACAGGCTATGGCACTTAGCTAAACTGCAACAAAATTTCAAAAACTTATATTTGAAACAATTTTTAATACAATTTTTGGATTAAAATTTTTGTATAGTCTTGTCTCACTGTGTCACTGTTCCTAAAATATAAGATAATTTTAGTACATAATCTATATCTAGGATTATCTGGTCAAAGTTTTCATCGTCAGTTCGTACTGCAGTAGCAGATTTATTCGACTATAGC
This sequence comes from Dioctria rufipes, assembly GCA_963924295.1. NCBI lineage: Eukaryota > Metazoa > Arthropoda > Insecta > Diptera > Asilidae > Dioctria > Dioctria rufipes. The sequence continues at coordinate 26,743,201 of OZ002744.1, read as the reverse complement.
AAAGTAGATTTGATACGACTTATAATTTGGGTGGTAGGTTTGAAAACCCAAAACAGCAATCTTTTGACACATTGAGCTGAATAAGTTACCTATTCGCTGACCTAATTGATACCACCAAGATACGTTTTGCTTATTTTTTTAAAATTATCTCTTACTGCCGCTTTCTCCGTAGTGTTGGTACAATGTGAAAATTATATTTGGAAAATATTTGATGCCAAAATTCAGTAATTCTTGTACTTTTGGGTACAAGAATACATTTTGCCTAGTACATCCTACCTGAGTAGAGCAGCCTTTAAAAAATATGTATAAAAAAAAAATATTTATATACTTCCACCTACGTGATGATATATTAAAAATTAACATCGTAATAATGGGAGTTAATTTAAACTGTCGTCATACCGCTTGGGGGTGTATTAGAGCTAATGAATAATGCAATACACTACATCGAATTATTCTAAACACATCTACCAGACTATGGAGGACATACCTATGCACCCATGGTACAAAGTAATGACACATTGACAATAGATTTATTCTTTACAAACTGTCCAAATATTGTTTCCCAACCTCGGGTCGTTAATGAACCCTATCAAACCATCTCTCTATAGTTGTACTAGTCTCTCTGTCTAGTATTATACGGCAAATGGTATTCAATTTCAGGAGATCTAATCAAGATATGCTTAAAAAAGATATATCTCCAAAAAGCTACCAGCAATAACCTAGAACTTGAAACTATAAAGGATACCACAAAAACTGATAAGATGATCTCTAAAATGTGCGTGATTATTAATAACACGATTGATCGTACTGTCCTCACAATTCCGATCAAAATGACATTAAGCTGCCCTTTCCTTATTCACATAGCAAATCTGATACCGAACAAATGAAAATGTAAACGAAGTTTACAAACTAAATGATAATATATTTACATGAAATTTAAACTTTTATAAGCTGGAAACAAACAACTGTCAAGGTTAACCAAAGCTGATATGTCATTTTGGAACCTAACAGAATTAATTATGAATAAAAATAGCGGGAACGTTACAAACCCGAAAAGGTTGAAACTTCAGTAAACAGCTTCCTTAATGATTACCTAGTTGCACAAGTGATAACAGTACAAAAACACTAGTTTGACATACTGTAAACGAATTTGCTGTCTATGAGGTATTTTTCCATCAGGAAATCCATTTAGCCAAGTAAAGGAAATAATTAAAAAAAACTTCGATCTAGAAGAGTAGATGGTATCGATAATATTAATTGCAATTGTATTAAGGCTCTATCCAACACAGCATTAGTCCTTCTAACCCTGATCTATGTATAACTGCTGTTTTAAATTAAATTATTTTCCTTCTCAATGGAAAAAAAATCTAAACTAATCGTATTCTCAAAACCCAATAAACCAACATAGTATCGCCCAGTCAGCCTATTGCCAATACTCAGTAAAAGATTTGAAAATCTCATTAATTTTCTATGTAGATGAAAATCACGTTTTACCTGATAAATAAATCGACTTTCAAACGAAACCACAATACCCCATACATTCAATAATCAAAATTACCAAACACATTAAAAATAATTTTAGTCACCAAAAATTAACTGGCAAACTCTTCCTAGATATCCAAGCTGTATTTGACACAGTCTGATATGAGACGCAATTATTTAAACATAAATTACCGTCGATATTCCTGTAGATCTAATAGAACTTGTATGCAGTTTTCTGTTGTTGTTCAAAGCTCAACGTGTACTACAAAAAAAAAAAATTCGCTGGTTTGCCTCAAAGCTCAGTTCTTGGACCAATTTTTTTCAATCTTCACGGCCAATATCCGAACCTTCAAACAACTACAGACGATACGAGACTGTATTCTTCATCTGCCCTCCTAACAACAATAATTAATGATTTACCACAATCTCTAAGTAATTCCTCAAATGGAAAATATAAATTAATCATAGTAAGTCACCGGCGATATTCCTTACCTGTAACCAGAAAATCACAAATCTCCCTGTTCAAAACCTTAATACAATGTACCTTGGGATTACTTTTGACAAGACTCTAACGTTTGGTAATCACACGTCCCTAACTTATATAAAAAAAAGTCAACATTCTGGTTGAAATTCTCTATCCACTAATAAACCGAAGATCTGCATTGAGTAATAAAATCAAACCTATTTTTTTCAATGTAGTCTTCTAAGCAGTGATGCTAAATGGAGGCCCCGATATGGCATAAGAGTGCTAATTGCCATTTAAAGAAAGTGCAAATATTTAGCCCAAATTAAAATATTAAAAACTATGCTCAACCTATCCGGTCATTTCTCTACCACTTCACTACACAAGTTACATAGGAAACTATTGTCCAGTTCTTTGATAAATGTAGATATTCAGAGATCCCACTAATAAAGCAACTTAGTACTGTTTAGCACTCATTTAAATAACTTTAATACATACTAGCATAAATAGGTTAAGACTTTAAGTTACATAGAAGTTTTTTATAACTTTTCATCTTAAATTAAAATGCTCTCACTCAGTGGAGGCGTTAAAATAGGGCGCGATTGGGTTATTGCCCAGGGTGCTAGAGGTGAAGGGGCGACCTTACCGCTCTTATACTATATTCTAACTTGGTACACTCTTGGTGATGCGGCTGGGCGGCTTAATTACTTTCAGATTCTATCACTTAGGATTATATAAGAAGCAGGATTTTAACATCGAAGAACTTGACTGAAGAATTGTTCTTAAGGCCACAATCTCAATAAGACGTAGTTAATGCAAGGCTGGTGAAATTGCCCATGAGGAACATATTCAAATTCAAGAATATAAATTGAGGTAGATTTTTTGACTGTTTATTGGACACAACCTTATTATCATACAATGAAAGATTTGAACAGTTAAATGAGTACTCAGAATCTTGATGTTTTTTGTGTCTAATATAAAAAGATTTTAGAAAAGCAGAAATTCTCAAATGACATATAATATGTGGTGATCTCCAATATTCAGGAATTGTAACCAAATGTATAGATTGTATTGAGAATATTAATAACCGTAGCTAGTGTAAAAATGCATTTTTCTAAACTTAAGCTAACAAAAATCGATCTGCGATCGACAATATCTCAATTTAGATTAAAAAACGTGCGGAAAACATGGACATTGCTGACATAAATAGAGAGTTTACAGATATGAAGACCTAGAAAGTAAAATTTCATGCAAACATTTTTTCTTAATTATTCTTTTTTTTCCCACTGCTGTCAATACTCAATCTAATCCTAATCTAGTGAAATAGTATAATTGTAAAGAACCCAGTTGCTCTAATTCTTTATAAATAACAAAATGTATGATGAGTCTAACAATACAAAGAATTTGTATTTGAATTTTTATACTTAATGTAAACTAGTCTTAAGTGACCGAAATTTTAAGGAAATGAGTAAAAAATGAAAAGAAAAGAAAGGTCAAACAATTATATCTATCTAACAAAGTTTAAATCATAGTCATAGGGTGTAACATTCAGAAGTTATAGGGTGATCTATAAAAACATACCCAAATATTCTCGTTATCTCGGAAATCGTTAGAAACCCCCCGTCGCACCTGCAATATAATTTTTTTGTTTGGCTAAGCATGACCTATCCATTGCTTTTAGGTTCCAGACCACATACGGGACACTCTGTATACATATAAAATCCCATGTATGTTTGAAATCTGTACATTTTCCTGATTATCATTTCCAAATGCAACACACGATACCATAGATTATATTTGCAAAATCGAAAAGAATTTTCTAATTTTTATTTCACTAATTTTCCGGCAAAAACTCCCAGTACAAGAGAAAAGACTTCTCAAATTTTCCATGCATGCATCATTTACCCGAAAATAAAACACAATTTTCTGCAGTTTTAAGTGAATATTTTTAGCAGCAAATGATAAAAGTCGCCACTGACGACAAGGAAAGTCAATCACAATCACTTCAAAAATTTTATGCAATTTATTGTCACTTGAAATTCATTTTCGACTTAAATTCAGTGGCCTCCGCATCATAAATTTCCACGAGAAATGCAACGATAAAAAATAATATTAATTTTTCGAACGTTTTGTCATCGGTTGGAAGCATTTAAATTTTGTTTTCTTTCTTTGTTGTCAGTGTGGCTTACAATTGCATTGTTAATTATAGAATTTAATATATGAATGATATCATGAAAATTGGTAGCTGTTGCGTCCATAAGCAGTAGTACTAGGTAGAAAAATTTAAAGAAAGCTTGTACAAATGGGATACGGCTATAAATATATAACTGAAGCCGGCTGGTAAATTAAGTGGGCTCTAAACTGAGGATATAATAAAATTGAGTATTTGATCTCATACAAAATACACGTTTGCCTTAGTAGAAGACTTTCAGTTCTAATCAATCAAAAGAGTTTGTATTGCGTTCGCAATGACATATAGAGATGAGTGCAATAATGACTCGGGTGTTTTCCTTGAATGAATTGAGATTTTTTTTTATGGTAGATTATACCCCGCTCTAAAAATTCTTCTTCTAAACGATGTATCCATATCAATCGTGGAGGAGATTTGAAAATTATAAAAATTTTGCAAATGACAATGTCCATGATAGAAATGGTTACATTAGATTTGAACGATCAAAAAGTGATTGGAAACCAATTTTCTGCCAATTCGGTCAATCGTCAAAAATGAAAAATAAAAAAAAAATGAAATTTTAAAGCGAATAGTAAATTACATACCCAAAATTAATATAAAAATAAATTCGTGTCACCAAGATCAGCCATTTTGTTGTTGTTGTTTTTTGAAAATGTAAAAAAAAAATTATTTACTAAATTTGATATATTTAGTTTGCAAAAAATTGTGCCACTATTTTTGTGAAGTTGCTAATTCATTGAAAACCAATTTTCTGCTAAATTGGTCAATCGTAGAGGAAAATCCTCCAATCTGACGTGTCTGAAAAATAACATGTAAATTCTTCTTTAATGTTGGAAAAGTCTTCTGTATTGGATATATTATCATATATCTCTTCTATCTTATTAGATATATTATTAGCTAGTGAAAGCTCATCGGTATTCTACCGTTTTCGACATTTTCAAGGCATGATCTTATTTATCTAAATTATAATTTTGAAGAATTTTTAATATTGCATAGGAATTTTAATTTCGCGATTTTAAGGTCATCCCTCTGGATAATCTGTTTTCTGAGGCTTCTGAACTAAATTGCTATGGTGTTCTCACTATGTCTTCGATTGATGAACAGGTAGATCATCTTGAACGTCGTATATTCCCATTAAAAGATATCGAATAATCGATTCCAGCTACCATTGGTTCACTCGAAGAACTCGCAATCTAATTTTAAGCGCTGGATCGTGGCTTAACAAAACGTTTTTCTTTGTCTGAACTACAGACCGAATTTAAAACGTTGCGCAATCGAGTCACCGCAGAGATATGAAAATCAATTTAAATCTTCCTGCGAAGCAGCTTTAGTGTAGTTTGGGTAATATTGGTATTGGTCGTTTAAGGACCTCTGAGGTCTGCGAGGACGGGGATAAGCTAAATCAATCATAACTGCAGCACCAACCCTCAGATATCACTATGAATAGAAGAACTAGCATGAAGGTTTTTCTTTTGCTTGTGTTACACCAACTGATGTTTTTTTAGCCGCCTTCTCCATAAAATTAGAAGCTGTTGGCTTAGATAATGTGCACCCTAAATTTCTCAAACTTATTCTTCCTATTTGTCTATCAGCAGTAACTTACAATTATTGATGACAATTGTACTTATAATTAAAAAAAGCTAATTACATTCTGACATTCTCCGTAATAATTTTCTTTCGGACTATTGGCATCATTTGCTTCATTCCGCAGGGTTCAATCTCAGGATCATTATTATTCACACCCTTCATAAATGATCTTCTGACTATTATTAACTATAGAAAATATCATATGTACACGGATGACGTCCAAATATTCTGGTCCTCAGCCCTCGGTCAAATTGAGGATAGTGTAAGCAAAATTAATGATAATCTCTCTTCCATTTATCGCTGGGCCGCGAATAATAAACTATTGCTCAATGCCACTAAGGCGAACGAAATTGTCATTGATAAGACTTCCAGGAGATCCTGCTCGGTAATTGTGTTATAAAATTTACAAATTTTTCAACAGCCATGGTGCAACAACACCTACTTAGCTATACCTATACCATATTAGCTACTATTATAAATTTTTGACTATATTCCCTTAAGATAAGTAAGATAAATTCTTACTTCTATTATATATCTCTTTACAGCTACATCTAATATGTAAAAATTATAATTTATTTTTTTCAATTTCATTACAGGGTCCAGGTTGGGATTACCAAACAGAACTTCCAGATTGGGCACGCATAGATTGGACAGAGCTTGACTGTGAATAAATAAATAAATAAATAAATCTAGCGAATTTATTTACACACTATATCTAATTTTTATCAATAAAATCATACATACATACATATACACATATATATATGCCATCAAAAGCACACAAATATTCGTGGAATTTTCAGTTAAACTGAAATGAATGCAGATTATACGTCGTCACACATTCATATAAAGTTAATTTCGAAATCAGGAAAGGAAACGACAAGAGCAACCACACAACAGAAGGAACCACTTTTTCATATCTATATATCTATCTACATAATGTATGTGTAAGAGGTAAAGTTAAAACTGAACAATAAGCGCGACAAGATGACTTTTTTTATATATATACATATATATTATACATATTACTTACTTACCTACATACCTACTTGTAAAGGGTGAATTTGTTAAGAGAGATCATTAATTTGTATAATTACTACGATATTATAGTATAAACCACTTTCTGTCTCGCACCATTACGCCTAATTAGGGTAATTTTGATTTTCGTGAATAACCTTTTTTTTTTCTTTTATTTTCCTTTCTGTTACTTAAGCAGTCTAATAATGTTTATAAAACTTAGTTACTTTCGCTTCTCATACATGAGTGACACATTCATATCCTTAATTATTATACTTTTTTTCTGTATTAATTTGATTTAAACGATTTCAAGTGGAAATACTATTAATAAAAAAAAGACACTATTTAGTTCCGATCTGTAAAGTATAAAACAAAATAAATGAAGAAAAAATCCCTTAGAAGGACAAAAGAAAAGTTACTTTAAAAGCATTTAAAGTATTTTATTTGTTATGTTAGTCTTAAGTATGTTAATGTTTATTTGCCAATATTTTTAGAATGGTTAAAACTAAGGAAAAAGGATAAAAGTGTGAAAATAAAAAAAACTCCAAAATTTAATTTTCAATTATAAATCAAATTTTTTGGGAGAGTATCTAAATGCAAAATTCTTTAAAGGCAATAAAAGTCACTATCGAAGCTTCAAATCGATATGTGTTCTAAGTCTTAATTCTATTTCTGCACACACAAGAGCAAAAACAAACAGATTAAGTATAATTAAATAATTATATCCGAGGAAAATCACTCCTTCTGAGCTTACCTAACGAAAATAAAAGCATACGATCTTCTATCCACATTTTACTTTACCTTACTTCAGTATCACCAATCAGCTTATTTTGGGTATAAAATAAATAAAATAGAATCATTCAAAATTTGTTTTTTTAATAGCATGGAAAAAATAAAATGTGTCAAAATGGTTTAGCTAAAATTGTGCGTAGAGCTCCACCAACACACAGTGAAATCTTTACGCATGGCGTTGGGCCTGGGCCTAGTACCCCGCAATCCTTGAGGCCCCATAACCCCTGCCATTATATGTAGATCAACCGATGACTAATTCTTCAACCAGTAATACAGTTAGAGCTTGGTTACTGAAAATAGAGCGTAGGATTTATTCGAACTTCTATACATGACAACAACTTTTCATACAAAGTGACTTATCGTGACTGCGTTTGCAGCCCCAATATTATTTGAATTACCGGCAGACGTAGAATACTCCACCTCGAACATGCTTTTCCTCTACCAAACTACGTCTTAATATATAAACGGGATAATTTGAACGGGGACTTACAATAGATCTTTCAGGTCACAGTGACTACATACACCTCCACGAATCTAAATATAAATAGTGAGCTCTGCTTTTAGAACTTATTTTCAAGTGTATTTTTTAGAGTAATATGTCACTCCGGTAAAATTTGACAAAGATTGAAAGTCCATAAGTTGCAGATTTTTCATTTTTGAATTTTGTGTCAAAACGAAAATCCTACTATAATTAGAGAAATCATTTGTGAAATCATATGAAAACTTATTTGATATATCAATTAAGTTGCGGTTACATAGTTTGAAGCTACTTTTAAGCTGCGAACAAACTAAAAAAGAAATTCCGAATTTGTATTAAATTCGTAGAGTTGATGTAAGAAAAGCTAATATACATATCTCAAAGGGGAAAGAAAAATAAAAAAGATAGATGCAAATTCTAAAACATAACCCAAATTTAGTAACCTATGAAAGTTTATAAAAATTAAACAAATGTCAACGTACAGAATTGTTAATTGGGGGGCCAATATCATGCTAATTTTGTTGAATATATTTTCTTTTAACTATCAAGCGTGAATTCATTGTCTGAATCAATTGGAATATAAATTACTAGTAGTAATTACGTGGCAGTCTTCAATTAGGAAATACTAATATCTAATAAGAATAATTAAAAAAAAAACTTGCATTCTATTAGAATTAATTAACTGTTCTCATTCATTAATTCTACAAAAAACGTGAAATACCGTGTTCAAGCCGTGTACTTGTGATTTTTTGTTGTTAATTGTAAGTATATGTTTTAAGTGCCATATTGAACTCCCAAGCACCTATTGAACTCTGACTCAGGCTGGATTTTTGTTTTCGTTCTTACTCCCAAGATTTTTGAACAGTTGGGTATAAAGCATTACAACCAGACCTTCCAAGTGAATAAAATATCTACAATATTTTTTCCTTTTATGATGGATTTAATTAGATCGAATGAATTAATTAATTTTGGAAAATAAATCAATTAATATTTAATATTATGAGGGGAGTCGGGAGTAACTATATGATGACTTGTGATTTCATTTATATATAAATTTATCAAGTTAAATAGCGATATCAATACTCTTTATGTTTTGTCACAATATCTATCATTGTATCAGCTTTTCCTACGTTGCAAAAATTATCCATCACTATTTCTCTATTTATACTTAATGTTCTAATTTAAAATGAAATCCCGATAAAAGGATCATAATGAAATAAATATCGGTAAATAAACATTATTTATAAATAATTAATGGTTGAACAACTTAACCAGATCTTTTCGGATTGATATTCAATAGCAGATCGCGTACATAAACAAAGTCTTCTATGTGTGCGAGTGTGATTGCATAATTTATGGTTAGCGTAAGTTATCCGATTTATATTAAATGGTGCCATAAGTTTTGAGTTCCGAAACCCAATAGTAAACAACCCTGTTATCAATGTTAGAAACTTACTTTTTGCTTACATGCTATCTATCATTCTTTCTTTTGTTGAAGTCTGTCCCGCTATAGCTAGGCTCTTGATTTAAAGATGAGATCGATAACTCTCAGACATCAACTTTGTTCTTTCTAATCTTTTGATCTAATGAATACAGAATTTTGGTTTCCCAACTACACTCCTACACTCCTGTAACTTGTAGAAATTATTTGAAACATATCTACGTTCTACGTCCTTTAGTACGCTAAGTCTCGTAAGAAATTTAGTAACTAACGGGTTTTCCAATAAGAGGTGTTATTTTGATATTCAAAGAAAAATGCCATTTTTTGAGATAAATAAATAAATAAATTTCGCAGAAAGGTGTTGCATTTGTGAAGCTCAATTTTGATCTTATTTTATTTTGCCAGCTGGTCTGCTATGTAATTAACTGCAATGTTTTTATGCCCAGGCACACAAGTAAAATAGAATAACAATGTTTGAGTACGGTAGTTTTATTAGCTTATGCAAACAGTCCCATATCAGCTTTGATTCAAAACAATTCGATCCGAAAACCAATACTTCGGTTTTGCTGTCAGAGAGAATATAGATCCTGTTCTTGTATCCACTATTGATGTTTTCTTTGATTCAATAGCGTGAGTTTCTCCTTGGAAAACAGTATTGGCTGCATCGAGGCTGATATAAATGTTAACTTTGGGTGTTTTACTGTTGTTCCAACTATTATCTTCTCTGAAAATCTCTTATCTCTCTTATCTTTCTAAAAATTCTTCTATTCCATCTTTGATCGATTCTAAAAATTGTTAGTAGTTCGAGCCCCGTATGAGGCAAGATAAAAATAAATAAAAATTGTTTTTTCCTGTTTACCTTGGAACCGTCTGTAATGTTAAAATATGTGAAAAATATATACGACAAAAGATCAGAATCAGCACCCAGAGCTTCTTTTTCAAATCCGGGCTTATTCGACCACGAATTTATTCGCTTTGGAAAGCCTATTTTGAATGAGATGTCAAAGTTTTACTATGGTTTGTGTTGCCCGTTAACGGATTGCTAGCATCTTTTTGGATATCCACCACTAAATCCGGGTAAGGTGTTTTTCTCAACTCCTTATTTTCAGTATTTAGAAGTTTGTATGTTGTAAGCCCAGTTTCTTTCCTTCTTTTTAAATTTCTCTATTTAAACCTAAATTGCATGGCTAATCTCACTTCAAGTAAATTCTGTGCAATTTTAAACTGTTAATTACAGATAAAAATTCGAATTTAATCTTTAACATTCTGCATTTAGATACTCTTAATATGTCAGCCGTCGTCAAAAGATGAGAAAAGAGAAATACGTGTGTAGTTAACATGTTATCTACATTATTTCGTAAGGATATTTTATTGTTATTTTCTTGTAGTATTAGTTAAAATTAAAAAGTGACTTTTGCTAATTATTAGCAAGACGACAAGATGTGTTAACTACAAACGTAATTTTTATAAGATTATATGTTACCCAAAACGCAAACTTAATATTTAAAATTTTCAAATTCTTTAACAAAATGTTGTTGCCAAAAATATTTTACATTACTTTTTTTTTTATGTCTAGTTATTCTTTACGTCTGTCAATACTAATTTTCTGTAAATGAAAAACTTTTATTGTTTTGTTAAGAAAAAATATAAAAACTAGAAAATAAAAAGACAAGCATATGCACAAAAAATGTTAAAAATTATACGTTAGAATATGGAAAAGTTATTTTTCGAGCAGAAAACTTAAAAAAGAAATTTTTTTCAATCAAAATTAAGCAAAAAAGTAATTAAGAAAAAGACAATATTTGTGAATCAAATATTTTTATGTATGTAAAAGCATAAAAGAATTATATATATTTGTAAAATTATACGTAATATTAAAAGAAAAAACAAAAACAACCACAAAAATAGTAGCAGGATACACTGGATAAACAAACACAACAAAAAATAAAAGTCAGTGAAATCCTCCGGAACAATGGTTGTAAGGACGCCCTTTTAAAAGCATTCGAAGGCAAGTTTTAGAGAAACATTCAAAAATGCATGATTTTGTTGGTGTCGAATCTTCCTATTTTAGTTAAATTTTATCATTTTAAGTAAACGGAATAAAGTTTCTCATGTTTAGTTTGTTTGTTTTTTGTTTATTTCTAGTTTTCTGATTTTATTGTCAGTGCTTTTACATGAATACTTGGGTACTTGACTTGAAATCCACTTGAAAATCAAGTAGGGTGGGTTTTGGATGAATTAATTCCAATTACTTTACTTAAAATTTACTTGAAGTGACATTTTACTTTTGACAACTCTGCATTAAGTTCAATACATTATTGCGGATTTTTAAAAAAATATCTTGAGAAAAGTGCTAGAAATCACAGCCTGAATTATCAACAATAATCTTCTTCTTGTTCCTCTTTGCCGTTTTCATATCTCACACAAATGAAAAATTTTCTAGTATTGAAGTTGCGTTTACATGAATTTTTTCAAGTAAATCGAACAAAATTTTGTGAGTTACTTGACTCAAGTATACTTGAAGTCAATGCACATTTACATGATATTTTGATTACTTGATCCCTACTTGTAGTATACTTCAAGTATTCATGTAAACGTACTGTTTTCTGTTTGCAAATGACGTGTCCAACTGTGTATTAGTTTGGTAATTGGTATGAATTAAATTTGTGGTCGCCATAAAGTGTTTGTCTATTTGGTTGTAGATGGCGGTATAGGTAAATAGTTTCACAAGTAACGAGAGAAAAGCACGTCAACCGTTCGAGAATTACTTTATTCAAAATTATTATACACGTTACGGTTAAATATTCTCTGTAGATGATATCCGTGAACTGGATACATATACCTGGGATGTGCTTTACACACTATCACGATCTTCAATGGTTATAAAAAAACAAAAACACAAATGAAAACATTACTGTTTCCGTGCGGAGTTCAACCAGAGTTGATCCCGAGTTAGTGCTCATGGAATCGGGAATTGAGTTGAGTTTTATTGAGTCCATGTTAACTTTAGGAATCCAGGTGTAAGTATTTGCGTGATTCGGCTACTTTAAACTATACTTTTCAGCTGTCAACTCATTCAGAAGCCGTACACATAGAAACAGCATTGAGTTAATTCAGCCAGCAAAACTTAACGCTACCTCAATTATGACCCATGGAAATATAGTAGGCACATATCTCAGCTTAAGTTCTTACCAAAGGGGAAATGGATGCAACACCGCAGGAGTAAAAGCCGATGAAAATGTCAAAGAATAATTATCGCAGAAAACATCAATGAATATTCACCATGAAAATATTGACGACCAATCAATTTTTGCAGATTCAGGGGCAGAGTTTTTTTATGTAGTTCAGCTATTAGAAGTCGTTTCAATATTACTGAAGTTACATAGCAACGCACCAGCAGATAGGAATGGATTTTGTATAGAAAAGGAAATTTAATCGGTTACCAATACCAGAAAAATATTTGGAAATTTGAAAAATTTAAAAAAGATATTTTTAAAGGAGTTACACGTATATTTCACATAATAAATATAAATACTAAAAATTATTTTACTTAAGAAACTCATTTTTTTATCAATTTGTAATTTTCACTCGTACTTAAAACAACGGCATGATTTGAATTGAACTTGAAAATTGAAACTGCAACGAAATTTACGCCTATAACTTAACAATGCAATTCTAAGTTGGAAAGGGAAAAAAGAAACACTCATGCACGGACATGCTAATTAACCTGAAAATTTTGACTTGGAGCGATGTGTATGCAGATTACTCATCTGTGAAATTCCAACTATAAAAGAATAAAGAAAACGTTGAACTTCAAAGGCGGAATTCGCTTCTTTTCTGCAGGACATGCACACATATTTTTCTTGATACTGATTTCCTGGATGAATTTCTGAATACCTATTTTCATACGCGATCATTTTCCTGCTGAATAAGTTCTACATACAAATCACACACACATATACACTACACGCAAATTAACACTTGTAGATCATTATATTCTTAACTTTTTAGTCATCCAGAGGAATCAAAATACATATATTAGGCCTAACATATATAGGTAGTGAAACTAGAAATCACCACAAACTAGACATTAGAACTGACTGACAACACTAACCGAAATTCCATTTCGAAACGAAAATTCGATATAGTGTATCGAAAATGTATCATTTTTATGTCCGACAGTACACAAACCCGAACGCTGTTGTAGCTGTACCGAGGCAGGAACGAAAATATATTCTATTCATATCCAGTGGAATACTTTTACCGAAATTGAATGAAGTTTACCGATTTGGAGCCGATCGTCTGTGTCCAAAAAGTATCTTTACATTTACATTGCGATGTCGGCAGTAGCTATAATGGCTACTTTCTGCATTACGTATGAATCAGTGTTTGACTGATTACAAAATATGCAGCCCTAATTAGTTGAATAAGCTTTCTTTCATTTATGTGATCTTCATGAATCCGGACATTCGCTAATGGGTTGGTATTCCAGTTCTGATACTCATGTAGACCGGTAAGGATTACCTAGAACTTTCTCAATAGAACTGAACTTAAGTTTCACTTACCATACTATTTATATTTCCACTATTCAAACTACTTTCCTCTTTCAGGATACAGAGAAGACTGCAACCTACCTCTTGCATGCAAACTTTTAAACTACTTACGTCATACAGATTCTATGTAGCAAACTCATACACTCATACTCATACTACCGTCAAAGCTACTAATGAGTCCCTGTACTTTCTGATGTTAGACTGTCGCCTCAATATACAAAGAGTTTAATGAAATTAGTTTTTCTCTTGCTCTGGACCTCTTTTTCCAAGTAATTACGCAGTTAGTTAGATATTTGTCTACGTTTTATTTGGTTTGTTTTATGTTTGATCCTACAATATCTTAACTTTGAATTCTGATAACAGTAATTAATTGTTTTTTTTTTGGTAATACACTAAAATTATTTTAAAAGTTTTTCTAGTGCTAATTTTTCGGTTGATAATTTGTTTAAAATAAATGAGAAATATTTTTATATTTTACGTATTCAGCCATGTACAGCTAACCAAGTAATCATATGGTTTGTATGGATGCGTATGAGTTGATAAAACAAAATATGTGTCAAAAATGACCTGTACTTTATTTATCTTCTTCTTGGATACTATAACATGCATAGGTGAATCCTACTTAAAATAATCTAAATTCGATTCGATTTAATTTCTTGAATCTTTAGCTTTAGACGAGTGATATTCATCACACATAATACACTCATTAATTAACAATAACTGTGCATTGAACTCTCCGATTAAAAATTCGATTGAATGACAAATGTCTTAAAATTCACATGTTCTTATGGTAATTAATGGAAATAGAGCAAAATTTATTCTGTTGGAGCATTCAAGACATTGACATTGGTAGAATCGGTTTCATTTTTCTAACCTTCGCTGTTGTTAATATTGAATAGAATGCAAATAAGAATTCTTTGTTGTGAATTTTAATTTTGGAACTGTATTGAGTCCAATGTTATATTTCTTATTCAGTTTTTTAAATTGTGCGTTTTTTTTTTAATGTAATTTAATTTTAATTGACTGGCATGATGGGGTTCTGTTTTTGCTTGTTCTTATGTGAAAGATATTTATAGTTTCACTAAATACTGTGAAATTGCAAATTTTGATTTATTTTGATTGAGAAAATACGAACTTTGGATGGAAAAATCCAATGTACAACACATATAGAATAATATGATTGAAACAAAGTAAATTAGCAGGACTCGCAGCTAAATTTATGGGCTCATGGCGATTAGTATGGATATTTTTTTTCTGTTTTTCTTTTTTAAGTATACTGAGAGAATGGGATTACAATATATGTATGTATTTCCGCAACTGCTATGATGTTAATGAAATAATTAACTTTCTTAGAAAATGTCTAATATTTGCCTGACTAAACATAAGATCCTAGGTAGCTTCATCTTTGATGACCTTGAAATAATTTTTTTTTTTACGTTTTAAGTACTAATTGGAGTCTGTCACATCAGTCTACCGCATAAATCAAGCATTGCACCAAGATTATTGATCGTATGAAACCAGATATGGTATGGTGTACCAGAACAAAGTATACAAATTGCGAACTGGGTTGTGCAATCCCAAATGGACCACAACATGTTTTGGAGCGTTCCGAGAGCAAATGTTCACCTAATTAATAGTAGTTTTCTAAACGTTCGATCGACTTCCTTAACACGGTAGATACGAAAAATCATGATATCATGAATCACTCGACGTATCCATCATTTATCAGGCATACAAAATTTGCATACTCTGCTCTGGTATTGCATGCGACATCTAGTTCTTTTGCCATCTATGATATTATACACAATTTCTGCTCTTTGTTTTGAAAAATTTTTATGCTAAATCTCTAATGAATTAATTTCCCAACCAGACTTTTGAATAGGAAGGATCGGTAGCTATGTAGCTGTAAATAAATCATTGTAAATTCAAAGAACTTTATCCTACAGAAAATTTCCAGATTAAAAATAGCTCTGATATGAATTTTCCTTCATAAATGTGATGTAAACATGTCTAATATCTTATCTATCTCAATTGTATTGTAAGATTATAAAATTCTGAATTTTATGATCGTTGATTCATTAGTGAGCAGGCATTGCAGGCATTAGAACCTCATCAATTTCCTTGAGAAGGAATGAAATAATGAATTAAAGTAATTAAAAGTATAATAATTTATTATTTACTAAGGATAAATTGGAGTACTAAACAAATATATCGAACAATCTTTACTTCTGCGTACTAGAGGCTTTGTGTCGACAAAAGGTAACACGAGATCAGATTTGAAAATGTAAAAAATTTCAAATTTATGTTTTTCAGAATTAATTTGGAAACTACTGTAAACGGAAAGTTCTATGGCTTAAACAAAGTTAAAAGATAAAAATCTTGAAGCAAATATTATTCTGAGAAATCGATACTGACCATTTCGATGGTATCTACAAACTCTTAAAACAAAATGGGCAAAATTATACTTGCACCCTTCTGAGATTAATCCATGTATGTAGTATGATCATTTGATAAGAAACTGTATTCCAGCCAACTGAGATAGCTAAATTTTTGCTAACTCCCCATTTATATGCTCCACTCGAAAGTCAGACTGCTAGCTTAATTGTTGTTGGTAATTGTACATATAAATTGATAATTTTAATTATGTTCTAGGCAATTAGCCAGTTATTTATTTCCATTAGTAATATTTCAGAAACTTTAATTACCACTGTCATTATTTGTTAATTGCTAATAATAATAGTGAGTTTGCTTTAGCGATTTCATATCACAAATAAATGTATAATTTCACGAAGTCGCAGCGGCCTCCTCTCTAGTCGAAAGAAATGGATGAGAATGAAGGGTTTTATGAGCAAAATCAATATCTTGATTCAAATGCAAATCAAAACTAATTATTAATTGCGGAACAATATTTATTTGTTCCTACTTGAAATAATTAGGTACTTATCATTACTTTCCATTACTTAAAATTACTCAACATTACTTTTCGTATTTTAATTAAAAATTATTACTTTAAATTGGTCGTAAACTTACTTTTATATTATTAATAGAAAGATTTGTAACGAATATAAATAAAAATAATAAAATTATATGCCAAAATGGATTGCATAAAGATTTATAGAGGATCGCAAAGTACTTGAATTTATGCAAGTCGTTCATATAATCGTGTGCTGGCGCAATAACTTACGAGTATGTTACAGAAAGTACTTACATTTTATATATAAGAAAGAAAAAATCATACTAAAATTCCAGTATTGGCATAATAGCAAAATCTCTTCCAGATATTTAGTACTCATGAAAACCAAAAAGCATGGTGAGTACCTGATAGTAAATTATGTTAAGTAATGTTGACTAATGATAAGTATTTGAGAGTAATTAAAACTATGGCGAAAGTAATGGTGAGATTCTTCAGTATACTTGTACCAATTATGATAATCGATATTTGGACATTACTGATTATGATAGAAGTACTGAATTACTTTATATGTAGATCGGGATTTTTTACTTCATCCAATCAATCAACGAATGGTTACAAACGAAATATTCATTTGCTTCTAAAAATTAGAAGCCTTCAAGCTTGCAAGATTCGTACTATTCGCAGATTCAAAAGATCCAGGATTTGACGGTCGCGTAGCGATCAATTGTCTTTCAGTATAATTTGACCGACATTGTTTTCATATCTTGGCTGGGGGCTAAATTCTAGCAGGATTTGTTACTAATACGTAAAAAATTATGTGGGTGGCGCTAAGAGAAGCAATAATAGAATATCAGCGGACCAAGAATCGAGCCTTGCGGAACACCAGAATTAATTCTAAGAAAGGTACAATAATTACCATTTGAAAATACTGTTTGAGAACGCCCTGTTAGATAACTAAATATGAGCTTCGTTGAGTTTATGTAAAAATTAAATTTAGTAATAAGTTTTCTACACAGGATTGTGTTGATCTACAGTATCGAATGCTTGAGAGACATCAAGGAGCACCAGTAGCATTAATTTATCCAAATCTATTGCTTCTCTAATTACATATTGACTACCTTCAGTAAGGCAGTGAAGTGGTGCAACTATGCTTGAGACGAAAACTAGATTGAAGGTCATTGATCAGATTGGTCAGATAGGAACGGTAAAATGCTGATGGGACGGAAATCCACACCACAAATTAATAAATTTTTCTACCGCATCATCCCCATCAACGGCCAGTCTCCAATGCTGGAAAGACAATTCAAAAATCTTTTCAATGTTTTAATCGAAATGGAAAATTTAATTTCATTTACCACTGAAAATAGAAAACTTTACAAAAATTCTCTTAAAAATTAATGAAATTGAATTCGACAATTAAAAAAGTTTCCAAATCCATAAATCGCCCAATCTGCTCTGCGTTGCAGGTTACTTCAAATTTTATCCTCTGTTTACAAAGTTCATGAACTCGCACCCCCAAAATATTGTTTTCAATTATATATGTAGCGAAGCGACTGCCGTTGGTAGTATTTGAGAACGATAAAAGGCAAATTCTCTCTCCCGCCTTTTCGCCACCAAATATTTTTACGTATAGAATTTCTAGAATCCTAAGTAAAAGTTTAAATTCCGAATACCGAAAACCCAAACAAAAGTTTGTTTTTTTCCTTTCCCTTCTCTTATTTCAATGAGCGAGTTGGACTTGGAACGAGATGCAGTACAAAATTTAATGGGGAACAAGTGAATGTTGTCTACGTGAACTTAAGAGGAACCACCACCACTACCATGGATCTGATGGAGGAAAATTTTAGTCAATTAATGTAATGAATGCCCTTGAGGGATCCGTATTCGCCCCATTCTTCCCATGCACATCTGTTACACTTTTTATTCAATTTTTTTTTTTATTTTTTCTCTGTCTGGATGTTTACCGATGAGGGCGCATCAGGTCGTTATTTCAACCGGATGCTTCCCGGCAATTTATGAAGGAATGAAAATTTCTTTAAGATTTTTTTCCTTTTTCGCCAACTTCCAATCCCTTTAGCTATTTGTGATATATAGTATACACGTACTTTTATTGGAAATTGAGATCAGCTGTATCCAAGACAAATTTTTGCTCGGGAAAATGGTGATACCTATGTACATATATGACTAAAAAAGATTCGCAAATATAAATCCAAAGTATTTTCAAGACAATTTCAAGATTTGATTTTAAATTCATCCACTCCATTTTACATTCAATTCGATGATGCTACCACCTTGTGTCTTCTTTTCTAACAACTAAGAGTAAGTCAATCGCAATTGGTATTGGTATTATTGATATATGTATACCCGTCGCCATCCTTTAAATGTTATCTTTTCATGATTGAAGTATTTCGTGAACAAGGAAAAATGGTTTTGTATACATTTTCCATGAGTGAGTGAGAATCACTTTGGATTTGTATAAATATGATGCTGGTGGGAGCATGGAAAGTTTAGTTCAACATTCTCGAGAGATGATTGATAAAAATTGATTGATTGCGGCCATGGTTTTGAATTGGACAACAAGTTTATTTCTTTTGTAGAAATCTTATTGAAAGTTTTTATTTTGATTGATATATGAATTTGAAAATAATTTTGGTAATATGTATATTAAAAGGTGTGCTAATGGCAGGGTGTTAAAAAAAAAAAAGTCTGGGTGTGTTGCATGGAATAGATATCAAAAGTTGCCATTCCTATTAGGAAATTTATATGAGCACACTATCTCTAGCTGTTAACACTTATGTTTGGTTTATGTTGTGCGTGTGTAAGAGACTTCTTTCACAAATATATATGAGTGTTTTACGGTTTTAAGGTATCAAACTTACCACTATCAACCATAGTGAATAATCCAAATCCAACTTACCAATAATCCATCGTTATTGGACATTCTTGAGGCACAAAACATTAACTAGATTACTGAGCTCAGTTTTTATGTGATCTGATTATATAGGGCTGTAGTAATAAGGCCTATCCCCTTCAGATAGGTTCTATAAGTACATACATTCTAGCTATAAATTGAATTAAGGCAAGGAATAAAAGCGTATATACTAGACTCTGTTATTGAAGGCAGGTATCATAGGTTGGTTTCTTAGGAACACCGACTAGAACGTCTTCTTAATTGACGGGGATCATAGGATAGTTAGACCAAATGTGGTACATATTATAGTCTTCAAGACTTTATTGTCAGTAGGCTTCAAAGATGCTAGTTAAGCCTTGCCATAATCTTCTCGGCCTTCTCTCATATTAGTCAAAGCCTGTATCCTATCAGTTTTGGATTTGGAGGGCCAGATTGAGAAGTCTTCCCTTCCATTCTTCGGAAGATAGATGTAGTCAGGAAAGAATAGTTATTTAAAATAATAGTACGTCTGACAGAAAACCCAATGCGTTTTCTTTTTAGAGATGCTGTCAAAGCTCAGGCTATACCTAATAATGTCGTAGCACAGCCTTGGCAGGAAAGGAAGAAGGGGTAAAGAATTGAGTATTATTGAGTTGTGACAAGTAGGTTCCGGTGCGCATTATGCTTGGGTGTTTGTGGCTCATAGCTGAGGGGAAAACAGAGGATGGCAAACTGTTCCGAATTCGTACTATTCTGTTTGTGAAGGATTCACGAAATTTTACGGTATGGCCGAATTTGACTTCAAGGGTGTGAGGGTGGGCTTGAGTTACAGCCCGTGTGGTGCACATAGGAAGAATTCTACAAGGGATTAGGCTAGAAATTTCGTCAGAGCAAGAACCATAGTTGCTATTGACATGTCATTGCCGGAAGACCTTCTTTTGGACTTAGTCTAACACTGACAATGCAGCGCGTTCAGCCCCTATATTCTAATCTAAGGCTAATATGAGACTTATAGATTTGCGCCAACTACTAATGTACTTAAGTACTTTACAGGTTTGCTTGTGTGGATGATATCTGTCAGATTTCATGGAAGTTTGTTTTTCTTTCGTTTACATATGTAGTTTACAACACTCTCGATTTCGATCTCATACTAAGAATTGAGATCTCACTGACTACATGAATATGAAACTTAGAAAAGGGAATACGAAAAACTTCTGAAAAAACATTCGGAGTGTGGATTAGTTTTCCATTGCAAATGGGAAGCTGGAAATTTGCGCGAATCCACCACTCTGGTAACTTTTTCATGTCTCCACCGACCTTATCTATATCTAAGTAGATTGCGGGCAACCGCATGCATGCTGCATCCGTTATCGCTCATACTACCATTATGCAGGCAGGAGTGTGCTACTTCTTTTGGTACAGATCCTTAGTTTCCACCACCTAGCTTGCGGGTTGCCCGCTAGAGACCTTCAGATGAATACATGCCATTAGGATAGCACGGATACTGACAGCTATATTCCAACTACATTCCTCGAACCTAGCCTAACTTAATATTGCTACCAATTGTGCATATATCATGGACACCATTGATAATTCATATACTCGTATAACTTTTAAGGCTTTCGCGGTTGCTTACAGACATTTTTTATAGGTTTTCCTGATTTTTGAATAAATTATTTATTGAGTGCTAAATCAAGTTTTCACCCCGAATGTTTCGGTTCGAGTTACATTGAGCGTGGTCGGTTTCAAATTGAAATATTTATATTGCAATTATGTCAATTGCAATATAAACGTCCAGAGACACATCTGCGGTTTATGATACTGAGTATTAATTAGAGAACTTACATTTGACTTTATACCTTGATTTGTCATTTAAATTGTAATTTGACTTAAGCACGTAAAAAATGTAAGCAAATATTGTAAAATTACTTGTTTATATGGGAAATAAAAACAAAAAGACACTTCAACTTGACAAGTGTCAAATATTAAATGTCAGAAAAATTTGTAGCCAACATTTCAGTATAAAATTCGGTTCTAAAAGCTTCGTGTATTAAGGGGTAATATGACCTTATTACTTTATTTTTTGCCTAAGCACTCCTTACCAAGAATGTTAAAAAAAAGTCGATTATGCGAGTAAAAAACTTTTAAGGGAGGAAAATTATTTTTACGAGTGTAGTCGTGAAGCAAAATTAAGGGTTTTTCGATTGCGCGGAAAAGCATGCGTTTGAGGTCTTTATTATTCTTTATGTAAATTATACCGACACATATTATTTTGACTAATAGATTTCTCTCCTAGCCCAATTCTAAGGCTGAGCAAACAGCTGTTTGCAGAAAGTCCGTAAGAACGCGCAATAGTTAGTGTTTGGCTTCTCTAATTAAAATTATACTACTTGAAACCTTAAACGCGTTTTTCTCGAAACGATGTTTTTCAAACTGAGCGTACCAGTAGCTCCCTCAATTTTTATCCGATTCACTTTAATTTTTAACTGCAACTTTAAAACAATATTGTCTAGTGAACCTTGTAGATAAATTGATTTTTATAGATTTTATAAGTCATTTTCGGCTGATTTTTTCAAAAAAGCAAGAAAAAAAGTTCCAATTGACGCAATTTTTTTTAAAATCATGTTCTCGAAAAAATTCCTCGACGTTCACTAGATTTTGAACTATATTTTAAAAAACTTTTTGGTTTTTTGTTCCAGATTAAAAATTGTGACCTGTAGCGGTACGCCCATGACGACCGTTCGAGACAATTTTTTTCCTTGCATGCGCTACTATGGCGCCATTTTGTATAGTAAAAATAAAATATGGTTTTTGTAGTTAAAGACTAGTACTTTCATATGCGCAAAATATCATATGTCTATCCCTTTCCTATCGTTCGTGGCACGTCTCAGAAGATCACGTGAAATTTAGTGAACACAAGGTGATAAATATTACCCCTTAAATGATTATGGTTCATAATTAGAGTCATATTGCAATAAACTCGTATACTGCGTACAGTTCAATATTGAGTTCCAATGTACTTGACTGTATAAACCGAGCATATACCGTGCTGTTTTTCAGTATATAGAGACAGACTTACGATTTAGCGCAAATTGCAATATTGAAATTGCAAGTCTGTCTCCGGTATAACTGCCTGAAATTGTTACATACGATTTAAGCTACGCAGATTGTACCAGTACAACTGTTGTTGTTGTAGTTGTTGCTTTTGTTACTGCAATTGTGCAGAGTTTATGGAACAAACATAACTCACTACGTCACTTCTAAAAAAAGAAAAAAAAAAACAAAATTATTTTGGATCAACCGTGGAGAGGTGTCAAGGATGGGATCCCATGTTCGTGAAAATTGGAAACTGTTGTCGCGATTGACGACGTTATAGATCAATCGACTCGTGAACAAGACGAGGAGTATAATGATGCTCGCGATTTAGGACTTGTGCCTTTTCAAAATGAATCGAATGATGATGCTCTATTGAATGGTCCAGAATATGCTCGCAAATGGCTGATTTTTCCTCTGATTCTTGCTTACTGCATTTATATGTGCTTTCAGGCGGGTAGCAATACATCTTTGTGTTTGCCCAATACAAGTTGACCCACAACTACAAAGGGCAGTGTATACACCTGATGATTTACCATTTTATTATGTGGTAAGTAGAAGGATTTCACACCGTATCGCTTTAAAAGTTTTCCTACTCTATCTGTAATGTTTATAGCATACGGCCGGAAAGCTCTCTTCTGGTTTAACCACTCTTGGTTTGTGTCCCTTTCCCTTGACAAACTCGGCTTCAAGGTAAGCTGTTTTCTTGTGTAGCCATTGAATTTCAAAACATTTTCCACATACTAGTGTGCATCATTTTGCAATGAACTGTATATTCTAACATGCCATCCTTATTTCCTATCTAACTTTAAGATCCAAAACCGCAAAGGATCCGTTCTGTTCTTGCTCAAACGTTAACTTGGTTTTGGAGTGTTGGCAATTTAGACATTGTAAAAAAAAAAACTCTCGATGTGAGATCTTTTTAATAATTTAATTATCTTTTTTTTTTTTTGATAATTCATTTGAATTTTGTGGGCTGGGTGAGTTTTAGAAATAAGCTTAAAGAGAGGTAGGTCACAAAAACGACATGTCAATTTCAGGCTTGAAAAAATGGAGGAAAGATCTGCGAATAATCTTTGATCAAGACACTCTAAGGAATCAATTGACATATACGTAACTATGTAGTAGATCCTACCATTAAGGATTAAACTGAATAGTATAAAATAAAACTGTAACAAAAGACACAAGTAGGTAAGTCAAATTGTTATTTCCAGAATTCTAAAAACTTTATTAACGATCCCAGCAGTGTGTTTAATTTGTTTACATCTTCTTTGGCACTTGATTCCAGTGCGACTGCGCAGTTCCATATAAGATAAATCATTCCATTAAAGGAGCTTGCACATATATTTTCACGTTCTTTTTGAATCATTCAAACACCTAGAATTGTACTCAGTATTTACATCAGAAGTTTATTTTTTTATTTTTATCTAGTTTTTATTACTTTTATCATAATTGAGTTGTTTCATATCTCTTGTTGCTCATCCTCACGTTCATACCCTTTATAAAATGTCGTTTTATGTTTTTTTTTCTTATTATTATTATCTCTATATTCTCATGTTTCAAGTAAAATCTAATCTAAACCATTGACATAAAACATAAAAACCACCATAATTCTGATTTTATTTCCCTTTTATTGTTAGTTTTCATTTTTTAATCATAAACAAAAAAAAAAACAAAATCTAATTTTTATGTTTGTATGTATATCAATCAGTTGTAGAAACATTGAACAACAAACAAATTTTATTATCAAATTGATATTGGACTCGTTAAAATGAAATGTTTTTAGGCCTGCATAATACACGATGAGGAGATTTTATAGTAACTTGTTTACGTTCCAAATACCAATAAACATTAACTTTTTCATATTTAATAGTTCTTGCTTTAATTAATTCAAAATGTTTAACTATAATTATTATTATAGATTTGCCTAAATAAAATCATAAACACACAAGTCTTTATTATCATAAATACTAAGAGAGAGGATGTTTGTTGTAGATGAACTATAGATTAAGAAAACAAAAAAAAAATATTTGTAAAAAACAAAAAACAAAATAAAAAATTATTGAAATGTAAAAAACAGAAAAACAATGTTTTGTAAATCCTTAAATGAAAAAACAAAAAAATTAATGTTAAACATCAAATAAAATCAAACTTCGGATTCCATTTGTTATAAAAGAAAAAGAAAAAAAAGATGAGAATTTTATAAGTGTATTTGTGCCTTGTTATATTAAATAAAAAAACCAACAAAAGTGTAAAAAATAAAGTGAACAATATTTCTCTAGAGACGTATATTAAAACAAAAAAAAAACAAAAGAATAAATAAATGAAAAATTCAGCTAATTTTAAACCAGAAATGAAAAATGCGATACAAGAAAATATTATGAACAGACAACTATTTCTTGAGATGAATATACCTACATATATCAAAATTGTAAAAAAATAAATAAATAAATAAATAAAAGAAAATGAAAACCTTAAGGTGTAAGACAGTAATTATGCTAAGAGATTTTGCCTTAGGCAAAGTATTATTGTAAGAAAATTTCAAAGTTATAGGAAACTCATGAGCTGAAATAAAGTTTTATTATTTTGCTTGCAAAATTTTTGTACTTTTTTTCTTTTTTCCATGTATCCAAACAGCATCGCATATACTTTGTGGATCTAATTTCTATTGATGAGATATTGTTATCATGATGGGTAGGTCTTATGAGAATGCTTAAATTGATCCTCCTGGCAACACCGATTTTTAAAATATTATCTTGCCTAAGTATTATCGTATCGAAAAAAAATTCGAATGTAAATCTATTTCCATATTTTGGAACATGACAAAATCCAGAAAAATTAAAAAAATCCGCAAATGAGAAAATGCAGAATTGACAAAATCCAGAAGTGACAAAATTCAGAAAACGTAAAAATTGTTATAATTAAAAAATTTGCTAAAAAATTTAAAAATGGCACGCGAATATCTTTTCTGAATTTTTTTCTGGATTTCTTCTGAATTTTGTCTCTTTTGGACTTTGTCACTTCTGAATTTTGTCTTCTCTGGATTTTGTCACATCTGGATTTCATCTCTACAGGTTTTTGTCTTTCAGGATTTTGTCACTCTGGATTTTGTCTTTCTGGATTTCGTACCCAGCCCCTATATTTCAGGGAAGAACGAAAATGTTTTTTTTTTTTTTTTCAAATAAACGGGAATTCAAAAATAGGAGAAATTCTCTTTCAAAGAAATCCTTTCCTTCCTTCAACACAAAGTAGGTTTGTTCGATGAAAACACTGTGTAAACTTTCCCCTACAATTTTCCCCAAAATTTACCCGGGGTTTTGTGCATTCATCGAACAAGTTTTTAAAACACCGGGTAAATCTAATGTAATGACATTTCTCTGACAGTTCTGCTGAGCATAATTTAACTAATAATTTCTAGTGATTTGTCAAAATTTATTTATAAAATAGGTGAAATAATTAAAAATTTAAGAATAAATAAATATTAAAATGCACAAAAAATATTTCTCAGTTTTTTCTTAATTACATATTCTTTTATTAGCTTTTTTACATAGACATTATCGCCTTTTCTGTAACTTTACTTTGAAAAAATGACAATTGGTTCATCTGTGACCAGATTTAGCTCCATTTTTTCTGCACTGTTTTCACTTTTATCATCAGATGTTTTGTCACTAGATATAAAATTAATAGTTTGGATGATCAAAATCTACAGAAATGATTTTCTCTATCCCGTTGGCTTCTTCTCGAGCACTATTAATCCCCTTTCCTGACATCTCATTTAAGAATTTAGAGAATTTCTTATATGTTGTTTGCTTGGTAGCTGCAGGGATAACGTGAAGTCTATAAAAATTACTTGTTAATAATGACAAAGAAACATTTTTACGATCAAATTTCTTACTAGAAAGGCAGATCTTAAGATTTCATCCATGTTCTACGACCTTAATCGCCTCCTCAAATATTTCCTTATAATTTTCATTCGAATTTCCTATGTGCATATTATCGATGGGTATTTTGTCATCTAATTTCTTATCCAACTTCCTTATATAATCTGAATTTGGTATGAGCTCCACGATTTTTTCACTTTTATATACAGCACTCAACCGCAATCACCGAACAAATTCCATATGACAGTTCACAAATGACAAATGTCAAACGTTTACCCATAGGAATTTTTAGTGCAAGTTCGGGGCACGAAATCAGAAACACCGGGCTTTCATCGAACAAGTTTCTGTAACCCCGTGTAAGCCCAGGGTTTTCAAAAAACAAGATAGTGAAGCCCTGTGTAGCTCGGGGCTTACCCGGTGTTTTCATCGAACAAACCTAGTGATACAGTTAACCAACTGGCTTTGGTGGAAGGTGAGTCAAAATTAAGACCATCTGTTATGGTCACTGGCCCTGCCGTCTGTGAATCAAGGCAGAATGAAGTATAAAAAATCGACACGGAAAAATGAGAGAAGAAGAACAGAGGACGAAAAAAGTAAAAGAAAAGTCTGGGTCGTGCCGAAATATTTTAAGAAAAGAGCGGAACACTTGCTGTTAAAGTTTCGTGTGGTGAAGAAGTTGTTTTTTTTTTGCACGAGAAAAGGAAAAGAAACAGTGAGTAAAAGTTTGTGGAAATTTTGTGAATCTTTAAAAGTGAAAAGGGAAAAGTCTAAAAAAAGAATAAATATGAATGTGGCAACCAGGCGCGTATCCAGACTTGCAGTTTAGGGTGGGTCACAACTAAAATCTTTGAGGGAGAGGAAAAAGTCGGAAGAAGTTGCTCTTAATTTTTTTTTATCCTATTTACGTAAGTCACAAATTCCAATTTTCGGTTTGATTTGGAAAATCTATCGATAATATTATTCACATCAATGTCGATGTCAGGGTGGACATCAAGGACTCATAATCAGATATGCCGTCTCGTACAGAGATTGTAGAAATATATGCAAGCGATTCTGTCACGGGTGAAGTAATTGACTGAGAGCTCGAGACTTGATAGTTTCGAAAATATGCCACAAAAACCCTTCGTGTGTGGCTTGATATCAGGTGGACGTTCTTATGCAGTTTTTTTGCTCTATTTTAAAAACTAGACATTTATTTAGCAAAATTCCTTTTTACATCGTTTTGTATTCCTTCCCCCGTTAAAATAAGCCCTCAATCGTCAAGATCGGTGACAATATATTTTTTGAATGAAAAAAGTGCCAAGGCTATAGTCCATGCTTTTTTTGCGAAATTTCGATTAAAATTTTTTGTCACCGATTTTGACAAATAAGCACTCGTTGGACGCGGAATAATAAGAGGAATATAACTGTAAAATATTTCTAGCCGAGACTTGATAGTTTCGAAAATATGACACAAAAACCCTTCGTGTGTGGCTTGATTTCAGGTGGCCCTTCCTATGCAGTTTTTTTGCTCTATTTTAAAAACCAGACATTTATTTAGCAAAATTCCTTTTTACATCGTTTTGTATTCCTTCCCCCGTTAAAATAAGCCCCCAATCGTCAAGATCGGTGACAACATATTTTTTGAATGAAAAAAGTGCCAAGGCTATAGTCCATGCTTTTTTTGCGAAATTTCGATTAGAATTTTTTGTCACCGATTTTGACAAATAAGCACTCGTTGGACGCGGAATAATAAGAGGAATATAACTGTAAAATATTTCTGGCCGAGACTTGATAGTTTCGAAAATATGACACAAAAACCCTTCGTGTGTGGCTTGATTTCAGGTGGCCCTTCCTATGCAGTTTTTTTGCTCTATTTTAAAAACCAGACATTTATTTAGCAAAATTCCTTTTTACATCGTTTTGTATTCCTTCCCCCGTTAAAATAAGCCCTCAATCGTCAAGATCGGTGACAATATATTTTTTGAATGAAAAAAGTGCCAAGGCTATAGTCCATGCTTTTTTTGCGAAATTTCGATTAAAATTTTTTGTCACCGATTTTGACAAATGAGCACTCGTTGGACGCGGAATAATAAGAGGAATATAACTGTAAAATATTTCTGGCCGAGACTTGATAGTTTCGAAAATATGACACAAAAACCCTTCGTGTGTGGCTTGATTTCAGGTGGCCCTTCCTATGCAGTTTTTTTGCTCTATTTTAAAAACGAGACATTTATTTAGCAAAATTCCTTTTTACATCGTTTTGTATTCCTTCCCCCGTTAAAATAAGCCCTCAATCGTCAAGATCGGTGACAATATATTTTTTGAATGAAAAAAGTGCCAAGGCTATAGTCCATGCTTTTTTTGCGAAATTTCGATTAAAATTTTTTGTCACCGATTTTGACAAATGAGCACTCGTTGGACGCGGAATAATAAGAGGAATATAACTGTAAAATATTTCTGGCCGAGACTTGATAGTTTCGAAAATATGACACAAAAACCCTTCGTGTGTGGCTTGATTTCAGGTGGCCCTTCCTATGCAGTTTTTTTGCTCTATTTTAAAAACCAGACATTTATTTAGCAAAATTCCTTTTTACATCGTTTTGTATTCCTTCCCCCGTTAAAATAAGCCCTCAATCGTCAAGATCGGTGACAATATATTTTTTGAATGAAAAAAGTGCCAAGGCTATAGTCCATGCTTTTTTTGCGAAATTTCGATTAAAATTTTTTGTCACCGATTTTGACAAATGAGCACTCGTTGGACGCGGAATAATAAGAGGAATATAACTGTAAAATATTTCTGGCCGAGACTTGATAGTTCCGAAAATATGCCACAAAAACCCTTCGTGTGTGGCTTGATATCAGGTGGACGTTCTTATGCAGTTTTTTTGCTCTATTTTAAAAACCAGACATTTATTTAGCAAAATTCCTTTTTACATCGTTTTGTATTCCTTCCCCCGTTAAAATAAGCCCTCAATCGTCAAGATCGGTGACAATATATTTTTTGAATGAAAAAAGTGCCAAGGCTATAGTCCATGCTTTTTTTGCGAAATTTCGATTAAAATTTTTTGTCACCGATTTTGACAAATGAGCACTCGTTGGACGCGGAATAATAAGAGGAATATAACTGTAAAATATTTCTGGCCGAGACTTGATAGTTCCGAAAATATGCCACAAAAACCCTTCGTGTGTGGCTTGATATCAGGTGGACGTTCTTATGCAGTTTTTTTGCTCTATTTTAAAAACCAGACATTTATTTAGCAAAATTCCTTTTTACATCGTTTTGTATTCCTTCCCCCGTTAAAATAAGCCCTCAATCGTCAAGATCGGTGACAATATATTTTTTGAATGAAAAAAGTGCCAAGGCTATAGTCCATGCTTTTTTTGCGAAATTTCGATTAAAATTTTTTGTCACCGACTTTGACAAATGAGCACTCGTTGGACGCGGAATAATAAGAGGAATATAACTGTAAAATATTTCTGGCCGAGACTTGATAGTTTCGAAAATATGACACAAAAACCCTTCGTGTGTGGCTTGATTTCAGGTGGCCCTTCCTATGCAGTTTGTTTGCTCTATTTTAAAAACCAGACATTTATTTAGCAAAATTCCTTTTTACATCGTTTTGTATTCCTTCTCCCGTTAAAATAAGCCCTCAATCGTCAAGATCGGTGACAATATATTTTTTGAATGAAAAAAGTGCCAAGGCTATAGTCCATGCTTTTTTTGCGAAATTTCGATTAAAATTTTTTGTCACCGATTTTGACAAATGAGCACTCGTTGGACGCGGAATAATAAGAGGAATATAACTGTAAAATATTTCTGGCCGAGACTTGATAGTTTCGAAAATATGACACAAAAACCCTTCGTGTGTGGCTTGATTTCAGGTGGCCCTTCCTATGCAGTTTTTTTGCTCTATTTTAAAAACCAGACATTTATTTAGCAAAATTCCTTTTTACATCGTTTTGTATTCCTTCCCCCGTTAAAATAAGCCCTCAATCGTCAAGATCGGTGACAATATATTTTTTGAATGAAAAAAGTGCCAAGGCTATAGTCCATGCTTTTTTTGCGAAATTTCGATTAAAATTTTTTGTCACCGACTTTGACAAATGAGCACTCGTTGGACGCGGAATAATAAGAGGAATATAACTGTAAAATATTTCTGGCCGAGACTTGATAGTTTCGAAAATATGACACAAAAACCCTTCGTGTGTGGCTTGATTTCAGGTGGCCCTTCCTATGCAGTTTGTTTGCTCTATTTTAAAAACCAGACATTTATTTAGCAAAATTCCTTTTTACATCGTTTTGTATTCCTTCTCCCGTTAAAATAAGCCCTCAATCGTCAAGATCGGTGACAATATATTTTTTGAATGAAAAAAGTGCCAAGGCTATAGTCCATGCTTTTTTTGCGAAATTTCGATTAAAATTTTTTGTCACCGATTTTGACAAATGAGCACTCGTTGGACGCGGAATAATAAGAGGAATATAACTGTAAAATATTTCTGGCCGAGACTTGATAGTTTCGAAAATATGACACAAAAACCCTTCGTGTGTGGCTTGATTTCAGGTGGCCCTTCCTATGCAGTTTTTTTGCTCTATTTTAAAAACGAGACATTTATTTAGCAAAATTCCTTTTTACATCGTTTTGTATTCCTTCCCCCGTTAAAAATAAGCGCTCAATCGTCGAGATCGGTGACAATATATTTTTTGAATGAAAAAAGTGCCAAGGCTATAGTCCATGCTTTTTTTGCGAAATTTCGATTAAAATTTTTTGTCACCGATTTTGACAAATGAGCACTCGTTGGACGCGGAATAATAAGAGGAATATAACTGTAAAATATTTCTGGCCGAGACTTGATAGTTTCGAAAATATGACACAAAAACCCTTCGTGTGTGGCTTGATTTCAGGTGGCCCTTCCTATGCAGTTTTTTTGCTCTATTTTAAAAACCAGACATTTATTTAGCAAAATTCCTTTTTACATCGTTTTGTATTCCTTCCCCCGTTAAAATAAGCCCTCAATCGTCAAGATCGGTGACAATATATTTTTTGAATGAAAAAAGTGCCAAGGCTATAGTCCATGCTTTTTTTGCGAAATTTCGATTAAAATTTTTTGTCACCGATTTTGACAAATGAGCACTCGTTGGACGCGGAATAATAAGAGGAATATAACTGTAAAATATTTCTGGCCGAGACTTGATAGTTTCGAAAATATGACACAAAAACCCTTCGTGTGTGGCTTGATTTCAGGTGGCCCTTCCTATGCAGTTTTTTTGCTCTATTTTAAAAACCAGACATTTATTTAGCAAAATTCCTTTTTACATCGTTTTGTATTCCTTCTCCCGTTAAAATAAGCCCTCAATCGTCAAGATCGGTGACAATATATTTTTTGAATGAAAAAAGTGCCAAGGCTATAGTCCATGCTTTTTTTGCGAAATTTCGATTAAAATTTTTTGTCACCGATTTTGACAAATGAGCACTCGTTGGACGCGGAATAATAAGAGGAATATAACTGTAAAATATTTCTGGCCGAGACTTGATAGTTTCGAAAATATGACACAAAAACCCTTCGTGTGTGGCTTGATATCAGGTGGCCCTTCCTATGCAGTTTTTTTGCTCTATTTTAAAAACCAGACATTTATTTAGCAAAATTCCTTTTTACATCGTTTTGTATTCCTTCCCCCGTTAAAATAAGCCCTCAATCGTCAAGATCGGTGACAATATATTTTTTGAATGAAAAAAGTGCCAAGGCTATAGTCCATGCTTTTTTTGCGAAATTTCGATTAAAATTTTTTGTCACCGATTTTGACAAATGAGCACTCGTTGGACGCGGAATAATAAGAGGAATATAACTGTAAAATATTTCTGGCCGAGACTTGATAGTTTCGAAAATATGACACAAAAACCCTTCGTGTGTGGCTTGATTTCAGGTGGCCCTTCCTATGCAGTTTTTTTGCTCTATTTTAAAAACCAGACATTTATTTAGCAAAATTCCTTTTTACATCGTTTTGTATTCCTTCCCCCGTTAAAATAAGCCCTCAATCGTCAAGATCGGTGACAACATATTTTTTGAATGAAAAAAGTGCCAAGGCTATAGTCCATGCTTTTTTTGCGAAATTTCGATTAGAATTTTTTGTCACCGATTTTGACAAATAAGCACTCGTTGGACGCGGAATAATAAGAGGAATATAACTGTAAAATATTTCTGGCCGAGACTTGATAGTTTCGAAAATATGACACAAAAACCCTTCGTGTGTGGCTTGATTTCAGGTGGCCCTTCCTATGCAGTTTTTTTGCTCTATTTTAAAAACCAGACATTTATTTAGCAAAATTCCTTTTTACATCGTTTTGTATTCCTTCCCCCGTTAAAATAAGCCCTCAATCGTCAAGATCGGTGACAATATATTTTTTGAATGAAAAAAGTGCCAAGGCTATAGTCCATGCTTTTTTTGCGAAATTTCGATTAAAATTTTTTGTCACCGATTTTGACAAATGAGCACTCGTTGGACGCGGAATAATAAGAGGAATATAACTGTAAAATATTTCTGGCCGAGACTTGATAGTTTCGAAAATATGACACAAAAACCCTTCGTGTGTGGCTTGATTTCAGGTGGCCCTTCCTATGCAGTTTTTTTGCTCTATTTTAAAAACGAGACATTTATTTAGCAAAATTCCTTTTTACATCGTTTTGTATTCCTTCCCCCGTTAAAATAAGCCCTCAATCGTCAAGATCGGTGACAATATATTTTTTGAATGAAAAAAGTGCCAAGGCTATAGTCCATGCTTTTTTTGCGAAATTTCGATTAAAATTTTTTGTCACCGATTTTGACAAATGAGCACTCGTTGGACGCGGAATAATAAGAGGAATATAACTGTAAAATATTTCTGGCCGAGACTTGATAGTTTCGAAAATATGACACAAAAACCCTTCGTGTGTGGCTTGATTTCAGGTGGCCCTTCCTATGCAGTTTTTTTGCTCTATTTTAAAAACCAGACATTTATTTAGCAAAATTCCTTTTTACATCGTTTTGTATTCCTTCCCCCGTTAAAATAAGCCCTCAATCGTCAAGATCGGTGACAATATATTTTTTGAATGAAAAAAGTGCCAAGGCTATAGTCCATGCTTTTTTTGCGAAATTTCGATTAAAATTTTTTGTCACCGATTTTGACAAATGAGCACTCGTTGGACGCGGAATAATAAGAGGAATATAACTGTAAAATATTTCTGGCCGAGACTTGATAGTTCCGAAAATATGCCACAAAAAACCCTTCGTGTGTGGCTTGATATCAGGTGGACGTTCTTATGCAGTTTTTTTGCTCTATTTTAAAAACCAGACATTTATTTAGCAAAATTCCTTTTTACATCGTTTTGTATTCCTTCCCCCGTTAAAATAAGCCCTCAATCGTCAAGATCGGTGACAATATATTTTTTGAATGAAAAAAGTGCCAAGGCTATAGTCCATGCTTTTTTTGCGAAATTTCGATTAAAATTTTTTGTCACCGACTTTGACAAATGAGCACTCGTTGGACGCGGAATAATAAGAGGAATATAACTGTAAAATATTTCTGGCCGAGACTTGATAGTTTCGAAAATATGACACAAAAACCCTTCGTGTGTGGCTTGATTTCAGGTGGCCCTTCCTATGCAGTTTTTTTTGCTCTATTTTAAAAACCAGACATTTATTTAGCAAAATTCCTTTTTACATCGTTTTGTATTCCTTCCCCCGTTAAAATAAGCCCTCAATCGTCAAGATCGGTGACAATATATTTTTTGAATGAAAAAAGTGCCAAGGCTATAGTCCATGCTTTTTTTGCGAAATTTCGATTAAAATTTTTTGTCACCGATTTTGACAAATGAGCACTCGTTGGACGCGGAATAATAAGAGGAATATAACTGTAAAATATTTCTGGCCGAGACTTGATAGTTTCGAAAATATGACACAAAAACCCTTCGTGTGTGGCTTGATTTCAGGTGGCCCTTCCTATGCAGTTTTTTTGCTCTATTTTAAAAACGAGACATTTATTTAGCAAAATTCCTTTTTACATCGTTTTGTATTCCTTCCCCCGTTAAAATAAGCCCTCAATCGTCAAGATCGGTGACAATATATTTTTTGAATGAAAAAAGTGCCAAGGCTATAGTCCATGCTTTTTTTGCGAAATTTCGATTAAAATTTTTGTCACCGGATTTTGACAAATAAGCACTCGTTGGACGCGGAATAATAAGAGGAATATAACTGTAAAATATTTCTGGCCGAGACTTGATAGTTTCGAAAATATGACACAAAAACCCTTCGTGTGTGGCTTGATTTCAGGTGGCCCTTCCTATGCAGTTTTTTTTGCTCTATTTTAAAAACCAGACCATTTATTTAGCAAAATTCCTTTTTACATCGTTTTGTATTCCTTCCCCCCGTTAAAATAAGCCCTCAATCGTCAAGATCGGTGACAATATATTTTTTTGAATGAAAAAAGTGCCAAGGCTATATATAGTCCATGCTTTTTTTGCGAAATTTCGATTAAAATTTTTTGTCACCGATTTTGACAAATGAGCACTCGTTGGACGCGGAATAATAAGAGGAATATAACTGTAAAATATTTCTGGCCGAGACTTGATAGTTTCGAAAATATGACACAAAAACCCTTCGTGTGTGGCTTGATTTCAGGTGGCCCTTCCTATGCAGTTTTTTTGCTCTATTTTAAAAACCAGACATTTATTTAGCAAAATTCCTTTTTACATCGTTTTGTATTCCTTCCCCCGTTAAAATAAGCCCTCAATCGTCAAGATCGGTGACAATATATTTTTTGAATGAAAAAAGTGCCCAAGGCTATAGTCCATGCTTTTTTTGCGAAATTTCGATTAAAATTTTTTGTCACCGATTTTGACAAATGAGCACTCGTTGGACGCGGAATAATAAGAGGAATATAACTGTAAAATATTTCTGGCCGAGACTTGATAGTTTCGAAAATATGACACAAAAACCCTTCGTGTGTGGCTTGATTTCAGGTGGCCCTTCCTATGCAGTTTTTTTTGCTCTATTTTAAAAACCAGACATTTATTTAGCAAAATTCCTTTTTACATCGTTTTGTATTCCTTCTCCCGTTAAAATAAGCCCTCAATCGTCAAGATCGGTGACAATATATTTTTGAATGAAAAAAGTGCCAAGGCTATAGTCCATGCTTTTTTTGCGAAATTTCGATTAAAATTTTTTGTCACCGATTTTGACAAATGAGCACTCGTTGGACGCGGAATAATAAGAGGAATATAACTGTAAAATATTTCTGGCCGAGACTTGATAGTTTCGAAAATATGACACAAAAACCCTTCGTGTGTGGCTTGATTTCAGGTGGCCCTTCCTATGCAGTTTTTTTGCTCTATTTTAAAAACGAGACATTTATTTAGCAAAATTCCTTTTTACATCGTTTTGTATTCCTTCCCCCGTTAAAATAAGCCCTCAATCGTCAAGATCGGTGACAATATATTTTTTGAATGAAAAAAGTGCCAAGGCTATAGTCCATGCTTTTTTTGCGAAATTTCGATTAAAATTTTTTGTCACCGATTTTGACAAATAAGCACTCGTTGGACGCGGAATAATAAGAGGAATATAACTGTAAAATATTTCTAGCCGAGACTTGATAGTTTCGAAAATATGACACAAAAAACCTTCGTGTGTGGCTTGATTTCAGGTGGCCCTTCCTATGCAGTTTTTTGCTCTATTTTAAAAACCAGACATTTATTTAGCAAAATTCCTTTTTACATCGTTTTGTATTCCTTCCCCCGTTAAAATAAGCCCTCAATCGTCAAGATCGGTGACAACATATTTTTTGAATGAAAAAAGTGCCAAGGCTTATAGTCCATGCTTTTTTTGCGAAATTTCGATTAGAATTTTTTGTCACCGATTTTGACAAATAAGCACTCGTTGGACGCGGAATAATAAGAGGAATATAACTGTAAAATATTTCTGGCCGAGACTTGATAGTTTCGAAAATATGACACAAAAACCCTTCGTGTGTGGCTTGATTTCAGGTGGCCCTTCCTATGCAGTTTTTTGCTCTATTTTAAAAACCAGACATTTATTTAGCAAAATTCCTTTTTACATCGTTTTGTATTCCTTCCCCCGTTAAAATAAGCCCTCAATCGTCAAGATCGGTGACAATATATTTTTTGAATGAAACAAAGTGCCAAGGCTATAGTCCATGCTTTTTTTGCGAATTTTCGATTAAAATTTTTTGTCACCGATTTTGACAAATGAGCACTCGTTGGACGCGGAATAATAAGAGGAATATAACTGTAAAATATTTCTGGCCGAGACTTGATAGTTTCGAAATATGACACAAAAACCCTTCGTGTGTGGCTTGATTTCAGGTGGCCCTTCCTATGCAGTTTTTTTGCTCTATTTAAAAACGAGACATTTATTTAGCAAAATTCCTTTTTACATCGTTTTGTATTCCTTCCCCCGTTAAAATAAGCCCTCAATCGTCAAGATCGGTGACAATATATTTTTTGAATGAAAAAAGTGCCAAGGCTATAGTCCATGCTTTTTTGCGAAATTTCGATTAAAATTTTTTGTCACCGATTTTGACAAATGAGCACTCGTTGGACGCGGAATAATAAGAGGAATATAACTGTAAAATATTTCTGGCCGAGACTTGATAGTTTCGAAAATATGACACAAAAACCCTTCGTGTGTGGCTTGATTTCAGGTGCCCCTTCCTATGCAGTTTTTTTGCTCTATTTTAAAAACCAGACATTTATTTAGCAAAATTCCTTTTTACATCGTTTTGTATTCCTTCCCCCGTTAAAATAAGCCCTCAATCGTCAAGATCGGTGACAATATATTTTTTGAATGAAAAAAGTGCCAAGGCTATAGTCCATGCTTTTTTTGCGAAATTTCGATTAAAATTTTTTGTCACCGATTTTGACAAATGAGCACTTCGTTGGACGCGGAATAATAAGAGGAATATAACTGTAAAATATTTCTGGCCGAGACTTGATAGTTCCGAAAATATGCCACAAAAACCCTTCGTGTGTGGCTTGATATCAGGTGGACGTTCTTATGCAGTTTTTTTGCTCTATTTTAAAAACCAGACATTTATTTAGCAAAATTCCTTTTTACATCGTTTTGTATTCCTTCCCCCGTTAAAATAAGCCCTCAATCGTCAAGATCGGTGACAATATATTTTTTGAATGAAAAAAGTGCCAAGGCTATAGTCCATGGCTTTTTTTGCGAAATTTCGATTAAAATTTTTTGTCACCGATTTTGACAAATGAGCACTCGTTGGACGCGGAATAATAAGAGGAATATAACTGTAAAATATTTCTGGCCGAGACTTGATAGTTCCGAAAATATGCCACAAAAACCCTTCGTGTGTGGCTTGATATCAGGTGGGACGTTCTTATGCAGTTTTTTTGCTCTATTTTAAAAACCAGACATTTATTTAGCAAAATTCCTTTTTACATCGTTTTGTATTCCTTCCCCCGTTAAAATAAGCCCTCAATCGTCAAGATCGGTGACAATATATTTTTTGAATGAAAAAAGTGCCAAGGCTATAGTCCATGCTTTTTTTGCGAAATTTCGATTAAAATTTTTTGTCACCGACTTTGACAAATGAGCACTCGTTGGACGCGGAATAATAAGAGGAATATAACTGTAAAATATTTCTGGCCGAGACTTGATAGTTTCGAAAATATGACACAAAAACCCTTCGTGTGTGGCTTGATTTCAGGTGGCCCTTCCTATGCAGTTTGTTTGCTCTATTTTAAAAACCAGACATTTATTTAGCAAAATTCCTTTTTACATCGTTTTGTATTCCTTCTCCCGTTAAAATAAGCCCTCAATCGTCAAGATCGGTGACAATATATTTTTTGAATGAAAAAAGTGCCAAGGCTATAGTCCATGCTTTTTTTGCGAAATTTCGATTAAAATTTTTGTCACCGATTTTGACAAATGAGCACTCGTTGGACGCGGAATAATAAGAGGAATATAACTGTAAAATATTTCTGGCCGAGACTTGATAGTTTCGAAAATATGACACAAAAACCCTTCGTGTGTGGCTTGATTTCAGGTGGCCCTTCCTATGCAGTTTTTTTGCTCTATTTTAAAAACCAGACATTTATTTAGCAAAATTCCTTTTTACATCGTTTTGTATTCCTTCCCCCGTTAAAATAAGCCCTCAATCGTCAAGATCGGTGACAATATATTTTTTGAATGAAAAAAGTGCCAAGGCTATAGTCCATGCTTTTTTTGCGAAATTTCGATTAAAATTTTTTGTCACCGACTTTGACAATGAGCACTCGTTGGACGCGGAATAATAAGAGGAATATAACTGTAAAATATTTCTGGCCGAGACTTGATAGTTTCGAAAATATGACACAAAAACCCTTCGTGTGTGGCTTGATTTCAGGTGGCCCTTCCTATGCAGTTTTTTTGCTCTATTTTAAAAACCAGACATTTATTTAGCAAAATTCCTTTTTACATCGTTTTGTATTCCTTCCCCCGTTAAAATAAGCCCTCAATCGTCAAGATCGGTGACAATATATTTTTTGAATGAAAAAAGTGCCAAGGCTATAGTCCATGCTTTTTTTGCGAAATTTCGATTAAAATTTTTTGTCACCGATTTTGACAAATGAGCACTCGTTGGACGCGGAATAATAAGAGGAATATAACTGTAAAATATTTCTGGCCGAGACTTGATAGTTTCGAAAATATGACACAAAAACCCTTCGTGTGTGGCTTGATTTCAGGTGGCCCTTCCTATGCAGTTTTTTTGCTCTATTTTAAAAACGAGACATTTATTTAGCAAAATTCCTTTTTACATCGTTTTGTATTCCTTCCCCCGTTAAAATAAGCCCTCAATCGTCAAGATCGGTGACAATATATTTTTTGAATGAAAAAAGTGCCAAGGCTATAGTCCATGCTTTTTTTGCGAAATTTCGATTAAAATTTTTTGTCACCGATTTTGACAAATGAGCACTCGTTGGACGCGGAATAATAAGAGGAATATAACTGTAAAATATTTCTGGCCGAGACTTGATAGTTTCGAAAATATGACACAAAAACCCTTCG